>OX453012.1:27108394-28308394 GCA_949699075.1 Asteroscopus sphinx
GTCAATTTCATAAAAACAGGAGATGTTAATTTAAAAAAATAACAATACCTAATAAAATAAAAATAAAAATGTCAAAGGAAAAATACAAATGTCAATCTACAAACTAAGTACAAGGTAATAAAATGTCAAAGCCAAGTATAACCAATAAAATGTCAATTTAAAATAAAATAAAATAATAATAAAAATGTAAAAAATAAATAAATAATCTACGAGCGTAGAACAGTATTTATAGGTATTTTGAATTCGATAAATTCTTCATTAGAACGCTATTCAGTGTAATTATGTCTTCCATTACATTTATCGGAGACAGCACACCGTGCCCATTCTTCGACTCGACGGTATAGAAACAAAATGCATCTTATCTCGCATACTTGTACGAAAGTTCCACCAACACATAAATTCTAGCACGACTGAAATTGCTAGTCTGAAAACTTTCAGTTCTCTGTGACTGTACGTTTAGAATGCATTAGAATTCTTCCGAGCTGTGTAATTTTATCCTTCCAAAGTTTGTCATGTAGAATGCTGGGGTGGCAACAGAAATTAATTTATATTTTCCAATGTGTTAGAGGATGAACGACGTGTTATGTTCCTTGAACACAAAGGAAATTCCTCTAGCTTGGCAGACCGTGGCCCGACGGTTGATGTCTGGCGTTTTATATGCTAATACTATGAGTACTAGGATTTGTGACGTCATCAAGTACGTCAGTTGTAGTTCGCATGAAGTGAGATAGATGTCACTACATGTTAGTCAAGGTTGAATGAAATCCACCCAAGGTGAGAGTAGGCACACAGTGGTGTGTTTAATGGGTGTGAGGATGTGAGTCCTAAATTACGACTCCGCCTCTTCGGATGGTGTGGTGGTATACCTACAAAAGGCATTTTCTCTGTATAATAAACGTCTGCGGTCAGGGAAACGAAGTTATCCTTAAAATTTAAATATATTTGACCGGTTCATTATAATGCTAAATTTCGCAAAAACATTACAAGCATACATGGCAGGAAACATCATCATCATCATCAGTAAAACAACTTTTTTGTATGTTTTATTGAATAGTTAGCTGTAAATTTGACGCTACCCACTAACATAACATAACATAACATCACGCCTGTATTTCCCCGAAGGGGTAGGCAGAGGTGTATAGTACACTCACATTTCGCCACTTATGTTGTAAGTCCAATGTAATAGGGGGCAAGCCTATTGCCATAAACCGGGCACAAATCCAGATTCCGGGCTGCTACTGAGACGACCACACTGCTACCCACTAGATGGCGCTTAAAGGTGAGGTCAGCTGACGTAAAATATATTCAATGTACTCTATGGGTATGAGGTACAGTACAACGCAAATCTTAGTGTGACATATCGCTACATTTTCTCTCGAATCTATTACCGCAAACCCCCATAAGGAACTTTGTTCCGAAAAGTTTGAAAGGAAAATTATCAAAACTGTAAATGTTCTAAGTAGTTTGATTCCTGAAGTCTACTTTGCAAATTGACTATAATAAAATAAAAATTTCGTTGTCATAGGGACACAGTTTATTATAACGCAGTTCTATTATTTTCATTTGATTACCTACATTGTTCCAATTGATTGAATCCATCAAATATAAGGCAATCAAATGGTTGAATATTTTGGCAATGTAATATAAGAATATCGTTAATGTAATATATATTTCATTTCTTTATATACATTTTTATATGGAACTGGATTCACATTATCTACCGTACCTACTTCTGCTGCCAAACAGAATGCTTGCATTGCTATGTTCTGGTGTGAAAAGTATGGGTGCCGGTGAAATTACAATCACATAAAGACTTTTCATCTTCTTGTCTCAGTTTGGCGAACTGACTTACGATACCGCTTAGCCAAAACCTAGGTGGTATTGCAGTTTTTATGGGTAAAGGTAACCGCTTAACATTAAGTGGGCCTTTAGCTCGTTTCGCTATCCTATGCCACTAATTAGATGTAAGTGGTTCCGTATGGTGCCGGACGTAAATAATTCCTCCACCCTATATCTTCTCATGGGTGTCGTAAAAGGCGACTAAGGGATTCAACAGAGGATGGGCAGCAGCGTTCTCTGAGTATTTAATGAACCAACTGCGATTGCCTACCTGCCTGTAAAGCGTGGCGATTATGGCATATCCCCCCTTTTTGTGGGAGGCCTATGTCCAGCAGTGGACGTCTTTTAGCTGAAATGATGATGATGTAAGTGATTTTTATAAGAATAATCCTCCTCCTTGCCTTTTCCCAAATATGTAGGGGTCGGCTTCCAGTCTAACCAGATGTGGCTGATCATCAGTATTTGACACAGAGAGACTGCCATCAGAACCCCGCAACCCAGTTACTGGGTAATACCGACATTCGGAGGTTAGATCAGTTGTAATTTTTATTAGAATACCTTGGTAAATTTAAAGGCATATCTAAAGTTAATTATTGGTATCATTAAGCAAAGATATTATTGAACTCAAAACTAAATAATCAATGATAATGATAATGATAGCTAATCAATAATATCGGAATGTTTTCACGAAATTATTAATTACATGTTTACCAATTTGTAGCTAAACAGAACACAAACCTTTTTGTCTTTGATAGATAATTATCTGGCTGGTTGTTTACCATGTAGCAAACATCATATTGCCTGTATTTCCCACAGTATTGCCTGAATATCTTCTAACCACAGATCTATTTAGTACTTAATCTGTGCTCTAACAGACAAAGTTATGACAAAGAAAGGATGCCTTAATTAATTAACTTCTCCTTACTTAGATGGTTAAATTCAAAAGTAAGGTAAGGGACGATTGTGCCTTACGGGGTTCGTACCCAAAACTAAAATGTTGACAAAGGAAGGCCGCGAAGGGACATCGTATATTCAATAAATTATACCTGAGATATGATTATATGCAGAACCTAAGAAATTGTTACGATGATATGTAGATTTATTCTTATCTTAGTCGTTAAATTAACACTAGCTCTGGCTTCCCCAGGAGGAGAGCGTTCATGAAGATTTCCCTACAAAAAAATACTACCAGGCTAGTTCCACTTTAAGATCGTATGAACAATCAATCAATCAATCAATCATTTATATGCTTGAATACGGGTGTACATGGGGTGATACTTAGGTTAAAAAAAAGTTCTTTTACCATATCCTACCTTAACAGGTAACTGTCGTTACTTATATAAAGTGATGATAATATCCTATCGCCAAGGCGTTTTTTACGTACTAAATACACGCATAGCTCACGGCTACACTCATATCATGGTATCTCGACAAAATTAGTAACTTAAGGCGCTAATAAGAGCTCAGTGGCGCCCCCATCAGTAAAAAAACATAATTACTCGTCGAGTATGTACATCATTGATCGAAAAATTCGTGATAAATAATTGAAGTACAGGTACTGTAGTTTAATCAGAAACTGTTAACTCTGTCAATTATAGTTCACTGTAGTTGTAGATAGAATATTATAAATTTAGAAAATTTAGAAAACCCCCGTCTCACCCATTCACTCATTCTCTTTACACATTCATACGATTTACACCACTTTACACCGACCAGCTGCACCGGAGCGCGGCGCAGCGCGTCGTAGCGGATGCACGCGCACGCGGCAGTAACCGACTGTGTCTCGTACTTAATTCACCACAAACGGCACCACATCGTATACCATTTCATATCGATTAAACGAGTGAAAGTAGGTTAAAATCCCTCACCAATTTATCCTCATTTCTCTTTCCTGCTCCATCCACCCTAATCACCACCACATATCTATAACTTATTCATTGTAAACATTCCAATGAGCCCAAACACGATACCTCTGCTGTAAGTTGGTGAGGAGTTGGGTATCCTGCAGCATCAACTCAAGATTACCAGGTTCTTGCAATATTATTGAAGTAACAGTATACCAAATTTCGAATCGATCAGACCTGTGGAAGTTGCTCACATCCCTTCTTCAACTAGAAAAGAGCTGATCATCTTCAAACGGCTGAACAGATTTTCTTGAGTCATAGTTAAGAACACTCTTGATCAAGTCACCTTTAAACAGCAAAAAATAAATCAAAATCGGTTCATCCGTCTGGGCACTACGATGCCACAGACAGACACATATATACACAGACACAGATACACACCTCAAAAACATAACACCCCTCTTTTTTGTCGGGGGTTAAAAAGAGCCAAAAGTGGCAGTTTTTCGCTTAGCTTAGTTTATATATTAGATCAGGACCGCGTGCCTAATACTGAGGTTCTGCGTCGCTCCGGAATTAATGGCATGGAAGCTGTGCTGATGCAGCGTCAACTAAGGTGGTGTGGGCACATCCTTCGCATGGAAGATCACCGCTATCCCAAAGTTGTCTTCTATTCGGAGATGGCAGAGGGTAAACGGAAGCACGGTGGTCAGCATTTGCGTTACAAGGATGTGTTCAAATGGCATCTGAACGCTTGCTCTATTGATCCTAAATGTTGGGAGGAGCTCGCTTCACAAAGGTCATCTTGGCGTTCTACTATCTATAAAAAGATACAGAAATTCGAAGAACAACGACTTGAAAAACTTGTTCTGCGGGGCAACTAAAATGCTTTTCTTGCGATAGGGTATTTAAAACCAAGTTCGGTCTAGCGAGCCATATAAGGGCTCATGCTAGGAAATAATTTGTTGGGCTCGCCGTTACCAAAATCGGTAAGGAGGACTATATATATATATATATATATATTATTCAACATTCTAAGATATGCAAAGTTTACTTCAACCATTTCAAATCTTAACTTGTGTCTAGGAACCTAGCTGTTAGCAATTTTCAACGACACACGAACCATTATAGATTTTCGATTTACTACACAAATTAAAGAAACAGGTGTGGAAATTGAATCGTCGCAAGCTGGAGGAATTGGAAGAAACTTTTGAGACTTGCAATCTGAGTTTGTGAGGTTTCTACTTTGTGGATAACGAGAGTTCGATGGGTTGGTTCGTTACATACAATAATATTAGAAGAGGTTTTCTTGCACTGGTGTATTAGATGGTGTCAGTTGGTTACGATTGCAAATAGTTTAAAAACTCTTTATTTTGGAATATCTTACCTATTACAGTACATTGCATTTCGAATTTTTGTACCAATGTAATTTTTGTCTACTTACAATATAAAAATTGGATTGTGTTTAATGACGGTTATATTGTTCCCAACTTACTTTTTTTTTTGGAGAAATTATATCAACCCCTTTAAACTACTATGAAATTTGTCTGTTTTTATGAAATTTGTCACAACATAATCTATCTATCTCTTATTTTTCTATCTATACTTATATAGACAGATGTCCTGACTGACTGATTCATCAACGCAGAGCCGAAACTACTCAAGCTAGACACATGAAATTTGGACAGTAGGTTCTTTTTGTAACGTAAACATCCTCTAAGAAAGGATTTTTTGAAATTTTAACCTCAGAGGTGTGAACCCTATGTGTTAGATTTTGTATGAAAAACCTTTTCTCCTGGATCGATTCACTCAAAACTTGGGAAAATAATCTTTAAAGTAAGTAATAAAACTGTACGGGAGGCAGATAAAGTAAATGAAACCAATGACTGTTGAGTATATACTGCCCTTTATTAGCATAATAAAATGGTATTTAAGGTGTCTACAATGACAAAGATTATAATAATAACAGAGGGACGTTACACCTTCCCCCTAAAAAAATAAAAAAAACATACAAGGGTAATTTTTTTTTTGTTTGTTACATTAACACATTGTAACAATCAGAGTTGCCATTGGATTGCGTAATCGTAAGTTCTATAAACAATTCTGTAATTTCTTTCCCATAATCTTGAATACTTAAATCATTTTGCCTAATCAGCTGCATTTTATTTTGAATAGCTGGGGCTGATTTTTGAGGTAAAAGCTCTGTCCGCATATCTTTGATTAGATCACTAATACTTGAATAATTATCTTTTAATTTTAATTTTGCACCCTGAGACAATCTGCTTTTAAGTACGAATTGTATCAATTTATTTTTACAATCATCTTTTGTTAATATGGATGAATAATATTCAATATTATCAATCAGTTGTTTGGTGTTTGATTCCTCATCTGACATCGGTGATAGTAAAGATAAGGCAGTTTTTAAATTAAACAACTCCATTGTTACACTTATACTCTTTTCCTCAACCGAGTCCTTAAATTCTCCACTAGAATCTGAAATCTCTTCCTCTAAACTATCTCCCGAACATAGATGCACTATTCCACTATACAGTAATTGAAAATCTGACGATATTTTGGTAACTAACTCTGCGTCAACGGAAGATAATTCTCCTTGTTTAATATCAACAGATAACTCATTTATAACTAGTGTATATTTATTATATAAATCCTTAGCTTCTTTTAACTTCTGAATGATAATCTTCCCTTGGCGCCTATTCGGTCCAATTTTAATAAAATATTCTCTGACAGCCTTTAAACTCGAATACAATTCTTTTAATGCTCTACTCATAACTTACCAAGAATGATGTCCATTTGCACGATTACGATTTTATACATACAATTTTTGAATACTCATGTAACGATGTTTCAAGTTTATTTAATACTATACGTCCGCACTATAATTATTAAAGTATTTTAAAGAACGGCTTTTTATCTTAGAGTCCACTACAATGTTCATAATGTTCATATACATTCAGGTCCAATATTTAGCAGACAACACTTTTGACGTATGCTGTTTCCGCAATTGTATATTTTATTTATTTAAATTTGTCTACTTGTTAAAAAAAATATTATGTGTATTAAGTATTTTATTTTGCACTTTTTCGCACTATTATGTACTTATTTTCACATATAAGCACGGCACTTATTTTAGCAAGCATTTATTTTGTATTTTTATTTTATTTAAACACTTTGTACCTATTAGCTTTAAACAATTCCGGGCGGCGACGAAAAATAGAGAGTCGTAGGTCATTTCGATTTATTTCCTGTTGCATCCAGCGCCTATGAAATTTTCTGTACACTCGGTATATGAAGAAAAGTAGCCCAATGCCAATCACTAAGGCAATAACTGTAAGGATAATATTTGCTGTACTTAGGTGAAAACTGTTGAGAATATTAGCGAAGTCTTGAGCTGTGCCTCACAAAGTGTATGAATATATCTATACGTATGTATATCTATAGGTAGCTAATGTTTAATGTTTTGCTACCTAGTCGCGCGCCGTGATCGGCCTTACACTCATGTTTGTACTTCGTTCGTTCCGAACTATTAAACGCTCTGATATATTATAATCGTGTTTAAATTAACTGCCCAACAGGTTATGGGCCCAGTGTACTAGTGAATCAATAGACTAAAGTGAACTGTAGTATTAATAGTGGCAAAAACTGATAGTAAACAAAACAAAGTTGTGCGTAATTAATTAGTTTAAAACGTGCAGTGGCGGACGGTTGTGAATAGCGGTGGCCGGTGGAATGCGCCTGGCTATACACAGCTATAGATAGGGCGAGAAGATCGTCGCATTAGCTTGTTTACGTTATTATTCGTGTTGAAGAAACTACGAAATGGCTGCTTCTATTAAGATCGATAAACTCACTGGTGATAATTATGATACCTGGAAGATTCACATGAGGGCTATTTTGAAGAAAAATGACTTGTGGGAATACGTTACAGGCACATTACCGAAACCGACTAGGACGGATCCTAAGTATTCGGAATGGATTAAAATGGACGGAAAAGCCGAGTCGGACATATTGTTGGCTGTCAGTCCGAGTGAGTTGATATCATTGGATGGTTTGGAAACTTCTAAGGCGATATGGGATAAGTTGAAGTCTTTGTACGAGTCTAGCGGACCAGCGCGAAAAGCGTCGTTATTGAAGAAACTTGTGTTGACTCGCATGCAAGAAGATGATGACTTGCGTAAACATGTTGCGGATTTTTTTGATGCAGTTAAGAAGCTTCGAGAGATCGGACTCATAGTAATCGATGAATTACTTGGTATTTTATTATTGTATAGTTTTCCGGATTCCTTTTCCATGTTTCGCACGGCAATGGAATCGCGTGATGACTTGCCATCAACGGACATTCTCAAAGTGAAAATTATTGAGGATTACGAGGGCCGAAAAACTAAAGACGTAGGCCAAGGGGCGATGTTTGTCAAGCGGAACAGTGGCTATAAGAAAAACACAACGCACACAACTGAAAATCAAGTGAGTAATAAATATTATAATAAAAATAAGATTGAGTGCTATCGTTGTGGTCGTTATGGGCATATGGCAAGAGATTGTAGAAGTAAGACTGAGAAGAAGCCGAAACTAAAACAGTTAGAACGAAGAGATACAGAACAAAAACAGGGAAGTAGTTATACGACTATGCTGAGCACCACTGAAGAGGTGATGTTAAGTGATCGCAAGAGCCCTGTATGGTGCATCGACAGCGGTTGCACGGGACACATGTGTAACGAAAAACATATGTTCCAAGAATTTACACACATGGAGAGTGAGCTGAATTTGGCGAATAATGAGAGCACACGCATAACTGGCACGGGACAAATAAGGATTTCTGTGGACACGGGCAGCGAAGAGCGCGGTGTAAATATTGAAAAAGTATTTTACGTGTCGGATTTACGAACCAATTTATTGTCGGTGGCAAAAATCACAGATCATGGTTTTGAGGTTAGATTCCGGAAGAATGATGCAATTGTTACCGATGCGGACAATAAGGTGCATATGCGTGCGGACCGAATAGGTAATTTGTACCATGTGCGGATGAGTCAGAATGGTGCTAATAATGTTGAGGTTAAGAAGCCAATAGATATTTGGCACGAACGCTTAGGACATCTCAACGAGCGCGACTTACAGGCTATGGCGAAGAGCGGCCTTGTGCATGGATTGCAACTGGATGGTGGTACAATGTCGGAATGCGAGATCTGCATTAGTGAGAAGCAGACATGCAAACCTTTTCCTAAGGGTAGTGAAGATCGTACCAGCGATTTATTAGAAATAGTGCATACGGACGTATGTGGCCCGATGAGACATGAATCGTTTTCAGGAAAGAGATATTTTGTCATTTTTATCGATGATAAATCACGATGGTGTGAAGTTTATTTTATACGGAATAAAAATGACGTGTTAAATGTTTTTAAAAATTATAAAGCTGAGGTGGAGAATTTCACTGGGAAGAAGATTAAATTCTTGCAGTCGGACAACGGACGGGAATATATAAACAATGAATTTAATGATTTTCTGAAGAAGAATGGGATTGTTCCAAGACTGTCGGTACCACATACACCGCAACAGAACGGCATTGCAGAGAGGAAAAATAGAACCTTATTAGAGATGGCACGATGCTTGATGCGTCAAGCGGGAAGCCCTCCATCATTTTGGGCTGAAGCAGTTAGTACTGCGAATTATATAAGGAATCGTTGTCCAACTGTGGCTTTGCAAGGAGAGATACCATTTACTATGTGGAAAGGAAAGAAACCAACTCTTATATACATGCAAGTATTTGGATCTAAAGTTTATTATAAAGACAAAGGCGCAAACAAGGTCAAAGGGAAGTTTGATTCAGTTTCCGAGGAAGGCATCTTCATGGGATATGATGTGCAGTCAAAAGCATACCGGATTCACAATCCGAAGAGTAGAAGAATAGTTGTGAGTCGAGATGTAAAATTTCTAAATGAAACAGCGTTTAGAAATGAATATAGAGAGATACTTGATGAAGAAGAGAGTATTGATCATGGAGAAATAATGGTGGATTTATATGAACCTAGTGCTGAAAATGATATGTATGAAGAAGAAAGAAAAGCTCCCCTACGAGCAAGAAGAGATGGATTAAGAACTAGAAGATCATTTGAAAATCTAAACGAAGATCAAGATGAGAATCAAAGAATAGTACCGAGAAAACGAAATGCGACTGTATCTTGGGAACAACTAGTAGAACCTCCGAAAAGAGGAAGAGGAAGACCGAGACTGATACGCACAGGAATGGTGGGAAGACCACGTAAAGAATATAGAACAGCGGAAGAAGATGGTGAAGAAAGTGAAGAAGAAAATGAACCTGAAAATAATAATGAATTAATTGCAGGAATTGCGACGATCGAACCAATGACCTGGCATGAAGCAGAAAAGACAAGCGATGCAAACAAATGGAGAAGTGCTATGGAAGATGAATTTTTGGCACAAATTAAGAATGGCACATGGGAGATAGTGCCTCGACCTCGTGATCGAAAAGTGATTGGGTGTCGGTTTGTGTTTAGTACGAAAAGTACAGATAAACATGAGCGTAAGAAAGTGAGGCTTGTTGCAAAGGGCTGCTCTCAACGGCCAGGGGAGGATTTTCATGAGACATATTCTCCAGTCGTTCGTTCATCGTCGATAAGACTGCTGGCTGCAATATCAGCTGAATATGGACTAGAGATTCATCATATGGACGTCGTTACCGCTTATCTAAATGGTCGATTAGAGGAAGAAGTTTATATGAGCGTACCAGATCAATTAAGCGAAGTTCTAGATAAAATACTGGCAAACCAAAAGATTGGGTCATCTGGAAATGAGATCATAGATAAGAAAATTATTGAAACAGCTAAACGCTGGAATCAAAAGTTGAATGAATGTGATGATAATGTGTGTATACTAAAGAAGTCTTTGTATGGTTTGCGTCAGTCAGGTTTACAATGGCATAAAGAGCTACTGAAAAAGTTAGTGAGTATGGGTTTCGAGGCACTGCCTCAAGATCAGTGTTTATTGATAGCACGTAAGAAAGGGCGAATGATGTTGATTGCGATTTATGTAGATGACTTAATAATTGCTACAGATGATAGTGATTGGTTGTGTGATGTAAAAAGGCAACTGTCAGAATCTTTTGAAATGAAAGATTTGGGAAAGATTAGCAATTGTATAGGAATTGAGTTTTCTAGAGATGATGAGGATAGAGTGTATATGAAACAGAGTGTGTATATTGAAAAAGTTTTAGATCGTTTTGGTATGAGTGACTGCAAATCGATTGCGACGCCTGTTGATATGAATGTTAAATTAGTGAAGCCTGAGAGTGCGAATGAAAGTGTAATGCAACAGTATCCGTATCAAAGTTTGATAGGAGCCTTGATGTTTCTAGCAGTGTCTACTAGACCGGACATTGCATATACCGTAAATTATTTAAGTCAGTTTAATACAAATTATAATACTGAGCATTGGAAAGCCGCAAAACGTGTGTTACGGTACTTAAAAGGCACACCAAGCTGTGGTTTAGTGTATGAAAGGACCGATTTGCCGTTGTTTGGTGTTGTTGATGCAGACTGGGGTTCGAATGCGGTTGATCGGAAATCGTATTCTGGTTTTGCATTTATTTTAGCTGGTGCACCTGTTAGTTGGGAGGCACGTAAGCAACGAACTATTGCGTTGTCAAGCACAGAGGCCGAATACATGGCGATGTCGGAGGCTACTAAGGAAGCCATGTATTTGCATGATGTTTTGAATAGTGTTGGAATTGAATGTGACTGTGTGACACTGTTCAATGACAATCAGAGTGCAATTAAGTTAGCTCAAAGTAGGAGTTATCGATCAAGGACGAAGCATATCGATGTGAGGCACCACTTCGTTCGAGATATGTGCGAACAAGATGTGATTAATCTTAAGTATTTATGTACGGAGAGAATGCCTGCTGATGTTTTGACCAAAGGGTTGAGTGGGCCAAAGCATCACGAATGCATGCAAAATCTAGGAATGATGAATATTGGATTTGCTCATAACTTCGAGGGGAGGTGTTGAGAATATTAGCGAAGTCTTGAGCTGTGCCTCACAAAGTGTATGAATATATCTATACGTATGTATATCTATAGGTAGCTAATGTTTAATGTTTTGCTACCTAGTCGCGCGCCGTGATCGGCCTTTCACTCATGTTTGTACTTCGTTCGTTCCGAACTATTAAACGCTCTGATATATTATAATCGTGTTTAAATTAACTGCCCAACAAAAACGAATTTCTTCGACAGTCGCTTGGTTCGAGCCTCCAGCTGCATTCTGTGCCAAGATTACTTCTTCATGAGACTGAGATGAACCCATTTTTCAAGATTTCCCAAATATTTAGCACCAGTACGTGCGACGTAAATCACAATTAAAATTATTTTATTCATATTGGATGCACTTCGTACTAAATTCACTCATTTGTTTTACATTCTTTGCCCATATACGGCACGGCGCCTCCAGCCAGCGCTGGCTGGTATCAAATACGCGACGCTCGGATAACAGATTCTTCGCGCAGGGTCGCCATGTACGGGAGGCAGATAAAGTAAATGAAACCAATGACTGTTGAGTATATACTGCCCTTTATTAGAATAATAAAATGGTATTTAAGGTGTCTACAATGACAAAGATTATAATAATAACAGAGGGACGTTACAAAACACTTATCCTTTATTTTTCCAAAAATATTTCTAAAAGAGGAAGCAATAGGATAGGGTTATAAAGATTGTGTGGGACAATATTATTGCGTAACTGGATTGAGTCGAAACTCGGTATAAATAATCATTAAAGCAAATAATGAATTATGTGTTTTTTAATTTTTCGAAAATTAACTGAACGGGGTTAAAAAAAGGGGTGTTGAAGTTTTTATGAAAAATCTTCCTGGGGTCACTTGATACGAATACTCTTCAAATTAAATAATAATAAAGAAATTAAGTATTTTTCTTTTCCCTAAACTACGACAGGAAATATTATACGGGGCATGTTAAAACCAAAGACATTTCTATACTGCGTCAGTATAATAACTTTATGGTTAAAACGTTTTACGCGGCCAAAGCCGCAAGAGCACTGTAAGTCTCCCATAGCCAAAACACTTAGGCCACGTTCAGACGTCGATATTTTCTCCGTATACCGTATACGGGATCTATCGAATAGAATAACGACGGTAAATATTGTAAAAAATGCGTGCGCATGCGTTAATGCGTTAAATATAATATATAACTACCTATGTGTGTATACTCATGTTTAACAAATAAAACATCATTATCTTTATCTTAGTAAATATTGTATTAAATACTTTGAGTAAGTTGTTCACACAGAGCCAATGCGGTATTTCCCAAAAACGGGATTTGACGCATTTGCTCTGTGTGAACAACTTTATGTTTTTAATACAATATTTACTGTCACTATTCTTTTCGATAAAAACCCTACGGTATACGGGATGAATACGGTATGCGGTATACGGGAGAAATATTGTCGTCTGAACGTGGCTTTATAGTAATTACACAGATTGCGAAAACTAATTTCAAACACTCAAAGGAAGGTAAGTTTAGTTCAAATATTTATATTAATTTTAATATTCCTATAGATATCATAGTATTGGCATTAACAGCATCTGTCTCGAGGGTGTAGGCTGAATATTAATTCACTTGATTCAAGACAAGGATCTACTCAGAACTGTTATTACTAAGACTAATATCAGGCGGATATTAAAGGGATATTGGAGTATTAGGAAGCCTTCTAATTCAAATATCAGTAGTATTTACTATGCTTTCAGGAATTGTAATGACGAAACTTATTAATTAAAATGACGAATTACTATTTAGATAAGACGATTGCAATTTGCACGTGTTTGTAATGTAGACTCCTTTCTTAGATGCGACATAACTGCGTGTATGAGGAGGTAGTTTAAATATGGAATGTTATATTTGAAAATAGATAGTCATATAATATATTTTAGTTGGTTCGATTCCCGGGTGTGGCAAGCGAATTTTAGAAAATCTTTGAATGCAGTTTTCTTTCTATTCAAAAATAAAGGAATGTTTTCTTTGAGTCAAATTTTCTACCTACAGTATTAAGAGTATTTTCCCTTCAGGTGGCATTACAAAATTCTACCCAGTATAGACCGTGTATCAGAAATTTAGTAGGGATCAGCTGATATTTTTTTCGCGATTTCAGGGTTGGTCCCATAGTAAAGGTGCTATTCCCTGAATGAGCTCTTCAAATATGACCACGCATTTCTGATACACGTTCTATAGTCAACGGCTACACATTTAGTGTGAGCCGTCTTTTAATATTGGAATTCCTTCTTTTCTTCATAACAAAAACTTAAGTCTTCAACTATTTTACAAGTAAACTGTGTCATTGCAATCGAAACCAAGAGTTTCTCCCTTTCCATGGTACAATAATACCGGAAATAACACAGGCGGTATCCAATACAATCACTTGAATGCTCATGTCAACTCTTCGGAAAAGACACGTGTCACCTATATCCGGGATATTTTCCCTTTCCTTGGTACACAATAATGCTTCCTCGATATGGTCTATTTTTATGCCATTGTGACTAAAAGCATTGGAATGAAGCTCGTGAAGTATTTTTGCACAGTGAAAGGTTCGGGGAAATCATTGTTATAATAAAATCAATCACATGTGTTTGCGACGTAAATAAAGCTTCTGTTTTGTACTTAATTAATAATGATGTAATATTGAATCATACAATACAATGATGACATAGTAACTTGGCGTTGGGTTATACAGTCTGTAACAAAAAACCTGTTGTTCCTGTGAGCTACGTTATCAGAATCGATGTTCAGACGTAAGGACACAACTCATTTGGATAAACTCTTTAATAAAAACAATCAAATTAAATATTAAATCATTATTAATTAAGTACAAAACAGAAGTTTGCCTCGTTGGTCTAGTGGTTGCAAGCGCGACTACTGAGCGTGGGGTCCTGGGTTCAATTCCCGGGTCGGGCAAAGTGTTATTGGGTTTTTTTATTAGGAAATTCTCAGTAGCAGCCCGGAGTCTGGAATTGTGCCCGGTCAATGGCAATAGGCTCGCCCCCTATTACATGGGACTATAACATAACTGGCGAAATGTGGGTGTATTATAACACCTCTGCCTACCCCTTCGAGGAAATACAGGCGTGATGTTATGTTATATTATTAATAGTACATTGAAAGTAACAGTTGTCGACCGGTTCGGTTTGTTATCTCTTTTCGTCTTATGATTCACGCAACGAGATAAAAAGGGATAACAAACGGAATCGGTCGACAACTGGTTATCGTGTGGTTCTGAATCGCGTAGCTGTCCCGACAGACGGCACCCGTTCATGAGCATGACGCGAACATCAGCCATCGCTTAGCTCAACCACATTGAAGAGAACTTAACGTCCCAATACTAACGCCACCATCAGCATGACATTTAAGTGAGCATGACAGACTCATACTGCTAGACAATAAATATAATGTTTGTACGGTAATTCTACATATCCCTGCGATATGTAGAATTACCGTACAAACATTAATGGCCACATGATATCCTTATATTTTACATTTATTTTATTACTAAGTTTTTTTAAGCAGTTCTGTGACATACGTTGCAGTTCTTGGCTTGATGCTCTAGCCTTGCGAAGAGGCGTTGCATTTATATGTATCCTCTATCGCATGTACAACTAGGAGTGCTCTGATGAATTGTTTGACCTTATACCAGCCGCTGACTTCCACACTCGCCATGAATCTAAATTCCATCCTCACCATCTTGATGGTTTGCGGTTGGCTAATGTACATTTTACACCCCATTTTTTGCCACGTACAGCAAAACTGTGGAACCAATTACCGTCAGCGGTTTTTCCGAACAAATTCTACAACGAATGGTAACGAAAGGTACAAATTTAACAAAAAAATAACACAGTCTCGCATCGGCGACTGCCCTGTTGTTGCGGATGTCCATGGGCTTTGGAGATTGCTTACCATCAGATGCGCCGCTTACTCGTTTGCCTTCCTATGTTATAAAGAAAAGATCCGGAGGCAGGCTTCGCTGTTAATGCATATTCGTCTGACAATTACAGTTTGCAGCCGAATTCAACCCAGACTAGGTTTAAATACTTTTGGGCGATTCGGACGCTTTTGGATGACTTGGTGTAAACAGCGCGATGACTGCGCCGAAGTCACTCGCCGTAAATGAGCCATAAGACAGCGGTGACACTCCGTGTACGTGTGAGCTCGCTCGCCAGTGACCTTGAGCGAGCGCGTGAATGCAATAGGCCTTGGCTGAGGCAGCCGAGAGACTGCCCGTTCCACACGCCGCGCACCGCGCACGGCCCCCGCGCTCGCCCCGACTCGCACAAATAGCCGCGAGCAATTTTACGAGCACACATGCTTAAGTGTCGCTTCTTGTCGTTAGTATATATTCTATGCCATAAGTCACGTTTTCAGACACCTACGGAATACGG
Organism: Asteroscopus sphinx; assembly: GCA_949699075.1. Classification (NCBI taxonomy): domain Eukaryota; kingdom Metazoa; phylum Arthropoda; class Insecta; order Lepidoptera; family Noctuidae; genus Asteroscopus; species Asteroscopus sphinx. Next base: position 27,124,544 of record OX453012.1, read on the forward strand.
AAGGATTAAATCATACGATTCGTAACACGACAATTGCCTATATTTGAATTTACAACTAAAAAGACTATGGAATGATAAATTTACTTTTACCACAAATCTCTTCAATACCACAATCCTTCATCCATTACTAACATATGTAGATACCCAGTATCTTTCCCAGCCCTATCTACAGGATTAAGGGCAGCCACCAAAATTGTATCCTAATTCCAGCAGTAAACGGCCATTCATATGTTTATGTAAATAAGCCGGCGGGTCGGGACTTGGGGTCGCGTTAAGCGCTCTTCAGGGCTAAGCAGGGCTGAGACCCTTGGAAGGGGGCCTGTCGGTATAATATTGAAGTGATGTCCTGAAGTTAGGCTGTGGAAACTTGGGCCAAGTGATTGTTAGAACTATCCTGTGGTTATAAAGTTTATGTGCTGTAGATTTCCCGCAGCTGTGATTGTCATCCACCTGTAAATGTACCACAAACATTATCAGCTGACGCTGACGAGTGGTGATTCGTTGGATTTTTTTCCAATTATCCAGTAGTATTATTATCTAAATAAATTACCACCAAAATTAATACGGCGATTTACTAATTTTAGTTTAGATGAGTATGATAGAAGCTCAATACTTTCCTTACTTACTTATTAGTATAGATTGAATTGTAATTATAAGCACACAATTTTTGCAACGCCTGAAAAAGGAGACTAAGTTAATAAGAACTATGTTTATAACCTAACACCAATATATAGGTACACTAAGTTGGCAAAATAAATATCTTTGAATATTTGAATGAAGACATGTGCTTGTAATTTGACCAAAATACCCTTTAAATATAAAATAACCTGCAGAAGAGTACCTTTGTGAAAAAGTTTCTATCAATTTTACCGGGTGAACTTTTCCACAAAAGAGCTCTACTACTTCTTCAAAGGACGATAACTTAAACTATAATAATGTTAGACTAACATTTTCTAGAACTTTACCAGTTATCGATCTAAATAACTAGTCAATACAATTAATAACATTATTAATGTAAGTATAATAAATTCTCAAAAGTTTGCTGCATTTGTAGGAACAACCTGTATCAACACAAATACTACCCTCCACCAGTTTGTAAAGACGGATCGCGCAGTCACCGGTGTTCGCTCCTTCATAATGTAGATAAATATTATCTGGTATCTACCCTCATTGTACTTATTTAATATCCTACCTTGTCAACTATATTTTTGTTTACCTGTTTGTATAGTCGATGATACTGATGTACGGTAAAACTCTAATGAGTTTATGTTTACATCTTTTGAATGTTTTTGTTATGTATACCACTGAACAAATAAATAAATAAAATAAAATAAATAAATAAATAAATATTGCACGTCATTTTTTTATTTTACCATAATAATACAACACAACACATTCCTGTATGTTTTTAATGTCTTTAAAAGCCACAATAATTCTTGAGAGAAATACGTCTGGTTTGTTGATAAAAATAAACAATTTATCAAAAAAAAAAGATAAAATCTCGAAAATCAGAACAGCCCTAGAGGCCATCCCAATGTTGAGAAAAAAACGATGGGTGAATGTGTTTGCTTAGGTTGTGTACACACGATATAATTTTTGAGGGCATACGATGAGGTGAGGGCTCTTGAGAGTAATTTAAGCAATTTTGCGAAATTAGTGAGGTTGTTATGTATACTTTTACATGTAATTATAATAATGGATGTACCAGCCAATTATGTATACATGGATTAAAATTTAAATCTGATGGTTTTTACGCTATGTAGTTACAGATAGAAATTTTGGAATAAAAATGTTGGTGTGTAAGCTTTTTAAGTAGCAGTAACGGGAACTTCAATGAAAAAGTAAAATGAAATTGTCTCACACAACAAAATGTTGCACAATCATGTTCTGTAAAATCATAACTGATTATTTTTGTGACTTGAAAAAAAGATGATACAAATGGCATAGTCAATAAGTAATTGAGCGTTTGCTGGTACCTACGCTACGGATCACGAATCCGATTTTTTCGCGGAAATATTTAATTTTGTATGAAATTTTCATAGCCATTTTGGTTCTAAGTGTTTGTGCAATTAGGTAAGAATTATTTCTGTAAATTATGCGAGCCCTACACGAATATTCATACACAAGGCAAGTCCAGTGGAAGGCCAGTCACTGAACTGAATCGCGAACTGGCCTCGTGTCTGGTGCGCATAATGTCAAGTATTTTTTTTAGAAAAAGGATTACAAAAGAGAAAATGAATAAATTAAAATATAAAGATTGATCATCACTTTTCAAGTTTTTGCGTGTAGTATTTCCGTGGGCCCTAGAAAAACTAATCAACTTAAGAAATAAACAAACTTGCAATCCACTCTCAGCATCTTACAAGAAAACGGAACTAGCATATCAAGTGAATCCTTCAAGCCTTATAAATGGTTCAGTCCGAACTATGATAAACTTTACTAATAACTGTAGGTCAATCTACAGTTGTACTCAAGGCATAGTCCGCAAGCGATATTTACATATCTTTGCTTATCTGTCTTGGTTTAACTAAAAAGTCCGCTTGAAGAACCATTTTGACAGTGTGTTTGATGTTTGCACTACTACGGCAACAAGTTCGCTTGAAGAACCATTTTGGTAGTGTGTTTGATGTTTTGCACTATTACGGCAAAAAGTTCGATTGAAGAACCATTTTAATAGTGTGATGTTTGCAGCGAATCATTTTGATACTGTGTTTATTGTTCACTAGGGTAAAAATTTAGTTAAATCATTATTTTGATAGTGTGTTTGACACTCGCACTACTAGGGTAAAAAACTAGCTTGAATAATCATTTTGATAGTGTGTTTGATGTTCGCACTACTTGGGTAAAAAGTTCGCTTGAAGAATCATTTTGATAGCATGTTTGATGTTCGCACTACTAGTGTAAACAGTTCGCTTGAATATCATTTTGATAGTGTGTTTGATTTTCGCACTGAACTCAGCCTATCGCAGTCCACTGCTGGACATGGCCTCTCTCAAGTTGCGCCACAACACTCGGTCCTCTGCCTTCCAGATCCAGTACCCCACAGCCACCTTCTTCAGATTATCAGACCACCTGGCGGTGGAGTCCTTGAGGCGCCCTACCCTGCCTCAAGGACTCGTCTGCTCTAGCAGCCGTTGGTCCTATGACAGACATGTTCGCACTATTAGGGTAAAAAAAAGCTTAAAAAATAATTTTGATAATGCGTTTGATGTTCTCACTACCAGAGTAATTCTTTTAGCTAATAAATTTTGCATTAGAGACATAAACACAAAAAAGGAAAGAACAAAAAGTTAGTATCGAACTAATACTTATTTTAATGACATTTGAAAGCTAATCTTATTATTAGAGATAAAAATAATTTTATACGAGTTGATAATTAAGAAAGATGATGATGATACCTACTATTTAATTGTTACACCCGATTGGGTAGGCTTTTGATACCAAACATTGATAAATACCTACATTTATATACACAGTTTGAGCAATAAATGTCTTTGTCTTTGTCTACTTATAATACCAAGATGTGGAAATTGGAGAACCAAAACCATACCCTTGGCAAAGGGCACTAGGATAAACATCGTGGAGGTTTTAGTCTCCGAAAGTGGAAGAATCTGACAAATTTTCAAAAAGAGGTGGATGCTATTTTGGCCATCCACCTGCTATCTACTTCTACCGATAACTGCAAGATAGTAGATATGCTGTACGTGTTTAGCAGAATTTATCATCATCATCATCATCATTTCAGCCGAAAGACGTCCACTACTGGACATAGGCCTCCCCCAATTAAGGGGGGATATGCCATAATCGCCACGCTTGGCAGGCGGGTTGGCGATCGCAGTTGGTTGGTTAAATACTCAGAGAACGCTGCTGCCCATCCTCTGGTGAATCCCTTAGTCGCCTTTTACGACACCCATGAGAAGAGATAAGGGTGGTGCTATTCTTTAAGTCCGGCACCACACGGACTACAGAATTATATATATATAGCATATTATATATATATTATATATATAGCAGAATTTATACTCTACTTAAATATTTATTTACCGCCCACATTTATCCCTTGCACCATACCGCCACAGTCTATGAAATATAGCGTCCACAAATCAGCGGCACATCTCGGGGGCGAGTAGAAGTTCGGCCATAACTCAGCGCATCACTGCCGCATCAATAACAAACAACCACGTACTTTAAACTGTCTGGTGCACCGAAATATTACTTTACAGTAGCTGTATAGCTAGCCAGATGATTTAAGAGAGGAATATAGTTTTTTTTTTCAGTTGCTAATGCACTGAAAGTTTAAAAGAGTTTATAAATAAATAAAACAAAATAAATAAATATTCTTGAGACATTTTTACACAGCACCATTTAGTCGCAAACTAAGCAGAGCTTGTACTATGGGTTTAGACAATGGATATAATACTTATATACGCTTTTTTTTGTAAATAAATACTTATAATACATAAGAAACACCCAGCCCAACACAAACACTTATGTTCATCACACATATATTTGTGTCCTGTGGGAATCGAATCTCGTGATCAGCAGCCTGACACTCGAAACACTAGACCACATACATCGTCAACATATATTATTATTATTATTAAAGCCATTTATTTGTCCTTAATAAGTATTACATTGTAGTTCTATTTATTTCATGCATTATAATAATATTAAAAATTCAAATTTATTTAAAGTTTAACAAATTCATACAATTAATCAAATATATTTCATCAGTCATAATTCATCAGTCAACTTATTTTATATACTTCAGACACTCGAAACACTAGACCACAGACATCGTCAACATATATATAACAGTAGTGTTGTTATTCTAAGGCTGTAGTGATTTACTCATATGAAAGTGGTATGTGTAATTACTTATTTACTGAATCGATGACTGTATTCCCAATTCAACACAATTCCAGATTCTGGATAAATATTGGCTCCATGAATGACTGCATTTTAGTTTTATTAAAGTTGACCTGCTCCAAGTTTGGACATTAAAGTGAGGTCTGGCTCATTCGCTAGCAAAGGAATTGGAGTAAAGTTTGAGAGAACTCCTTAAAATTCAACTTTTTCCTGTCTCAACTCTGTGTTAAAGACTTTTTTGAAGTAAACCTTCTTTAGGCACGCTTGACTTGGGGAGTAAGCTGGTGAATGCGTTACGAAAAGCGAGGCGAACGGAGGGGGTAGTGCGGGACGCGGGGAACGAGGCGTGCGCGACGGCCGGCCACGACTCAGCGCCGGCAGAGCACACGCGTGCGGCGCCGCCATTTCTTTGTTCTCATTGAAATAGTATTGAGGTAGATATAAGTTAGTGAAGTTTTACTTCAGTCGTATGCTCTAAAGCACACTAGTTATTTTATGATTAAATTATGCACGAAAATTCTCAGACTGGCCCATCTTCGCTATTGGCTGTGCAGTCTATAATAATTGTATTCTTAAGTTTGCAGGCAAAATTAAATTTTTCTCATTTCATTTTGTATTATTTTTACCACCATCACTTCTCTCTCGAATATTGAATTAAAAAATGTTCACTGAGCTTCGAGTTCAAAGAGCGCCAGTCCATAGCTCATTGGCTACGAATCGACTGATGCTGTCTGATCTAGGATCAAATGCTCGTTGATAGCTCTAATGAACTTAAGCGACAGAAGCGACAAAGGGTAGAAAGCGATGTAATACAAAAATATCAAACAGTAGCTGCTACATCGTTTATATCACTATGTAGGCGAGGCAGTGCCGATTTGTTTTTATAAGCTTTTATTATTAAAAGCTTGTTTTGTTTTCTATTTGCCCATCCATCTGCAACAAATCTTATAAGTCCCTGCTATACAAACGGGCTGAATTTTGCATACAAGTGTATGACAATGAAATTATATGAACAATTTTTTTTTTGTTATTCCACTTGACTTTTACGTCTTAAAGGAAAAGGCATAAGCTATAGCATACAGAAAAGACGACGAAAGCCCAGCACTTAAATTATGGATGAATGATTATTTGAACTATAACATTTTCAGATTCAGTGTGTTTTCTACACGGCTATAGCGGTGGTCTTCGCAGTGGAATGCGTGCCTATACAATTACGTAACGCGGTGCTGCACACTCTGCGCTGCAATCGTACTCAATTCGATTTGACAAAGCTTGATTACAATCTGGACATCAAAATAAGTGTATCTTATCAAATATCTGGCCGCTGTCTCAAGCAGAGTAGATCATATCAATCGACCAGGAAATCTTTAGGGTAAAGGAGACGAATAATTGAATAAACCGATAGAAAACCCCTTCCCCTACACTTTTTTATTTTGGTATTGTTTACGGATTTCACGTAGAGTTTAACAATTGGGGTGCATTTATAAGGAGATTGTGGAAAAATAAAGAGAAGATGTATGTCGATATATCGAATTTATTCTAGTTCGTTTTGCGTATTTTTGAAGAATAAAATATTTTTTCCTATTTCTTTTCTTGACTCTGTGTTTGTTTATCTCAGCTTCTTGGGGTGCATTAAAAGAACCTCAAAAAGCGGCGATATTTAATTGATCGTTCGGCGCAGCCTGGGCAGCCAGCCACGTTACCAACCTGCTGACTGGCTAATATTTTCCCCACGGCATGAGTTATTATCATTGTGTAGCTCATGTCGACACGATAGAAGAAGAAGCTTTTTGATGCTGTAACTATAGCGTTTTATTTTCTGCTGTAAAGAAGACTTTCAATTTAAGTAGCAGTGTTAGAAAGAGGCATTCTTAGTACCTTTTTTTTTACAAGCCTATTTTTTCCCATTGCAGGGCAAAGGCCTCCCTTTCTTTCTTCCACTTTTCGCGGTCTATGGCATTCGCGGTATATACCTAGTGTGTTATAATAATCTGTCGCGGTATGCACGGCAACATCTATCAGTATTGTTCGTAAACAATGAACTTGCAATTCCATTGTTTTATAAACAACCGCATAGTTTTACAGAGATACCTCCCATCATGATCGCATCCCGCCATAAGCCGTCAGTTTGACGTGAGAATGGCCGACAGTGACGCGACCTCCATCAGACTGACGGCCGGCTGATGCGGCCAGCGAAAACAATTTGTCGAATGCTTAGATGGTATGCTGTTGGAATTTGCTGAATATTGGACACAAAACACTTTGGAAAATTACTTAAACCTTATAACATTTTTTTCTGTTTTGTCATGTGCCCTGGCTAAAATGAAAAATTCAGGCCATCGCGATACGAGATTCAGTCATCCGCCTTTAAAGCATGATAATAACTTTATCAGGATTATTCCATCAGCAATGAATGTTTAAAAGCTGCACAGATTTATACAAGCCTTGTATTTTGACCTCATTTATGGAATATATCGAATATTCACCAGATTTTAAACTGGCCGCCATATTTAATATCTTGTATTGGTTATCGATAGATATTAGCTTCTTGGCATCTTTGCCAGGTGCACCGAAGACCTAAAGAAGGTAACTTGGGTGGATTGGATGCGGAAGGCGGAGGACCAAGTGTTTTGCCGTAATTTGGGAGAGGTCTAAGTCCAGCAGTGGACTACGATAGGCTGAATTGATAATCTTCTTGTAAGTGCCATTTTTCCCACTAATTATAATGTTCGCCTGGCCGAACTTCGGTCACGGCGGCCAATCTCAACGGAGACTATAGCCATTTGCACGGGACATATTATAGTGCACAAGTGTGTGAGCAAACACAGGTGCACTGTCTATTCCCTCACTCTCATAATCGACCGGAGAGAGATCAGGCGCAGGACCGACAGCTTTACGTCCTCTCCGGGGTACGGAGGTGTAGCACCGCCAACTTCCTGACTCCACGCTGCTACTGAGAAATTTTCGGAAAAATCCCAATAACACTTTTTGCCCGATTTGGGAATCGAACCCAAGACGCGACACGCTTAGCAGTCTCGCTTGCGACTACTAAACCAACGAGGCAGTTAAGTTTTCAGTTTTCCCACGCTAAGTGGCGCTGCTGTCGGTATGTCACTGATCTCCTAAACTGATAGATGATATATTTTAATGATATTTTTTGTGTAGGTACGCTCGAGTCCGGGTCCCTGCAAGGTCTGAATTAAAAAATGAACCCGGTAGGTGGCGCTGCAGTCGCTGTGTCACCAAATTTGATTTGTTGAATAATTGATAACATGGGACGGACGGGACATGGGACGGGACGGGACATGTGACATGGGGGACAGGACATGGGATGGGACGGGACGGGACGGGACGGGACGGGACATGTGACATGGGGTACGGGACATGGGAAGGGACATGGGTCGGTACGGGACATGGGACATGAGACAGGACATTGGACATGGGACGGGACGGGACATGGGACGCGACGGGACATGGGACAGGACGGGACATGGTACGCGACGGGTCATACAACGGACGGACGAGATAGTGAGATAGGATAGTGGGATAGCGAGATAGTGGGATAGTGGGATAGTGACTGGACTGGACTGGACTGGACGGTCCGAATGAAAGGATGGATAGATGGAACTGGACTGGACTGGACTGGACTGAATTAACAGGATCCGTCACGTGAGTTAGCAGAATTTTACGCGAGCGAAGCTGCGGGTAAAAGCTAGCAGCTTAATAAATACACCTGAATAGGATACTTATTCAGGTTTTTGTGTTCCGGTGTGAAGAATACGGGTGCCGGTAAAATTACAATCACATGAGACTTTCCATCTTCATGACTCAGTTTGGGAAACGCAACTTGCCTTACTATTTAGATGGTGTTGCAGTTGTTATGGGCAAAGGTAACCGCTTAACGTCAGGTGGGCCTAAAGCATAAGAAAAGAGAAGTATTATTACCTATTCTATGCCTATAGCTCATTTGGCCATATTATGCCATAAAAAAGTTATAAATAGATACCTATACTAGCTATTCATGTGTGCGTGTGTATAAATTTGTGAATATAATCTAATCCTGCAAAATAATAAAGCGCAGCGCTGTATAAATGCAGTGCAAAAAAATCTCAACACGAAAATCAATAAGGAAGATGCTATAATTTTTCGTCGGGAAGAGAGAGAGACGATCAACTTTCAAACGCTCATGGTACATTCATTTCACAGACATGACTCAAACACTCATGTACATTATTTTATTTATTATTTTTATTTATTGCATAAGGTTCGCCCACAGCATACATATTAACACTATTACCAAATAATACAGTACAGTATTGTCCTTATACGTATGCCAATTACGGGTAAACACAACATTGGCTAAACAAGACGACTTAAAGTAAATTAAAAATTAATACTCCTAAAAAACCAAAAACACATTTTTTTTTATATACTTCTAGAAGCTACTTAAATTTAGGGCGATTTTTTGATACTTAAGGACTTCAATATTCTTGATCGAATTTTTTTTCTAGAGTCGTGGTTTATGTCAGCTTCTTGCACAGACTTTGTGAATGAATTTAAATCACTACACATTCTTACGAGAGGAGAGTTTAAGCCTATGTTGGTTTTATTTCTAGGTAGTTGGATTATTGTGGTTATGGTATTCGGGGTATTCTGTATGGAACGTTTAGGGATATGTGGGATACTAACTCACTACAGTACATCTGGCCATTCATCAATTTATGTAAGAACATAAGGCTGTGCATAGTACGTCATATACTTGCATTATTTTCATATACATGACTACCTAACAAAACTGAGCACATGACCTAACACTAGATAGTTAAAAAGATGTCTCTAAAAGTAGTCTTTCTACAATGAAGTAGTGAAGAATAAAGAACTAGGTTAAGTTACCATAGCATAGTAGTAGTAGAGCTCCTTTGTGAAAGAGCTCGTCCGGGTAAGTACTACCACCGTATTTACTTCTCCGCTAAACACTAATGCTTGCATTGCTGTGTTTCGGTGTGAAGGGTACGGGTGCCGGTGAAATTGCAATCACGAGACTTTTCATCTTCCTGTCTCAGTTTGGCAAACCGACTTGCGGTATCATTTAGGCACCAGCCTAGGTGGTATTGCAGTTGTTATGGGCATAGGTAACTGCTTAACACCAAGTGGGCCTTTAACTCGTTTCGCCATTCTATAAAATATATGAAAAAAAAAACCATGAACAAATAAAACAATGAATGGTCGAAAATTAGATGGTCGACAATTCGGTGGTCGTCAATTTATCTCTGTTATATTGGCGAAAACAGCTTTACAATATAGTAAAAGACCCAGTTACCGACAGTGCCCCATTGTTCGATAAAAAACAACCAACTTCGGAAAATAAGGGCAAAATTATAATTTGGTATACATAACATAACAACACGCCTGTATTTCCCCGAAGGTGTAGGCAGAGGTGTATAGAACACCCACATTTCGCCAGTTATGTTATAGTCCCATGTAATAGGGGGCGAGCCTATTGCCATTAACTGGGCACAAATCCAGACTCCGGGCTGCTACTGAATATTTCCTAATGAAAAAACCCAATAACACTTTGCCCGACCCGGGAATCGAACCCAGGACCCCACGCTCAGCAGTCGCGCTAGCAACCACTATCATTTGAAATAATCAAGTCCCAAACAGCACGCAACACTGTAAAAAATAATGATATTGTGAGTGATTACTGCGTGCATCGAAACGATTTTAATTAATAATATTGTACGGTAGATTAAAATATATTTTTTAGAAATATTTGTAAAGACACTTGTCATCTTAGTCTACCTGCGACCACGAAATGCTGTAAAGCTTTGGAAACGTCAGGGAAACCAATTTCAATAATATACGCGATTTAATCCGGTTAAACTTTGTTTTATTATAATGTGTAGTGATCGCGAAAACCTAAGAAGTTACTATAATTTGACTTTAATTTGGTATACGGTTAAATATTATCTAATAAACATTAAACTGTTACATAGTGCACCACAAGTACGTGAAAAATAATCACGAAACCAATTTATTTAAAAAAATACTTGTGATCGTCCCATAACATAACATAACCAGCCCATTACTGTCCCACTGCGGGGCACGGGCCTCTTCTCAGTACGTGAAGGCTAAGGCCTTAGTCCACCGCGCTGGCCTAGTGCGGGTTGGCGTCCCATAAAGTGTTGATAATTGGGTATGTTACGTTACCTGTATTACATACAATAAAAGATCGACAGTTTCTCTAATGGCCACATATAATTCTGTAATATTTGCTCGCAGGACGGACAATGATAATCCGCGCACGTCTCGCGGGATACGTCGAGATCATTTGTAAAGCCGTAACACAATCGTTTCATGTTATCCTGGTACTGTGACTAGTGTAACAACAGTACAATAAAAGAAAACAACTGTTTTTGTTTTTACCGCTTAACTCCAGGCTAACATCCAGGATGGCAGAACGACCCAAAGGCCCACCTGATTTTAGTTAAGTTAGATGAGTTAAGCGGTTACCTTTGCCCATAACACTTCAAAACCACCTAGGCTGTTGCCTAAATGGTACAGCAAGTCTGTTCGCCAACCTGAGACATGAAGATGGAATGTCTCATGTGTTTGTAATTTCACCGGCACCCGTACCCTTCAGACCGAAACATAGCAATGCAAGCATCACTGTTTGGCGGTAGAAGTAGGTACGGTGGTAGTAGTTCCCCGGACGTGCTCTTTCACAAAGGAGCTCTACTACTACTAAAACTAAACTCCTGTCTTGAAGGATGTTTCAAACATGTTGCATCCGTGCATTTGTTTGACTTCGGCTGTTAGTTTGTTTAACTTCTGGGATGTAATCGAATTAAAGCTGATTAAACAGTGGTTGAACGAGAGACTTATTGAAGGAGGATGTTCATTACTTGATTTTTTATCCAAACGTGTAAAAAATGACACCTTAATTTTTGAAATAATAAGTCGGGGAAAGATTAGATTGTTATACAAGGGTCGAAAGGAATCAATTCCCACACGATGTATTAAGACTATGGCTATAGCCCGAGTAGGAATTTATGACTTTCACCCGTGCTAAACACTCTACTTTTCATTTCGAATAGGTTCAAGGAAAGTAAAAATATTTCAGAATCGCTTGAACTCATTATGAACCAAATAATATTAGTCTATAAAACCGATATTTTGAATTTCGGTACAGCTTTCAGAGTTAGTATCCCGCCAAATTATATAGTCTTTTTTAAATTTTAAATATGGAAGAGCAGGCCGTCATTTATCTTTTTATTTTAAAATCGATATTTTTCTTAATTACGTGAAAAAAATCGTAGCCGTCTACCTAACCAAATTTTGTTCTATTTTTAAAATTCATTCCCGCCCTAGGGAGGGAAGCCATTACTATGAGTCTTCCCCGCCCTAGCTGGCTGGTTTTAATATCAATAAATATAGGACAAAAAGAAAATTAAAAAAAAAGAAAAAAACACTTTCATTTTTCAATTGTTTTTCTGATCGCCAAAATTTGTGAATCTAACGAAGAAATTCGATACATTCTGAAGTTTTATTACAAAAAAGGGAAAAATGCGAAAAAGCCGTGAAAAAAATTTGTGACGTTTATGGACCGAGTGCAGTGTCAGTAAGAGTAGCACAAAGTTGGTTCAAGCGTTTTTAGACCAGGAATTTTGATGTCAAAGATGCAGCTCGCTCTGGTCGCCTTCATAGGGATAAAGTTGATGCCATTTTTTAAAAAGTGGAGCAAGATATTAGTAGTTACGACATAGCCGAGGAACTGAGGATTGACCACAAAACAGCTTTGATTGTTGCTTATTTTTTGTGTATGGTAAAGTGTATTTGTATTGTATTATATTCTACTCTATATCAATATGTTGTCCTATAGAAAACCTTGAGCTTGCTAAGAATTATCAGTGAACATTTCGAGTCTTGCGATTGTAAAGGTAACAATAATTTAATATATTTTCTACATCTATCGTATCGTCGAGAGCTGTAAACGATAAATAGCTCACGCCGTGGAAAAAAAAGTTGCCAGTTAGCAGGTTGTTAGTAAGGCTGACTGCCCGGGATGTATCGGACGATCATTTCTTATTCTTATTCTTTATTGTACACACATTTATTGTATAATTATACATTAATATTACAGTAGGAAAGTAGTACATTTCAATACCAAATTCAAATTATTTATTTGCAATAAATAGAACATTGAATGTTGTTAGATGATAAAAATTTGTTCAAGCCTATTTAATTAAGCCATCATAAACAGCATGCAAATTTTATTTATAACTACTTTTATATTTTACTCATTATTTACATTTTTTTTAAATGTGACAAATATATATTAATAAATAATAATATATATTATTAATATATATTTATGCTTTTTCTCACAAGACTATTCAACAGTCGCGGCGGCTTTTTCAATGCACTCCAATCATTCAATGCAAATCACTCAATCAGTTTTAATCAATTTGTTAAAGAAAATAAGTGATCGCATTCTGAAAAATAAAAAAAATTGTATTAAAAAAGTTGCCGTCAAATCTACGGCCACACTTTTTGTTCTTCAACTCCAAAAAGCCTACATTAACAAATACGATATCCCCTTCCTAATTTGTACAGTTGGCCAATTTGCTCGGAGATTAGACTTGTTATAAAAAGTATTTATTAATGGCGATCCCGACACGCTTTCCCGTAATACTTTCGTAAAAATCTCGGCGAAATTGAGCCGAAGTGATGTACGCGTGTTCTTGAATATTTTAGTTAAACAAGTTTGATGGAATGAACTGTTTGTGTACTGTTTTATTTTTAATTTGATTGCGGTAGGATTTAAAGGATGGTGTTTATGAAATATTATTAAATTTCATAAGTTGTAGTAATTCTCAGTAGCAGCCCGGAGTCTGGATTTGTGCCCGGTTAATGGAAATAGGCTCGCCCCCTATAACATGGGACTTATAACATGACTGGCGAAATGTGGGTGTACTATTATATACACCTCTGCCTACCCCTTCGGGGAAATACAGGCGTGATGTTATGTTATGTAATAATAATAATAATAATAAATTTATTGATACAAAAAAAAAACCTTAAATAATTCTTAAGACTAGAATACATTGATTTTTATAGTTAAAGGTCACACGAATAGAGTAAACCCTGACTCCTAAACTAGGTGGACCTGTGACTTAGGAGTCAGTGTTCTGCTGTCACTGTGATAACAAAAAACCTTTATTAGGTGTTTTCTTACAGTATCGAAAGCAAATAATTGATTTCATAGGTTTTTAAGTACCTACAATAATATTAACAAGGAATTATAAAAGAAAAGTGGTTTATTTATATGCTGGGGCGCGTGTGTGTATGTGATAGTGGGGGTGTGTGTGAAGAGTGTGTATGATGTGTGTGTGTTGTTATGTTATAAGTTGTAGTATAATTATTAGTCATCTTTTTCTTTAAGGGGCATTTAGCAGCCAAGTGGCGCTCCCATCAGTAAAAAAAAATATTACTCGCTGTATTATATACATCATTTATCATAACATAACATAACATCACGCCTGTATTTCCCGAAATGTAGGTGTAATAGTACACCTACATTTCGCCAGTTATGTTATAGTCCTATGTAATAGGGAGCGAGTCTATTGCCATTAACCGAGCACAAATCCAAACTCCGGGCTGCTCCTGAGAATTTCCTAATGAAAAAACCCAATAACACTTTGCCCGACCCGGGAACCGAACCCAGTACCCCACGCTCAACAGTCGCGCTTGCAACCACTAGACTAACGAGGCAGTCATCATTTATCGAAATTTCTTTTTTAACAATCGAAGTACAGGTACTGTGGTTTAATCAGAAACTATTAACTCTGTAATAATTTATAGTTCACTGTAGTTGTAGATAGAGGAAGTCCACATTTGGGACGTTTTTTTAACTTTTTATAACTTCAGTGAGCTATAAATTACAGAGATAATAGTTTCTGATTAAATTATAGTACCTATAGATAAATAATGGAATCAGGCGTTACTTTGCGGAAATCCATGTCATACAAAATGTGAAGTCAAAATTGATATGATATTTTGACTTCCACAAGGTGGACCGACGATCTGGTGAAGGTCGCGGGAATCCGCTGGATACGGAAGGCGCAGGACCGGTCGTTGTGGTGATACTTGGGGGAGGCCTATGTCCAGCAGTGGACGTCTTTCGGCTGAAATGTTGATGATGATTTTGATTTCAAATATGAAGTAAAAATATTTACAGTACCTGTACTTCAATTGTTAAAAACGAATTTTCGATAAATGATGTATTCAGCGAATCATATTTTTTTTATTGATGGGGGCGCCACTTGGCTGCTTCAAGCGCCTTAAACAAAACGTTACCACGTAGCCACTTTAAGATTTCCCCTATATCTGCCTATATTTTATATCTCAGACATTTTTATAATTGTTAAATAAAGTAAAACTCTCACATACAACAAGAGAAATATTAATTTACAACGTTCTTAGCGTCACTCATAGGTAAACAAAACTTAAGAAAAAAAAACAATCATACATAAATCTAAAAAGAAACATGAAGATTATTACTCGCTGCCACATCATCCGTCTTCGTCCCAAAACTACTGAGCCAAGTTAATAAATTCACTTTTATTTTTTCACCTTCGCACTAAGAGCGAGCTTTGAATTTTTTAACGAACGCCATCCAAGAAAATCCTTAATTTTATCAGGAGAAGGTTTTATTAAAACTATTATTAACAGTGAAATTTACTTGCTTAATTTAAATTGCTCGTTTGCGTTCACGAAATTCCACCTGTATTAAACGTGAGACGAGCTCTGAGGCGTTTATTTTCCGGAAAATTCCGGTTAGAACCAGCGTGAACCGGTGAGTGCCGCTCTGTACTAGAACATAAATGCGAGACGTGACAAGTGTGTACGTGACTTTAGTTTTGTAGTACACGTTTGTAATATGTTGTAATAACTAGTTATTACTCGTCATAAAAGACGACGAGATGATGTAGATGGTGTTATAACTTTGCTAGGAAATACGTTCTGTTCCAGCTTCATTCATGCCATAAACTTGACTTTTCTTACAAAAATGACACTGCGAAATAATTACAAACCGAAGTTTTCATGGGTGAAAAAAATTATATTGCCTAAGTTGTTGTCGTAAACACACGTCTGTATAATAAACATGTCAAATATAATTATAATTTTAATCGTCTGTTACAGTCACCATTTTATAATAAATAAAAATTATCGTTGGCTATAAAAGCCAGATTCAACAGAAAAAGTCTGATTCAACTCTTTGTCAGACACGGAATTTTATTTCCCCGTTACGATACCTATGGGAAATGATGGGTTTTCTATGTGCCGAGTCGATATCCAAGGTGGACCGACGAACTGGTGAAGGTCGCGGGAATCCGCTGGATGCGGATGGCACAGCACCGGTCGTTGTGGCGATGCTTGGGGGAGGCCTATGTCCAGCAGTGGACGTCTTTCGGCTGAAATGATGATGATGAGTCGATATCTCAAAGGTAAAAATATATGTATTTTTAGTATATAATATTGACAATACACACGTCTCGTTATTGTAACACATACAGCCATATATAACGCCAACAACATAAAACGAGAATGTGTAAAAATCTAATCCGACAAAAATAATACCAGCATCCAAATTGTTCCTCATTACGTATAGAAATCACGTTGATTATGCAAATACATGTATAAAATCGAGCCATGTCACACCCAAAGCTATACTTCACACAACAGTGATCCCGAATTACATTGATTGTGTCTCATCAGGCGTAGCTTGTACAAAGGCAGAAAAATCATGAAGTTCCATCTTTCATGTTTTGATCAGAAAGTTTCCCCTTTTGTGAATTAATGGGGAATCAATGGGAATTCCTTTGTCAAACAGCAGTATGACTGAGTTGAATAATCAAAGTGACGGGCTGCTTTGAGAGAACATGATTTTTTTTACGTCAAAAGATGGTTTAGGGGTCCCTCAGGGAGCTATAGTTGGTCCTTTGCTAAATCATGGAAATTTTACTACCGGAACTTTAGTGACTTGAGAAAGGTAGTTATGAAATAAACATAATTATGGTCTTGTTATGAATATAGTCTTGTCGTTGCAATAAATAATTTTTCTTTCTTTCTTTCCAATACTTTTCTGAAATCATGGAAATCTTCTTGACAACTCGTAGACTCGATACGCTGAAAATTCTCTCCTACCAGTACACAAAATGATGATAAAAGCAGAACCCACACAAATAAATAGGAAAGCCTAACTAAACACTAAAATCAAGTAATGATTCTTATTAAACCTTTAAGTTGTCTAGACTGAAATATAGGCAATTGAGGTTCAAGGGTTCATTTAATGGATCAACAGTACTGACTTCGATTTATTGACTAACCTTGCAATACTTTGCGATAAGGTTTTGTAAGCCTAGATTAATTAGCGCTTTAAGTATTGATATCAAAAATAACCTTCCTATTTTTTTGAAGTCGGTTAATTAATTGTGGTTTATCTAAATACTGAAATGAGATGATAAGTTTACATATTATATAAGTTTTAATCAGTCTCATTTCATATTCTCTTTGTGTTCGCGAATACCTCAGGGAGATAATAAGCGGTTTCCGCTAATTACTACAATATTAATTTTGAAGGTTTTCACTTCTAATGAGCGCACTATATCGTTAAGGTGTAATTCTACGAAACCCTGGATTCCACATTATTACGTTTAGTGAATCTAATTAAATGCGGCAAATTAGCAGAAAGAATAAAAAAATTACGAACCTTTATGGAAGAAAACAGTACTTACTTTCTCCAAAAGTTTTTGCAACGAGTTTCTAAAGCATATAATATCAAGCGGAACCATTGTCAAAGTGGTGTATTTTTTATTATTTCCTTTGAAAAACATCGAAAGCTGAGTTTTGAACATTTTTCAAATAAAGTTACGTCCTCATCTGAGTGGCAAGTTTAAATGGAAACTGAATATTTTTCAATTTTTAAAACCACAGATAAAGTTTGTTCAGTTAGAGTTTGTGATAGTTTTAAACATGTGTTTTTTGACGGGTCTGTTTGATGCTTTATCACTGCATTTTCTCAAGTTTCTAGTTCAACTACGCTGTGCTACTGAATATCTGTATTTTGTTTCTTTGATTATCTGCACTATAGGCAAACCACAATCAAGAGACATACTCTTGTGTGGTTTTGTTCTTGCAACCAACAAGATATTTATTTTGTGTAGCATGACACAGTTTTAGTACTAGGTACCTACTTGTGTGACAAAAGGGATGTCATGTGTATCTATTAGCACACTAGCGTTTAAAATAATGTACATAATTTTTTTTCACAATACATTTTATCGTACACTACATACATTATTTTAAATGCCAGTGTGCTAATAGATTCACATCCTTTCTGTCAGACAAGTAGGTACCTAAGTAACTAGTACCTAGTACTAAAAATGTGTGATGCAACACAAAATAAATAACTTGCAGGTTGCAAGAACAAAATAACAGAAGAACATATTTGAATGTGCTGTTACTTGCAGTACATTCAAATATGTGTCTTGGTTGTGATTTGCCTATAGTGCAGATAATAATCAAAGAACAAAATACAGATACTCAGTTGCATTCATTGAACTAGAAACCGTGTGAAAAAAGGGATGTGTAACCATTAGCACACTGGCATTTAAAATAATGTATATAGTGTACGATAAAATGTATTTAATGCACAACATTTGTATTTTTGGTCTGTGATGCTTTTTAGGGTTCCGTAGTCCTACAAGGAACCCTTATAGTTTCGTTATGTCCGTCCGTCTGTCCGTCTGTCCTAATCCTTTACCGCTTAATAACTTCTACAGTTATAAACATAAGTAAATTAAATTTTGACAAAAAATGGAATAGATATAGATCTCAATTTTAAAAGAATAAAAAAATCTTGATTTCGTATTTTAGGGGTGGCGCCCATACATGTGACATGGGGATGAAAATATTTTTTTCGCTGCACCCCCTCGTGTGCATTGGGATGTATGCCCATAGTCACCACGCTGGGCAGGCGGAGTGCCTGGAGTGCGGAGGCTGGAGTGGCGTGTAGTCCTTGAGTGGAGACCGCGATTCGGCAAACGCAGCGTAGGGCGCCCCCCTGCCAGGTGGACCGACGACCTAAAGAACGTGGCTGGGGGGGACTGGATGCGGAAGCCAGAGGACCGAGCGTTGTGGCGCAACTTGGGAGAGGCCTATGTCCAGCAATGGACTGCGATAGGCTGAGTTGATTGATTGACCCCCTAGTGTGGGGTATCGTTGAATAGGTCTACTAAAATGAAGGTAATGTTTCATACACAACTTTTTTATCAGGTATACCATCTGCGAAATACAGTTCGCCAAAGTGGCTTGCAATGTGTCCCCCCCCCTGCCATTTCTAAACTATGCAACGTAGCAACTTATAGTCTTTAACATTGATAGACCTTTATAAAAACTCTCTTTTAAAATTATTTCGAGTATAATGTGATTATAAATTTTTGAGTTATAGTGAGAAAACTGAAAAATACTTAAGACGCCCTAGTTCATAGGTCATTGACCTTAGAGAAAAATGATCGTAGCAAATAATGCTCCTTTAGTTACTATCTATTTAAAAAAATCACAAAAAGAAACACACTTCTTAAATTTAGCGAATAGGCTCGCCCCCTATTACATGGGACTTACAACATAACTGGCGAAATGTGGGTGTACTATACACCTCTGCCTACCCCTTCGGGGAAATACAGGCGTGATGTTATGTTTATGTTATAAATTTAGCGCTAGGTGGCGCTGTTTGCAAAAACTAAAATAGCAATGATTAATATTCGATTTGATTCGTTTGTAATTAGACCTACTTAAGGAACCCTATAATACTGAGCATGACCCGACATGCTCTAGGCCGGTTTTTTTAATACTGAACTCTTATATACCCTACTGATAATGAAAGAACAAATCCTAATATAAAGCTTTTATCATTTAAACTTCCCTTGCAAAGTTTAAGGAATTTTGTAGCTTTTATCATTAATTTTATCGCTAACGTGGTAACTACGAACTTGGCTCTCTTGAGGATAATGAAACTTACCAAAAGGGCTTTAAAGTTTAAACCAGCGTTTTTCATTTAAAATAATGTAGAACTTGTCGTAATGTCCATAATTCGGGGAGCATGTTAAGCCATTAGTTTTGGATTCCTGGTTTTCAAACATATACTCATGCTATTTTGGGCAATCGATAATAGTACCGATGGTCCCAAATAATAATAAAAAAATAATAATTTAATTTCTCTCTTCACAAAGGGTGGCTTAATATGTATGAATAGATTTACGTAAACAAATAGGCGTGTATAAGCTCCTTTGTGAGAGACTGGAGTCCGTACTAGGGAAACCCTGTGTTACGGATCACCAGGCCCTCACCCTAGTTTTAAGTATGTTGCCCATCATGATGTCCCATTATTGGCTATAATATACAAAAAAAAAAGTACTTAATCATAAAAAAATAATGCCTGTCATACATGTTTTGTATTTTTTATCTGTCATTGTTTCGAGCAATCGTAATTCTAAAGAGTCTGACATCGTAGACTTTCAAAAACACCTTGTTATAAGTCATTTGTAAGTTATTTTATTTGGTAACGGAGTTTATATTAAAACTGATATCATCGCTGAAAACACAAAAAGACTGGCATCGCAGTACCTGAAAAACTCCCGAAAAACAAAAAGACTGAACCGATTGACGGTTCACTCTTTTTGTTTTTCCGGCTATTTTTTAGCTACTGTAATGTCAAAATAAAAGCTATTGTAATTATTGTGAGTGGATTAGGTACTCAACTACCCCAATGCAGCACCCGGTTAGAAAATAAATCGATTGTAACATACCTAATACTAAAGCGGGTGCTACATGGTGAGCAACCAGCCTCCCCACCAAGGTGACCTTGGTGGGAGGTTGGTCGCTGACAGCCGTCGTCAAACATTGGTGACAAACCACTGTCTACATGGCTGGAAACCAGCAAGGTCACCTTGGTGGGGAGGCTGGTATGTGACCGTGTAGCAGACGCTTAAGCAAGGTTGAGAAAGAGATCCGTTTCCTAAATTTTTTTCATGTTTACAGTCAAATAACGTAGTTTCATTGCTTGTTCCAGGCGGGCCGGTGCGTGCAACAGTTTGATGGGGCGGTGACGCAGCATGCGCCGCGTGCCGCTCGCCGCACTACTGCGGCTCATCATCATCGCAGGTGGGTGTTAACCAGCAATGTACGACGCGCATTGTAGTTAGGGTTGTCAGATGGCCAGGAAATCCGAGAAATCTGTGATTCCGTGGTGATTCCCCGGCCGGAATCTGGGGACTTTGGCGTCTGGTCCTGTGTCCAGTAATTTTACGTTACTGTCCGGATAAAAGTGTTTTTGCAAAGACACGACATAGCAGCCGGCCCATCCTGCGTGCCGGTTGGCCTATCTTTGAGATTTTAGCTCTTGATTTCAATTCCTGTGGTTTACACAGGAATTGAAATCAAGGTCAATATTAGTGCTATAAGTGTGATGTTGATTTTCTACCAAGTTTAATTAATAATCCGTTTTACCTAAAATCTATTTTCACAGTAAATACCTAATTAAAATGTATTTATCGCAAGAAAACAATATTGTGATTTCATTCAAATAACTAGTTTCCGCTGGATGTGGAAAGCGCAGGATTGGTCGTTGTGGTGATGCTTGGGGGAGGCCAATGTCCAGCAGTGGACGTCTTTCGGCTGAAATGATGATGATGATGAACTAGTTTATAGAGTTTGTTGTTTATTCGCTAACATTTTATAGCGTAACCTCAGAAATTTCCAGGAAATGATAAACCTGTATCTGGCAACCCTAGTTGTGGTTGATCCAATAAGACACCCTTTTTAACTTTTTCAACGATGGACCCTTAGGAGACTGAAAGTGATCTTCAGGAATCTTTTATTTACATTCGTTTTTGGACCCCTTGGATCATGCTTGTGGGACCCGGGGATCCTAATTAGGGCAACTGTGATATAGGACGTGGAAGTAGAAGCTTGTTTTTTTTTAATGAGTTGTAGATCTGCTCTTGACCGCAATCTAGACAGCTTTGTCAAGATAAGAATAATAATAATAATAAAAAAATTATTAGCAACCAAATATGTTACAAAACAAATGAGCTCTGCCTCCTGGACTAGGTTAACCTGTATCCCAGGAGACAACAAGATGTGTTACTCGAGTCTTGCTTTCGCTATAGCATAACTTGCCCGTTATTGCACGGGTTAATTTTTTTCAAAAAAGACGGGGTTCTGCCATTATCATCATCATCTCAAGTCGGTCGCTGCAGAGACAATAATGTGTAAATGGGAAACGCGAGACTTCTATAATACTGAATGCGATTGCGGGGCCCCTATTCAGTCCACGGCCCATTTGATCATTTGTCCCTTGTGCCCTAATACCTGCACAACAGACGATTTAAATAAAGCCACAAACAACGCCATACAGGTGGCCAAATACAACTGTATGAACTGTAGGAAAGCCATTGACAGGAAGAAGAAGAAGAATCATCGTTATGATAAGTCTTAACCAGTCTACTGCTGGACATAGGCCTCTTAATTTGCACGAAACTGACCTCAATCCTCGGCCACTCTCATTTAGCTTCTACCAGCCACTTTACCAATATCATTGCTCTACCGAGCCTGAGGGCGTCCAAACCTACGTTTGCCGATTCATGGTCTCCACTCAAAACCACGTCTTTCCGAACGGCCATTCGCTCCTCTGCTAATATGACCAGCCCATATTGCCACTTCAGCTTGCTTATCCTGTGGGCTATGTCGACAACTTTTGTTTTCTATCGGAGTACTTCGTTTTGGATCCGATCCTTCAGAGAAACTCCGAGCATATCACTTACATACTATATTGTATGACATAACATAACATAACATCAAGCCTGTATTTCCCCGAAGGGGTAGGCAGAGGTGTATTAGTACACCCACATTTCGCCAGTTATGTTATAGTCCCATGTAATAGGGGGCGAGCCTATTGCCATTGACCGGGCACAAATCCAGACTCCGGGCCACTACTGAGAATTTCCTAATGAAAAAACCCAATTACACTTTGCCCGACCCGGGAATCGAACCCAGGACCCCACGCTCAGCAGTCGCGCTTGCAACCACTAGACCAACGAGGCAGTCTATTTTTTTTTTTTTTTTTTTTTTTTTTTTATAGTTTAGGATGGCGAAACGAGCTAAAGGCCCACCTGATGTTAAGCGGTTACCTTTGCCCATGACAACTTCAATACCACCTAGGCTGTTGCCTAAATGGTACCGCAAGTCGGTTCGCCAAACTGAGACATGAAGATGGAAAGTCTCATGTGATTGTAATTTCACCGGCACCCGTACTGCCGTGTCAGGCCTATCTCTTGTATCTCACGAAACATAGTTTTGAGATATCACCGTTTAAAGTTTTTTACAGATAATTGCGATTATCTTAAATGTTTCAAAACTTTCGGGAAATATTTTTAAATAATTGGTTGTATTTAAGTCTGAGGAAAACCGGGAAACTCATAGATCTTTGAAAACTTTGAAATTTTCAGAGTTATTAGCTATAACAGAGATAGGTGTAACAAGCTCTCTATACATTGGTTGTTACGCGGTGCTCTGTATCTTAAGATAGGTGACTTAGCCGCAACAAATGTAATATGGAATGTTTTGCTAAACACAGGTATCTTTAACTAAAGTTTGTCTGACTAATTGTTTAGTATTAAATTAAATTAGTTTATAAAGAAGTAGAAAAAATAGTACTCATCTAAACAAATGAATAATGACTTATGACTTATCTAGTAAAAATTCAAAGTTTCAAATGCATTAAAATATCCTTTTTAATGAGTAAAACGAAAACTCAGACTTCTTTTAACCAAGATTCGATAACTTTTAAAACAAATAAACTTAATTAACTTCATAACTAACATAGAAATTGGAATGAGAACTTAGTATTATCAAAATTATTTTAGATACAAAAAAAAAACTAAATCCTAGATATGTAAGATCTTATCTAAATCTTCATCTGCATTTAAGTCTGCTTTCTTTCTTGCACTTACACTCCTTCGCCTTACTTCCCGAGGTACTTCTTTTTTAACTAAGTCCAACACACTTTTGCAATACACATGCAAATCTTTGAATTATTTTTCATCGTATGATTTCCTGACGACTATGTAAGTTGAGCATCTTCAAAATTCAACTATTCTTAATGCCTAAATACGTGGATTGAAAAGTTCGCGGTCTTATATAAAATAATAATGCAATCGAAATGCTTTTGATCTCATTATAATCGTCAACCCTTCAAATGATTTTACGCTAAATTTCTTTGTTGTATTACTTTTGCTTCCAGACTTAGAAGGATTTAATCAGAGCCAGATGATAAATTTCTTGCATTCGAAAAAAAAAAATCTCAACAATGCGCTGTACGTGTCCGTTTTTTTTTCTCCAAAATAGCACAAAACTACATAGTGACGGAATAAGGAGAATCTATTGCGTCCGATGCTGTAGTTAAAAATCAGTTAGCTGAATTAAATCCCGGTAGACAGAGCGTTGAATATGTCCTCTACTGTAAATAGCCTTCAACTTCCACTATAGCACAAAACACCGAAAAGATATTGAATCTGATGGTAGGAAATCAATAATGAAATATTAAAGAGATAGCTAGGTAATAGATGTATTTAAAAAGTGATAAGGAAGCAATATTTGCCATAAATTCTGATTTCCCAGGGTATCTAAGAGAAAGATACCGATGCCCCTTTGAGTCGAACAAAAACACAACCGGCTAAGCACTTCACGCAAATTTTTATTTCGTTTGATGCCGAATAATAAATAAATATGTAAGAAATTTTACGCAAATTAGTTGTTATAAATGAAACTAGGGTCCAGCTAAGACAACAGAACAGTAAGACCAAAAAATACTTAAAAGAAAAGTATAGACCAAAACTACTAGCCTCGAAGCAACATAAGGTGATTATTTTGAAAATAAGGTAATGGTGGCAGTTTTTTGGGTCTAAGTCGACTGCTGATTAAAGGGTATCGTCATAAACTGCATTTATGACTGCACTTTTTTATACAAATTTTGTAGTTATTGAATAAACATCAAACAGTAAAAATTACCAACGAAGTTACTAAAAACTGTTTGATTTTATCTAAGCACAATTCGCGCGTTCTGAAATTATCTGAAACTTTGAAACCATGACTGAAATCCATAATTTAAGGTACCAGTTGGCTTTTCTTTGCCTTGTTTAGGACCTATTTACTTTAATTTCCTGTGTAATAAAATAATAATTGATTAACACACAGTTTCATAAAATAACCAGTGGAAATCCAACAACAGACAGAGCGTATTTTCAAGGCTTTTGGAAATTATTTTCAAGTACGTACACTTTTCAAAAACCCGGTAAATGAGATACATCAAGCTGATATACTAACCAACAAAAATAGGTTTGTGAACATTACTCCTGCATATTCGACCGCGATTTTTTTAAACCACCTATTGATTTCAGAATTTTTTTTATTTTTCTTCAGCTGGTCCATAAATACAATCATGTTGCCGTGGGCTATTACTTTTAGAACCATGTTTGTTAATGAAGCTCTCATAATATCCACATCATCATCAGTTAGTACGCGCACTACAGTCACGGATAAATACTGTATCTAGTAGTTAGCAGAGTTAGGATTTGCTCGATGCGCTCGCAACTTATCACGCGTAATTGATGTAACTTAAGATACAGTATTTTACCATAACTAACAATGGCAAAATCATAGTTTCAAGAGTTAGGTGATAGGCAATTGTGACTAATTGGTAATAGTTAATTAAAATATTATTTTACTGGGTGATAGAGGATCATGAAAAAATACGATTTAGACCTGTTACGCGTAACTCATGTATCTTAAGATAACAGACCTGCGAGTGACACGGCAGCGTACCCTTCAGACCGAAACACAGCAATGCAAACATCACTATTTGGCGGAGAAGTAGGCACGGTGGTAGTACTTCCCCGGACGAGCTCTTTCACAAAGGAGCTCTACTACTACTAAAAAAAACATGCGTTTTTACCGTGTTTTATGATACGCTAGTGTATCAAAAATCTGACCCGTCGTATTCTTGCCTATTACTTATATTATTCTTTACTAGTAATATTAAGATTAAGATTTGCTACTGGGTCATATTTTCGCATTTGCAAATATTAATTAATTTATTTAAATAATACGATGTCTTTGCTCTATGAAATTAATTCACTTATTGAATAAAAAAACAACATTAAGTATGTTGTGGCCATTTGGTGCCTAGTAGAGACTCGGGTTTTACAAGAGCTGCAAATACGACTTTAGTAACATCATTACCAAGGCCATTGTTTGTTTTCAAATGTTCTTTATTATTATATTTTTTTTTACATAAGTTGATACAAAAACCAGACACAGTCCAGTAAGTATACATAATGGTTTGTGATGTTTTCTTAAGCTACAACACTTGTATAAAACTTTAAAATATTGTTGATTTAGGCTAGGTAAACAATAACTATCACACGATCAGTTGCAGAGAAAAAATGCTCAACATACCCACCTGAGTCAAACCAAGGCCATTGCTGTAAGTAGGATCTAATGGTTCTTGGAACCACGTACAGCAATTGGTAATAAAGGTAACCCATTTACATCCAAAGGTTACCAGAATACTTACGTGTTTCGTTTTCAAACGAGGTCATAGGAACCAGATGTTTAATTACATTTTAATGAATTCGTTTTTTTCACGGAAATTGCAAAATGTTTAGTTTTCATATAGAGATAAATTATTTAAAATAACAGATACCTTCAACTGCGAATAAAAAATAAATGTTAAGTTACCGTTAATTAAATTTATTTCTTTCTTTCTGTCTATTTCTATTAAACGTTGCCCACCACCAGGACTTCTGTAACGTGGGTGTATTTACAAACACAAATCTCACACACAGAATCCAACCCAGCACATCCAGAATTTAGACGCAGCAATGTAAAAGAGGTGTTTCAGGATCATAGATCATTATATAATAGTCTCTGCCTACCCCCATAGGGAACATGCGTGATTTTTAAGGTTCCTTACCCAATGGGTGCTAACGGGACCCTAATTACTCTCGCTACGCTGTCCGTCCATCCGTCTGTCTGTCATAAGGCTGTATCTTTGTAACGGTAATAGATAACCAGTCGAAATTTTCACAGAATAAGTGTTATTGTAGTGCCTAATAATATCTACCTATTGACAGTTTTAAAATCTCAAACCATAGCTATCTGAATATGGATATAACAAATAAATATGTACCTATCCTATACACCTATAAAAGAGATAGTACTACCTACTATTCAAAGTCATAGATTTATTCTCGATAATAGATATTATTAGCGATCTTAAGTCGGTCAATATAGGGAGACGTACGACTGTATTGTGGTATACCACAGTTTACTAGTGACGTTATTACAGTATTTTGTCTTAGTGTGTGCTCATAATCAGCCCCATTATTGTCCGAAAGCTGGGCATGGGCCTCTTCTCCGAATGAGAAGGTAAAGGCCTTAGTCCACCACGTTAACCTAGTGCGGGTTGGGGGACTACACACACCATCGAAAACTCTCAAGCGTCATTATAAGTAATTTAAAAATATAGGCGGCTTACAGTGAAAAGAGAATTCAAAACAATACTTATCCCTGAATTAAAACTTTTGCGGTCAGCAATCGTGTCTTGATTTCAAGAGAGATGCTACTAATAATCGTGTCTGAACAAATTTAGTCCTCCAATTCTGGCAAGCCATTGTTTCTTAGAATTAACTATATCGAATGATCTCAGATAGTGCCAACCCGTACCAGGTCTGGTTGTCTGGACAAATTAATGCGTCTGTCCTGCCCAGTCTAGTTGGCCTCGATACTACTTATTATATGAAGAGATTTAGGCTGAGTGCTAGCGATTGGATTCCGTAATATTCAGTCTGAAATATTACGTTTTCTAAAAAAAAAAAAAAACATTTATTCAGGACCAAAACATTTTTACACATTGTATAAACCCGCCAAACTGTGTAACAGTTTTTCGGCGGGATTAGCGCTCATTTATTCATTTTTTTATTTTATTTTCTATTATATTTTGTTGTTGATTTGGTTTATATCTTAGAGATGGGTAACTAGCCGAAATTTCATTAACTTAGCTAGCCAGGTACTTTTGGTTGAGTAGCCAGCTAGATAACTAACTATTTCAGCTATTTGGCTATTGGATAAAACTGGATATCGCTAGCGTCGTCGTAGCTACTAGCCGTCGTAGCTACTAGCCGTCGTAGCTACTAGCTAGTTGGATGTCTTAAGTAACGCTCAGCTACCCCGCTGCATTTAGTTTGATCCTCGCCGTGATAAGTTTTAAATAGTACCTCAATGCGTACGTATTACTAATTAGTACATATTAAACTGTCGAAAATGTCAAAAACCTCTCTCTACTTATCTGTGGAAATATACAAATGAACTAAGAAAACGAAAAACTACACACCTTTCTTTTGTTGTACAAACAAAATTATAAATGTTAAACGATTTTAAACCTAATTGACAACTAAGTTAGGTTTGAAATTGTAAAATAAAAAAGTCGCTAGCTATCTACCTATAGCTATTTAACTTGGTCAGCTGCCGGCAGCGCGGCGGCTGCCCGCTACTCCGTAGACTTATCGGTTATTCGAAGCGGTAGCTATTTTGTAGCCAATAGCTAGCTATCGTTTTGACAGATATCATTGCTATGGCTATTTTTGAATAGCCGCTATTAAGCTAGCTATTGGAGTAGCTACCCACCTCTATTAGGTATATCTATGGCAGTTTTTACAGGTAATCAGAAGCCCGAAAGTCTGACAACTGGTCTGGTCCCTAGGATTTATTATTACTCAATAACTTGTTTGCGAGAGTCTGATGCTTGTCGCTCCTTGTAAAATACTGATATTCTGCCGCATCTGGTTAGACTGAAAGCCGAGCCCAACGTAATTGGGGAAAAAAACAGGCATCAAGGCCCATAGCTTGTTAGTATTACAAATTACTTAAAACTATTTTAGTAGAACACTATATCATAAAATACACAGTACATCACAAAATCAACATCATGATCACAGGAAGCTTTATATTAAGCTCCATGTAGCTAGTAAAAAGGCTCGGTAAAAGAAGATTTAAATAATAGCTCAACGGTCATCAATACAAATAAGAAGAGAACTTTGTTGTTTGTGGTAACAACTAAGAAGTTGTTTGCTCAAACGTTTCTAGACTCAAACTCAGTCAAGTATTCCTTCAAGGGTTCCTCAAATAAAATCAAAATTAGTACTCTAACGGCCAAAATTAATATCCAATCTATCCACGATTTGCTCTACTAGAGATAGGAATTTGACATAAGCTCCATACAAAATATGTCAAATTTCTATCTCTAGTAGGGTAAATCGTGGATAGATTGGATATTAATTTTGGCCGTTACACAATTCCTCAATGTATCTTGAGAAAATGAATAACGCCGCGACGGATAATAGTATGGATCATGCATGGTACGTGTACTCAATAAATTCGTCAAAATTCGTCAAAATTTGTATTTTTTCAGAATAGTAACAACAATAATCACATCTCAAATTACACTTTTCCAGTCTTAATCTTATCTTGAGTAAGGAAAACTATCAAATGACGGAGTTATTGGACAACTCGGCCAATAGAATCTAGGCAAATCGGCCGAGTTGAGACGATTTAATTTTGTATTGGTCAACCCGGCTGACAATGAAAATGTCAAGTACTTTTGTACCTAAAGTCAGGAACAAAAATTTTAAAGAATAAAACGACGAAAAACGACTTGATTTAAAAAAAAAACAATATATAATTTCAAAATTATATTGACATAAAATTCCTTGAGGATTCTGAAATCTGTACTTTAGATCGGGTCCAATACAAAATTAAATCGTGACAACTCTGCCACTTGGGCGAGATTTTGTTGACTGACTTGACCAGACTTGACCAATAACTCAAACGATAAAGGTTTTTTCAACTGTGAATACCACGAAGGAAATATTGTATTGAGTGAGGTTGAGTGGAGTCTGGAAACTACTTAGGCTCGTATTACAGAAGCTTCCTCAAGTACAGTTTAAACTCCAATCACCTGATCACTACTTAAGGATAGAATCGTTACTTGAGTATCGGTCTTATTCCAGAACGGTAATTATAAACTTTAATTCAACAACAAAACACACGAATTTGACCTGAAATATAATAGAAATCTCTACTCAAGCGTAGTCTGGACCACGCTTGAGTGATCACAGATCAATTATCTGCCCAAATACCGAAACAGGTGACAATATAAAACGAAACTAAACTCAGCTGAACTGTGATCAACAAATCTCTGCTTGAGGGACGTTCTAAAATCAAAGCTCAACTTGAAACTAGTTTTAAACAGAGATCAACGCTTGAGTATCCTTCTGGAATACGGGCCTTAGAATATGATATTTTGATAGTAAAGCAAAGAAGACTTCACAAAAACTTTTCCCCGACGTACCATTCACGTTATACAAAGGTCGATTGCTGTATACGGTTTTATATAGGTATAAAAAACAGTGCCATCTCGTAAGTGATTACTATAAAATGTTTATTAAAAAACTTAGTGTAAAAATGGGGTAGCATTAGCGACATAAATCCAACTAAAAGAAAATATAAATTCTTTCTACCTTCAATTTTGCTTTTATGTTCCAGAATTTACATAAAATTTCCAATGAGACGTCACTTCTCGTTCAAAATCAGTGCAGTTTATTTTACCTTTAGATAAATACAAAAACATCTGATTTATGTAACAACACTACTGTACAAGTTACCCATTATAGTTTGGTCCTTCATTTTCCAACTTAATTCGTAGCGCTTCATACATTTTAAAAGAAACATTTAAATAGCAAGGGATCTAAGTAAGGTGGTCATTAAGAAAGCTACAGGCATCAATTATGACTGGGTTTATTCAGGAAATCGCTTTTTACATTGCAGCTTTTACATGGTTTTATAGTTAAGTTTTTTTTTTTTATTTACTTTAAAGGACATTGCTAAAGTTCCATTAAAACCCAGCCTATGGAAATTATGAATAAAAAAATTCGCTGACCATACACAACTCAATAGGGGCAATCTATTGCAAATCTATTTTAATAATAGGATAGTACTCCACAGATGTTTAATTCATTATAATATTAACTATTTTGAGGTTATGTTTTGCTTACAAAACTTACTTCAAACAAGTGGTTGTCTAGCAACTAAACAGTTTGACTCTTTTATTCCTTTAGATGTGAAGGTGCTAAAAAGAGATTGGCTATCTTTAATAGTGGTGCCAACATATTTTTTCGCAAAACCATAGAGTACTCACAAGAGATTAGTCAAAAATATAAAGTCAAATGGAGTATCATAGCTACTCACATTATTGTTGTATGGATGGTTAGTAATGAAAAAATACGCGTGTAATTGTCGTATATTCTATCTTTGTAACGGACTCAGGCTATTCTTAGCGATATTCTTTAATTCCTAATTTATTTTCTGATTAATTTTGTTATGGGTTCCAAGACAGATCAATCATTTCCCCGAGACGCGTCGCGGTTCATTTTTGTCGGCGTTTTTCTTGTTGATCACCATTGTAGATCCTGGCTCACAGGAGTTGCAGTGGTTGGGAAGGTTACTTATCATAGTTTCGAAAATTATTAATCCGAATATTATTATTATTATTACCCGAGGGGCTCGTAGCAAAGCAACGACTGCGCGGATTGTACGATCTGCAAGGTTAAGCCGCAGTTCCCGCGGTCAGTCTGTGGATGGGTGACCGTTTCGTTACACATCTCGACCCCTCCGTGCCTCGGAGAGCACGTTAAACTGTCGGTCCCGGTTGTCATACGAATATCTATGGCAGTCGTTACGGGTAGTCAGAAGCCTGAAAGTCTGACAACTCGTCTAACCTCCGAATGTCAGTATTACCCAGTAACTGGGTTGCGGGGATCTGATGGCAGTCGCTCCGTGTAAAATACTGATATTCAGCCGCATCTGGCTAGACTGGAAGCCGACCCCATTATAATTGGGATAAGGCTCTGAGTATGATTAATCCGAATATTAAATGACATTATGTTAACACACTAAATAATATAATTTTTTAACTTAATTACAATATGTGCAGAACTAGTAATTATATTAAATCAGAAGTTATTTGAGTAAAGAGACATGCCAAGATTGTTTACTAAATAAGACAAGAGAGAAAAAATCGACTATGTTATGTTTTTATTTTCCAGAAAAACATAATATTAAGCGTTTAAAAAAATGGTGTCCTAGGATTTGACGAATCAAAAAAGGTAGACGGAATCTTGCTAAACAATAGGAGAAGCGCCCATCGTAGTATCACAAATAAAATAACAATGTGCCGTCTGGTGTGTTTTAAAATACTTGCCAAATTATAGTGGGCTCAGAAAAAAAGTAACTGCTTCATCTTTTCTTAGCGAGGTTCCGTCCGCCTTTTTTATTCATCCGTGGTCCTAGGTATCATTCATACGTGCAATGTTACGTTCAACCATATAAAATTAATAGGCGAACATTCTCGGAAAGATATCAGCTTCATGCGTCACAGATTTTATAGTAGAACCTATTTCGGTTCCGTCATAGACGAGGCCCATATCTACGACCTCGTTATAGACGATCGGCGACACGCCAAGATTAATCAGAAAATTATTTTCTATATATTGAGGACACCTCAAGGGAAATATGTACTGAATGCGAAGTTACTATGTTGTTTCGGGAAACGTCGAATGGGAAAGGTGTGTCTTGATTTTATGACTTTTGAAGGTATTTTAGTCGTGTATATAGATGAAAAGCTTCCATGTAACTTTGGAACCAAGTTCCTTATGGGGTGGTAGGTGTAATTTGGGAGAAAATGTAGCATCACGTCATGCTAATATTTTCGTTATACCCACAGAGTACATTGAATATGCGAAAAAAAACTGCTGATCCCTACATTTGCGTAGACATAAATCGACAAAATGTAAGGAACAACTGATTTTTTTTCGAGATTTCAGAATTGGTCCCTTAGTAAAAGTTGTTCATACTGATGAGTACAATGACCCGTTACGAGGTTTTCAGTTATTTCAATAACACGTTGTATGAAGTATAATAAATCTTGTACATTTAAATTTCCTTTCATTCCCTCTATTCGCCGGAAACTATCAGTTTTTACACCGTTTTCCATAAACCAGAGCGCAAATTCCCTAACGGTACTACAAAACCATTTAATTCACCCAGCTTTCTCCCATTTAAAAAGATTTACAACAGCATTGTCAGTCGTCGAGATGAAATTTTTAAAATCGCAATAAAAGAATTGTTTAAATTGTTTATTTTCATTGTAAAAATACTGTTTCCGACATCCAACTTCATTATAAATGTTATTCGTTTAGCACAAAGGGCTGTAATTAGAGTTCTTGCAAACATAATAAGGTGGGAAAGCTCTCTCGGTATGAAGGTACACCACGTAACACCGCATTTGCATTTAATGGCGAAATATATGTAAATTTTGATGTACGATGTATCACGCCTCATGCATTTAGAATATTTAGTAAACGTTTTTGTAGGATGTTATAATAACCCACGCCTACGTGTAACCCATGAAAGTACAGCTTGGCCGAGTAGGGTTACTCTTGGAAATAATTCTGATCTTACAATACAATGATAATCCAGTCCAATAATAATCCAATACGATAATAATCCAAAACAATAGTAATCCTATATAATAATAATCCAAAATAATAATAATCCTGTACAATAACAATCCAATACATAATTAATTCAATACAATTGTAATCCAATACTTTAAAAAAACTTTATAAACCTTTATAACACTTTTTTTTATCTGTAGAGTATGCACTACTATCAGATCAAGATTGAAATTTGTATGTATTACCGTTTTTAATATAGAGCAGGAACAAAAAACTTTGAAAAAATGCTTATTTTAGAAGTTTTTGTATGAATCCCTTTGAATCCAAACTGACTGACTACGGATGGAAGGCTTATAAAATAGGGTCTCATTGCCACTGTTTGGGTACGGAACCCTTAAAAATGGTAATTGTTTTCATGTTATGTAATGGTAAATACAATAAAATTAGGCTCATGTGTAACGTAGGGGTTGCTGAAAGTGAACCTTGGTGTGCGGGTTCTCCTGAACCTAGGTGTAGGTAAAGAATGCAGTAATACGAAACGTCAAGACATGTTGTTTATTCAATGTTTGAATCTGCACAGAGGCCCAAATGACAGTTGCACGTTATTTTATAATTTCTAGGAATCTAGTGTTGCCAACTTGATTAATATTTTAATCGATACATCGTTATGCAAATTGATAATTAGGCTAAAATTATATAATATGATCAAGTTGGCTAGTGACGAGATTTATTAAATAATTTAATTGGCTTGATATAAATATGATTAATTGAAAGTATAATAACTGACTCTAAATACAAGTCATAGTGACTTCATTCGTTCCTTCCGCTGATAAGAAGTGCTCTCTGGTTTGGCTGATCCACGATCTTGTAACACATGTTAAACTTCTGGTTTCGAATATTTAATTAATACATAGTACATTCATACATATTAATAATTATTACATTTAATTAATACACCACGTTCATTCATGTATCTGTAATAGGTACTCGTGTTATACAGATAATTAATTGCTAGCTAGTGCCCATTATTACTGAAAACCCATTAGTAGCTTTTTATTTATTAAAGTCTCTCCACTTTTTAATACTTATTCAGATATTATAAAATATTCATATCCTTGGAAACCATTATATAGCTCAGTTCAACGTATTTAGGGGGAACTGAGATTTTTCATTAACTAAGCTATAGTGGCGTTGGTTGGGGAAGGCCTATGTCCAGCAGGGGACGTCTTTCGGCTGAAATGATGATGATGATGAATAATGATGAAGCTATAATGAAACATGTATCTGTTTTTTCACTACAAAAAGAGAACAGATGCTTTTGGAAATTCATATTTAAAATCATGCTTCCTGATTTTCTTAATCTTCCAGGAAAATAAGGCGTTTCCTTCGCATCAAAATTATTTTGATATTAAAGAGAAGTTTAGCTCAAATATGGCGTCATCTCCACTATTAAAATTCTTGTCTTTTTATATTTTATTGTGACACTTGAATAGCTTTGATATTCCTCAATTCGAAGGGGTATTATGGGGCTTTTAAAATATTCACACACTGAGGATACAAAATATTGGATGGTACTCGTATATGTCTAGTCTGGTTTTGGGCTGCAATTAGTCCTCCTGAAATTGGTTGTTTTGCCTTGTCATTTTTACTTCCATGTTGCAACAAGCTATAGTGCTTTTAGTTTAAACTGGTTTAGTACCACACTAAAAAGGAATGGTAGTCAAAGTCAGTTGCAAAGTCGATACAACGTTGTTGTAGGTGCTTTTGGATTACTACTATTCTCCGAAACGTTGTTTTTATGAGTGCTTGTTTGATTGTTGATCAAACAGTTTATATGCACGGAATACTTCAGATACAAAGTGTTTTAGTGTTGCTTCGGGAATGATGAGCAGGTTTATGCATCGTAACAATATTTATAACCCAGAACTTTGTCCTCAGGTGGCGCCAACTTCGTAAACCCATACGTGAGTGAAGATCGCGTCGATCTGAACCAAGTATGGGTGGAGATACCTACTACCCTCGTGGCCTTGGGTGGGGACGTGCACATCCGAGTCCACGGCGCTTCTGGAGGCAGCCTCAAACTCCGCATCGCTCGAGAAGACGACGACGGCCGAGCACTCCTGGCCACCATGCCTCTAGCACTTGACTCTGAGAACCGCATGACCCTACCTTGCGGCTACTTCTCCAGAGGAGGCACTTACTACCTAGAGCTTATATTTGATAAGGATCCTTACTTACCAGACTATGATAATACGACAGAAGTCAAACGTGATATTGGTATGAGTAACAAAGTTAAGAGGGATGTAAGTGAAGGTAGTATTATGGATACTGACGACAGTGTGGTGAAGTCTTGGAAGTTTGATGTTTTGTGGCCGACAGCGAATCTGGACGTTACTCCAGAACAGATTCAGACGTACCCTGAGAGGCAGGTGATGGCTATACTGGAGTTTCCGAGGGTCGTGTGTACTCCTATTGAGTCTAGTGTGGATTATTGGCTGGAGCTGCTGTACTGTGGGCATTCGAGTGGAGGTGCTGTGCTGTGTGATGGAAAAAATACCAGCTCGCACGCCCATGTTTTGTATTCTGAACAGGTGAGATTTCATTTATGTCAATAATAAAGGATTTTAACGCACGTTTTTAGCGGTTGTCAGGTGCGGTTTTCAGATAATGGCAACATCAGGGAAACTAAAAAAAATAACTTTTGCTACCCGTATTGAATATTACTGTTCCGGGGGTCCGATGGCAATCGCTCCATGTAAAATGCTGATGTTCAGCCGCATCTGGTTAGACTGGAAGCCGACCCAGACATAGGTAATTGGGAGAAGGCTCGGAGGATGATGATTTAATATTACTTTTACCCTCACCAAATTTTTGAGCTATTCTTTAACAACACAGACCAGTAAGCTTCAAGACTCCGCATAAACAATGTTTTGTATTCGAACGCAGTCGTAAAACGTTGGTGGGGTCAGGGGGGCGGACGGTGCGTTATGATTGGCCGGCTCAAAAGTTCGGTGGTATGATTCCTTATGATTGGTGCCGCTCGCTGACTGAGTGACGTTCCAATTGGCGGAGTGACGTATGATATGCAGTGGTAGAGCATATGCGTTGTGACCGGGGGTGTCCAGCTAAGCGGCGTCTAGAGGCTTACTGGTCTATGTTTAACAAAGACCAACTTGAATTTTACCTTCAAGTAAGCTTTATGCGGTATACATAAGTGGACTGTCTATAATATTACATATAAATAGGCACAATGCTGTCAGAATAATTATCTAAATTATATGCATGAAGGATTTAATGTGTTTTGTGACAGATGCACGGGTTCCCAGGTCGTCGGACGATGACCCTGCGTTGTGAACTCTTCGGTCAGGCTGGGGACTATGCGTTGACACTAAGGCCGGCTGCCGCTGCAGGCCCTCAGGACTTGGCCACCGCCTTTATTAAGGTTAGTTAAGATGTGTAAATTATGCTTCTTCTAGATATACCTACCAAATCTTTGTTCCTGATTCCCATGTTACTGTTGTTGTCAATGATATTTAAAAATATCATTAGTTGTTGTAGAGAATTTCAAAAATTGGTTAGCATTTTTGAAGGCAGTTAATGAGACACAGTAGAAGTTTAATTGTTATAACGTCCATACACGCTGAAATTTTAATCACTTCTTTCCCAAAAAGGGGTCATTGTACTCATAATTATGAATAACTTTTACAATTGGACCAACCCTGAAATCGCTAAAAAATTCCGTTGGTCCCTACATTTGGGCTGGTTCCATGGTTCCCATGGAATTAAGCGATTAAGATTTCAGCATGTATAGCGACATCGGCGCTGATAAGTTCCGGTGGATCGGCGTCGGTTTCGGTGGATTTACCATCTTGCTACCTGAGCGCGGCCTCATTTTGTTTTGGAATGTTTATTTGCTAATTCCTAAATCTAAAATACGTGAAACATGCTGAATAAACTTAAAACTCAACAAGAAATCCTAATAAAAACCTGACTGAGCATTCGTTTAAAGTCCACGTTTTTAATTATTTGTGAAAAATGTTTGTTGGAGGTAATCAAAATGAAACCCCGCCTGACTTCCACTCTCATAAAAAGCCTTTTCAAATGAACACCTCCATAAATATTTACAGAGGCACAGGTTAGCAGTACGGCCAAGCGTCCGGGATTGCGACGGACTGTCCTAATATTGATATTGAAAATTGGGTTGCTAAGTTATTAGCTTTAAATCAATACCGGTAGCTTTAAATCAATAAACATATCGAGCTTTGTTAGGAACGTACTGGTTTTCATATAAGGCCAGTTTAAGGCGCATGTAGCAGCCAAGTGGCGCCTCCATCAGTAAAAAAATATTACTCGCTGAATACATCATTTATCGAAAATTCATTTTTAACAATTGAAGTACAGCTACTGTAGTTTAATCAGAAACTATTAACTCTGTAAATTATAGTTCGCTGTAGTTGTAGATAGAAAAAGTTCCAAAAGTGGCCGTTTTTCGCAATTTTTAACCAATTTCAAGAAAAGGAGGAGGTTTTTCTATTTATAAATACAGCGAACTATAATTTACGGAGTAAGTAGTTTCTGATTAAACTGCAGTACCTGTATTTCAATTGTTCAATTCAATTCTTTATTCGCATAACATTGGTATATACAGAGATGTTACATGATATTTATTGTTTCACCACATTCAGCCTTTCAGCATGCAAAATTAAGTTATTTATTTTCATAGGAAAACAAAATCTATAATGGATTTATATCCATAGTTTCTGCCTACTCCTATGAGAATCAGTGTATGTAGATACGCTAACGGCCAAAATTAATATCCAATCTATGTACGGTTTGCCCTACTAGAGATAGGAATTTGACATAAGCTCCATACAAAATATGTCAAATTTCTATCTCTAGTAGGGTAAATCGTAGATAGATTGGTTTTTAATTTGGCCGTTAGGAAGTACTTTATAGGAAGTCAAATAACATGACGTAAAAGTCCATTAAATATTACTCTTTATATAATGAAAAACAGAATACTGATATAAAAAAACGAGTCTCCAAATTTTGCTGAAGTTTGTGGCGTGTCTATACCTTCCATATTTTATTGAGCACCTGGCAAGGGATGTATAGAGATTGTACACAATTCCTACAGAATAAACTGAAAGGAAATCCGTTGATAGTGATTGATAGCTGCTTGCCTACAATGATTCATGTTTAAATTTTAATAAGCCACGGTTAGTGTACGATATTCAGGAGAGCTCGCTGGTTCTGGAGCTCATGGAACGCAAGACGGTGATGCTTACGGCAGCACTCGCTGGGATAGTGGAGGTTGCGGGGGATATTGCGGCGAAATAATAACACGACTTTACATATAGGTACACAACAATAGCGAGGTGTGAGCACTACTTACATGGCTTAGTACTAGCTCGGCTGCCTAGGGCATTTAGGGCAGAACTTTTCCTTAGAGAGATTTCCTGAAGACTGGATACTGGATTACGACTGACTGACAATAGTTAGTGCATCTATCTTTATACCTGCGGGTTCGGTCCGCGGGCCAGTGACCCAAAATCACTCTTGGGCCAGCGGACATGCAAACTCGCGTCCATGCTCACCATTGGTGACGCACTATCCTATTTTTTATCTAATTTTCTTATTGGTCATCAAGCCACGCCCACACCTCTTCTTTATTAATCAAATTAACAGTAATTCTTACATAATCAAGCTATATTCTTATTTACATACATTGTCCCATAAGATTCCAATAATATGGAACAGTCATGGTGGTTCTACGACCCTCAGAGACTCCGCTACGAGGCATTTTGTCGGACACTATAAAAACAGTGCGCACTTGACACCGAGGTCATTCACGCTCTGACACTCGCCCCGAGAGGTCGTGCTGCTCCGCTCCGTCCTCTCGTGACGAATTAAGTGCTCGAATATTTTTCGCTACGGCTCACCGTAGCGCCCTCCGCAGTCGCCCCGCCGACTGCAGCCCGATAAGCACATTCGCTGTCTTTTTCAAGACAGCGGGCGCGCTTTTGTCTCTTTAGACAGAGTTTCGTCAAAAACGTAGTGTCCCTTCAGGAAAAAAACCCACTTATTTACTGTGGTTCTCGGTGGATACCTAACGGTGATAACAAACCGAGGGGCGTTGACCCGACACGCCAGCTGCGCTCCTTAAGGGCAAAGCAAAATTGGAAGAAGCTAGGGCCAGAAGGCCTTGGGGGATCTCCTAGTCTTCCCTAGCTTACCCCCGTTTCGTCCTATCTAGCATTCTCTAGGGGTTTACACCCATTGCACACTAGAGACTTAGGGACCTGGTTGCACATTAAGACTGGCAATCAGGAGTGCAAGCTTAGGGCTCACCAGTAGGCACACAACCTCCCCGTCTATACCCGACGGGGAGGGTTTGAACACACTCCCGGGAACACCCACCCGAGGAGCAAACCCCCATGTTAGTACGCCACTAATTTTCTCCCCCTCTCGTTGTTGCTAGGCTTGGCTTAGTCACCATCTATATGATGGTGTCTGATGCCGAGTTTCTCAGCATCCTAAAAAACGTCCTCTTCAAGGACCCCACCTTTATCGCCAACTATGGCGACTTGTTTGGCAGCGCTTTTGCCGCCAAACAACCTGACGTCCCCGACTCTCCAGAGTCGCCCGATACCCCCCCGCCCCTAAGGAGGAATAGGCGCCCCGCCCGTTCCGACAGTGATGAGGAGAGGCCGAGGTCTCCGCGTGGTCCGCCTAGGCGTTCAGCCAGCCTGGACCATAAGGACCGTACCCCCTCACCTCTCCCCACCCCAGCCCCCACTCAATATCCTGATCGCTCCCCAATCCCATCAGACCAAGAGATGTCTTCGGACAGTGAGGTCAACTCAGACGAGGCCGGTGCCTTTACCACGGTAGTGGGCAAAGGTAAAAAACGCGGCCGAAAAACAAACAAGGCCGAGGCTCTCGCCTCAAAATCTTTAAAACTCTCCGAGGCAAACCCTGCCCCGGCCCCTACCCCCCGTCCCGCCTCTCACTCCTCCTCGCAGGATAACAGGCCCCCCTCCCCTCAGGAACATACCTCACCTTCCCAGAAGAAGGTGCCCATCCCGCCCCCCTTATTCATCCAGGATAAGGAATATTGGACCAGGATATCCGACTGGTGCAATCAAAATAAGATAAATTTCACTAGTGCCCGCCCCACACAGCAGGGCATTAAAGTAGTTGTCCCCACCCCCACTGATTACCGCAACCTTACCAGGTTGCTACGCGAGCGTGGTGTGTCTTTTCACACCTACGCACTCCCAGAGGACCGACTCCTTAGAGTTGTGATCCGAGGGATTCCGTCCGAAGTCAGCTGCACGGAAGTGCACGCCGACCTCGATCGTCAAGGGATCCCGGTTGCAATAACCCACCGTATGTTCCGTGGTAAGCACGGGGAACCCTATAACATGGTCCTTGTCATTTGCCACCCTGGCGAAAACGCCAAAAACATCTATAATATAAAGACCGTATGCAATTTATCAGGCATCACGGTCGAGCGCCCCCACAAGTCGAACCAGCCTGGTCAATGCCACCGTTGCCAGCTGTATGGTCACTCCCAGCGTAACTGCTACGCAAAGCCCAGGTGCGTTAAGTGCCTAGGCGATCACGGGACTACCGAGTGCGAGCGTCCCAAGGAGAGGGACCAGTGCACGGAGCCCCCTAGCTGTGTCCTTTGCCGCAAAGCCGGGCATCCAGCAAACTATCGCGGATGCCCCAAAGCCCCCAAAATGCGCAACGCCAAAACGGCAAAACGCGCCTCCGACCGCGTTGCGAGGGAAGCCCCCTCCTACGCAGCCCCCCTCCATTACCAACCACCAAACCCTAGAGGCCCACTCGGGCCCTCCCCTAATTTCCACGGCCCACTCGGGCCCAACCCCTGGTTTAAGGGTAATCAAAAGCCCCAATACCCACCTCTTCCGACCTCTCGTCTCGCGCCCCCGGCCTCAGAGCCCCCCGCGCTGATGAACTTACCCATCCCCGCACCTTCTCTCAGGCCCAAAACTGCACCAGCAGCTAAAGCCCCCCCCCCCATGAGAACCCCCCCTCCGGTAAACTACCCCGGCCTTCTGCCGAGAGAATACCTCGAACCCCAGTCAGGGGAAACCCGTATTGACGCCTACTCTAGACTTTGGGCCTTTACCCAAGGCATCCACGAGCAGCGCCTTCAGGTACTTACCAAGTACCAAGACATCTATAGAATACTTAATTCCAATTATAATGTATAATACGGCCCCACCCAAAAGATTCAAACCCCGTTCCCTAAATTTAGGCTTCTTTAATGCCCGAGGCATTAGTGGTCAACGCGATGACATAGCTGTCTTCTTGCGTGAGCACCAACTTGACATATTACTCGTTCAAGAGTCCTTTCTCAAGCCCCACTGTCGTAATCCCAACATAGCCAATTATAGGCTGATTAGAAACGACAGAACGTACACCGCACTAGGCGGAACGCTAATCTATTACCGCAATTCTTTATATTGCATCCCCATTGATCCCCCAGAGCTAGCATGCCTGGAGGCTTCAATCTGTCGCCTAGGCATGACAGGGCACCAGCCCATCACCATAGTCTCGGCCTATAGGTCCTCAAACAAACCCGCGAGTCTGCTCGAGGACGACCTAAAATCCTTACTCGATCTTAGTAATTCTGTAATTATAGCAGGCGATCTAAACGCCAAACATTGCTCATGGAGCTGTGTCTCCAATAACACCGCTGGTGTTCAATTAGAAGCACTTAGCGACAGACTTTCCTTTGACGTCATCGCCCCGATGCGTCCCACTCACTTTCCCGACACAGTAGGGCAACGGCCCGACATCCTAGATATAGCCCTCTTAAAGCGCGTAAACCTCGGTATTCGCTCTATCGAGGTAATTCAAGAATTAGACTCAGATCACCGACCTGTGATCATTCAACTGGGTCCCCGAGGTGGTCCCTCGGATCCCGGTACTCCACCCTTAACTAAAACAATAACCGATTGGAGGAGACTAGAGGACCGCCTCAAATCTACCTCATCCCCCCAACTAGATTCAATCCCTGACTCCATCGAGACAGTCGCGGATACGGTGGCCGCGATCACCTCGCTCACCAACCATGTGCAGTCCGTAGTGGGCGAATGCTCACGGCAGGTTCCGATGCTGGATGACCAGCGTCTGAAACTGCCGGACGATGTAAATGAGTTGAGGACCGAGAGGAACGCGGCCATCCGTGCCTATGACGCTTTTCCCAACGAAGCCAACCGTGCCCATATGCGCTCTTTGCAGAATACTGTAAAAAGACGTGTAGCTCAGGTACGGGAGGATCGCTGGGACAAGGAAGTCAGCGAAATCCAACCGTCTCATTTAGCCTTCTGGGCACTTCAACGCAAACTCAAATGCGAGACCACGGCAGCTATGCCCCCCCTAAATCGACCCAATCAAAGGCCGGCCTTTGATGATGACGAAAAAGCCGAATGCTTAGCCGACAGCTTGGAGTCTCAATGCACTCTCAGTACGCTTCCCGTAAGCCAAACCCACCTTGACAAGGTTAATTCAGAAGTAGAGCGTAGGTCAGCCCTCCCCCCCCCCCCAATAGATGACCCTGATGACCCGCTCCCACCGATCACCCCTGACGAAGTTCTCTCTATAGTCAAGGATCTTAAGCCCAAAAAAGCCCCCGGCGCAGACGGCATCACCAATAAGGTGTTGAAACGTTTCCCTGCCACCCTAATCGCTCTAATGACCGTCATCTTCAATGCGGCATTTAAAAACAACATCTTTCCCCAGGCTTGGAAACAGGCTACGGTAATCGGTATTTCAAAACCGGGCAAACCAAAAGCCGAGCCGAGTAGTTACCGGCCGATTAGTCTCCTCAATGTCTTCGGTAAAATCTACGAAAAGCTTATTTATAAGCGACTCAAAGATTTCGCCGACTCAAATAAACTCCTTCCCGACGAGCAGTTTGGCTTTCGTACAAAGCACTGCTGCGTTAATCAACTGCACCGCATTGTAGAACACATCAGTGCAGGCTTCGTACGCGGTCAAATGACCGGTACTCTCTTTTTCGACGTAGCAAAGGCTTTCGATAAAGTGTGGCACAACGGCTTATTATATAAGCTGTACACTATGAATGTGCCACATCGTCTCGTGCTCATCATCCGAGACTACTTATCGAATCGTACCTTTCGCTATCGCATAGAAGGGGCTCTCTCCTCCCCCCATCCCATTCACGCCGGTGTGCCACAAGGCTCTGTGCTCTCCCCCCTACTGTTCACGCTGTACACCAGCGATATTCCAAAATGCGGTGCAGCCCGTATGGCCCTCTTCGCCGACGACACGGCAATCTATTACACCGGCATGACCCATGTCGCCATTTCTCGTACCCTCCAAT
This sequence comes from Asteroscopus sphinx, assembly GCA_949699075.1. Lineage (NCBI taxonomy): Eukaryota > Metazoa > Arthropoda > Insecta > Lepidoptera > Noctuidae > Asteroscopus > Asteroscopus sphinx. Next base: position 27,168,491 of record OX453012.1, read on the forward strand.
CCGCGGCCAACACCCTAGGTGAATGGTTCCGGAAATGGAGAATCGAAGTAAATCCCGAAAAAAGTGCAGCGGTCCTCTTCGATAAGAGACCCCTGTCACAGTATCGTAAAGAATTAAACGTACCAGTCTCAATGTTCGGAAAACAGATCCCATGGCAACGAGAAGCCAAATACCTTGGCGTGATCCTTGACCGTAGACTGACTTTCAGATCGCATATCCGCAAGGTGAAAAACCGTGCCGCCTTCGTCCTCGGACGTCTCCACCCCCTACTCAATGCGCACAGTAAGTTGCCCACTCCTCTCAAAGTAAGGATATACACCACCTGTATCCGCCCCATACTCGCCTATGCTAGCGTTGTGTTCGCACACGTTAAGCCGGTGAGAATTCACTTACTCCAAACCCTCCAAAACCGTTTCATGCGAAGGGCCGTAGGCGCCCCCTGGTACGTACGCAACGTCGACCTCCACCTAGACCTCAAACTGCCGACCATCAAGCAGTTTTTCAAGCGTGTCTCAAAACGCTATTTCGATTCCGCTCCCAAGCACCCCAACCCCTTGGTCGTGGCGGCCACCGTCTACCAGCCATCTGCTATTAGCAAAACCCGACGTCCCAGACACACACTCATTGAGCCCGATGACGCTATTACACTCCTCCAGGAGTCAGATAAAAGTACAAGCACACTCCGACGCCGTCGTCCAAAATATCGTCCCCGCCGGCGAGGACCGACGCGACACACACACAGAGTCCGAGAGTCCGACTCTCGAGAAACAGTAACACATGCCGACGCAGCACCGGCTGCTGGGGGGATCAGTGGCGGGGTCCCCCTGCTGCACCCTGAGTCGAGGTCCGAGCTCCCCCCTGGGGACGCCCTCACGGTGTAAGCAACCGGAGATAATCTCGTCACGCGAGACCGGCCCTATGCTCTAGAGTAGTTCCTAGGAGCAGGCTATTGCGTAGCCACTGGTTAGGTTTTCTAGGTAGGTCTTAGCCTCGCCGGCGAGGCTTGCCGCTTCACGGCGTTTAGCACGTCACCCGATAGGGACCGAAAGTCCGCTACTTTCGAGGTAACCAATTCGATGCAGCAACGGCTGCTAGGGGGACATAGGAACTGCGGGGCCCCCCTGCAATGCCCTAGCGAGGTTCGAGCCCCCCCCTTGGGGGGCGCCCGCCCGATTAAGCGCGGTATTGATGCCGCGCGCATCTAGTTTGTAAGTATGTAGGGAAAAAACCTTCGGCGAATGGAGTCCCACATGGGACTCTCCGCCAACTAAGTCCGGTTAAGCAGAAATGGGACTTCGGTCCCACCTGCGAGAGCCCATTCGAAAAAAAAAAAAAAAAAAAAAAAAAAAAGACACCGAGGTCATAAATATATGTCAATGCGTCGCAGCGGAGCGACCATTCATTTTCCGAGCGTCGTAGGCGCAACATCTATGTACTATATGACATACCATGACATACCTATTCATACACATACACACCTATTACATAATATAGGCATGACCATAGCAAAATAATACAAATGAAACTTACAACTAAGGGTAATAAAAACAAAGTAAATAAAACAGTATAATCATTACAATACGCACGTGGCAATCAACATACTTATAGCTACTTAAGGCTAGGACAATAAGGTCTTACGATTAAGGGGAATAAAAGACAAAAGACGAAATAATATAATTTTTACAGTTTAACTTATTCTACTCCTTAAGCCTATTATGTACACGCTATTTCGGTGTTGTCGTGCACAGTTAGATACTGATTTCATGCGGTTCTTTAAAAAGATTCTTCCATTTTCACCTTGAGATATTTGTTTTGAAACCAAGGTCCTCATAACTAGAAAGAACGCTGACTCAAAACTAAAACCAACTAAAATAGTATCATTGTGGCGGAAAGCAGCAGTTGCAATATTAGAGGAAATATTTATAGGAAACCATAATTGTCCATTATTATTATTTTAGAAAAAGAGGTAATGTCTTTGCAAGTCCCTTATGTCACTGCGACCTAAAAGATTTATTGTAACGCCTCTAATAGTAAACTACAGCACCTCCCCAAGCCGCAGGCCAACCATAAAGTCAACTATTGCCTTGGGGTTTGAGGATCTGATCTCATCAGCTGAGATTGTGTGGCCTCCAAGATGCTGACTTCTAATGTGGTGCACAGCATCACATTCGCATAGGATATGAATGGGCGTTTTATCCTTTTCGCGACAAAATCTGCAAACTGTGGTATGTGTGAGGCCCATCCTGTGTAGATGTTTATTCAATTTACAATGCCTTGCAAGGGTTCTAGTCAGGATCCTTATGTGGTTCCTGTTAAGCGAAAGCACTTCTTTCGTAAACCTCTTCCTCAAGCCTACCAGAAGCGCTTTCGAGTGCTCTTGGTCATAATTTTACAAGAGTCTACTTCAGACTTTTATGAACCAAATAAGTCTCTCAATCAATAGTGATCTTGCTTAAGAGATCTGAAACATGAAACTGCTTCGGCAGAAAGGCGCTCCAAATTTCTATCGAACATCTTTGAACAAAAATCTCCCTTATTTACAGATTTAAATATACTTTCAAAGTCTTTTTCCTCATCAAGCCAGGCTTAATTTAACTCCAAATGATTTCCGTTTGATCTCAATTGAGAAACAATATTTTATCTCAATTGAGGTAAAACCAATAGATATGTTATATCGTAACAAAACGAACGAAAAAAATGTTCCGTACGCAGCGGCAGCACACATGCACATAAATCAGTACAAAGTAAGTGAGTTAGTACTTTAAGTTACTTTTGCATTATAATTGGTACACTTTCTGTACACACACGACGACATATTTGTTTTTTTTTTGACACCTGTCACGTTCGGCGCCATGCTTGATGCAGGTAAGTAGCAAAACGGACGTTTTTGAGTCTTCAGATTGCGTGTGCATCAATCAACATATCCTTATTTTTAAATATCATTGGGTAAAAGATTATAATATTTTATCTAAGTTTGAGAAACAAAATTTTTACAATATTGTTCCTTTTTTCTTATTTTCTAATATAAAGATGAGTGGAAGGGAAATGATTATATTTTACAGCGGTCGTTACACAAACTTCAGTGTTACAATCTACATAAAAGTTTATGTGTAATAAATGGGCCCTGGTTTTAAGTGTTGTATTCCATTATTGTGCGCTGACAACATTTTTATGGCGCAAATAATTTTATCTGTAGGTAGGTAGTACAATATTTATTGAAGCGAACTTCTTTGAATATTAAGTGAGTGTAGAAAAGAGAATCTTTAATAGTAGAGGAACTTGTTTTAATGTTTTCTTTTTGTCATAATTATATTCTGCATTTTATAAAATCTAAAAGGTGGCTTATAAGGTTTGTTTTCTACCGGAGCGGTGAGTGAAGGAATAAAAATAGTTTCACTATTTTTCTATCTTCACACCAGGGCTCTCCTATTGCTGATTTTTTTTCCTCGCTCATCCATCAGCTTCCTTGTTTTGCTCTAATGAAAAACCACCGTTATACCACTGAGGTAATATGTACAACGTACTAGAGAAGACACCTCAAACAAAATGTATGTAGCACGTTTTAGAGCTCCTGCACTCTCACTCGCTTAGCCACGATCGCGCCGCGCGTGCTCCGTGGCCAGCAAGTTGTGCAAAATTTTTTGTTCCTGATGTTTGCTCCGTACGTAGTACATATTACCTCAATGCGTTATAAAAAAACAGCATCTCTTCACTGTTAATATGATAGTAAGTCTGTAGAACCTGTATTTTTATTAATGAGGATGTTAGACGACCACACCATAAACCAAGAGCTACATACCTGTAAATCCAAAGCCATGTCGAGAAAAACAAAATCAACAGTACACGCAATCTAACTTGGCCGGCCTGAAGTTAGGCATTGCGCACGTTTTCCCGCCCCTTGCGACCAATGACACCCATTTTTTTTCATTTTACTTTAATTAAAACGGCTGGATGCCAATTACAAAAATTAACGACAAAAATTAAATTAATTACCATAACATTAAAGAAAAATTTAATAATTATATAAAATATTAATAATACATACTTTCATACACTCACCTTGCAGTACTCCAGACATACTGACAAAATCGTCTTCCATTCGTCGGCAAACACATCACAGTCAGACTTGGCGTCCAAGAGGGCGTTAAGTGCACTGAGTGTGCGAGGTATGGGAGAGAAGGCTCGCGAGACGGTGTTGCACGTAGGAACGGCAAATAATTGATTCCTCCTGCTACGGCTATAATTGACTGGGGCGTATAGGCTGGACAATTCGTCATGCAGAGCAGGGGCATAAATTTTGCTATGTAGGATTTTGTACATTGTTATCATTTGGTCGTACTTCCTTCTGACCTCAAGAGAATTATACCCTAAACAGCCTTGGAGAAAGTTTGTAGGATACAAAAACGGATAATATCCATACAGACGTTTATACATATACCTAAGGTAGGCTTTTTGTACCTTTTCTAACATCAGTGTGTACTTCTTTTCATGCGGGTTCCAGACACATGCACTAGACTCAACCTTACTACGAACAAGCACACTAAAGAGTGATCTAATTACGCTGATGTTACTAAAGTCCTTAGCATTTCGTAATATAAAACCCAACCGCTTATAAGAGTCCTTTGCAACTGCAACCATGTGGTCATGAAACGTTAACTTATGGTCAAACACGACTCCCAGATCCTTCATACCGACTGTTCTGGTAATGTTAGTGTCATTAATTTTATAATTAAAGGAGATTGGGTGTCTTGCTCGACCAAAAGTCATGACGAAACATTTTGAAGAGTTAAACTCCATTTTGTTTTTAACACTCCACATAAACACTGCGTTAACATCGCGTTGCAGTGCAAGGCAATCAGCTTTGGAGTTAATTTCGGAAAATAGTTTCAATCATCTGCATAAAGGAGACATTTTGCGTGCCGGAGAACTGTTGGGAGGTCATAAAACGATTACTGCGACGGTCTTGTAACAACTTCAGGCCAGCCCACTTATATTACGCATGCTGTATTAAGAATAGGTTTACAAGTCAAGTAACATGAGTTTCCAACACTACGAGTTTTAAAGTTCATGATAAGAACTGCATAGTGTGCAGTAGGTCCATCGTTTTCAAGCCATTACCCAATAAAGTGTGTCCATTAGCTTGAAACCACTTTGCTCCACTTTGCTCAAAGTACTGCAGGAAGGTAATCGTGCTTTTTTCACATACCATAGTGTGATTTATTCTTAGAACGCGTGTTTCTGTCTTGCCTTTTTACTTTTAAATTAGCAAGGATAGAAGAACTTTATTGAGATTTTAAATTATTGATTTGATTCATCATCATCATCACCAATATTTCAGCCAAAAGACGTCCACTGCAGGACATAGGCCTCCCACAAGCATCGCCACAACGACCGGTCCTGCGCTTTCCGCATCCAGCGATAATAATTGCAGTAGTGCAATTCCTCTCAGAGTATAGACCATAGATTTTTACAATAAAGGTGGTTTCAAACCGGCGAGGCGAGGAATAGATGCGATGGGCGTGAATTGAAATCTCGCTGACCTTTTCACACCGAAAGATTTATGTCCGCTTAGAGTGCTCCGAACTTGGCCACATACATGGCTAAACAACTTTTTGTAGGCCATAAAAATTATATTTTCATGAGGGAATCGAACCCACGACCCATACCAAAGAAATCAGTTACTCAGATACTGCCCCATCCATTAAAAACATCAAAAGAATCAACAGCTCGTACTGCGCCAACAAATACCCACAAAGAATGGTCTTCCCTTTTACTAAGCATGGTACAGTTACCCAGTGGTATTATTAAATGAACATCCATCAGAAGTCATGCAGAGCCGATGCAACCCGGTTCTTACCACAGTGGAGTGTACGTGAACCGGTCGGTGTATGCGCGCACACATTGCCGCATAAGTATGAGTGTACCACAGTGGCAAGCTTGACTTCTGTATGGATTTTTATTTATGTGATATTATTTCCCGTCCATCACGACATCATTGGAGTCATCTATTACGATGAGAATCCATTGAGCAACACGGGTTGCGGTTGCTCTATTGGTCGTCGGTGGTCTAGTGGTTCGAGTGTCGGACTGTTAATCACGAGGTGGTGGGTTCGATTCCCACAGGTACAGTATTTGTGTGATGAATTTATGTGTTTGTGTTGGTCTGGGTGTTCCTTATCTATTATAAGTATGTATTTACTAAAAAAAAAAGTATATCCATTGTCTAGTACCCATAGTACAAGCTCTGCTTAGTTTGGGACTCGATGGTGCTGTGTACAAATGTCCCAAAAATATTTATTTATATTATTTATTTATTTTAGAATCCTATAAATGCGAAAGTGTGTTTATCGGTGACGCGATTTTTTACATAGAGGTAGTAGTATATGGGCCAGAGAGTTACATAGTCTCTTTTTATCTAGAAAAACTGTGGGATTAAGAACCACGGGAGAAAAGTCATGGGTAAAAGCTAGTAGTAAATAAGTGAAAGTTTGAAAGACCTGTTAATAAAACCCGTAAACATTTCTTCCATCAGGCAGACTGGTCGGAACAGTTCGTGTTGAACGTCCACGGTGGCTCCGTGTTCCCCTGCGGCGACGGAGTCAGGGTGCTGTTCCAGTATCCAGAGTGTGTGCTAGAAGGGGCTGACCGAGTCAGGGTCTTTGGGAGAGACGCTGACCGGCTGCGGTATGTCGCTGAGAGAAGAGTGCGCAGGTGAGTCTTAGGAAAATAAAATTGCTACTAACAATTTAATATAAGTCTCAGTATTTTGAGATTTTTTTTAATGGAACCGAAAGAAATGGTAAATACTATCACGTGTAGGAAACCTGTGATGGTGTGACTGAGGGATGGACGAAAGACAAAGGAAGGATGTAATCACAACAGGCCTTGCTAAGTGGAATAGAAGCTAACTTTAAGATTATGAGATTTATAATAGTATTTCGATAGGTACCAAATGCAAAATAAATTCAGTAACCAAAGCTGAATATATTTCGATAACTTTTGCTACCTAATTTATTTACTAGAAATTTAAATACAAATAAAATATTAATGTTAAAGGATCTAATGCTTAGGTACCACAGAATATAAATTCCATTTTTATTTCTCGGAACAACATTATGCAGTGTATATGGAAAATACTACTGCAGGTATAGTTTTGTTTTGTAAATTAGTTTTGTAAGCAAAAATTTTTTTTTTTTGTTTTTTTTTGTTTTGTTGTATTTCTATTTATCTTAAATCGTATTTTGACGTGTAATCTTACTTGTTGCCAATAAATTGACTATAATAATAATAAATAAATACTTTTATTTACAGACAACAAAATCCAATACAAACACGATGTTAGTAACAATGAGCCTTATAAACTATGTTAGTACTTATATTCTACTACGGACAAGGTGGTTTTTATAAGATGCCGCACTAAAGGGCTCTCATCATGCCTGTCGGCAATAGCTTTCAAGAGACTGTTGCCGCTGTCCCGCAGTCTAGTGAGCAAAGACGCATTCTTTTTGCGCACGACCGCTGAGAAACTATCTGTTCTGGCCTGCGCAAACATATTTGATGCACTACAGTAACGTGGCAGCCGCAACAGCGCCCTGAAAGCATTGTTATATTGGACCCGCAACGCATCGGCGGCACGTTTGGTACAGCTAATCCATAGGGGACTCGAGTACAGCGATGTGCAGTATGCTTTAAAAAGTGTAATTTTGACCGCATCTGTACATCGAGCAAACCTACGGGCCAACATGTTCGCCCGCACCGCCAAGGCCCTGCGTTCCCGTTCAACATCAGCATCGTCTTTAAGGTCTATGATTTTGACTATCCAATTAGAGTAAAACTAACATCGTTAATTTATTTGTTTACATCCCCATTAATTTCAGCGTGTTTTATTAGTGTTAGATATAATTATAATCGTTTATCTAGGTTCTAATTTGCGGTGGCAATAATCGGCTTATGTGCCCACACAAACTTTGCCATGATTACAGTTTCAAAATTAAATCAACTGTATTAATTAAAATATGGTAATAAAACATTTCATTTCATCAAACTATTTATTTTTGTCAACAATTTGACACTAATTTGTGTTATAAATAAAAATAAATATATTTTTAATATTAGGCTGTTTAGCAGTTTCCTTCGACCACCTGCGCGCGCATAGCTGTATGTCACCGTGCTATGACACGCGTGAGCAATGACTATTATACTCTCGGCTCCACTACGCCCTCGCCTACGGCTCGGACTGCAATCCAGCCTCGAGTATAATAGTCAACTTAGCTCACTTGTATCATAATTTATTATTATTTAACTCAAACCTTAGCTAGAGTTGTTGATTCTGGAACTCAAACCAACTTTATTCCAGGAATTAACGGTTCCGACAGGATAATTACAATGTTTTACTATTTTTTTTTTTTGTTTTACTGTTTTCGTTTGGTATAATATAAATAAATAAATACGATAAATAAATACTATAATTTAGACTATGTGCTAAATGTCCTAATAACTATGTGATTAAGCTTCACAGGGTAATAATTTTAGAAAAATCAATATCAATTTAATCAATGAGATGTAAACACGTTATCAAAGTAATTAATGGTTTAAATTTATATGCTGGGGGTGATTACACGCGGTGGCATAACCTGTCGGCATCGGCAAATGTTGCTAAATTCGGACTTGGATCGTTCCAGCCAGACCTACATCATTGAATTGTGCTCGTTTTAAAATTGAAATGCCAAAAATGAAAATCAGTGGCTTTTCTGATTTTATAATTAATGTACGCACGGCTACACATCAAGCTGTATATTTCTTGTATAAGCTGATCTCGCATTGTACGGAAAGCATATACAATACGAGGTCAGCTTTTACTGGAAATGTACAGCTTGATGTGTAGCCGTGTGTACATACATATACCTAAATATCGATTGAATAGGGCAAGTAGATATTCACATCCTATTGATATCTAGAGGATTTTTCTGTGTTTTATTATACAAAGTGGATATGACAATACGCCATTATATAAAACCACGTCTGAGTATCACGTTCTCTGACTGTACACAAAAAACTCGCTCGTCCGGGGAAGTACTACCACCGTACCTACTTCTCCGCCACATAGTGATGCTTGTATTGCTGTGTTTCGGTCTGAAGGATACGGGTGCTGGTGAAATTACAATCACATCAGACTTTCCATCTTCATGTCTTAGTTTGGCGAACCTACTTGCGGTACTATTTATGCAACTGCCTAGGTGGTATTGCAGTTGTTATGGGCAAAGGTAACCGCTTAACATCAGGTGGGCCTTTTGCACGTTTCGCCATCCTATACAAAAAAAAAACACCTTTGCTTTGCTTTTTTTTATTATTATTTTGTGTCCCTAGTTTGTGGCAAATAAATTATTTCTTTCTTTATTTTTTTTCTTTCTTTGTCGTTCTGTGCTCTTACATTTTACTCTATCCAAAAATTCTTGTTTCAGGGGTCAACACACAGCATCGTTCGACTGCCGGTTGTTCAGCGAGCGGTACCCGGAGTACTGCTTCGTGTACGTGTCGCAGGCAGTCACGGGGGCAGTCGCTGACGTCAGAATGGACTGCCTGCCCACGCTGCCGCTCTCAGGTATGAAGGAATGGAGTGGGAATGAGGAATGATTGGAAAATAAGGCTGGTTTTCCACCAAGGATGTGCGAGGTAGCTAGGTGGTGCGAGGATGTGTAGCGGCGCTGTGAAACTGTGTGATGGTTTCCACCAAAACTGTACGAGGACATTGCGTGGTGCGAGAATGCGAAGCGAAGCTGTAAAATGGTGTATAGCTGAGTGGTGCGAGGATGCGTAGCGAACTCTTTTCAGCTGTTGTACACGTCCTTCGCACACATTTCTCGCCCGCATTACTCGCACACATCTCTGGCTTTTTTGTATGTAAAAATACCTAGCTCCACTAGCCCTTTTCCACCAAAACTACGCTATGCGAGGCTAGGAGGAGGTTGAGGAAATCCCATTGGCGAATTTTTTCGTCGTGCACCATTCCAATCATAATTATAACGGCGTTTAAAAGAGAGCAGTCGAATGGACCTATTCAACAATAGACTTTGACGGTCTGTAAAAACCTGTAGAAAAACCAAGCAAAGCCAGCTCTGCTTTAATCTCCCATCCTTAGGCACAGCCTTAGGTCCTCATTACAGTTATAGAAAGTGCAGTTTGATCTTTAATCACCTGATCACTACTTAAGCATAGAATCGTTACTCGGGCATCGTTTTTATTCCGAGTTTCGGTAGATTAGTTAACTAGATTTTAAAACATACCCTATTACATTAACTCGATAAAGTACCTACTTTTTGATTATGTGAATGAGTTTGAAATCCACCCCAAGTAGCGAAGTAGCCAATTTTAATTAGAAAAATAGATCTTGTTTGCTTCACTGAAGCAAGAACTTCCAATAGCCAGCAGGGTACGGGTTAAAAGTAAATAACATGGCCAAAGCCTTGCAAATCGATTCTTAATAAAATTTCGCTCAGTTTGAACGTGAAGTAATTCAATAGATTATGTATAGTGATGAGCTGGCCGGAGAGGCTATTAGGAGCTTGAAATATGGTAGGTATAATTTTGTGGTAACGTGGAAATGGTTTTATGGCTTAGGCGGCCCATACACCTACAATATAATTGCGCAATATTAATATTGCACAATTATTATTGTATCGTCCTGTGCCCTTTTTATTAAAAGTTACAAGCCTTGTATTACAAGCATTTTCCACGTAAATTAATACATGTTTGGAAATATGCGTTTATCAAAACTTCACGTAGGAACACAGACATAGACGAAGTGCTGCGAACAATCATAGTGAAGCCAATAAAACCGTGCTCCTCCGTGTACAAACCAGCGCTCACGCACACACATGCACCTTAAACCGTGCTCACCCCTCTCAGTTCACATGTCGCGGCATTGTACAGTAAGCATCGCGAAAACAAATATCCATCAGGTGCATGGTGTGTACGTGAGCACTGGTTGTACATGAGGGAGCACGGTTTTTGTTGGCTTCACTATGGTTGTTCGCAACACTTGGTCTTTATTTTTTACTATGTCTGTGCGTAGGAACTACAAGCTACAGTATTTTTTCATACATGTTGTTGCGGTTTTGTTTTGGTGGCCAGTGAATCCTATACCCTATTCGTCAAAAGACACAAGTCTGGAAGCTACAAGCTACATATTACAAGAACATTTTCACAAGGCCTTGTAAATTACGTTTATCAAAGAATTTCACTAAGCTTATAGATTTATTAGGAAATTACAAGTCTTGTAAACCTTATTCTATGTAACTATTAGTTTATAATGATTGGAGTATGTCACATTTTAATTAAAAGAAAAAAATAACAAAACGAGAAATAATCATAATTTTGGTTTTATACACCACTAAAATAATCAGCCCATTATTGTTCCACTGCTGAGCATGGGGTCTTCTCAGAATGAGAAGACTAAGGCCACCACGCTGGCGTAGTGCGCGTTGGTGGACACCATTGCGAACTGTATATGGAGCACTCTCAAGTATGCAGTTCTTCACGATGTTTTCTTTCACTGTTAAAGCAAGTGATAATCAAATTATGATCAGCACGCGAATTAGAAAAGTAGGTATAGGTCCTGTGCGAGCCGGGTTCGAATTTGATCCTCCTGCACGGCAATACAATAGCAAGTGTACAACCGCTAGGTTATCATTAGGTACGCTACGCATATTTTATAAAAAATAAGGACAAACTCTGATCATCAATGAATGATGATTCTCTTACAAATTTGGGGGAAGTTCTTAATATTTTTTTGTAAATGTTTAATGGCGAAACACTCATATTAGTGGTGCCTGCCATGTAATACAGAATGATTTATTTATCAAAATAAATGTTCCATTTCATTACCTGTAATTCTGAATCCTAAGACTGAAAATAACGGCAGAATTTGACTCACGATCGGTAGGTTGAATCCTATCCTACCAATCGGAAAGTTGTTGCCTATTTACTATTACAATAGGCCATTTGGCCCAATTGTGCCGTTTGTATTTAACCTTTATATTTAATTCGTAGGTCATTTTAATTTGGGTACAATTATTTGCTTGTATGCTAGGTTAAGTAATTCTTATTCCTTCATCGTTACTGGAACCATTAGACCAAATTTTGGCTAGAAATAGTAAAAAAAAACGTTTCTTGTTCACTTGTAAAGTAGAATGAAGAGTCATCGGCCACTCTTATACTTGTAAGCAACAAGCTACCAGCTACATGTTACATGAAATTTTTTGATAAACAAAACTATAATACATGTGTGAAAAACCACTTGATAATACGAGAGGAATCACTTGTAGCTTGTAGTTTACAAGTTTAGTTTTGTAAAAATGTTCTTGTAATTTGTAGCTTGTAGCTTGTAGACTTGTAACTTTTGATAAACAGGGCACAGATCTGCATTTGTCTTTCAATCTCACCCCTAAACGGTCAATATCATTGCACAATTGCAAATATTGCGCAATGATATGGGCCGCATTTGGCCGCATTGAAGTGGAGCGCTCAAATGTCAAGGTTGATTAAAACCAGGTAATGTAATTTTTTAGATTGATCCGTGATATAGCCAAACGCACTGTACGTTTGCGTATCTCATTGGTCATCTTTCTAAAGATGTGGATGAGTCACCTATTAAGCTGCAGAAGACAATTGTTCTACAATGTTGAACAATTATTTTTTCACGAGAATATAATTCACTTTGAGAGTCGGTTATTCATTACCTAATAAAATTTTGTTTTTGTTGATTAGATTTATTAATCTTTAGTTCAGGGTGTTGCTAGTAGTAATACGAATGGACTAGTTTCTCGCTCACATTTACACCTCTTTGGAATTGTCCCTTTAGCCCAAATTATAACCGCCTAAACAGCTAAAATGGTTGCACGCACTGTGGTTGTGGTTTTTTAATCTGTTAAAAATTTTAGCTAGTATTGTTTTTTAAATAATAATAGTGAGTGTCGTATTCACTGCCGGCATCTGTATTTCTGGGCATTTACAACCCAACAACAACAAGTCCTTCAGGTGCATGGTGTGTGCGTGAGCGCTGCTTGTACACGAAGGACCACGGTTTTTTTTGGCTTCACTATGATTGTTCCGCAGCACTTCGTCTTTATTTTTTCCTATGTCGGTGGGATTTTAATGAAATTTGGCATACAGATAGAACATAACTTGGACTAACATATAGGCTACTTTTTATCCCGGGAAGATGAAAAGCTCCCGGCGGATGCGTGATAAATGACTTTCACGCGTACTAAATAATTTTTAGTAATTGGTAATTCAGCCGCAACCGCGGTGCGAGCTGGGCCTTATAAAATTCTTTTTCATTCCATCTATTCAAAAAGGACGACTTGGTTCGCCTTTAAGTGCACCCAAAGGTCGTGTTTTTTTTATAAGAAACTTTTAGCGGGCAGTAATGAGTTTTTAATCCTCTTTATAAGTGCGCCCAACGAATAAAGACTACAGCTTCTTAAATCGTTGAGTGCGCCGCAATTATCTTTGCCGCACACTTTTTGAATTTGGAACATCTTAGTGTTCAGCGCCAAAGAAATCGAACGCAAATATTGTTTGAATAAAGACTGGCTGGTACGACGGCCCATAGTCGCGCCGCCGGCTGAATAAAAAAAAAAGAAATCAAATTAAAAACGCGCGAACTGCAGCCCGCGTTTTCGTAAATTTTCACGGATTGTTAGAAATTCATGGTTTTGTTTTGAAAAATGAATTCTTTAAGTGACAGTGAAAGTATAGAATTAACTCCTGAAAGTATTAGAACTGACGCAAGAAATGTGATGGATAATCTATTACCTGCAAAATCGTGGAAGAAATAGGTATATGAAAGCCTATGGTAATTTTATTAAATGGAGAAATGCAAGAGGCGCCAAGAATTTTCATAATAGCGAAAATGTCTCAAATGTAAATATAAGTTTTTAGTTGTTTTATTATTAGATACTATTTAATTTACAATAAAATATGAGGCACCCTTTATTTTCTCATAGAGGGTTATGAAAAGTAGAGTGTATCACTCGGGCGCAAAATATATTTTTGGCTCGGCTGACGTACTTTGAATCCCTCGCTACGTTTAGGATTCTACCAAAGATTATATACTCTAGATTCTCTCACTTCGTTCTGGATTCAAAAAAGCGCCCTCGCCGTAAAAAAAATATTTTGCTCCCTTATGCTGGATACAATCTACTATTATTGGAAATGTGACATGTCAAACGTAGCTTTTCAGTAAATCATCGTAACATCGTGTATTGTGTATTCGGCAGCAGAGGGCGGCGCGGGCGGGTGGGGCGCGTGGTCGGCGTGGTCGGCGTGCGCGGCCCCCGCGCGCTGCTCCCCGCGCACTCGCAGTCGTCACCGCTTCTGCGACTCCCCGCCGCCAGCCTATGGCGCTAAATTCTGTGAGGTAAATAACGTTTTCTACCACTTGATCGGAAATTGCTTCATTATTTAAAAATAAAAACCGGCCAAGTGTGAGTCGGACTCACGCAGTAAGGGTTCCGTACCACCCATCGACCTGATACCCCATAGCAACTGATTTAATTTACGATAGTTTATCAAAAGACATCAACGAACATAAGCGAAATGTGAATTTTTGCATCTCTTTCTTCCGTAGGTAACACCACATATGTCTATGTTTGGCCTGTTTTTAACTTTGCTAAACTACATAGTATGCACTATATTCAGACCAAGTTTGACGCTGATATGTATTACCGTTTTGAAGAAAGAACAGGAATAAAAACGTTGAAAAAATGCATGTTTTTCGAGGTTTCTTGTATGGGGATCCCCTTTGGTTTAAGACTATTGGATATTCCGTGGAATATCTAATAGTACTAACGTACAGAACGGCCACGGGTCTTCCTGTGAGAAAATTCCAAAAATATTAACCGTTTTTTACCCGTCTGTACAATAAACATTCGAAACATACCTACTAGATTTTTTAAACTTCTGATATTGATCCGAAACTCCTGGGGTATTTCAGACCGCGATCTGAATCAGCCCATTATAAAAAAGATCGTGGTAGTTTCACACCGCCACTATTCAAAAAGAGTAATTGGGCGATACACACAAAGCGGTCCGAACTACGCGTGGTATGAAACGCCCCATGACCCCCTTTGGTGAACTCTCATAAATTAAATCAGTTTCTATTGGGCTGATACCCATTGATGGGTGGTACCACAGATAATGTAATAAAATAGAATAGAAATTTTTTATTTCGAGCAAAACAACTCGTATAGGGTTAGTAACAATTTTATTATCTTAAACCTAGGTGTTAGTATACAGTTATATATTTTGATACATGTAACTGACAGCAGTGGATTACATATGGATAATCCACTCTGTCAGCTATCATGTTCAGAACCCTGTTGGAGCTGGCCATGACTCGTGCCACCAGTGATGCTGCACGCTTGCGCATTATAGTGTAGAAGCAGTCTACATGCGCCGCTGCAAACATCCCTGACGCACTGCAACGCCAAGGCAGCCCCATCAGTTTTCTGAACGCGTTATTATATTGGACTTCAAGGGCCCCATACGATGCTTGCGAATACTTCCCCCACAAGCTCCACGTGTAGAAGGATGCACAGAATGCTCTTAAGAGCGTCACCTTTACGTCTGAAGTACAACGTGCAAACTTGCGGGCCACCATATTCGACCGCACGGACAGAGCCCTCCGTTCGCTTTCGATGTCAGCATCATCGTCCTTTAGGTCAGTGGTGAATAAATGATCGAGGTATTTGAATTGTTCCACTCGCTCGAGTGGAACGCCGTTTAGTCGTATAGGTGGCACATCCTGCTGATATTTGGTCCCTGCCTCAAATACAATGCACTGACTCTTCCTTACATTATACAGTAACCCATGTTCTGTTGCGTACTTTTCACATGTGGTTAGTAATGACCTCAACTGACTGACGCGCTCAGCAGCACCATGTCGTCTGCAATGTCTTTAATGGTAGTACGGAACCCTTAGTGTGTGAGTCCGACTCGCACTTGGCCGTTTTTTATCTTAATGAGTATTGTGTGAGTCTGTGTTTTATGTATCATGCAAAAATGTTCCTATATAAATACTTAAATTATAATTAATAAAACCATCCAAAGATCTGCCACAAAAGCGATTTCAGTTTTTTTCAAGTTTCTCAATGTATGACTTAGCTCAGCACAACTTTGGAGAACTTTACGTTCAAAAGTGGATCGCTACACCGTACATGTTTAATTTTTCTGGTCGAGCTTTATATACTAGCTTAGAAGGTAAATGTAGTGGTTATATTATCTTTGTTAGACGGAGTTTAGTCATGAACTAGCATTGTTTATGTAGGTCTGTGGTTTATATCGTATTTTATGTGACATTTATTGATTGTTGCTAGTAAACGTAGTGGTTATATTCTCTTTGGTTGCTAGGTTACATCTGTGTAGGTTACGGTTGCCAAAGATACTATACTGCACTGCGTGGTTGCCGCGGCGACCATGTTATCAATATTCACCTAACCTGACGTTTTATAGTATTTCTCTTTATTTTGTTATTTATTTTATTTACTAAATAAAAATATTTTAAAAATGGCTCCTAAAAAAGACAAAGGCAAGAAGGATGACGAAAAGGGTGGAGTATTTAGTGAAGTGGAAAGAACATTTCTGGAGCTTCAGCTAGCTGATAGTAACAGGAAGGTAGCTAGACTCAGAACCGCTGTAGACGACTACGAAGTCCGCATTGAAGAACTGCAAAAAGCCTACGACAAGCTGGATGAAGATAGGGCTGACATTATCGCTTACTTAAAAAGGGTGCTCTCTGTGAAAAATGAAGAAAATAGTGAGCTGAAGGAAAAGGTCAAAGGTCTAGAAGAAATTAGAGAGATTGAAAACGAGCGTTTTAGCGAAACTACCACTAGACTGGAAAAAGACTTTGCTATAATGAAGGATCAACTTACTTCAGAAAATAAGTTATTAGCAGGAAAACTTAACACACTGGAAGAATTTAGGGCTATGAGAGATGATTTAATGAAAAAGTTTGAAAAACAAGAACAAGAATTTAAAGACCAAGAAATGAAATACAAAAGAATTATTTACGATTCTGAAAAGAAATTCATAATTGGCAAAGATAACTTGAAAAAAGAAATGGAAGCCAGACTTTTACAACTAGCACAAGATTTTCAAGACGCGACAGAACTGAGAGTTGCAGCATCTACACATAGAGTTATAAGGGAAAATATAGCTATTAGCAACGAGTTAGAAAGTATACTAAGCAGTCAAGCGACATTAGCTGATCAAAATGAGAGATTTAAAGAAAATATGAACGCTGCTCAAGTATGTCGGGAATTGGCTGAAGAAGAAAGAGACAAAGCAATCACAAAGAGTGTGGTTCAAATAAAAGTAATTGATCAACTAACTGCTGCATTTGAGTCTATAAAAAAAGAAAAGGGTTTATTTGAAAGAAGAAATTATGACTTTGAAGCATTGCAGGCAAAAATACAAAGACTGACAAAAGATAATGAGAATCTAAGCCAGCAAGTTCGTGTTCTTGAACAGAACTTACATGCTAAATTGAGTGACCAAAACAAAGCTGTTGTGGAAGCTTCAAGACTGTCTAAAGAGTACGATAAGCTTAGAAACATTTTGAAACATGCAGCGTTCGCAATCAAAGCTGCTTTAAAATTGGATGAATGGGCCACAAAAGGTGACACGAGAGAAGTTATGGATAGGCAGGTATTGCTTTCTCATTTACTTGAAATTGTATCACAGTTCCGTGAAACCGAGCATGCAGAGTCTGTAGGAACAATAGCTTCATTTAGTAAAATTTACGAAGAAGGTGACCTTGGTTTTGTCCCTAGACCGACGAAAAAGAAGTCCGCAGCAGCGGCATTTGTCACCGCATCTTTAGCACCTCCTTCAAAAGAACTAGCAAAGGGTGAATTTGAAAGCATTTCAAATGCGTCCTTGTCAGAAAGTTCGATTCCAAGCAGCATTCCAACTATACCGAGTATTAAAATAATACCTCCGGGTACGAAAAAAGATCATGAATCATTCATGAAGGACAGTGTTGAATCTTTTGTGGCTTCAACAAAAACCGAAGAAACGGTGGGAGATGAAGAAATTAAGTTTATGGAGGTTGATATGGAGAAACAGTTAGCGGCTAGTAAAATTGAGATACAGAAGTCTATAATGAAAGATTTAGCGTACTCTCAAATACAAATAAAATCACAACTGAAGGACAAAGAAAAAGAAAAGATGACTAGATCAAAACTCATGTTAGAAACTGATGATGATGAAGTAAAGAAGGAAATTGAAGAAAAACTAAAATTACAAAGTGTATTAGTTGGAGAAGAAGCAGAAGGCGATAGCGATGATAATTTATCTGAGAGATTACAGCATCAAAGTCCAAGTGGTTTAGAGAAGCTTGGATTAGTATCGGAAGTCGAGGGCAAAGCATCCGAAGATTCAAAAGAAGAAAAACATTCTTCTCTGCCTTTTAGTGAGGAAGCACAGAAAAAAGATGAAACTGATTAGTATTGAGATTAGATTTTGTACTTTTATTTTTATTTTTTACATGAATTAGTTTAGGGGTCAATTGCTGATAGCTTGATTTATAATTTTTTATATTTAAAAATGTAATGTAAAAAATATATAATATTTATTTTAAATTATTTATTTTTTCATTTGCTTATTTTATTGTGGGCTCGTTTGTGCGTTGCCTCCGCTTCAGTCACTTTTATGAAAACTATAAAACAGGCCAGGGAACGTATTATGAAGTATTAAAGCCATCATTGTTCCGTTGTGAGAGAGAGACAGACCTATACAGGGCGAATAGCATCCCTCTCTCGCACTGGAACCAGAGTTCATAATACGGCCCCAGTCGGGTTGTTTGGTACAGTTTCAGATTAATAACTAAAGCTTTTAATTATTAACTTCAACTCTCGGTACCACGCTGCGGTAGTCGTGTCATAAATAGACAAACGTTTCATCTTCCTTTATTTCGCACCAACTACGGCCAACATTCACCCATGTACCGTATGTGCTCGTTGTACAACAGCAACCGCAATAAATTTGATATTTTCAACGCATCGGTCATTTTTATAAAGAAAGCTGTCACCGCTGAGGTTTAACATGAACATATAATTGTAATTTAATTTCGGGTAATCTCTTGAGTGTATCTATCTCTTGCATGTTGTATCCACTTCTAGAAGGATAAGCACTTGGTCATGTCCATGAAACCACTACTATATTGTTAACAAAAAAGTGTTTTATCCAGTTTAGTGGATCATTACAAAAAAAAAAAAAAAATATATTAATCTGTAGGTACGTCAACCCTCAGACCATAAGACATAGACGGAGCGTGTAGAAGTAATAAATGAAGCCAGAAAAAGGAATAGTAAATAGAAAAGGAGTACCTATTCTGCCCGCAGTGTGCGCGAGCTGCTATCGGGAGCGTTAAGACGCTGACAACACCTAAAAAATCAGACCTCTGCGGTCACTGTCGTTTTGTACAGAACTGAAAGAGAAGCAACGAACGGAGGAACAGTACCTACTCCGCCCGCAGTGTTCGGCTGCAGTTATTACTCCTACACGCCGTCTATCTTATTATTTTGGTCTGAAGGTCAACCGTATATCAATGCTAACTATACTAATGTTTATTAGCATCATTAAACAATCAATTTGAACCAATACTATAATAAGTTTAGTATATTATAAAAAAAGTTTCATGATAGGTGATGATAGGTCGTTTTGTTGCTTTGTAATAGATAATAATATGTTATAATGAAAGAGGAAGGATGCGTGTTAAAGATATGGAAAGAGTATTTTGAAGGACTGTTTGAAAAAGAGGTGATGCAAGTATCGACGGTGATGGACGAAAGGGCAGACATTGAGGATAGGTTTTGTATGGATGAAATTGTAAAAGCGTTGAACAGAATGAAATCAGGAAAGGCTCCAGGGTATGATAGGATATCAGTCGAAATGCTGAAGGCTGGACAGGGCGTGGTGGCTAGTCTGCTGTACCGTCTTTTCAACTTGTGCTGGAGTAATGGCCTGGTACCAAAAGACTGGTGTAAGGCCGTGATTGTGCCGCTCTACAAAGGAAAAGGGTCACAGCAAGACTGCAAGAATTACCGTGGCATTAGCCTTTTAAGTGTTGTCGGCAAATTGTATGCAAAAGTTTTGATTGAAAGAGTGATGAAAGTAACTGATGAAAAAATATGGGATGTGCAAGCGGGATTTAGAAAGGGCATGGGGTGTACGGATCAGGTATTTTCCTTGCGGTGCATAGCTGAAAAATGTTTGGCCAATGGTCAAAAAGTCTATTGCGCTTTCGTGGATTTGGAAAAGGCCTACGACAGAGTGATGAGGAATGAACTATGGTCTGCCTTGTCCATCTATGGGGTGAATAGCAACCTGATTCAAGCGTTGAAATCTCTCTATGCGGATTCTAGCGCTTGTGTCAGGATTAATGGCGCCTACTCTGACTGGTTCAGCATCGATAAGGGTGTGAGACAGGGATGTGTAGCGTCGCCGTGGCTGTTAAATCTATTCATAGACAGTTGTTTGAAAGATTTGAAAGAGAGTGAAAATGGTTTAGAAATGAATGGGCTACTTGTTAAATGTCTCCTCTATGCCGATGATCAAGTTATCCTTACATCGTCGGAGGGGGAGTTACAGAAGATGGTAACAATTATGGATGGTGCTTTGAAGAGTAAAGGAATGAAAGTTAATGTTAGTAAGACAAAAGTTTTGGTTTTTGAAAAGGAAGAAGTTATGACAGAGTGCAATATTTTGATAGGAGACGAAAAGGTGGAACAAGTGAAAGATTTTGTATACCTGGGTTCCATGTTTACGAGAGATGGCAAGCATGTGAAGGACATTGAAAGGAGAGTGAGTGCTGGTAATCAGGTGAATGGGGCACTACACACCTTCATGAACAGCCGCAAAGTGTCGGAAAAGGCACGGCTGGCTGTTCATGGGGGAGTGTTAGTGCCTACACTTATGTATGGTAGTGAAAGTTGGGTATGGCAGAAGAAACATGAAAGTAGAATAAATGCAGTAGAAATGAGAGCTTTGAGAAGTATGTGTGTTGTAACTTTGAGAGATAAAGTAAGGAATAACATGATAAGGGAGCGTTGTGGAGTGAAAGAAGATGTAGTGACAAAGATTGAGAAAGGTATGTTAAGATGGTTTGGACATATAGAGAGGATGGACGAGAGGAGATTGACGAAACAAGTATACGAAGCGAGTGTGGATGGAAGAGTTGGAAGGGGACGACCTCGGCGCACGTATCGCGATCAAATCGCGGATGTTCTCAAAAAATGCCAGGTTAAGAGTTATCTAAACCGACGAGCATGCATGACGAGGTTAATGGACGTAGATGAAGCGAAAGAGGTGTGTCAGGATCGTAGCAGGTGGAAATCCATAGTCTCTGCCTACCCCAATGGGAAACAGGCGTGATAATATGTATGTATGTATGTATGTATAATGAAAGTAAATTATTTGACCTGTACCTACGTATACAGCATGATTTTAAATTAATTAGCAACCCATTAAGGTATGATTGTACTCATCAATTTGAACAACTTTTACTACGGGACCAACCCTGGAATTGCGAAAAATAAAACTGCTGTTTCCTACATTTGTGTTCAAATTAATCGACACAATGTAGGGAACAGCAGATTTTTTTTTCACGATTCCTGATTGGTCTCATAGTAAAAGTTGTTCAAATTGATGAGTACAATCATCCCCTAAAGAATTGCTAGTGAATTAAAAATCATCCAGTACAATGCGGTTTAGTTAATTTTAACATTTATATCAAGCCTATAAATTATTACCACAGAATTATGTGTTTTCTTGCAATTTTAACACTCTCGGTACTTAAGAAGTATTAATTAAATAAAACTATTAATTATAGTTTTTAGTTTTTTCGTTTTAAGCAACTAATATGAAAAATACACCGTGAATCATATTAAAACTGTCTGTACAGTCAACCGCACGTCAGTGGTAGCACTTGAATTATCAAAAACGCTCTTATTGCTTACCAAATAAAGACGCTGTCAAGGTTAAAGCGCCGCGCCACACTGTGCGCGGGTGCGGGTCTGGTCGTGTTGCTCGCGTGAGCCGCACTGCTTGTTGTGTTCACACACAGCGCGGCACGCCGGCGGGTGGCGCGGCCCTCTGTCTATGAATGCCTATCGGTGAATACGTACAAAAAGTTACTCTACGAATACATATATTACATCGAATGTTATTGATGCTACGCCCACTCCCGACACGCGCCGCCCACGTTCTGTCTGTAGTGGCGGGACACACGCGCGGCTCCCGCGCTCCTCCCGACGCGGGCCCGACACGCACCCGCGCACAGTGTGACGTCGTCCATATAAAAACAGATTAATTTACCAGACGTGGGCCCGACCCGCGCCCGCGCTCTGTGTGGCTTGCGCTAAAACTGTTACCAATGACGTTCGGTTGATTGCACCTAGGTGCAGACCAAGCCGAAAAATGAAGCTGAATAGCATGATGCTATTAAATATTACATACTAACAACTATTAAGCAAACATTAAATTCAATGAGCTTTGTTTTCTTTTTGTTTTTTGTTAGCCTAGGGGCTAGCCTGAGTTTTTGTATTAATCGAGTAGCTATCGTCACGTGTTTGCCAAACGCGATCAGCACTCGAGCCACACCTCAGACACTCAATACAATATAGATGCTAGCCCACCTACATACACAAGATTACGTCTGTATACGAACGCAAACACACGTGTAGGTTAGGGATGCTCGCCTCTCGTAATGCCGAATGGGTTCCAAGCACTTCTCAGTAGTTCTCAGAGATGGCGTGCTTTTATAGCGACTAGCCATTGACATCCATTGCAATTTTGCAGTCCAATTGCCGTCCAATTGGGCGCGGGCGAGGAATCTTAAATTGGTTGAGGGCGGTGATGGACTGTTCTGTACGTTAGTAAAATTAGGTATTCTGTGATCGACACGTCAGGAGGCGCCAGAACGCATCACATCAGAATAGTGTGCACGCAAACTCACAGCGGGCGGGACGGAACGGAGGCGGAGCGTCGACCAAACGTGGATGGGGCGTGCCGTGCATGTCACACTGCGGACGGATCGCACGCGGGTCTGGACGACGGCTCCAGAAGAATGTGTTCCATTGTCTGTGTAACTACTAATATGTATTCCCATATAATACAACGTCAGCGTATCGGTCAGCATTGTATTTCCGCCCGGCGGAGCGGCGACGGAACGGTCACGCCGTCAAAACGCCCTGCAGGACGGCGCTGTGTGCACTATCTAATACAGTTCAGTACATTACAACACAACGAG
Source organism: Asteroscopus sphinx (assembly GCA_949699075.1). Lineage (NCBI taxonomy): Eukaryota > Metazoa > Arthropoda > Insecta > Lepidoptera > Noctuidae > Asteroscopus > Asteroscopus sphinx. The sequence continues at coordinate 27,191,805 of OX453012.1, forward strand.
GCCCGCCGGCGATACGCTTCAGTTCCGTCCCGCCCGCTGTGTGTTTGCAGTATTAAACAAAATATATGAAACCGATAGGCTCACTGATGCATCACTAATTCACGACACGACAAGTAAATCCAGTGTGAATCTAGCTTAAGTCGATACAATAAGCTTTTCGGCTTGGACTCCGATGACGAGGAAAATATGATAATCTGGAAATTCGAAGGGTGGCCTCACTGCATCGAGCATTTAACACTATAGAGATTATTTACTGCTGTCTGATTCCGAAACTGTTCTATTGATGCTCACAGATATATAGGGAATAGCGAGCTAGGATGCGCTCCTATTGGCACGTCCAAAACTATGCGTTGCCCTAGCCAATAGAAACGCGATATGTCTAGTCCAAAATTGGCGGAAAGATTTCATTATGCTCGATGCTTTACAGTTAGCAGGTAAGCGGTGCAGTGGCTGAGCTATTAGCGGCAGTGTCCTTTACACGCTCGCTCTATTGCAAGAGAAAACGACAATTTCTGTGCGAAAGAGCGCGTGGGTAGAGGCATCGGGGAAAGGAAAGGAGTTTTTTCAAATTGGCCAGTTTTCCCGCAATCCTGCATGCTCCAAATTCTCCAATCCTTCGCAATAGAGCGAGCGTGTAAATGCCGCTATGGCTTTCTACAGTACAACGTTGCGGATTCAAACTTAGCATGATATTAATTAAATACTTGCATGAGCAACGTTTAATAAAAACGTATTTTGACTACAACTACATCCAATTAATGGAAAATATCTTTAGGGCTATTGTCAGACATTAAGACTTCTTTATGCCCAGAAAATAACATAATAGGTCTTTAGTAACATTAAATCAACCAAAAATTGATGGAAAACGATAAAACTCAAACCCGAGCTGGATGAATCATTAAACTGATTAAAGTAGATAGGTAATTAACTGAAACCAATATCCAGCAATGCTCATAAATACAAAACATAAGTATGAAACGTTTGAACTCCACCAAGACTTCACCACGTTGAAAGATGAAATGAGGTTCAATTACTTTTATTTCAACATACTCGACCTCAGTACTTAAAAACCAAAAATAATATTACAGAAGGCTAAACGTCAAACTACAGTCAACTTGGTCAACTCATTTGTTTTGTAATTCCATTAGAACTCGCTATAACTATTATGTTTAATAATTATTTTTGTTGTTAATATATTCCGCTAACCATGGCACCGAAAAAGGACAAAAAGAAAAAAGATGAAGACGGCCCTAAAGGAGTATTTTCCGAAGTTGAAAGAGCGTTTTATGAATTTCAGTTAGCTGACTGTAATAGAAAAGTAGCTCGTCTTAGATCTGCTGTCGATGACTTCGAACAGCGCAATGAAGAATTGCAAAAATCTTACGATAAACTCGATGAAGATAGGGCTGATATTATTGCTTACTTGAAAAAAACTCTTAATGTGAAGAACGAAGAAAATACTGAACTAAAAGAGAAAGTCAAAGGATTAGAAGAATTGCGGGAGACAGAAACAGCACAATTTAAAGAAACTGTAACTGATTTGGAAAAGAATTTTACTACAATGAAAGATCAGCTTACCTCTGAAAATAAATTGCTAGCTGGAAAATTAAACACACTTGAAGAGTTTAGAGCTATTAGGGACGATTTAATGAAAAAGTTTGAGAGACAAGAACGGTCTTTTGAAGAACAAGAAATGAAATACAAGAGAATGCTTTATGAAGCCGAGAAAAAGTTTGTGATTGGTAAAGATAAATTAAAGAGAGAAATGGAAGAGAGACTCCTGCATTTGGCACAAGAATTTCAAGATGCCAGTGAAATGAGGATTGCTGCCTCTACACATAGAGTTATACGAGAAAACATTGCTTTGAATAATCAATTAGATAGTCTGTTGTTGACACAAGCAAAAGTAGCTGAGCAAAACGAAAAGTTTAGAGAAGATGAGAGAGCTGCTCGGGTCGCAAGGGAAGTAGCTGAAGAAGAAAGGGACAAAGCAATAAATAAATCTGTAGTCCAGCTTAAAGTTATAGATCAATTAACAACAGCGTTCCAAGATGTGAAGAAACAGAAGGCGTTGTATGATAAGAGACAATTCGACAACGAAAAATTGCAAACAAGAATGCAAAGACTCACAAAAGATAATGAAAGTCTCTTACTACAAGTACGTATACTTGAGCAAAACTTGCATGCCGCTTTGGGTGAACAAAATAAATCTGTAGTAGAAACAGCGAAAGTACTTAGAGAACGTGAAAATTACAAGAAAATATTAAAAGACTCAGCATTTGCCGTACAAGCGTCAATTAAATTAGACCATTGGTCAACACTGGATCCGTCGCGCGAAATTATAGATAGAGAAATAGTACTCAAAAAGATCCTTGGAGTTATAAATCAATATCGTGATGCAGCTCGAGCTGAGTCTATGGAATCGCTAGTTTCACTCAGTAAAATTTATGAGAAGGGAGATCTTGGCTTTGAAGCAAAACCTGTTCCAAGAAGGTCGTTGGTATCAGCGGGTGGCTTGATAACAACATCAAAGGAGTCATTTGAAGATAAACGCAGTTATGTATCAGGTAGTACTGAAGCGTCGTCAGTCAGAAGTATCCCGACTGTACCAAGTATAGAGCTGGTATCTCTAGAAGAAGAACATCTGCCGACACCTAAAGATAGTCTGCCATCGTTCACTGTTACATCATTGCATTCAAGTGGAAGTGGCAGCGATATGGAAGCTGAAGAGAGTCTTGAGGACATGAATGATATGGAAAAAATGCTGGCAATCAGCAAAGTTGAAATGCAGAAATCTTTAATGCAAGAACTGGCATACTCTCACATTGGTTTGCAGTCCCAGCAAAAGCTGTCGGACGATAAAAGATTAAGTATGATGGTGAAAGCGTCTCAGTCGAATTTGACCTTACAACAAGAAAAACCTGCTATAAAAGATGAAGGTACGAAAGTAGATACAGAAACAGAAGGAGAAGCAGCCGGAGAAGTGACTCGAGAAGCAGTCACTGAAAATTTAGAGAGCGGACAAGATGAAAGTGAGCCCGTACGAGATATAAGTGAAGCCGGGACAGGTGAAGAAATAGTGGAAACGAGGGATGGTGGTGAAAAAACTGGTGCGGAATAAATATTTAATATTTATTAGATATAAAATTATTTATTAAATATTTATAATAATTATTTAGTTTGAGTTTTGAATAAGTTTTTTTAGATGATAGTCTATGTAACATGTTTTTTTTAATGATTTGACTGTTCTTGTTAATCGTGTTGATTAAGAGGACGCTCCCAAAACGTAATTCCCACCCTCGCACTCCCCTTACACACCGTAACTGCGGGCCGCTCTCGTCAATTTTATGCGAGTTGCAATAGAACTCATTTTCGAGAAAATCATTCTCGCGTGTTTTACCACGGAAGTAAATGTCGTAAATCTCAAAACAGTTTTCTTTTTATTACAAGAATACTAAACAATCTATACAAATTTCCTCAAGCTAGTATTTAATAAACTTTATTATCGTCCTATTTGCATATATTTTATATAGCTAAGTTACATAATAAAGGATAAATATTCGAAAAATCTCTAAAAACGCATGATTTTCAAAAAATAAAAGTATCGAACAAAAATCAACTAATTATGTAACTGTCTAGTCAAACGATGGACAAAGGTTCAAAAAAACATATATCTAAATTTGACATTCATCAAGCATGTGTTCCACTCAGCATATGTTTTGAAAAAGTCACCTCATTTTGGGAGCCTAGCCTTAAATGTTGTTTTGTGTACCTACGTGGGACACTCAGAAAGTTTTGCGAAACTAAAAAAAATTGTTCTATACGTACATATATTTTTATCAAATCTTTTCAAAGTACTTTCCACCAGCCTCTATACAAAGATTCATGCGCCTAAACCAGTTTTCAAAACACTTTTTCCAGTCCGCCGCAGACACCTCGTTTACAGCCTGCTCGAACGCAGCCAGCGCATCTTCCGGCGACGAAAATTGTATCCCTTTGAGCTGATTTTTTATTTTTGGGAATAAAAAGAAGTCACACGGTGCTAGATCAGGGCTGTAAGGAGGGTGACCCAGGAGTTTGACTGGCGTGCTGTCCAGGAAGTCCCTCGTTTTGAGTGCGGTGTGCGCAGGTGCATTGTCGTGGTGGAGCAGTAGCCCGCGGAGCCCTGTGTTTGGTCGCTTGTTGCTTATAACAAAGAAAACTTCTGGCAAACATTTGGTAGTATACCATTCGGCATTAATGCTTCTTTGATCCCGTAAGGGAATTGATACCAAGTGGCCAGTCAAATTAAAAAAGCTAGCGATCAAAATCTTACCCCCGCTTCTAGATCGCTTCACTTTGGTAGGCGTTGGCTCATTTTGAAACACCCAAACAGTCGACTGGCGCTTGGTTTCTGGGTCGTATTGATAAATCCAGGACTCATCACCTGTAACGATGTCGTAAACACGCCGAGACGAGCCTGCTTCAAATTTGTTAAGCATATCACGGCACCATTCCACCCGGGCCTGCTTCTGAGCATCGGTGAGGTTGTGCGGCACCCAGCGTGATACTATCCTCCTCACGCAAAGATGGCTGTGTAGAATCTCGTGAACGCTTCCCGATCCAATCTTCAATATGTGTTGAATCTCCTGATATGTAATTCGCCTATTGTCTTGGATTAAATTTTTCACTGCTAGCACGTTTTCTTCGGTAACAGCCGTCAAAGGGCGACCGCTTCTTTCGTCATCCCCCAAAGTTGGTCGACCGCGCTTGAATTCGTTATACCAACGATACACGGTTGCCTTGGAAGGGCCTTCATCCATGAATGCCATTTGAAGTCTATCGTACGATTCATCCGGTTTCAGGCGACACTTGAAATCGTATAAAATCATAGCTCTAAAATGTTCCCGGCGCAGATCCATATTTCAGTGAGACACAATACTTTGAATTAACTCGCAAAAAATGTGGAGGGAAATTTTGAAATTGGAACTTACTTATTTTTACTTATAAATAATCATATTTTCGAAAAACATTATAACTGGCCAGTCTCCCATATATAAAAACTTTTTTTCGCAATACTTTCTGAGGGGCCTGGTATTTTTACTTTATTTAGTTCTTCCTTGTCTCGTAGCTATTATTCAGTTGATTGATTATTAACATAAACGACTTTCAGGAGTATCATATGAAATGAAATAAAATGTTTTTTTTTTTCTTAAAACATGACTATCCAATAAAATGTGAAAGCACATGCATGTAAGGTGTTTAAATAGTAGGTATAGCAGCAGCTACAATGTTTTGCCACTGGGGGCGTACAAATCAGTACAAATACTTTTGATTCTAGGTTACATTGACACAAAAAAATATGCAATTCTTCTTGTTCTAAATTTTTATTTATTCCTTTATTTTAATTAAACATGCAATACATGATAAAAGCAAACCAAAAACCACGGGGGTACCACGGGGGTATTATTAGGACCATAGTAAAAATCCCAGTTTGTTTAGGACGATTGGAAACTTAAACGCTGATTAGCTAATCGAATCGATTTATACCATCTTTATTGTGGTTGGTCAGAACATGGCTCCATGGACTTAATAAGCACCACGTACACCGTAGAACTTATTACTTCCATACATGGCTCTTCATAAAAATATATAAACATAGAAAAGTAAGGATGCGACAAGGCAATACTATGTTCAAATCATGGACTTATTATAATATTATGTTCTTATAGTAAGTCCATCGTTCAAATATTGTTTATGTAGGGTATAATAGGTACCGAACAACTTTACTGATAATATGATATAAATGATACGAGTCCTTTGAAGACCAATAGTTTATTGCACTAAATTAACACCAAAGTTCAGACAGAAATAGTTCTAAAGAATAAATGATATTGATATGATATTGATATTTATGTGAGAACACACGGTGCGTCCGATGATCGGTAGTGAACTAACTTAAAAGTCATCATCATCATCATTTCAGCCGAAAGACGTCCACTGCTGGACATAGGCCTCCCCCAAGCATCGCCACAACGACCGGTCCTGTGCCTTAAAAGTAAATTAAATTTAATAATGAATGTTGGCGGATAATGCTGACGCGGGTTGTACATTAATTTCGCAATGTTCAATTGCACCGTACAGTATACAATAAAAAAAAGGTAGGAACATAGTCAACAAAACACTGAAGCAATATCTGGCAACAAAAAAGACGAAGGAATGTAGCCGTTAGCCAATCAGTGCATCCGTGCATAAAGTTCATATCTGTTAATCAGCGCTCATAACGATGCCACGTATTCTCGACTTACCTAAGATAATCCAGATTTTAAAATGATCCTGAAAATAGCTCGGATGATTACAAAAATCTGTTTTAGATTCCAAATATCTGGTCTTTTGCAATAATCCTAGGATTATCACAAAGATCCATTTTTTCGATTATCCTACGACATTACAATCTCTGTCCCTGTTGTGTCGGCCAAATAAATTGGTTGATCCGAGGATTGGTAAACCCATATAGACACCTAACTAATAAGGTAGTAGAAACTAAATTGAGCCAAAACAAAAACCGCTGTTATACAGGGTTATTTGTAAAACACCGTTAACCTCTCAGGACTATGTTACTAACATCATAATCAACAACTTTTGTTCTATAACTTTTAAAAATTCATCATATATTAGTTCATCAGATTTTCATACAAAAATAAAAATATTTAAATTGAACGCTCTAAATGTTACGAAGTCCATGCGAAGCAAAAGAAAGCGCGTTAGTTAAATAGCGAGGGGAGCGGGATTAGGGCGGCGGGGGCGCTTGAACTTGACCTATTTACGGGCAGCCCTCAGTCGGTCGGTCACTTTGATGCGCTTGCGTCGCGGTAGACGTAGGTAGGTACCAGGGTTGTTGCGAATATCAGCATCAGCATCAGCATCCGCTGATCATCAGCATTATTTTCAACATCAGCATCAGCATCATCATCCGCATTAAATGATGCTGATATTTATGCTGATGTTCATGTTGTAATGTGACCGAAGGGGCTTATGGCACATTTATTTGTTTCGCTTGTGAGTTTTGACCACTGGTATAATAAACTTATGGTTTTGACCAATCATAGCACAGATTATTGCACTTCGGTGATTTTTAGCAAAACCAAAACCAAAACAAACTTGTCTATTCCGTCAAATAATATTCAAGTATAAGTAATATTAAAGTATTTTATTTATGTAACTAGCTGTGCCCGCGACTCCGTCCGCGTGGATGTCGGAAAATAATATCGTGTCATAATTATGAACACAATATCTTCAAATATATACATATAAGCGCCTACACAGACGATTACCTACACTATTTACCGACCATACTATATTTTGTTTTTACAACCAACCGGCTAAGGTGATGGAATTTCATGGAGTTAGCCCTAAACTCCCTCATTCTGAGAAGACGCTCGTGCCCAGCAGTGGGAAGTAATTGGGCTGATTATGTTATTCTATAACACTAACCACATCTCTTCTTATGCTGAGAAGGGGCCCGTGTCCAGCAGTGGGACTGTAATGGGCTGGTAATGTTATGTTATTCTAGAATACTAATAATATCCAGTTCATTAACTCTTCTCATTTTGAGAAGAGGGCCATACCCAGTAGTGGGATAGTAATGGGTTGACTACGTTATGTTATTCTATATTTTCTAGTTTCTTAACTCTTCTCGTTCCGAGAAGAGGTCCGTGCCCAGCAGTGGGGCAGTAGGTAATGAGCTGATTATGTTATGATAATCTATTACACTAACAATATACAGTTCATTAACTCTTCTCATTTTGAGAAGAGGGCCATACCCAGTAGTGGGATAGTAATGGGTTGACTACGTTATGTTATTCTATATTTTCTAGTTTCTTAACTCTTCTCATTCCAAGAAGAGGGCCATGCCCAGCAGCGGGACAGTGATGGGCTATGTTATTTTATTCTATATTTTCTATAATACTAATAGAATCCAGTTGTATTTTTAGGAACCTGCAACCTGCATCCAACCAGCAATCATGACCTCTACTTTGTATGCAACTTAATACAATAGAGGGGTCAAGCTGTATCACTGGATCTACTCAACCGATTCAGATAAAACATACCCTATATTTTAAGTTAGACTAATACCAATACAAATGCTAAGTTTCATTACGATCCGTTCAGACGTTTTCACGTGATGAGGTAACAAACAGACAGACAGACATAAATTTTTTAAACGATTGATTCGTGTTCTATAGCTTATTTCTAGTCCCCCTAGCCGGTTTTCGGGAAAAAAAACTCAATGTACAGACTTTTCGACCTTTACAGTTTTATTATAGTATAGATAGATAGGTATTTTTCAACTCTAATCAATTGTAGTTTTTGTGCTTGCTAGTTGTTAATTTATCCTATTACTATTCGTGGAAACCTGTAATTGGCTTAATGTAACCTATGCTAACTGTTTATTTATTTTTATATAGCTGTTGGTTTTCCTAATTATAATAAATGTCAACAGCAGACAGTACAGTTGAAAGAGGCGTTCTAACAAAAAGGGCAATGTGGAGCTATTATAGTCAGTTAATAAAAAGCCAAGGATGAAAATAATTTATGCTGGATTGCCTTTGCTGGATAAAAATAATCAAGCTCTTCATTAACGAATGCAAATCATAACAGAAGCGTTAAGATAATAAGGGAAAGTCTACATTTTTAAAAACAAAGAAATATTGGCGTTTGCGTTCGCGCTGCTCTTTCGTGCCCTCAAAGTAGGTCCATCATTCATCATCATCATTTCAGCCGAAAGTCGTCCACAGCTGGACATAGGCTTCTCCAAGCCGTTTGGGGGAATATGCCATAATCGCCACGCTTAGCAGGTGGGTTGAGATCGCAGTTGGTTGGTTAAATACTCAGAGAACGCTGCTGCCCATCCTCTGGTGAATCCCTTAGTCGCCTTTAACGACACCCATGGGAAGATATAGGGTGGTGCAATTCTTTGCGTCCGGCACCACACGGAATAAAGTAGGTCCAGATTAAATAATTTTACTTACAAAAGGTTTCTTTCTTTATATGCAAAAACTTTGTATATTTATTTATTTATCTCTCGTTTGTTTAAGCACAGTGAAAGAAAGCTCAAATACTTTTATATGAAAAGAAAATCCTTAAAACTCCTTTTAAAATGCGCCTAAAATGGAGTAACGTTTTGAGTAATCCTAAAAAAAAATTGCGCTCGCTTCGCTCGCGCTAGTATGCTGGTTTCTTTACGGGTTTGTCTCGTGTAGATTTTCATAGTTCATGTTATGTTTTTCATAGTTTACAAGATTTTAGTTAATAATTCGTAAATAAAAATGAAGGGTCGTCGAAAACATGAAAAAGTTTCGTATGTTATATTATTTTGCCCTTAATTTTAAAATTTGTTTAATCACCGTAATGTTTTAAAAAAAGGCACTTTTATCCTTGATCCAATATCGGAATTTTATAAAAATATATATTATATAAATAAATTCAAATTATATTTTTATATAAATTCATAAGGATCAGTACACATTTCCAATTCAAAAAATCAGCATCAGCATCAGCATCCGCTGATGTCAATGTCAAAAATCAGCATCAGCATCAGCATCCGCTGATGTGATAAAATTCTGGATCAGCAACAACCCTGGTAGGTACAGCAAAATACAGAGTTGAAATTTGTTAGATAGGACAACAAAATCTTGAAGGTTTGTTTTTGGTAAATGTATTATGTTTTGTAAAAAGTCATAGAACAAAAGTTGTTGATTATGATGTTAGTAACATAGACCTGAGAGGTTAACGGTGTTTTAAAAATAACCCTGTATATGCTGCAACAATACAATTTCAGTGACTGCTTCCAAAACAGCACTGATAATCTATTTTTCACGTCTTCCTTGTCCTGTCCATCCAAAGGTTGTCTGGAAGATATCGCTATTAGCGATAAGACCGCCAATGTACCCTAAATTTACATGTTAGTCCTAAGTTTAATAATTTTTATGATGTACAATAAATAATATTCTATATATCTATCTATCTATGATCAAGCAAACGGTTCGCGCACTGTGTCCGAAAACCGTAGATATATTGGTAGATCTATAACTTGTCTGCCACCAAACAGTTACTGTTGCTTATATTGCTGTGTTCCTGCTGCAAACATAGATTTATTTATTATTTATTTATTTATATATGCTTTATTGTACACCATAAAAAACATTACATTGTGTATGCATTTAAACTATTGTACAAATGGCGGCCTTATCGCGATCACCGATTTCTTCCAGGCAACCTTAGGATGGACAAGAATGAACTGGACAGAAAATGGGGTTGTCAGATGTGCAATTTCGATACATAATTTAATAATAAAATAAAATACTATACTACTACTATAAAATAACAACAAAAATATATTCTATAAATCCTAATACATAAATACTATATGAATATATACATATAAATAATAAGCAGCGGTTATTTAGTGTAGTTATAATGCGAAGGGTGTCATTTTCAAGACTAGTTTGTCGAACAAAAAATGCAATCATTTAGGGCCTCGCAGACATAATTCTCCTCCTCCTTCCCTCCCACTAAGTCCCACTCCCGTAAGTCTTCGTACTGATTAACAATCCATCTAAATTATTGGCTAATTAAGTCTGCAGTCGCGGGAGAGCTCAGGCAATAGCCTAGGACGTACCGCAGTTGCTATGGGCAAAGGTAACTGCTTAACATCAGGTGGGCCTTTAGATCATCGTTAAGTTCTCTTCAATATAGTTATGTGATGGCTGATGCTCGCGTCATGCTCGTGAACAGGTGCCGTCTGTCAGGATAGGTCAGCTCCTACATACTATGGCAACTCGTTTTTACGTTTATTACTAAAGGCAATATAATCTAAAACTCACATACAACAAAAAACTACACTAAATAAACTAACTAACTATACTTAACTAACCAACTAACTAACTATACTAAACTAACTGTAACTATACTTTTAAACTCTTGTTTATTTCTGACATTAACCTACATTATACTCACATAATTTGAATGAATTTGATGTAATAAACAATAAACTATTTTCAAAAGAGTATAACCATGGAGTTTTTTGCCGGTTCTTCTCCATAGGACCCACAATTTGGAACCGTGCAACTAGAGCCTGACGTTTCAAAAGTGCCTGTAATTAGGTTTATTTGAAATAAAAACATTTGAATTTGAATTTGATCTTTTTGCCATACAAAAAGACTAAATTTGTTCCTCTTTCCAGGGTCAGGCAGTGGAATTAGCAGCGTGCGAGTGTGCCGCCCGACCCTGGGCGGGTGACTCATCCATGGTGGTAGCAGAAGTCGGTGCTAGGTGTCGTTGTGGCTGCGTGTTACACCTAGCACCAGCTGCGAGGCTCTTGGCGGGGTCAGCGAGAGCCTGCCCTTCGAGATCATTCTGGTTACTTCAAGTAAGTCACCTAGAGTACAATGTACCTATTCCTTGCAAGTAAATACATTATATTCCTATGCAAGAAGAAGTTGCAAAACTATCTACTTAGTCGGTCTTATGAGGAAACTGAGAACTTGTTTATTATACAAAGCTAATTGATGAAAATGATTAATGTTGTGTTTTTGTTTTTCGGTATTAAAAACACACTATAACTCAAGAATACCCCAACCTTTCCCCACTCTTCACTACATAAAACACACTCACACACACACTAAACACCTACACCCACATCTTCTGTTTTGGACAAGCATTTTAAGTCTAGAATATTAATGCATCTTTACATGTCTGTTTTGGCTATTATTATTGTTATTTTTGCCTAATGTTCGAGGGGTATGGCGCTGTATACCGAGATACAGGACCTGTCCTACTTCGGATACAGATGCTACCATGTTGTGTACGTAAATAAGTGGTTGTATAAATTGTTGGTGAAATAAACGTTATTACTTTTTTTTTTTAATCTTCTATTCTATTCTAGTATACGTACGGCACACATCGTGCTACATATCCAGTATAAGCTGACCTCTCGTTGTACGGAAAGCCTATACAATTTGAGGTCACCTTATACTGGAAATGTATAGCTTGATGCGTACTGCGTAGCCTTGTGTACAATACATCTCGTATATTGTTGTTATTTTTTTTTGTGCTAGAAATACCACTTTACAGCATTCGTGGTAGTAGGATGATGAATGTCAGTGCAGTTTGCCTATAAATCACAGACTTTCCTATAGTTTGTAGTGTTTGTGAAAACCTGGGACGAAGTAATTGTGAGTTCTTAATTCGTTTCAGTTTAGTTTCAAATCGAGAGTGAATTGAATAGGCTCCTTGAAGGCAATCTTATTTTTGATAGTAAGGTGGAAATTTAATCAATACATGCCGAGACACATAAACGATCTAGTATGATTCAAAGTAAAACATCATAAGTATGTTTTAAATTAACAGACAGTTCTACTTCGTAATTGAAACTTTGTCATTTTCATTTAAAATAATACACGAGTATGTATCACTGATCAATTAAGTGCCGTTACTGTTCCGTGTGGTGCGAAATTTGGAATGAAACTAGGTATTATTCTATGTCTTATTACTCTAAAGATACCCACTTTTCACACTGGACGATTAATGACGCACACATACGGCGTTCCGTGTGGTGCCGGACGTAAAGAATTGCACCACCCTATATCTTCTCATGGGTGTCATAAAAGGCGACTAAGGGATTCACCAGAGGATGGGCAGCCTGCAGCGTTCTCTGAGTATTTAACCAACCAACTGCGATCGCCAACCCGCCTGCCAAGCGTGGCGATTATGGTATATCCCCCCTCTTGGGGGAGGCCTAAGTCTAGCAGTGGACGTCTTTCGGCTGTAATGATGATGATGATGATGATGATCAATTAAGAGCAAATTAATTAAAAGAAGCAAATGATGTTTTCACGGTGATTTTATATTTACCAAACAACTTCGTTGTATAATTTCTGAAAATCAGTAAATTTTTGTTTAATTTATTACCTTATTATAATGTTAATTTATTATCCTAAAAATATCCGGAACTAATTTGAAAACATCTTATATAATCATTATTATAAAAAACTAGCTGTACCCGCTTCGCCTGCGTACTGAAATAATTAAAATCGGTTCAGTAGTTTTAGAGTTTATCGATTACAAACAAACAAACCAATATACAATCTATTTTTTTTTTTGTTTTTGTTTTATAGGATGGCGAAACAAGCTAAAGGCCCACCTGATGTTAAGCGGTTACCTTTGCCCATAACAACTTCAATACCACCTAGGCTGTTGCCTAAATGGTACCGCAAGTCGGTTCGCCAAACTGAGACATGAAGGTGGAAAGTCTCATGTGATTGTAATTTCACCAGCACCCGTATCCTTCAGACCGAAACACAGCAATGCAAGCATCACTATTTGGCGGAGAAGTAGGTACGGTGGTAGTACTTCCCCGGACGAGCTCATTCACATAGGATCTCTACTACTATTATCAAATCTTTCCTCTTTATAATATAAGTATAGATTTGTGTAGAATGTACTTTCTAGTCAATATAAAATGTCCAAGGCGCTGTCCTTTCTACTTCAAACATTTTCAGTCCAGTCCATCATCTTTTTACAAGGCCCTCGGGTACTTTAGTGCCTGACGAGCTGTGAGTTGCCTTCCACATTAATTAAACTTTTGTTTTAAAAGTTTGTGGTGTTACGTCATTCGCAAAAATATTATGCTTTCTAGGGAACTATAATATAATGTAATGTTCCTTCCTCTCGCTCTCTAGGAATTCTCTTTATTCTTGTACTTGGAGCTTTTTGCTTAAGGGTACTCTAGAGCATTGGTTCCTTTATGAAAATGTTGCGTGTACTTGACAAAATGTATGGTAATCACAGAAATAGAATGGTAATGGTGGTAATAACTGATAATTTTTTCACGATTTTAGAGTTGGTCCCATATTAAAATTTGTTCAATATTTATGAGAAAGTACAAATAGTAGTTTATTATTGAATCAAAAATTTGTTACCATGTATATTTGAAGGCCCATACTCAGACTAAAAGAATAAGATAGATGGAGCGCGTAGAACTGGTGACTGAAGCCAATAACAATAATTATTCCACCCACAGTGTTCGCGAGCAGCGATTGGAAGCTTACGCTTTTGCTCTGAGGATTAGACGCACAAACCCGAACGCGGCTCGCAATGTTGGCACATTGTTGACGGAATAGTAGGTACTGGGTAAAATGGGGTGAATAGAAATACAGGGGTGAATAGGGACAAAAGTGGGCAAGGATTTTAACATTAAAATAAGATAGTTTTTGCCCACAGTGAGTTGAAGAATGTTTACCAAATTATGGCAGAACAATTTTGAAGTATTTTTGGGCATAACCTATATTATTTCAATGTTAAAATCCTTGCCCACTTTTTTCCCAATTCACCCCGTTTAAAGGTACTGCTTTTCTATTGAGTATTGCTTTTTCTGTCTTCAGTCACTAGTTCTATGCACTCCATCTATCTAATTTATTTGGTCTGAAGGTCCATAATGATAACGTTTTACGGGCTATAACGATAATATTAATCGTATAAGTGCTTATTCTTATTTCCTAATATCATTTAAAGCTTCACCTCCAGCTTAATGAAACTGGGTCAACACAGGTCGGTCCAAATCCCGTAAACTCTTCGTATGCCAAAGAGTACACGTGTTTAAACCAGGAAGCAACCCACGTTGACCCAACCACTTTACATTCAGAGGCCACATTCAAACTTGTTTGAAGCTGTCACTAAAACATATGAAGGTCTATTACGACTTTCATAGAGGTATAACAGATGTAGGTGCGTTTGATGTGGAGAGTGTACTTGACATGATGTGTTTGGGCAATGACTGCTCGTCTCTAGGATTGCTTATGTTATGTCATGATGTCTGATATCCGGCCGCAGAGTAAAAGTATTTAGGTATATATTCAAATATTCAAGATATGAACCTGAAGAGAGAGAAAAAATACTTCTGCCACAGCACAGCCTCATTTAAGAAACAAAACAAAGAGAAATAAAATAAATACTTTTAATAACAATTTCTTAGGTTTTCGCGATCACTACACATTATAACAAAACAATATTTTTTTTGAAATGTCTTTAAAGACGCTCGTCATCTTAGTCTTTCTGCTACCACGAACGCTGCAAAGCTTTCGAAACGTCAGGAACACCAATTTAATATAGGTACGCGATGTAATCCGGTTAAACTTGTTTTATTATCATCATCATTGTAGCCTGGTATCACCCACTGCTGGGTATAGGCCTCCTTTCTTTTTTGCCAGCCTCTTCGATCTTGTGCGTCCCTCATCCAGGTGTTTCCTGCGGCTTTGGCGATATCATCAACACAGCGCGCTTTCGGACGGCCCGGGTTTCTCCGACCTGACCTTGGCCACCACTCGTTCAACGCTTTACTCCATCGGCCATCTCTACGCCGAGCCAGATGTCCTGCCCAACTCCACTTTAGCTTAATTGCCCTATCACCGACGTCATAGACTTTCGTCCGACGACGGATCTCGGTGTTTCGGACTCGGTCGAGAAGATTTATGCCGAGCATAGCACGCTCCATGGCCCGTTGTGCCACTCGCACTCGGTGGACAGTCTCCTTTGTAAGCTTCCATGTCTCGGCACCATAAGTCATAGTTGGCAGGACACACTGGTTAAATAAACGTGTTTTTAGGCACTGAGGGATTCTCTTTGACCGAAGGACATCTTCCAGCTTTCCAAATGCCACCCACCCGAGCTGTATTCTCCTGGAAATTTCTTTATTGAGATGCTTCTTTTCGAAAGATAGAATATTTCCAAGATACACATAGTGCTCAACCACCTCTAGCTTCTCGTTCCCAACCATAACTGTTAAGATTGAGTCACCAAAGACATTGGTCATAACCTTTGTCTTGGACATATTCATCTTCAGACCGGGGGATCTTGAAGGGAGGCAACGAAAAGTTCTTGTACCATGCGTTGAAGATCTTCCAAGGACTCGGCACATAAGACCAGATCATCTGCAAACCGAAGGTGCGACAAAAAGGCACCATTGATATTTATACCATTTCGATCCCATTTGAGTGTTTTCATCAGATCTTCTAACACAGCAGTGAATAGTTTGGGCGAAATGGTGTCACCCTGACGCACTCCCCTCTTAATTGGTATTGATTCGGTTACTTTGTGCAATCTGACCTGCATTGTATTATAAAACTTAATAAATTTTTTTAGCTGAATGTTTTTCATCTTATATACACTGTTGTTATTACTATAACAGCAGAAGCTAGCCTATCAGCTGGCCAACCGACAGTCACCAATCTAAACGCAGCTCAGTTGAATTTGTATCGCTGTGAAGTCATTAAAACTTCTATTTTCGAAGCAATGTTGCTGTTCCAATACCCGGTTTAACAAACTAATATTGTTCCGGATATAGTTTTCGGGACGTCCAAGTTACTGCAAACTGGCAATTAACTCACAACATGACGCTTTAACGAAATTAGTTGTTAAGCTCTCCAAAAGTTAACTGTTTTGAAACGGCAGGCCTCGGTAAAATTAATAGAGTGTAACAACTTCTGACTACCCGTAACGACTGCCATAGATATTCGTATGACAACCGGGACCGACAGCTTAACGTGCTCTCCAAGACACGGAGGGGTCTCGATGTGTAACGAAATGGTCACCCATCCCCAAACTGACCGCGGCAAGTGCAGCTTAACCATGCAGATCGTACAATCCGTGTAGTCGTTGAATCGCTACGAGCCCCTTTGAAACTTAAAAACATGGTACTATATTTGGGGTTGAGTACATACATTTTAGAACCATTAATTGAAAAATGTGTAACGGCCATCTTTTGAAAGCATTACTGATTTCTGATTTTAATAAAGGAAGACAGCAGAAAAACAACTCAAAAATAAAAGATATTATTAACAAAAGTCCACAGACAACTAAGTAATTATTTAATTTAAAAAATCTAGACGTAGATTTAGACGCCTCCAATAGAAAAGGCAAGGCACTCACAAAATTATAGAACTTCTAATTAAGCAACTTGGACGATTTGAATTAATTCTAAAGAAATTATCTTTAAAATGGTAAAATCAAAATTCCTTGCGAAAATTGTAGAAGTTTTAATAGCTACCTTTCAATGTATAACAATGACTAGAAAGTTCGAGAACTTTATTATTTGGAAAAAAATTGGTCTTCGATAAAAGTAAGACATTAGAACTTTTCAGGAAAATGGCGTTGTTTAGGTAACTTTTATAATCAGAAATAAATCAAAGACTGTGTTTGTGTTACATCCAAGAAAATTTTCATGATTAATAGATGCTAAACTAATCTCTATAAGCTGAAATAATATACATTTCAAAAGGTTTTTTACATAAATGTAGTTTGCTATAATTGCCGCCGTCCCCATCACAGAAGCCACAAATTGGCCCATTGCTAAAAAGTTCAAAGAGCCACACTTTCGATGGTATGGACATAAATATGCTCCGCCGCCAAGAAGACCACAAGGTACGAGCAGCCCTTGACTTGCAAATAACAACGCGACGTACCTGGCTGTGGACAGGCCAGAGAGACTTGACGGAGAGGAATAGTAAATTCACGACCGCACGAGATAGAAATAAATGGAGAAAGCTGACAAGGAGAGCCAACCCTAGATTGGATATATTTATGTATATAGTATAATTATGTACAACAACTCCATTTTACCCAATCACATTACAATGACCATAAGAAATAATAGTGTTTTTTTTATTTATATTTTTATGGTATAGGATGGCGAGACGAGCTAAAGGCCCACCTGATGTTAAGCGGTTACCTTTGCCCATATCAACTTTAATACCACCTAGAGTGTTACCTAAATGGTACCACAAGTCGGTTCGCCAAACTGAGACATAAAGATGGAAAGTCTCATGTGATTGTAATTGATATTAAAAAAGTAATAAAATAAATCTGTCGCAAAACTACCTTTGCCCATAACAACTTTAATACCACCTAGAGTGTTACCTAAATGGTACCGCAAGTCGGTTCGCCAAACTGAGACATAAAGATGGAAAGTCTCATGTGATTGTAATTGATATTAAAAAAGTAATAAAATAAATCTGTCGCAAAACTAAAATTTCATCTACAAAGACAACATTAATTTATCTATTAAATCTGTGTCTGCATCAGTAACTTAATAATGTTTGAAGTTTAGACCTTCTATATTATTAAATTACTTATATTAATGAGGACTTCCAACAAAATATATACACAAAAAATCACAAGTGACAGATACAGGATTATATCTGGTGTACTCCTTCAATTACAGGAGGCCACAGCATCTGATGAAAAGCAAATCAAGCCATCAGAATCTGTAATTAATGATTGTTTAAAATCCTTGTCAGCAACTGTTACATGACTCAGAGAAAAACTTGGACAGCTTGAGGCAAATCTGAAAGCCCAAAAACAGCGAAACTTGTTATGGCAAGTTCAAATCGCCAATTTCCAAGTGTTTAGCTTCTTCAATCAAAAGTTTGGTCATGGTAAGGCTACGTTGTCTCATAAGATGAGATATTTCTCGCCTAGCTTCGCTTCGTTTCGTTTATGATAAAGATAAAAAGAAAGAAAAAAAAATGGTTTATTCTCTCAGTTTAAGGCTAGCAACATTTAAATAACTAAACAATGAAACAGGTACACAAACAGCTAACTAACAGGTACAAAAATTAAACTAAAAAAATCGGTCAAGAGCATGTCGGGCCATGCTCAGTATTATAGGGTTCCTAAAGTAGGTGTAATTACAAACGAATCAAATCAAATATTAATCATGGCTATTTTAGTTTTTGCAATAATCGGCAGCATTCGCGACTCAGAGCGTGTTGTTAGTAGCGCCATCTAGCGATAAATTCAAGAAGCCAAATTTAAGAACTGTGTCATGACAAAGTTACTTTTTGTGATTTTATCAAATAGAAAGTAGCTAAAGGAGCATTATTTGCTCTGTTCATTTTTCTCTAAGATCAATGACCTTTGAACTAGGACGTTTTAAGTATTTTTCAGTTTTCTCTCTATAACTCAAAAAATTATAATCACATTATACTCGAAATAATTTTAAAAGAGAGTTTTCACAAAGGTCTATCAATGTGAAATATTATAACTTTCTACGTTGCATAGTTTAGAAATGGCAGGGGGGGGGACACATTGCAAGCCACTTTGGCGGGCTATATTTCGCAGATGGTACACCTGATAAAAAAGTGGTGTATGAAACATTACCTTCATTTTAGTAGACCTATTCAATGATACCCCACACGAGGGGGTGCAGAATTTTTTTTTCCATCCCCATTTCACATGTATGGACGCCACCCCTAAAATACGAAAAACGATTTTTTTATTCTTTTAAAATTGAGATTTCATTTACTTATGTTTATAACTGTAGAAGTTATTAAGCTGTAAAGGATTAGGACAGACGGACAGACGGACAGACGGACAGACGGAAAGACGGACAGACGGACGGACATGACGAAACTATAAGGGTTCCTTGTAGGACTTCGGAACCCTAAAAAAAACACACAAAATATAAGAAAAGTACAGTCGACCGCATGATAGTGGCAACACCTGAATTAGAAAACCGCCCTTACTGCCACAGATTAATAACTAAATCTTACTGCTAACGAAATAAAAGCGTGGAGACCGCGAATCGGCAAACGCAGCGTAGGGCGCCCCCCTGCCAGGTGGACCGACGACCTAAAGAACGTGGCTGGGGGGGACTGGATGCGGAAGGCAGAGGACCGAGCGTTGTGGCGCAACTTGGGAGAGGCCTATGTCCAGCAGTGGACTGCGATAGGCTGAGTTGATGAGTTGATGTGCAAAAAGATATTTCGTATTTTTTGCTAGTGAAGATGATTTGAATCAATATTAAATTAAAAATTGCAAAGGTTATCACTGATTAAAATGTTACCTGCAAAATGGTGGAGAAAAACATCGGGAGGAAACATGCTCAGCTGAGAATTCTCCACAAAGTTTTCGATAGTGTGTGTACTCTGCCGAACGGCTGTAGGCCAGCTTGGTGGACTAAGGCATCCCATCTCATTTTGAGAATAAATCCGTGCCCAACAGTGGAACAGTAATGGCACAGTTTAACAATATAATAGTAAAACTGTGGTAATGGTCTGATTATTCATAAATTTATCTAATATTAGACACCAGGTTTTAATATAATACACCAAGCACAAACACTAAATAAATTGGCAACCGCTCCCCTAATTTAATATCAACTATTGTTTTCATAATGAATTGGGGCCGCGTGAACATATTCTGTGCCAAGCACTCGCCACAGTATCATGATTTAGTTTATGTTCTAATAGTTCTAACAAAGTTATTCATTTAGACAACAGCTGTTATGTTTTAGATAACTTGCATTTGATGCAACAGATGAGACTTCATATAGGTGATAATTATTTAAATTGCACCTTTTTCTTGTTCTTGGTTTTGGAAAATTCTTTTTCAGTTTATAATAGGTAAATATTATTAGTACCTATAAAACCTACTCTAGTCTAATCACCGTTCATGAGAAAAATAAATACAAATAAAATATTGTACATCAACAGCTTCAAGAAAGATTCTCAATAGGACTCTAATTTTGATATTATCTCAAGCCAAGTATCTACTCACCAACCGAACGATAGGAAGCGAAGGCTACCAAGCGAACGCGAACGAATCAATGTGGAAAGTGAGCTAAAGCCAGCAAAGGCCTTTGTACGAGTTCGGCCGTGAAACACATCAAACTAATGGTGGCCGAGCGATGGTGGGGCAGCGGACAGTGCACTATGGGAATTCCCATAGTACGCTGCTAACGCGCGCGGGTGCGTTTTATAGCTAGCGAGCGGACGTGAGCCAGTTAATGCTATAAAAAAATAAAATGTTTATTTGACGCTATAAAGACATGCTTCTAAATATTTACGATCAATATCGTATAATATTATGTATTTCAAGAAATGTGATACTAACCCGAAAACTAGGCCTGACCCGGTATATTCGGGGTTAGTGTTCAGCCATTGGAGCTTATGACACAAAAGTACATTGTCGCCGCATTGTTGACAGAACATAAAATAAAATAAAATATGCTCATTTAATTCGTAACAATGGCGATGCAACCCCGATCACCTGCGAACGTCGCCATCGTTCACTTTCGCACTCTGTTTGGACACGTTTAACGAAGACGAGCGAACATTGATGCCTAGGTTGGTGCCATAGACCAGTAAGCCTTACTGGTCTATGGCCGAAGCTTACTGGTCTGTGGTTGGTGCTTAGGTATCCGCCATTATAACTGTTAACTGAGTGAACCTATTTCAAAATCCTTTTTTTTTTTTTTTGCCCTTTCATTACATGCTCAGCTTTTCCTCTAACCCCTTCCTTATTCGCAACAGATTTGTTGAACGGTTTCTGTTAGAGTCGATCTGTTCTAGTTATATTTCAATTAAAAGTTACTGTTGATCCATCAAAATTTGCACTCAAATACATATTTTTGGTATTAGAGATTGTTACAATTGTTGGATATTCTCTTTCCTGATTCGACTAAGGGCCACTGATGTATTATAACCTCAGTGCTAAGGGCTGATTTCACCGTTTGCATTAAACACCGAGTTAAATGAAACTAAGTTCTGCTTAATCGAGTTTGAATGTTGAATTTGATCTCGGTTTATGTCACACCGATTTCACCTGTTACATTTTGATCGCGTCTACAAAAATGAAGTTTACTTCGACATAGAATGTAAAATTTCGTCACAATCCTAGACAAAACGTGATACGTTTAGAATTTTGCAATATTGTGGTGGTATGTCACTGGTCAAATTTCTTTATCCAATGTGACTTTGAGTCCAATGTGACGTAAAGACATACAATAAATTGGATTGGACAAAGAGATTTGACAAAGAAACTTGCCCAGTGGTGATACATGGTGATTGCTTCGTAGTACCGAAATTAAATTCAAAGTTTCTTGAGTTTTTTAATTTAACTTTTTTTCTAACCGGACTTTACCGTAGTTTTCTTTATTGACAAAAACAAGACGACTTTGGCTCCACTTGTGATAGAAAACATCCGGAAAAATTCTACTTAATACAAATAAAAAAGCCTCTATTATTCCTTTAGTATGAGAATATTCAGTTGTAATGAGTATCGAATAATTACTAATCAAGGAACTCTCGACAGGTGTAGGCCACATCCAATAATTTTTAGAGTTTTTTGTCTTTAGTTTTCCTCATCTATGCTTTGTCTGACATTTCTGATGTCTTGCTATCTTTCTACAGGTATTCCGCTTTTCCTCTTTGCATTTGGATCACTCCATGTGGTTACTCTTTGGGTCCATACGTCGTCGTTACTCTGTCGACGCCGGCTGTCGCTGAAAACCAGCGCTGTGGCTCTGCTCCTTGCACGAGACACAGCAATTTCCTGAGCGATGGCCGTTTTGCGTGGATGTGACGCATATCTTACCACACTTCTTTATTTTTTTTTGTTTTTGGTAATGTTGTGCGTCATTCTAGACGCAAATAAATATTTTTGTGTATTTCTTTTTGTCTGATTGAGCCAGGTGGCCCGCCTATCACCACTTCAATGCCTAAGCGTGTTGTCTGATAATTGTGTCTTCTTTCTTTCTAAGAATAGCACTACTACGGCAAAAATGAGTATTAACCTATTTTTGCACTACTATACGTGTTATTAAAATAACTGAATACCTCTTAACCCCGGTCATTGTACTCTTCAGTATGAACAACTTTTACAATCAGACCAAACCTGCAATCACGAAAAAAAATCTGCTGTTCCTTACATTTTGTCGATTTATGTGACCGCAAATGTAGGGATCAGCTGATTTTTTAGGGTTGGTCCCATAGTAAAAGTTGTTCATACTGATGAGTACAATGACCACTTAAGAGGTTTTCAGTTATTTCAATAACATGTTGTATATTTATTATTTCTACCTATGAAGATTTATAAATGGCATGGGATTACTTATTTTCCACTTGCTAAAGATCTTTGTACAATCACATGAGACTTTCCATCTGCATGTTTCAGTTTGGCGTACCGACTTGCGGTACCATTTAGGCAACAGCCTAGGTGGTATTGAAGTTGTTATGGGCAAAGGTAACCACATAACATCAGGTGGACCTTTTGCTCGTTTCGCCATCCTATACTATAAAATAATAATAAATAAATAATAATAATAAATAATCAGTTTATTCTCTCTTCACAATACTTTTAAAAGTACTAGGTTTAGCTAATGTGGCAAAATTATAAAAACCAACTTTGTGAGAGACTGGTGCCTGAAGTAGGTTTTTATTCAAAACCTGTATTACAGGTCACCAGGGCCCTTCCGCAGCTAGCGTTGTATAATTTGGCCTTATACAGACATTTTCATTAGGTGAAAGAGCTTTACTTATATTTAAGACTACACAGTTAAAACAATTAAAGAACACGGAAATACCAAATTATATGTGGGGAGTGTGGGTGTGTTTGTGTTTGATTTGTGTGGGTCAGTGTAAGTGTGAATGTAAATGTGTGCATGGGTCTAGAATGTGTGAGTAAGTTGTGCGTATCGAGTATAACGAAAGAAGGGAGCCAAGGAGGAATTATAGTAGATGCTGATAGTCTACGCGAGAGGAATCAAAAGACTCTCGGTTTGTTCGTAGTCTAAGTTTTTGAGGTATTTCGTGACTGACGTTTTACATTTTGCTTTAAGTTGAGGGTATATATTGAGGGTTTTATTTAATTTGTTGTATAGGTATGGTCCGAGAAAACAGAAAGATCTATGTGAAAGAGCTGACTTAAAGATTTCCGATTGACAAACCCTGTCCACACGCCGCTTATCCCTGAGTAAGTTTTGGTTGTATTGCAACATTGAGTGTTTTTTAAGTACAGTATGCAATATGAAAGTTTGTCTGATCGTAAGAACATCCCATTCTTTGTACAATTTAAATGTAGGGAAACGGTAGGGGAGATCAGCACCCACCTTAAGAATGGCACGCTGAGCTCTCTCTGCTTCAATTAAGTGGGACTTGGCGGCACCTCCCCATGATGTGATACAATAATCAACCAGCGACTGACACAAAGCATAATAAACCATCTTGATTACCCGTCGATCTGCAGTGTGTCTCAGTGTTCTAAAAATATATATCAACTTACGTAACCTAGTTGTAAGTATCTTCAGATGTGGTTTGAAGGACAGAAATTGGTCAACAACAATACCGAGGTATTTCATTTTGTCAGTCCTTTGAAGGGTGGGACACGAATCCAAGGAAGGATCAGGGATACAGGTCTGAGCGGTGATGATAAGAGACTCTGGGGGAAGAAGGTCTGACCTATGTGCAAACGTAATGTATTTGGTTTTAGTAATGTTTAATGTCAGAACATTAGATTGCAACCATTCACTGACTTTATTGAGACCCTGCTGTGCAATATCAAAGACCTCATCCCAGGAATCTCCACAAAAGCAGAGTGCAGTATCATCGGCGTACGTGATTATTTTGCCCTTATGGAGTTGGAGTTGGCATAGATTGTTGATATAGATCAAAAACAACGTTGGGCCGATAATGCTGCCCTGTGGTATGCCGAATTCGACAGGAAGCTCATTGCTCAGCCTATTATCTATCTTGACTCTTTATCTTCTGTCCATCAGATAATCTTCCATTAATTTTAAGGGAACACCTCTCACACCGATCTGGTCCAACTTTTGAAGTAGGTGTGGGATAGAGACTGTGTCGAAGGCTTTTGCCAAATCCAGGAACACTGTCAAGCATTTCCTTCCCTCATCTTGATTATTTATGATGGTCTGCAAAAGCTCATGTACCGCGTCATTGGTTGACTTACCACGTCGGAATCCAAATTGACAAGATGAAAGAAGGTCATTAGACTCAAGGAAGTCCATTAGTCGACGATTTATTAGACGTTCTAAGATCTTAGATAACATCGGCAAGATGGAGATCGGTCGGTAGTTGTCAACACAGTCTTTATCCCCTCCCTTGTGAATCGGCTTGATGAGCGCTATTTTAAAAGCCCTAGGAAAAATACCAGTTGACAAGGCCTGGTTACAAATGTGCGTAATAGGAGAGGTAAGACAGTAAATGTACCTTTTTATTATTTTGCCAGTGATTTGGTCGATTTCTACGGCACACTTTACTTTTAGGCTTTGGATTAGTTGAAAAACTTCTACCTCATCGGTAGGAAATAAGACAATTGAATCAAGGGGGGGTGGAGGGGAATCATGATTCTGTGTTATTGGTCTATTTATATTTGGGACGTAGGTTCGTTCAGCAAGCTTTCTTCCCACGTTAGCGAAGAAATTATTAACGTTATTAATGCTCTGTTCTGCGTTCCCCGTTGTTATAAGAGAAGAAGAGTTGTCAGATACCTTATTTGTGCCACTTATCTTCTTAATAACCTCCCAAAGCTGTTTTTTGTTGCCTTTTGCATTTTGAATCTCTTTTTTCTCGTAGTTTCTTTTTGCTTTTTTTATTTGATAGTTACAAAAATTCCGATATCTTTTGTAGGTAACCCTAAGTATCTCATTCTCAGGATCTCGTTTATTTTTTTTATAAAGATTGTCCCTATTTCTCATACACTTTAACAACCCTTTAGTTATCCATGGTTTGCTAACCCGTTTTCTTTTAGAAGTTTTAAGTAAGCTAGTATTATTTTTTATAGCAGTCGTTAGGTATGTTACCAGTAGATTTGTAGCTTCGTTGGCATCACTACACTCAAGAATAGCCTGAAAGTTAATTTTTTTCATAGTTTCATCGAGTTGCATATAATCAACTGAGTACACTGGTTTATTACTGTAATCAGGGCGATTTTTGAGACTGAAGCTAATGGCTATACACTGGTGATCTGTAATAGATGACTCAAAAATAAGACAGATAGGCTCTAATTTGGTTTTAATCATCATATGGTCCAGGCAAGTGAATCCGTGCGTGGGTACAATATGACCAGGAAGAATGCAGTGACTAGCTAGAACGTTGAGATACTCATGTGAGCGTTTGTCTTTAGTATTAGCTGTAATGTCGATGTTTATATCGCCACATAGAAATATATTTTTGTAATTACTTAAAGTGGAAAGAAGTTTGTCTAGCGAATTAACAAAGTTGGTGGTGTTACTTTGGCCTGGTGGACGATAAATTCCAATTATACACGTTTCTGGGTTGAGTTTTAAGAGGAGACAGTTGGCGTCACTAATTTGCGGCTCCTCATAAGTAGCATTAAGATTTTCATTATAGTAAATAACGACTCCTTCATTTTGTGTTATGTTCAATTTCGTTGTTGCGTAATTAAAATTATCTAGGTCGGGTATGTAATTAGCTGAAGGAAGCCAACATTCTGTAAGAACTAATATGTCCCAAGAAATTTCAGATCTATGAAGAAGAGTCACGAGGTTAGGCATGTTACAAGTAATGCTACGAATGTTTTGTGATAAAAGATTGAGTGTGCAATTGTTCGTAGATATATGATCCTTTACATTTTCTATGTCACAGATGATTGATTTGGCCACTTGAAGGGAGTCAAGATCTAAGTTCAAAGTTTCAATGTTTTGCATGTTTGTAACTAATCAACTTTATTAAAAAAGTACGAGAGAATGTCACGAGTGAGCGTGACATATTTAATAGTAATTATGTAATTTAAATTTGAACTTCGATCTTGGCTGTAAAGTGTCGACTTGTGACATGATAGAAAAAACACTCTAAAAGGATAGCTCATATCAACATCCGAGTACATAGAAAAAGCTCGCTTATGTGATGAGTACTGAGTGATGAGCGAAAGTTGAGTGATTTGAGTGTGTTGTAGGATAAGTGTGTAAACATGTGAAGTACTAGTATTCCGAATGAAGCAATAAAACAAAGTATAATAAAAGCTAACATGCATTAAAAAGGTTAAACAAAATAAATCTGTGTGCATCAAACGAGCAAAATAGCAACAGCAAGATTGCACTTTAGATACAAGTAGTCAGATGATAAGTTTATTCAGATCTGATTCTTCATCAATACGGACAGGTGATGATCCTTCTTCTTTCTTGACATAGACTTTTCCGTATGATGTCCAGGCCGCGACAATTTTTTTTTCTTTGACGTTTTGACGTGCGATAAAGAATATTCTTCTTGCTTTACTAGTTAAGAACTCCGATATGTATATTGCACGCAAATCACCAGAAAGTTTAATGTGCTCAGAGTTTAGTTGCGGCTCCTTGATTTCCCGTTTTGATTTGTTGAAAGATTTGATATTAGCAATCAACGATTCCTTCCGTTGTGTTGTGGTGAAATCCACAATTATAGCTTCGGATCGAGAGCGGTAAATGTCTCTTATTTCCGCATCCAGAATCGGAGTTTCAAGACTTAGTGTCGAGCCTATCTTTTGAATAATATTAGCAATGACTTTTTTATTTTCACTGTCTTGCTTGGGTAGGTTGCGAATTTCGATGGTCGTGCAACGCGCGTTTTTCTCGAGGATGTTGAGCTGGTTTTCCAGTTTAATAACTCGGTTTTTGTATTCGTAACTTTCTTTTTCTATATTATCAATTTTCACAAGAAGGACTTGATGCTGGGATATGAGAGTTTCGACAGATTTTTGTATTTCTTGATTTTAAGTCATAATAGTGTTCAAAGTACCATTTAATAAATCAAACTTTTGGTCTTGTTGTGCTTTTAGCTCAGCGAACATGCTTTTAATTTCGGAGCTAGAGGTTGCCGGTTGCTCTGTAAGGTCACCAAACGTGCGCTTTTGACGTTTCGTTATATTAAAATAATTATCCTCTGAGTCTGACTTATTAAGGGCTGAATCCGAATTATAATATGTTCCAGGGTTTGGAGGATTCAAATTAGTTCGGTTTTCCGAAGCAGGAGGAGAGCGCTGTACTGACATTGTTGGGTAGTAAATGCGTAGGCCTAAAATATTCCGACGGCAGTGAACGCACGGTATCAGTAGGTGGAACTTGCGTACGCGCAGTGGTGAGGGGTGTGACCTTGAGCGGCATAGGTGTGTCCTTGAGCTTGCGAAGGAGGAGTAATTACGCTAATTGTTGATTTGATTAGTTAGGCGTGTGACGACTGACTCACGATTGTATGTTCGTCTTCGTCGCGCTCAGGCTCTCCTGCTCACTCGCCAAACGTAGCCTCGATGTTCTGCACTCCTAGTACTATTCTTGAATTTACAGCTTGTATTATCCGTGTTTTTATAATTAAAATTTCTAAGAATTACTTTAAACACGTCTGCACTGAACAGAGTCCGCGCGGGAAGGGGAAAAACACCGTATAACTTCATCATCTTCCGAGCCTTTTCCCAATTATATTGGGTCGGCTTCCAGTCTAACCAGATGCGGCTGAACATCAGTATTTTACACGGAGCGACTGCCAGACCTCCGCAACCTAGTTACTGGGTAATACTTAACTGACATTCTGACCAGTTGTCAGACTTTCAAGCTTCTGACTACCTGTAACACTGCCATAGATATTCGTATGACAACCGGGACCGACAGCTTAACGTGCTCTGCGAGACGCGAAGGGATCTCGATGTGTAACGACACGGTCACCCATCCACGGGGTGACCGCGGCAAGCGTAGATTGTACAATCCGCACGTTTGTTACTTCGTCACAAAAGCAGTGTCTACTGCTGTAAAATTTCCATACTTTAAATAAAAATAATAAATAAATTACTGTAATGCTGTTATTTTTTACCTTTCCTAGGCTGAAGAAGGTCTGGTAGTACAGCTGCGTATGGAAGCAGTTCGACTGCCTTGCGCTGGTCAGTCATTGAGGGCTCGAGATGGTGACTCCTTGGGTTCTCCTCTGCTAGCTTCTTGGGATGGACCTGATAGCACTGCTGTGGTGAGTAAAAGAGAATTAACCCCTAAAAACTTGATAGGTACAGTCACGATCAAAGAAATAGATAGAATGGCCATGTGGACAGGGTGTGCGTGGCAGCACCATGCACCATAGTGCAGGATATTTCAAAGCCTTTCTCAGCATGCCTTATGACTTGTTTCTATAAATACTTTAACAAAAACCTGCAAAAATGCCATATTGTGCTGTTTCTAACCGCAGAAACAAAAGCTGTAAAGTAAAACAAAGTTTAACCGGATTAAATCGCGTATATTATTTAAATTGGTATTCCTGACGTTTCGAAAGCTTTGCAGCATTTCGTGGTCGCAGGTAGACTAAGATGACTAGCGTCTTTACAAATATTTCTAAAAAAATATTTTAATCTACCGTACAATATTATTAATTAAAATCGTTTCGATGCACGCAGTAATCACTCACAATGTCATTATCTTTTACAGTGTATACAGGGTTATTTGTAAAACACCGTTAACCTCTCAGGACTATGTTACTAACATCATAATCAACAACTTTTGTTCTATGACTTTTAAATATCATCATATTTTAGTTCATCAGATTTTCATACAAAAATAAAAATATTTAAATTGAACGCTCAAAATGTTACGAAGTCCATGCGAAGCAAAAGAAAGCGCGATAGTTAAATAGCGAGGGGAGCGGGGTTAGGGCGGCGGGGGCGCTTGAACTTGACCTATTTACGGGCGGCCCTCAGTCGGTCGGTCGCTTTGATGCGCTTGCATCGCGGCAGACGTAGGTAGGTACAGCAAAATACAGAGTTGAAATGTGTTAGATATGACAACAAAATCTTGAAGGATTGTTTTTGGTAAATGTATTATGTTTTGTAAAAAGTCATAGAACAAAAGTTGTTGTTTATGATGTTAGTAACATAGTCCTGAGAGGTTAACGGTGTTTTACAAATAACCCTGTATAGATAGATTGGATATTAATTTTGGCCGTAAGTCTACCTGCGACCACGAAATGCTGCAAAGCTTTCTAAACGTCAGGAATACCAATTTAAATAATATACGCGATTTAATCCGGTTAAACTTTGTTTTATTATAATGTGTATTGATCGCGAAAACCTTAGAAATTATTAACTGTAAAGTACATTTTTTTTTTTTTTTTTAATACTGACGTCAAAATGTAAGGCGTGGTTTGTTCGGAAAGTTGCCACGCGTGAATCGCAAGTAAAATTGTGATTACACAACCATTTTAAAATAAAATAAAAATAAAATAACGTTTATTAGCAACCAAATATGTTTTATAACAATGGAGCTCTGTCTCCTGAACTAGATGACAACCTGTACCTCAGGAAAAAGACGATGCCTTTTATGTAAATGTAGACTTCTGGTGACGTGGAGACCACGACAGATGGCAGCGGTTCCATGGAGATAGCTGGTGGCCGCCACATCCTCGTGGAGCTCCGGTCTGGAGACACTAGTGATCGGTGCGCTGGCGGGTTCCTAGCTCACGCCACACAGATGGGTAAGATACATTAAAATATTCTTGGAAAATTTCGGGACACTTCCGTAGTAGAGTGGTAATAAGTTGCTTGTGAAAGAGCTCGACCTAGGAATTACTGCCACCGTACCTATCTGTGCCACCAAA
The DNA here is from genome assembly GCA_949699075.1 of Asteroscopus sphinx. NCBI lineage: Eukaryota > Metazoa > Arthropoda > Insecta > Lepidoptera > Noctuidae > Asteroscopus > Asteroscopus sphinx. The sequence continues at coordinate 27,222,203 of OX453012.1, forward strand.
CAGTAATGCTTGCATTGCTATTCCGGTACTTCATGAGACTTTACATCTTCAGGTCTCAGTTTGGCAAATGCGATTTAGGCAACAGCCTAGGTGGTATTGCAGTTATTATGGGAAAAGGTAACCCTTAACATCAGGTGGGCCTTTAGCTCGTTTCGTGAACCTCGAATGTCGAAGAAAAACTTAATTGTTAATTTAGGTTAATTTTTATTTTATTGAGCTATATTATGATACTTTATAACTTAATAACAATTAAACTAATCAGCATTTGTAGGTAACTTGAACGTAATTTCAAAGCTTTTGTTTTGTGCGTGCGTGACGACCTCTGTGGTCTAGTGGTTCGAGTGGCGGACTGCTGATCACGAGGTCGTGGGTTGGATTCCCGCAGGACACAAATATTTGTGTAATGAACATAAGTGTTTGTGTGTTGTCTGGGTGTTTCTTATGTATTATAAGTATGTATTTACAAAAAAAAAAAAATTGATCGATTCAACGCAGAGCTGAGAGGTTAATTGGTGATGAACTGTTAGCAAAATCTAAGCTACAAAGCTTAGCCCATAGACGCACAGTTGCTTGTTTGTCGGTGTTCTACAGGCTGTACTTTGGAGAGTGTGCGCAAGAGCTCCATGAGCTTATTCCGCCATCTCCTTTCTTTCATCGGACTACACGCCGCACTGCAGGATATCATCCACATTTGGTGGAAATCCCTACTATCAGGACCAAGCGCTTTGAGAACTCTTTCATAATGCGCACAGCCAAGTTGTGGAATTCACTGCCGGCATCTGTATTTCCGGGCACTTATAACCCTAACGCCTTTAAAGCTGGAGTGAATCGGCACCTAATAGGTTTGCTCGCTCCATCGTCAACCACATCCTGACAAAGCTGTCTAGATTGTGGTCAAGAGCAGATCTATAAATCATAAAAAAAATAAAGTAGGTATCTAAGTATTATATCCATTGTCTAGTACCCATAGTACAAGCTCTGCTTAGTTTGGGATTAGATGGTGCTGTGTAAAATGTCCCAACAATATTTATTTATTTATTCAAACACAAACTACAAAATGTGTTAGTTATGTCTCATGACAAAAACAAATCGCGTTCCGATTATTTACCTTTTGTCAAATTCGTACCTTTTTGTTAAGCGACGCTGACAACAGCCAAATACCCCAAATAGGCTTCTTTTAAAAACATTTTTAGCTGTATCTATTCAGTTTGGGGCAGTGAAAAAAATATATGTTAATCTTGATCGTATTTTCTGAAACTGTATTGTGCCCAAAACATGTTTTCTTGAAGTTTTCACGATAGAAAAGAATTGTAAACTAACCTCTTAAAACATGCTTTAAAGCAAACAATCTCTATTATTTACTAAATATTATAAATAAAATTAAGAAAACATTTGAGAAAGACAATAATCTAAACATTTGTTGTTTCTATTTTTCAAATAAGCTTTTAGTTCTTGATAAAAAAAAAAATGTTGATTTTCATTCAAGTTGAGCGGCGTATCCGACGTCTGTCGGCTCGTTGCCTCTCTTTCAGTTCTGTACGAAACGATAGTGACCGCAGAGGTCTGATTTTTTAGGTGTTGTCAGCCCCTTAATAATAATCTTCATACAGAGCCAATCCGCAACGCGTCGGCCGCCTGGGCGTCAGTGAGCGGCGGGCTGTGGTGGCGGGACGGCGGCGCGCGCGAGGCGGCCGTGGCGCTGGCGGCGGCGGCGGCGCTGGCGGCGCTGGCGCTGGCACTGCACTCCGCGCACCGCACCCGCGCCTACCAGCGCGCCGCCGACAAGGACTCGCTCACCGACAGTGACGGTACTTGATCCAATCCAAATTACATTTTCCCCCATATGCTCGGAAATTGGTTCATTATTCAAAAAAAAGAATACAACAATCGGCTCTTTTCCGTAAGCAACGAAATAACAGGCCGGTAATGGTGCCGATTCTCTTGTCACAAAATTCTCTAAACTAGACTAAAAATCACCTAAATTTAGTTTAGTCCTGTTAAACGACGTTTTCTATTCTGAAATTCACTTTAAAACTAATTTTTGGTTTGACAGGACCAAAATTAGTTTAGTTATTCAACTTGGTAAAAATTGACATTTTGCTATTCTGTAATTGACGTTTTTCACCTAATATTAGAAATGTCAACCTAAATCTGACTATTTTTAGAAGGCATCAAAATACATGTCGACTATAATTAGTTATCAACAACTAAAATTGCAAAGCTTATTTTATTCATTTTTATAGTTTTTAGGTAGTTTAAAATAAATAATGGATGCCTACTATGTGGTTGCAGCTGTTGTAGATTCAGCAGAAAGGTAAATTGTTCATAGAAATATACAATGAAATTTATAATTTCGATAAGAAGAGGTACCTATATAATAAAGGATAAGAAGTACATAAATCCATACAATGGGGAAAAAAAATCTATGTTTGACATTCAATTCTATCATTTTATGCTAATGTGTTTCTAAAACCAGTCGAGGTAAGTTGTGAATTTGGGGCCTTCCCTGAGGGGGGGCTTTCAACGTGGCCTTGAATGAGGGCACCTTAGTGGGTGCAGGTGGCCTAGGAGTGGGTGCCGGGACGGAAATGTCCATTAGCGCTGGGGGGGGCAGGGGCCGTGGGGGCTGAACGAGAGGGGGGGAGGGGTGGGAATTGGCTCTGCTGGTCTCCCCTGTTGAACCAGGGGTTGTGCCCAGTTGGGCCCACGTGTTTAGCTTTGGGTCCTAGGGGCCCGTGGCTATTTGGTATCGGGCCCAAACTTTGACCAAGTGGGCCAAGTTGATTGGGGATGGGCCCAGGTGGGCCGAGTTGATTGGAGGTGGGCCCAGATGGGCCTCTACGGAATGGGGGCTGATAGGGGGTGTTGGGGTTAGGGGTCCCGAAAGAGGGGGCTTCCCTACCAACGTGTCCGGAGGCACGTTTCGCCAATTTGGCGTTTTTCTGTTTGGGTGCTTTCGGGCATCCGCGATAACTCGCCGGATGTCCAGATTGCCCGCAGAGGACACAGCTGGGGGGCTCTGTGTACTGGTCCCTCTCTTAGGGACGCTCGCACTCCCTTGTGCCGTGATCACCCAGGCACTTGACGCACCTAGGCTTAGCGTAGCAATTACGCTGTGAGTGGCCATATAATTGGCAACGGTGGCACTGACCAGGCTGACTGGACTTGTGCGGGCGCTCTATCTTAATGCCTGATAGGTGGCAAACCGTTTTAATGTTAAAAATGGCTATTGCGTCCTCGCAGGGCTCGCAAATGACTAAGACCATTTCGTATGAGTCTCCGTGTTTCCCACGGAACATACGGTGTACTTCGGTGGCTGGGATGCCTTGTGACTTGAGGTCACTCAGCACATCAGAGCTGGGAATTTCGGTGGGGATACCTCTGATCACCACTCTAAGGAGGCGATCTTCTGGGAGTGCGTACGTGTGGAACGACACACCACGGTCACGCAGCAACTTGGTGAAGCTGCGGAAGTCTGTTGGGGTAGGCACTGAGACCTTGATACCCTGTTGGGTAGTGCGGGCACTGGTGTACATGATCTGACGATCAGTACACCATTTGGACACTTCGGTCCGCTTCACCTTATCCTGTATGAATAAGGGAGGCGGGGGGGGTATTTTCCTCTGAGAAGCGGAGGGGGGCGTGCCGCGGGGGAAAGCGGGCCTGCTGCCCTGCGGGGAGGAATCTGAGGCGTGGTGGGGGGGGGGCTGGGGCAGAGTTATCCTCTGAGGTTTTAGGGGCCTTATTTGGGACGTGAACGTCGAACTTGGCCTTACGCACTCTCTTTTTCCCTATAACCACTACTGTGGTAAAGGCATCGGGCTGGTCGGAGGGAGCCTCACTATCGGAGGACATCTCCTGGTCTATCGGGTCCGTTTGTAATTCCAGGTTGGGGGACGGGGCGTGGGTGGAGATGGGCGAGGGGGTGCGGTCCTTAAAGTCCGGGCTGGCAAAACGCCTATGCGGTGATGCGGACTACGGGGGAACCCTAATGGTTCTCGGGAACGGGGCGGAGATGCCGAACGCCTGCGCGCTGAGTGCAGCTCGTCGTCATCACTGACGGGAGGGGGGCGTCTGCGCCTTAACTGGGGAGTAGCCGGGGGTGACTCCGGAGAGTCAGGTATCCCCGCATCGGTAAACAAATTTCCATACTTATTAATTATGTGGGTCCTTGAAGAGGACGGTCTTCAAAATGTAATCCTGCGTTTTTTTTTTTTTTTTTCGACTGTATTCTCGCAGGTGGGACCGAAGTACCATTTCTGCTTAACCGGGCTTAGTTGGCGGAGAGTCCCATGTGGGACTCCATACGCCGAAGATAATCCTGCGTGGTACTTTTTAGCTTATATTCTAATTTATTCAACTTTTTTAAGAAATTTCGTGTCCTGGGTGCTAGAACTTTTTAACCACGTCTTTAAAAAAGGGAAATTCCAGCTTTTTAAATTAAAGAAATAGTTTATTATTGTGATTGCCCATGGAATTCAAAGGTCCTCGCGTTTTTTTTGCAAATAGCTCTGTTTCTCGTTGTTTAAGATATACAATATGATACGCTGCAATAATAACAATATATCTCCTTTGATAGGTACTCTTAGGCCCGTATTACAGAAGGTTCCTCAAGTACAGTTTAAACTCCAATCACCTGATCACTACTTAAGGATAGAATCGTTACATGAGTATCGGTCTTATTCCAGAACGGTAATTATTATAAACTTTAATTCAACAATATAACACACGAATTTGACCTGAATTAAAATAGAAATCTCTACTCAAGCGTAGTTTGGACCACACTAGAGTGATTGATTACAGATCAAATCTCTGCTCAAATACCGAAACAGGTTACAGTATAAAATAAAGCTAAACTCAGCTGAACTGTGATCAATAAATCTCTGCTTGAGGAACGTTCTAAAATCAAAGCTCAACTCAAAACTAGTTTTAAACAGTGATCAACGCTTGAGTATCGTTCTGTAATACGGGCCATAGAAAATAATATCTGATCACATTATTCCAATTTATATATTTTATTGAAAATATAAAACAAAAATGCACTTCATTTCGTGACATGATTTTTTCTTCTTAATTTTAATGATAAACTAATAATTCCAAATATAATTATTATTTAATTTCCTTGTTTTGTGAACTTTCGGTCATTCCATTCACTCTTTAATAAAAAATTTAAGATGTACTGGTAACACCGCCAATTCAAATTAGATGCGTGAAACTCAATTATTAGAGCTGTCAACAAGTTTTCTAAAATAAGAAAAAGATAAACACAGAATAAGTTTTATGATTTTCTAAACTAAAATTTGTAAATTTTAGTTATAGTTTGGTTTAGGTGGGTGTACAAGAGAATCGGCACCAATATCCAACAGGACAATAATAGAAATTGCTGGACACTTTTTATTTTTTAAATCATGCTACCCAGGTTTTTTAGTACACATTTACATAAATTAGGTGTTTTTAGGTAGAAAATATTTATACATTTATACAGGCTGAATGCGCATTTTTTTTTCAAAACTTTGAAAATAGAACAAGGAACGCGCGAGGGCGAATTGGCGTGAATGAAAATGAGATACTGTTGAATTAATTTGTGTTATGTTTCCTCGCAAATGAGAGAAAAGTACTATACAAGTCTCGGCCGAAATAGCAATTAAAGGCCTCGTTTAGTTAAAAAGGACTCGGCTGCGCCTTGTACTTCCAATATTACTCGGCCGTAAATTGCTTCATTTCAGGCCTCGACAGTAATGTACTATTTCTCAAACATGCTTGGAAATTTGAACATTATTTTGACAATCTTCTTTGAGATAAATTAAAATTGCTGTATTGGTCAAATACATGCTAGCAGCGGCCGCCAATATTAGTATGAAAATCGATATCTGTCCTGTTTAGCGGCCAAATAACTATGAAAACTCATATCTGTCATGGTATAATAAGATGTTTCACCAGGTATTCTCTTCCCGCGATTCCAGCGCGATGCCTCCAAGCTACGTCACGATCAGTGTTACTATTGATATATATCTTCAATATACTTAAGGAGATTTTTGTTCATAATGAATATTAAATAAATTCCTAACTAGCCTAACTATTCGTTATCTCCTGTTATTCATCTTATTAGTTATTTAAGGAAGCTGTATAAAATTACTAGTTCAAAAATAATTCTTTATAGAAGCAAGTAAATGAAAAAAATCATTTTGCTCGGGTACCTAATTTATTTTCACAGCACATCAAACTGACTAACAGCCCGCTATTGGCTCCACAGCCGATGACGTAGTACGGAGGCAATCACGTGACCTAGCTGTCACGGGAAGAAAGTACCTCGTGAAACATCTTATTATATCATGATCTATGTTTTACCAGGTACTCTCTTGCCTCCGTACTACGTCATCGGTAATGGAGCCCATAGCGGGCTGTTAGCGTGACACTTGTCAGTTAGATGTGCTGCCACTTTGTGTAAATAAATTACCCGAACAAAATGCATTTTTTCATTGACTTGCTTCTATAAAGAATCACTTTTGAACTAGTAATTTTATACAGTTTCCATTAATAACTAATTAGATTAATAACACGAGATAACAAATAGTTGTTACTGCCTCGTTGGTCTAGTGGTTGCAAGCGTTACTGCTGAGCGTGGGGTCCTGGGTTTGATTCCCGGGTCGGGCAAAGTGTTATTGGGTTTTTTCATAAGGAAATTCTCAGTAGCAGCCCGGAGTCTGGATTTGTGCCCGGTCAATGGCAACAGAAACTAACTAACTAACTGGCAAAATGTGGGTGTATTATTACACCTCTGCCTACCCCTTCGGGGAAATACAGGCGTAATGTTATGTTATGTTAATGGCAATAGGCTTGCCCCCTATTACATGGGACTGTAACATAACTGGCGAAATGTGGGTGTACTATTACACCTCTGCCTACTTCTTCGGAGAAATACAGGCGTGACGTTATGTTATGTTGTACCAACGACAAAAACCGTCTCGTTAACAAGTGACAATAATTATTTTCTTCCAGCATGTTCAGCGTCACTGGAGCTGGGTGGAGCGACAACAGGCTCCCGAAGTACTCTGCTCTCGGAAGTGGTGGGAGGGGGAGTGTCACTGCGGAGACTGTTACCTTCAGGGAAGACCAGGCACACGAGACTCAGGGACTCTGACAGGAGTTCTGAAAATGTGGAGCAGAGGTAAGAACATAAAAATTACTAATGCGAAACTATGAAAAATAACATAAAAGACCAACCGCTAATTAATAGACAGTTCAAGAACACAATCTTAACTATAGTATGATAAGATGTTTTACCAGGTACTCTCTTCCCGTGACAGCTAGGTCACGTGATTGCCTCCGTACTACATCATCGGCTGTGGAGCCAATAGCGGGCTGTTATCATGACACTTGTCAGTTTGATGTGCTGCCACTTTTTGTGAATAAATTACCCGAGCAAAATGCAGTTTTTCATTTACTTTCTTCTATAAAAAATCACTTTTGAACTAGTAATTTTATACAGTTTCTTAAATCTTCTATAACTAATTAGATGAATAACACGAGATAACAAATAGTTAGGCTAGTTAGGAATTTATTTTATATTCATTATGAACAAAAATCTCCTTAAACATATTGAAGATATCAATCAATGGCAACACTGATCGTGACGTAGCTTGGAGGCATCGCGCTGTCATCGCGGGAAGAGAATACCTGGTGAAACATCTTATTATACCATGATCTTAACCTTATTTAAAAATACATTAAATATCCTTCAATTTATTGTGTATATACCAGGCCCCTCAGAAAGTATTGCGAAAAAAAGTTTTTATATATGGGAGACTGGCCAGTTATAATGTTTTTCGAAAATATGATTATTTATAAGTAAAAATAAGTAAGTTCCAATTTCAAAATTTCCCTCCACATTTTTTGCGAGTTAATTCAAAGTATTGTGTCTCACTGAAATATGGATCTGCGCCGGGAACATTTTAGAGCTATGATTTTATACGATTTCAAGTGTCGCCTGAAACCGGATGAATCGTACGATAGACTTCAAATGGCATTCATGGATGAAGGCCCTTCCAAGGCAACCGTGTATCGTTGGTATAACGAATTCAAGCGCGGTCGACCAACTTTGGGGGATGACGAAAGAAGCGGTCGCCCTTTGACGGCTGTTACCGAAGAAAACGTGCTAGCAGTGAAAAATTTAATCCAAGACAATAGGCGAATTACATATCAGGAGATTCAACACATATTGAAGATTGGATCGGGAAGCGTTCACGAGATTCTACACAGCCATCTTCGCGTGAGGAGGATAGTATCACGCTGGGTGCCGCACAACCTCACCGATGCTCAGAAGCAGGCCCGGGTGGAATGGTGCCGTGATATGCTTAACAAATTTGAAGCAGGCTCGTCTCGGCGTGTTTACGACATCGTTACAGGTGATGAGTCCTGGATTTATCAATACGACCCAGAAACCAAGCGCCAGTCGGCTGTTTGGGTGTTTCAAAATGAGCCAACGCCTACCAAAGTGAAGCGATCTAGAAGCGGGGGTAAGATTTTGATCGCTAGCTTTTTTAATTTGACTGGCCACTTGGTATCAATTCCCTTACGGGATCAAAGAAGCATTAATGCCGAATGGTATACTACCAAATGTTTGCCAGAAGTTTTCTCTGTTATAAGCAACAAGCGACCAAACACAGGGCTCCGCGGGCTACTGCTCCACCACGACAATGCACCTGCGCACACCGCACTCAAAACGAGGGACTTCCTGGACAGCACGCCAGTCAAACTCCTGGGTCACCCTCCTTACAGCCCTGATCTAGCACCGTGTGACTTCTTTTTATTCCCAAAAATAAAAAATCAGCTCAAAGGGATACAATTTTCGTCGCCGGAAGATGCGCTGGCTGCGTTCGAGCAGGCTGTAAACGAGGTGTCTGCGGCGGACTGGAAAAAAGTGTTTTGAAAACTGGTTTAGGCGCATGAATCTTTGTATAGAGGCTGGTGGAAAGTACTTTGAAAAGATTTGATAAAAATATATGTACGTATAGAACAACTTTTTTTAGTTTCGCAAAACTTTCTGAGTGTCCCACGTATATGTAATAAAACAAAGTTTAACCGGAATATATCGCGTATATTATTTAAATTGGTTTTCCTGACGTTTCGAAAGCTTTGTAGCTTTTCGTGGTCGCAGGTAGACTAAGATGACAAGCGAAAATAATATACGCGATTTAATCCGGTTAAACTTTGTTTTATTATAATGTGTAGTGATCGCGAAAACCTAAGAAATTATTATAAATATATATGTATTTATTTTACCTCTAATTTAATATCCTCTCAATGCCTTGAAAAATTCCTAACCTTTCATTGAAGTCTACTTGAAATTCTCAAAGAGAACCCTTCAATGAAGAGTGGAAAGAATAATTAATTAACAACCACTCCACGCTTCGGGAGTACGTTATTAACTCCGAGTCTATTGTTTGAGCACGTATTGGTATCAAAATAAGTGATGGTGCAGTGCAATTGTTAGTTCATTGTTTTGCTGTAGATTGGAACCACCGTAGACGGTGATTTTAGGGTTCGTTGCTAATATTATTTTATCAAGACGTACCGAGTGGATGAGAATTTCGATACCACGAGCAGTGTTCACGGTCGTTGAGTGACTAAAGCACTGGCGTACTGAGGCAGGAGTCGCAGGTTGGAATCCTGCTCGTGAGCGATTTTTTATTTCCACAATTTAAATCGTTAGATTTCGCTTTGCATACGTAAATGCGTTAAAAATAATAAAATAATTATTTTATCAGATAATTTTTAATATCTTATTCATAGGAAAGGTTATAAAATTAAATTATAATGCACTGATAAATGCTCGTTTAATAAAGTTATCAGAACTACGTTTTCTCGGAACGATCTGACATAAAAAAAAGCGTGATTTATTAATGAAATTAATTATTTAATTCCGAAAAGTGGTGCTTATTTAAGGCATTCTCTAACAATCAACTTTTGGGTAAAACAGAAACGCTTCGAAAGAGCTACAAAAAATAAAAATCTAATATTATTGTGATAATAATATTGTAGGGGCTTGTGCGATCGCCTCCTACCGGCCTTCGACTTCTTCAGGATTGTTCGGGAACCGTAAAATAAAACAGATGTGTCCGTTGCCCATACTTTCAAGCGTATATTTTAACGTAGTGATTATATTACAAGATTCGAGGATAGAGGGAGAAAGGAACAATATTGCTACCTTCACGTGATCGCGCGCAGCTGTAATTGGCTCATGTATGTCGAGGTAACTTCATGACACCACAGACAACGTAAAATAGTGATGCCAAACCACAGATTATATATCAGTCGGTACTCGGTCTTCAACAATATCTAGCAGGACCGGTCGCTGTGGCGATGCTTGGGGAAGGCAGTCCTTGAATCTTTTCAATTAATTTCTCCAGTCATGTCCAGCAGTGGTCGTCTTTCGGCTGAAATGATGATGATGGTGATGATGATGATGATCGATTTAGATTAAGTTTATGTTGTTTTGTCTCTCGTGTCGACACGCAAATCTTTCACGTTATTGGGCCTAGATCTAGATATTCATATGACCTGGAAAGCACACATATAGAAAATTAAATCAAAATTATCTAGTTTTATATACGCATTACGTGAGCTCAAAAAAACAACAGACTTAAAAACTGCCCTATCCACCTACTATGCATATGCATACGCATGGCTTAAGTATGGTATAATTCTTTGGGGAAATAGTGTAGATCAAAACGACTTGTTTATTGTACAAAAAAAATGCATTAGAATAATAGTTTTTATTGACTACTAGCTGTGCCCGCGACTCCGTCCGCGTGGATGTCGGAAAATAACATCGTGTCATAATTATGAACACAATATCTTCAAATATATACATATAAGCGCCTACACAGACGATTACACTATTTACCGACCATACTATATTTTGTTTTTACAACCAACCGGCTAAGGTGATGGAATTTCATGGAATTAGCACTAAACTCCCTCATTCTGAGAAGACGCTCGTGCCCAGTAGTGGGAAGTAATTGGGCTGATTATGTTATTCTATAACACTAACCACATCTCTTCTTATGCTGAGAAGTGGCCTGTGTCCAGCAGTGGGACTGTAATGGGCTGGTAATGTTATGTTATTCTAGAATACTAATAATATCCAGTTCATTAACTCCTCTCATTTTGAGAAGAGGGCCATACCCAGTAGTGGGACAGTAATGGGTTGACTACGTTATGTTATTCTATATTTTCTATATTCTATAGTTTCTTAACTCTTCTCGTTCCGAGAAGAGGTCCGTGCCTAGCAGTGGGGCAGTAGGTAATGAGCTGATTATGTTATAATAATCTATTACACTAAGAATATCCAGTTCCTTAACACTTCTCAATCCAAGAAGAGGGCCATGCCCAGCAGCGGGACAGTGATGGGCTATGTTATGTTATTCTATATTTTCTATAATACTAATAGAATCCAGTTGTATTTTTAGGAACCTGCAACCTGCATCCAACCAACAATCATGACCTCTACTTTGTATGCAACTTAATACAATAGAGGGGTCAAGCTGTATCACTGGATCTACTCAACCGATTCAATATATTTATTTATTTTATATTTCTATATTTTAAGTTAGACTAATACCAATACAAATGCTAAGTTTCATTACGATCCGTTCAGCCGTTTTCACGTGATGAGGTAACAAACAGACAGACAGACAGACAGACATAAATTTTTTAACGATTGATTCGTGTTCTATAGCTTATTTCTAGTCCCCCTAGCCGGTTTTCGCGAAAAAATACTCAATGTACAGACTTTTCGACCTTTACAGTTTTATTATAGTATAGATAGATGACGAAAGTTTTAGGCCGCATTTTAGGAAACTAGAAATTCTTACTCTGACATCAATCTACATATTAGAAATCTGCAAATTTGTAAGACAATATCCAAACTTCTACTTAAAAATATCAGACCAAGCTCGCCGATATGCACCGCGTATCAATACAAAAACATGCTTGTAATACCACCATCTAAGTTAAAATTACATAGCACGAGTCCGCACGTAACATCAATAAAAATATATAACAAAATACCGAATGACATAAAAATGGAAGAAAATGATAAAATATTTAATAAGCGCCTCAAAGAACTGCTAATCGATGCTATTATACACTGAATGAATTTTTTGATGATGACTTTATAACGTGATTCCTTTGTTTTGAAGACATTTGTTATTTAATTTTTACTGTTTTTTTTTCTTGACATTTTTGATTTAATTTATTATTCAAAGAATTATTGTTTGATGATTAACTACTTTATAATTTTACATTTATTTAAATTTTAATTTGTGACTATTTATTTTACAAGAAATGAATTTTTAAAGATGACTGAAGCATTTATTATAATTATGACATAGAATTAATTGCTATTTACTTTAATGATTTATATTAACTAATCCTACTATTCAAATTGTATTAAATTGTTGTGCCCGACAGGGTCCATGTGGACTTGTATTATTATTAAGACCTTGTAAATACACATGGTAATGCAATAAAGAATTGAATTGAAATAACTCAAAGGATCAGTCAGTCTGAAATCAGCCGGCAAGGTTAAAAGCGTAAAAGATCGTTATTTGTGAAGGCTTTTGTAATCACTAAAATGGCTAATTAATATTTCAAACTGCGGCTGCGTAGACACACCAAACGTACACGTAGAGACACATAAAAATTTATATTTGTGTTTTTAATCTAAGATTGATATGTAGGTTCCCGAGAATCTTTTGGCATTTAATTAATTAGATAAGGGCTGTAAAACGTATCAAACAGCGTATCATTTCTCGAAAATAAGGAAAAATTTGAAAAAAATTATACGTCACACATATTATCACATTTTTTAAGACTTCCAAGTACATTTTCCTTCAATATCAAAGTACTCAACCATCATATAATCTTACCCAGGGATGAAGAAGACCCAGCTACAGACAACGAAGCTGACGTAAATGACAGTACAAGCGTGGCCAGTGCGGACAGCGTCGCGAGTCAAGCCACTGTCACTCCTGAGACCGTGTCCTCGAGTAGCGCACCAGTTACAGGCAACAACATACCTCCATCACCTTTGAGAAGATCCCATACCGTGTCAGTGACCAATGTTCGTGTGCCTCAGGCAAGTAATTATCTGAGTAAAATGCTAAATAGACAGTGTTTTCCAAATAGGAGATATAAGTAAGACCCAGGTACAAACAACGAAGCTGACGTAAACGACAGTTCAAGGGTGGTCAGTGTGGACAGCGTTGCGAGTCAAACAACTGTCACTCCTGAGACTGTATCTTCAAGCAGCGCGTCAGTTACACGCAACAAAATACCTCCTTCGCCTTTAAAAAGATCCCATACAGTATCGGTGAACAATGTTGCTGTGCCTCAGTCAAGACATATTATCTGAGTAAAATGCTACTTAGACATAGGTGTTTTCCAAATAGGAGATATAAACTAAGACCCATGTACAGCCGACGAAGCTGATGTAAACGACAGTACAAACGTGGCCAGCGCGGACAGTTACGCGAGTCAAGCCACTGTCACTCCTAAGACCGTGTCATCAAGTAGTGCACCTGTTGTAGGAATGTTCCCCAGGTAAGTTCTATCATCTGAGTGTACTGTCAGAAATTTACTTCACTTCAAAAGAAGGTATCTAGTAAGAGGTCCTAAGCTTGTAAACAGTTATCAAGTCCTGTACTTCAGTTTCTAGTAAATTAATGTTACCCACCTTGAGTTGCATTAATATGGGTCGTTGGTGACTTTTTAATCATTATGGTGTGTAAGTGCTCTTGATTTATGATATAGTCTTACTCTAGTCTCCTTATTGCCTCTTAAGAAAGTTGACGAAGAGAAGGAACATCTCTTTATGAGAACTTTTGACATCAATCTAGATCAATTAATCATAATCACAGATGAAGGAGGGGAATAATGTCCATCCTATTCAAAAATAAAATCTTCGTTATCACATTCAGGGTAAAGACAGTTTTGTATCATTACTTCCCTAAATTTTTAGGTCTCCTCACCACCCCAGTCGACATGCGACTCATTGGCGGTTGAAATAAGCACCAGCTTCAGCAGTATGAGCGAGAGGGACAGCTGTAGCGAGAAAGATAGGGACAGCATGTGGGAAAAGGACCGGAGCGAGAGCCGAGCATCCTCATCGACATCCGCCGCTACACTGACTAACGTGAGTGGTAGTGTGAAGTTATTACTGAGAATTTAGCAACTGCAGAAAAAACAATATAAAAATTATAATTCCGACAGTCTTAGTACAGCGTTTGTTTTAGTATTTATTGATAAAGAACTTTGCGAAGCCACTACCAATTTAAAAGTCGTAGAGCTCTCTGTTAAATAGCTCGTTCAGAAAAGTAGTACTGTTTCTGCCAACAAACAGTATTGCTTGAATTGCTGTGTTCCAGTGCAAAGGGTGCCAGTAAAGTTAAGCAAATGAGACTTTCCATCTTTAGATTATCTTCTCAATTTGGTGAATGCGACTTATTTACAATAAAATTTAGGCAACAGTCTAAATGGTATTGCAGTTGTTACGGGCAAAGGTACCCCACTTAACATCAGGTATCCAAACAATAAAAAAATACTTTAAAAGAAAACTATTCATTTCTTCTTGGTGTTTCTCAAGCCTATAGGCCATAACTAACAATAGTCACTAGGCTTTAACTATAGTTATCCTTTGTTTAAATAAACCGATAAGCAGCTAAACTAGACATAAACCGACCAAGTTGTAATCTTCACTATTGCAACCGTCGTTTGATTTTCATAATCCTTGAGATGCACGAGAGCTTTCATTGAGTTAACAAGTGGCCCCGGAATCTTCAAGATGTCGCTTCAAGTAAATCCTTTTACGACTTAAAGCTGTTGAAAAAGGATTATACTGAGGGGATTTGCAAGTTCCAACCATGGATTTGTAACATAATACTGCAACATAACTGACTGCTAATTTGGGGGAGATTATGGCAGTTTACCCTAATTTGCCATGAAAATATTATGGGTATTCCACTGTGTAAGGATTTTTTAAATTATAAATGGTGTTGTTTTGTCCACATATTTTGTGAATGTAACTTGTGAAGTTGGAAACAGTTTTCGTTGACTAGGTATGATTTGACATGATTTTATGATTGATGGGCCTTGAAATATAGATGTTAACTTCAAAATGATTATTGATTAAGAATGATGATTACTCACTGCGATGGCAGGCTCCGCATGTTCCTTTTCTCGTCCTAAGAAAATATTCTTCAACACTTCAAGCAATATCTCTCCACTCTTTGATCTTCCGGAGCCAAATTTTGAATCTCAATTTGGTTATTTTGGATAAATTCAGTACATTATTGGATCGTGAATAGGTTCTTAAGTTCCAGCAAGTTCAGCTCGATTAGTTTCCATGCATCAGGAAGTCCCTGTATGAAATTTTTCACTTTATCCGCTAACAACTAGGTTAGTGTATTATATAACAAGTTTAACCGGATAAAACCGATATGTTAAAAACATCCTAATTTTAATAGAGAAGATGGGTGGCAGCTACCACCTGTTTGGAACCCAGTTCTAAAAATAATCAAGTCCCAAACAGCACGTAACACTGTAAAAGACAATGACATTGTGAGTGATTACTGCGTGCATCGAAACGATTTTAATTAATAAAAATTGTACGGCAGTTTTTTTTTTTTTTGTTTTATCTGTAAAGAGACGCTTGTCATCTTAGTCCTCCTGCGACCACGAACGCTGCCAAGCTTTCGAAAGGTCAGGAAACCAATCAAAATAATATACGCGATATAATCCGGTTAAACTTGTTTTATTATAATGTGTAGTGATCTCGAAAACCTAAGAAATTATTAGGTTAGTGTAGCTTTAAAAGCATGTAATTTTGTGATTTAGAAAGAATAACTATCTCAATCGAATCCCCTCGTAATTCTGAAGAAACTAGTTTCTCAAATTGCGTAAATAAAAAGTAACGTTGTATAAATAAATGAACTTTTCCCCTCATCAGGGTTGGTATTCACCTGCTCTTAGCGGTGTATCTGCAGCCAAGATCCGCGACAATCCGAAGCAAACCAAGGAGTCTTGCAACCGTCGCCTGCTGAGATCAGACCTCAGCCTTACTTCGCACCCTGAAATGGAGATAGACTACTATGATTATGAAGTTAATAATGCTGGTAAGGTCTTTACTGATGATGATGATAACACGTCTGGCGCAGTGGCTGGGTGATTGGCTTGCAGTGCTTCGGTTTGCAGGTTTGATTCCTGCATTGAACAATTGTTTGTATTCTTTCAGGTCTGGATGTTTCTGAAGATAATGTGTATCTGAAGACGTATCTACGATTCAAGAGAAATCCTAGTAGACAATGTTGTAGTTTATTGTAAACAAAAGATACAGATTTTGCAAAATACTTTAAAGAATCTATTGAGCATGTTTTCATTTTAGAATATTAGAAAAACCTCCTTGGGTGGAGACCGCGAATCGGCAAACGCAGTGTAGGGCGCCCCCCAGCCAGGTGGACCGACGACCTGATGAAAGTAGCTGGGCCCACTGGATGCGGAAGGCAGAGGACCGAGTGTAGTGCAATTTGGGAGAGGCATATGTCCAGCAGTGGACTGCGATAGACTAAGTTGATGATATTAGAAAAAAAAAAGTAAAAGAAAAGGGAGACAGGTTTTTTATTAATTTTTTATTCTTTCTATTTTAATTTTGAGAACAGAGTTGGATGAACTTGGTTTGATAGATAATAATAATTTATAGCAACCCGCGCGACCTCTACCTACCCGAATGGAATTTCCCACGGTAGACGTTCCCACGCTCATATACCGCCGCGCTACGTCGACGGTGCGTACGTGTCACTCATATGAGTCCCTCTCTTTCCCCACGCACCGAATTGAGCTGCGCGCGCATGCTGCCTTCGCGCCGGATAGCCGTTGTTAGACGTCGGCACCGCTCGCCAGTCAGTCAGCCGCCCGACACTTAGCTGTGCACATGTCACGCGTACGCGCCGGTCGATATACCGCTAACCACCATAGTTTTGTCACACGTTACCTTTTTTGGGATTAGGGCTTCGTTCCCTCTGTACTGAAATTACCAATAAACTATTAAAACCCCTGAGAATTCTCTCTATTATTCAGTCTCTCCCCCATAAATTTTATACAAAAAGATCTTAAACTTAATATTTAAAACAGGTCTGCATAAACAAAGCTCTAAAACTTAAAACTTTATAGTTTATACTAAAAGTTTTATGCATAATTTTGGACTTTTATTTCACTTACACAAAGTTACCATACCCCTTTAAACTTAATTTAAAAGAAATTGATTTGTCATTCGTCACAGGTTCAGTTCCTGGCTCGTACTTGGGAATGGATCCAGCTTTCCTGGTTTGGATACCACCGCTTGAAGAAGGCGACATTCTGAAAGAGATTGATGAAAACAAAGTGCCAATTTATGAGGTATGTATTAATTGTAATGCTATAGGGTTTTTAATGCTAGGTTTGTTGACTCTGACAGTTTTATAAAACACAAACATAACATCACGCCTGTATGCCCCGAAGGGGTAGGCAGAGGTGTATAGTACACCCACATTTCGCCAGTTATGTTATAAGTCCCAAGTACTAGGGGGCGAGCCTATTGCCATTAACAGGGCACAAATCCAGACTCCGGTCTGCTACTGAGAATTTCCTAAAGAAAAACCCAATAACACTTTGCCCGACCCGGGAATCGAATCCAAGACCCCACGATCAGCCGTCATACTTGTGACCACTAGACCCAACGAACAACATCAAGAATTATCACCAAATAATACTGCAGTTCCGTGTGGTGCCGGACATAAAGAATACCACCCTATCTCTTCTCATGAGTGTCGTAAAAGGCGACTAGGGGATTCACCAGAGAATGGGTAGCAGAGTTCTGTAACCAACTGCAATCGACAACCCGCCTGCCAAGCGTGGCGATTATGGCATTTCCCCCCTTTTAGGGAAGCCTATGTCCAGCAGTGGACGTCTTTCGGCTGAAATGATGATGAATGATGAATATAGCAGTTGACCGCACGTCTGTAGTAACCGTTTGACATTGACAGCGTCTTTATTTCGTAAGCAATAGGGGTTGTTTTCTAACTCAAGTGTTATCACTGACGTGCAGTTGACTGTACAAAGAAAACCCAAAAATATTTTTATATTTTTATCATAAATTAGACTCACATCAACTGATAACCAGAAGTCTAAATTTTATACTATATACAATGTTTTTACAGGAAGTTCTTCCAAAGGAACTTCACCCAGACCCTGGCAGCAACACGGAGTCACCTGAAGACAGACCATCATCAAGCACCCTCAAGAGAAACCCAGACATTCGCATCAACAGATCAAACGAGTCCATGAAATCGATGCGCAGAGCCGTCGAAAAGACAAACATAATACACCCGTTGAACTTCAGCATAAGTGATTTGCAAACCACGCCTAAAATGACAAAGAGAAATAAGAAAAAGAAGGTCGAAAGTCCCGTGTCGATACAGATGAAAGACTTGACACTAAACAGATCCCCGGTCAGAGTGCACAGAAAAGAGAATCGAAGTGACTTCGAGACGTCTACTTTGAAAAGAGTAAACGAAACCAAAGAAAAAGATTCAGATACTCTTAAAAGAAACGATTTCGCAGATATAAAATTCGCAGACGAGAATTCGGATTCATCGAATGAAATTAAATTCGTAGATGATTCACCAGATAGCAATAGAATTGTTGATAAATATAATGTTAAAACATAATTAGGATACTTCGTTTCGAAGACATTTGTTCTTGATGTTGGAACCCGATAGATAGAAATATTTGTGTACCCCTTACTTATAAAAATAGCGCCAATATCCCAAATTGTATAAAATTCTTCCTACCTTCGATCACGGAAAAAATAGATACTTAACGAGTTGGCCCGATTCATGTCACCACCAAAACTTCGCGCAACTCAAGTAGTCCGGATACGGATACAGTAATTTATACTTTATACAACGCTAGTATAGTATTATAATATATTCTGTGACCAACGTATTATGAAATAACTGAAAACCTCTTAAGGGGTTATTGTTCTCATCAGTATGGACAACTTTTACTATAGGACCAACCCTGAAATCCCGAAAAAATATCAGTTTTTTCCTACATTTTGTCGATTTTTGTGAATACAAATGTAGGAAACAGCTGTTTTTTTCGCAATTTTAGGGTTGGTCTCATGGTAAAAAAAAAAACATACTAATGAGTACAATGAGTCCTTAAGAGGTTTTCAGTTATTTCATAATACGTTGGTCACAGAATATATTATAATACTATACTAGCGTTGTATAAAGTATAAATTTTACTGTATCCGTATTTTTTCTGTGATCAAAGGTACCCATAATTATGATTTTTTTAACAAAAGATTTATGTTGAAATACATTATAATTTAATATTCCACCAATACGATTAATAATCATAATAATTGCAAATCATAAAAAATCTAATACTCCATTTGAAATAACTCAGCTAATCAAGAATACTGCATTTTGTATAATTAAGGGGTAATGTCTTAATTTCATAAAATAAAACCAAATTTCCCATTAGTTGAATGTAAGGACCAATCTGTGAATAAATCCGACATTGGTGTCGATTCCCTTGTTCACGAACTAAACTTATTTTAAACTATCGCTCTCTTTTACAAATAGTAGATACAAGAAAGGGATGGCAACAATTTTAGAACTATCAAATTAGTCTGAATTTAGATATCCATACAAGTTTGGTCGTGATATCGGAACGTGCCCTCTAAAATACAAAGAAATGTAACACGTAAACTAATTTGACAGTTCTATAATTGTTTCCATCCCTCTCTTGTATTTACTATTAGTAAAAGAGAGCGATAGTTTAAAATAAGTTTAGTCTGTGAACAAGAATCGAAACTATTGTAGTTCTCATATCATCAAATCGTATTTTTCAATCATAGTGCCATTTATCACCAATGTAAGGTAGTCACACATTTAGTAATAGAATTTTATAATCAAGCTAATTGTCAGTAGTATCTTAGAATCCACTTGGCAATCACTTATAGGTAAAATACTTCTTGGGATTTAGAGAAAGGAATGATGATATATATATATATATATGGAGCGAGCTATGCTTGGAGTTTCTTTGAAGGATAAAATCCGAAACGAAATTATTCGGAGAAGAACCGGAGTGACCGACATAGCTTGTAGGATCAGTAAGCTGAAGTGGCAGTGGGCTGACCATGTCTGTCGAAGGACCGATGGCCGCTGGAGCAGACGAGTCCTTGAGTGGAGACCGCGTATCGGCAAACGCAGCGTAGGGCGCCCCCCTGCCAGGTGGACCGACGACCTAAAGAACGTGGCTGGGGGGGACTGGATGCGGAAGGCAGAGGACCGAGCGTTGTGGCGCCACTTGGGAGAGGCCTATGTCCAGCAGTGGACTGCGATAGGCGGAGTTGATGATTGTTGATGATGAATGATGACAAAATATTTTTTATCTATCTATCGATTGATTGTTATAAGCAAAATAAAATGGGTGGCGTCGGGGGATGCCCTACAGAAGCAAAGCTTCTAAGCAAGTGCGAATAGAACGTGCGTGCACAGAGCTGTGTGTGTTTGTGTTGGAGGCTGCAGTGTAGCCACAGGCTAATAGAAGGGGAAGTTAACGGTGACGTTTTTTCTCAGTTTATTTTCTGGCGGCCGAGCGCGCAACGACGTTATAGAAGTTTCGCTTCAAAAACTGAAATATAATGAAAAATCTCCTAATAAATTAATAAAAAATCTGAAGAATCTTGTGCAAAAAAAAAAAAACATAAACATAACGTCACCCACATTTTGCCAGTTATGTTATAGTCCCATGTAATAGGAGGCGAGCCTATTGCCATTGACCGGGCACAAATCCAGACTCCGGGCTGCTACTGAGAATGTCCTAATGAAAAAACCCAATAACACTTTGCCCGACCCGGGAATCGAACCCAGGACCCCACGCTCAGCAGTCGCGCTTGCAACCACTAGACCAATGCGGCAGTCTTGTGCAAAATAAGGTTTTTTTTAAATTAACAAATAAAAATATTTAATGCCATTTCTTTTTGTATTTTGTACATTGTTATGCACTTTGAAATTAATTATTCAGCTGCAGAAGCAATCAAAAATCTCCTAAAGAATTAATTAAAAATCTCTTAAAGAATCTTGTGCAAATAAGGTTTTTTTAATTAACAAATGAAAATATTTAAAGCGACTTTTTTTGTATTTTGTCTATCGTTACGCACTTTGAAATTAATTATTCAGTTGTAGTGTTTAAGTAGCTCAATTAATCATTCCTTTCTTCTATATTTCAAGAAAATCAGTGTAACACATTGTATTATATCATTACATTTTCTGATTATACTCATGTACCATTTATTTAGTTTTTATTCATAAAGTAATATTACATCGCTGTGCCCATGCTGCCAAAGTGTAGTTTATGTAATAACCTAAGTTTCAGTCAGTAAATAACTCAAATTTTTATATTATTAGAAGACTGACTTTCGGGCAGTGCAATAATTTATAATTGAAAATAATTGACTGTATTCGGATCTCTAAAAAATTCTAGTCATTTTGTGTCAAAGAAGCAATTAAATAATAAAGATTAAAGCAAACAAGAAGAATTTTTGTTATGAAATAATTTACGGATTATTTCAAATAAAATAAACCTTAATATAGAACGTGTTATTGAAATAACTGAAAACCTCTTAAGGAGTCATTGTAATCATCAGTACCTATGAACAACTTTTATCATGGGTCCAAACCCGAAATCGCGAAAAAAAACATCTGATCCTTACATTTGTGTTCACATAAGTCGACGAAATGTAAGTATCAACTGATTTTTTTTCGCGATTTCAATTTTGGTCGCATTATAAAAGTTGTTCATACTGGTGAGTATAATGACCCCTTAAGAGGTTTTCAGTTATTTCAGTAACACGTTGTATATTTAGGCAGAATTTGAAAAGGTAATATAAAAGTTGAAAATAATCCGTAAAATTATTTTTAATGAAAAGTCGTGTAAGTCTATGTATTTCACAAATATGTAAACAAAGAAGTTGCATTTCTTTGTGTTGCATTTATTTAATAAACGAACCTAGCAGTAAGTTTATTATTGTATTGTTTTTAATATTATTGTGTATTATGGTAACTAAGTCCTCTTATTAATTGAAAAAGTTGTTTTAATGTTTATTTTGTGGAAGCTCCATTAAATACAATATTATTTTGTAATTTGACATTGTTCTTTTATTTATAAAACCATTTAATTTAACCTTTACAACGCCATGGCGCTGGCGTCGTGAAGGTATTTGTGCCCTCAGCGCCACGTTTTCTATAGATCACAAATATTGTATGGACGTTAGTACAAAGTTATTAGGTTGTGACGCTGAGGGCTCGAAATCGTTTGTCTTCTATAGATGTTATTGGCGGTGAAAAGGTTAATAAATAATGGTTAACCACCAAACGGAACTAAGTATTAATAATCTCCTCCTTTTTAGGGTTCCGTACCCGAAGGGTCCCAGACGGGACCCTATTACTCTCGCTACGCTGTCCGTCCGTCCGTCTGTCTGTCACAGGGCTGTATCTTTGTAACGGTAATAGATAACCAGTTGAAATTTTCACAGAATATGTGATTCTATCATGAAAAATACTAAAAACAAAAAAAAAGTCTTAAACTAAAGGGAGTCCCCGTACAAGAAACCTCAAAAAACATGCATTTTTTTCAACGTTTTTGCTCCTGCTCTATCTTCAAAACGGTAATATATGCCAACGTCAAACTTGCTCATATTATAGTGCATATTATGTAGTTTAGCAACAAATATTAAAAACAAGACAAACATAGACATATGTGGTGATACCTGTGTAAGAAAGAGATGCAAAAATTCATATTTTGCGCACTATGCGTTGATGTCTTTTGAGTATTCCCGTTGTCCCCACTGCCGTCGGCTCACTCTGGTCTCCGGCCAACGAGAATTGATCAAAATAATATTACTGTAGTTTACAGTAGAGTAGGTATTTTGGGCCGGTCTCGTTTAATCTTGGTCTTCGTGAATTCTCAACTTAGAAACCAGCTCTGAGTTACAGACTTTCATTACGCATGTCGTGTATAGACCCAAAGACATTTCTATACTGACGTAATAGACCACTACAGTGTGCGACTGAGATACCGATCTTTACGAAAAAACCTATATGCTAGAAAGAGACATAATAAAATGTCAGTAGAACCGATTTTGAAAATTGTAATCTCCCATAGCGTCCCATCAAAATATAATCTCGTATTATTTTATGATTTATTTCACAATCGTTCTGTATTTTATCCAATTAATATCAATAATCGTATTGGTGTAGTGTTCTGTGTTATACTGCTGTGTAATTTACATTATTAACCTAAAGAAAGAGATGTTTCACAGGTAAGTATCTGCAGGACAATACAACTTTCATAATGCTTATTTTCATAGAAGTTATTCTTAATATTATTTAGTAATACATTAATAACATGCAGTAAATACCGTATTTTCTATATAATATGTTATTTTAAATAATTATGTGTTAGATAAAAAAATATTGTGTACGTGAAAATGAAACCGTTTCGCATATGGATTGCTCAAAATATATCGATATGTCGATAGTTTCAATTATATATTTTTTGCACTACCTAGCACCATACATCATACATGTCACAAGATCGACGAACGGACACTGTTACTGCTTAAAAAAAAATACAATCGAATTGAGAACCTCCTCCTTTTTTTGAAGTCGGTTGAAAGTATTGAAAGGTTGATTTAGTCCGGCCGCACATTGGAAGGAAATCACAATGATTCATTCATTGATCACAGAAAAAATCTGACGCGCCGGAACCTATACCATGGTTGTACTTTTACGATGTTATAATAGTATGTTGTACGTCTATGGCAAAGAGACGTTTCACAGGTAAGTATCTGCAGGACAATACTACTTACATAATGCTTATTTTACATTTATACAGTTAATTTTAGTACCAGCCCCGCAGACTGACAGAATTTTCCGAATCGTATGTCTGCTTTTGACATATTAAAATGTAAATACGGTGCTATTTTATGACAATGTGCGGCCGGGCTAAAAATGCTGTAAAATATTGACCGGCTAACTTCATAACTTCCAGATTTCCTGTAAATGCTGTTATTAAAGAATAAAAACCGGCCAAGTGCGAGTCGGACTCGCGCAGTAAGGGTTCCGTACCTCTCAATATGTCTATGTTTGTCTTATTTTTAGTATTTGTTGCGAAACTACATAATATGCACTATAATCTGACCAAGTTGGACGCTGGTTTATATTACCGTTTTGAAGATAGAGCAGGAACAAAAACGTTGAAAAAAATGCATGTTTTTTGAGGTTTCTTGTATGGGGACCCCCTTTGGTTTTAGACTTTTTTTTTGTTTTTAGTATTTGCCTTGATACACCTCATAGCAACACATATTCTGAGAAAATTTCAACCGGATACCGATTAAAAGATACAGCCCTGTGACAGACAGACGGACGGACAGCGTAGCGAGAGTAATAGGGTCCCGTTTGTCACCCTTCGGGTACGGAACCCTAAAAATGGATGGGCACAAATTTTAAAACGAATAAGCACCGTATCTACTATTCTCCGCCAAATAGTGATGCTTGCATTGCTGTGTTTCGGTCAGAATGGTACGGGTGCCGGTGTAATTACAATCAAATGAGACATTCCATCTTCATGTCTCAATTTGGCGAACCGACTTGCGGTACCATTTAGGTAACAGCCTAGATGGTATTGCAGTTGTTATTGGCAAAGGTAACCGCTTAACATATGGTGGGCCTTTAGTTCGTTTCGCCATCCTATACAATAAAATAAAATAAAATAAAAGCTGAAAGCCTCAAAAAAACTACAGGGTTTGCAGTAGATTTTTGAAGGATAACTGTATCGTTTAATGAAATCACCAAAGATCCGTACCTACGGAATTTGTTCGGGTCGGTGTTTGTTTCATATAAAGATCTTTACTTTAATAATGGTAAATATTCAAAGTGGTAAATCTACGAAGTGACGAGTACAAAGTAAAAGTCAAAAATAAATATAATACAAGAAGAGTTAGAGATAAAAAAACTAGTTCAACCGAAGATGACAAATTATTATGGAGACAGAATGTCAAAATTTTTAGTTCCAAAAATCCTATCCTATCCTACTTCCTACTAATATTATAAATGTGAAAGTTTGTAAGTATGGATAGATGGATGAATGAAAGTGGAGTGGAAGTGGAGGTGGAGGTGGAAGTGGAGGTGGAGTGGAGTGGAGCGGAGCGGAGTGGAGTGGAGCAGAGGTGGAGGTGGAAGTGGACTTTTTTTCTTTTTTCTTTTTTATTCTTAACGGGCTTGCGTTTGACCGCTAACTCACCTGATGTTAAGCGATGGTGCGGTCGACGATGGTACACGCTTGCCCAGCAAAAACCTATTCACTCGAGTCTTGAAGACCACCAGATTATATTTCTCGGGAAACACTGACGCCGGCAAGGAATTCCACTCTTTGGCGGTACGCATGATAAAGCTATTAGGACTTTACTCGCAAAATAATATACTACATTTAATATACTATAATAATATACTACAAATTATAAATATACTATAAATTTACATTAGTATTACATGTAGTAATATAAATTAGTAGGATAAGTCTGATGTGTAACTTAAGTTGACTGGACAAGAAAACTTGTTAAGTTCATAGATATTGTAATTTTTCATAAAAATTCAATAATTTGACCAATTCCGGAATCGTGTATAGGAACTTAGTTCCGGGATTGAAAACCTTTCTATACACCTAATTAAAACTAATATGATTAATTGTAAAATGTTCCGTGTGGTGCCGGACGTAAAGAATTGCACCACCGTATATCTTCTCATGGGTGTCGTAAAAGGCGACTAAGGGATTCAGCAGAGAATGGGCAGCAGCGTTCTCTGAGTATTTAACCAACCAACTGCGATCGCCAACCCGCCTACCAAGCGTGGCGATTATGACATATCCCCCCAATATATGCTTGGGGGAGGCCTGTGTCCAGCAGTGGACGTCTTACGGCTGAAATGATGATTAATTGATTTTTTATTTCTTATTTATGTATTCCTTACCTTCGTGACATTAATAATGTAATTATAATATAGCCCTTAATTGCGTAACTCAATCTTTTAAAATAAATAAAATTATGTCTCAAATATCTGTAATTTTAAAACAATAGTTACTTAATAGCTTAGCAGTTTTAAAATACTACCACTCCTTAAAAGTAAGGCCGGCTGAACTATATCGATAATGCGGAAACGTCCATGTCACATCACTAAAAATCACTCCTACACGTGTCAATTTCGAACATATATTCATTTCGTTTTCGGTGACGTGATAATGAGGTGACAGTGTCTCTATTACGTCAGTATAATACCTTTATGGTATAGACCGGCCTTCACAGATCCATTGAAAACTAAAGTTATGAATACAAAAAATGTGTATCAATCATAAAGGTATTATACTGACGTAATAGAGACACTGTCACCTCATTATCACGTCACCGAAAGCAAAATGAGTTTATGTGCGAAATTGACACGTGTAGGGGTGATTTTTAGTGATGTGACATGGACGTTTCCGCATTATCGATATAGTTCAACCGGTCTTACTTTTAAGGAGTGGTAGTATTTTAAAACTGCTAAGCTATTAAGTAACTATTGTTTTAAAATTACAGATATTCGAGACATAATTTTATTTGTTTTAAAAGATTGAGTTACGCAATTAAGGGCTATATTATAATTACATTATTAATGTCACGAAGGTAAGGAATACATAAGTAAGAAATAAAAAAATCAATTAATCATCATTTCAGCCGTAAGACGTCCACTGCTGGACACAGGCCTCCCCCAAGCATATATTGGGGGGATATGCCATAATCGCCACGCTTGGCAGGCGGGTTGGCGATCGCAGTTGGTTGGTTAAATACTCAGAGAATGCTGCTGCCCATCCTCTGGTGAATCCCTTAGTCGCCTTTTACGACACCCATGAGAAGATATAGGCTGGTGCAATTCTTTACGTCCGGCACCACACGGAACATTTTACAATTTTACAATTAATCATATTAGTTTTAATTAGGTGTATAGAAAGGTTTTCAATCCCGGAACTAAGTTCCTATACACGATTCCGGAATTGGTCAAATTATTGAATTTTGATGAAAAATTACAATATCTATGAACTTGACAAGTTTTCTTGTCCAGTCAACTTAAGTTACACATCAGACTTATACATTATAATTTTATCGACTTAGATTTAGAAACATCAGTGTTTCGATAATTTCTAGTTATTAGTTAGTTTTTATTTCAAATAGGCAAAGAATTAAATGTCGAGAATTTAGTTGCACGATTCCAAAAACAAAGATATAGGATCTTTGTTTTTGGAATCGTGCAACTAAATTCTGAGGATGAAATTGGAGGTGGAGCAAGAACCTGGCCATGATTTTCGATTCGATACAGACGACCGAATCATATAAAATCAAGTCCGCGTCAGCTCAAGAAAGAGTTTTCTCAGCGGCAGGCTAAATTTACAACCGGCTAAGAATCTATCTCTTAGCATTCGCATACTTGACAATCTAGCATTTGCAAGAACCCATTTTCTAAATATGGTATATTTTTACAAATTGAATGATCACATGAGACTTTCCGTCTTCATGTCTCAGTTTGGCGAACCGACTTGCAGTACCATTCAGGTAACAGGCTAGTTGGTATTTCAGTAGTTATGGGCAAAGGTACCCGCTTAACATTAGGTGGGTCTTTAGCTCGTTTCGCCATCATATAACATAAAAAATAAGTGTATAAAACGTTTTTGTTGTATTTTTTGTATCTATGAGATTTGTTTTAGTAAAAAGGACCTATCTGATCAAACTTAAAGCCGCGGATAGCAACCTAGTCCCTTCCATGATTAAGATGCTCTATGAAGTTTCATGGGAATTTGTATTCCATGAGAACAGCAAGACCAGTGGTTTCTAGCAATGATGACCAAAGAGCCCAGTTCGCGCGCCGTTAATACTGATGATCTCCCGATATACGTGTGTGGTCATATTTGAAGAGCTTATTTATTGAGTGCTATCGAACAACTTTTACTACGAGGTCAACCCTGAAATCTAATAAAAAACAGCTATTCCCTACATTTGTGTTCACACGAATCGACAAAATGTAGTAAACAGCAGATTTTTTTCGCGATTTCAGGGTTGCTCCAGTTATAATAATGTACTCTGTGGTTGCTCCCATAGTAAATGTTGTTCGTTATGATGAGTTTTTATTTATTTTATTTATTCAATCACAGGTACAATTTCTTTAGCTTTAATTTACTAGAAAACTCACCAAACTATAAGTTTAACGTCGAGATGCGCTCATACATATGTATATTATCTTACACTTACGTAAACATGCAACATGACAACAAACTTAATTAGCAACAAATCAAACCGTAGGTATGGATCGTTGGTGATTTCATTAAACGATACAGTTATCCTTAAAATATCTACTGCAAACCCTGTAATTTTTTCGAGGCTTTCAGCTTTTTTTTATATTTTATTTTATTGTATAGGATGGCGAAACTAACTAAAGGCCCACCATATGTTAAGCGGTTACCTTTGCCAATAACAACTGCAATACCATCTAGGCTGTTACCTAAATGGTACCGCAAGTCGGTTCGCCAAACAACATGAAGATGGAAAGTCTCATGTGATTGTAATTACACCGGCACCCGTACCATTCTGACCGAAACACAGTAATGCAAGCATCACTATTTGGCGGAGGATAGTAGATACGGTGCTTATTCGTTTTAACATTTGTGCCCATCCATTTTTCTTTAATAACAGCATTTACAGGAAATCTGGAAGTTATGAAGTTAACCGGTCAATATTTTACAGCATTTTTAGCCCGGCCGCACATTGTCATAAAATAGCACCGTATTTACATTTTAATATGTCAAAAGCAGACATACGATTCGGAAAATTCTGTCAGTCTGCGGGGCTGGTACTAAAATTAACTGTATAAATGTAAAATAAGCATTATGAAAGTAGTATTGTCCTGCAGATACTTACCTGTGAAACGTCTCTTTGCCATAGACGTACAACATACTATTATAACATCGTAAAAGTACAACCATGGTATAGGTTAAGGTGCGTCAGATTTTTTCTGTGATCAATGAAGTGAATCATTGTGATTTCCTTCCAATGTGCGGCCGGACTAAATCAACCTTTCAATACTTTCAACGGACTTCAAAAAAAGGAGGAGGTTCTCAATTCGATTGTATTTTTTTTAAAGCAGTAAGGGACACTAACTTGTTACATGTATGGTGCTAGGTAGTACAAAAAATATATAATTGAAACTATCGACATATCGATATATTTTGAGCAATCCATATGCGAAACGGTTTCATTTTCACGTACACAATATTTTTTTATCTAACACATAATTATTTAAAATAACATATTATATAGAAAATACGGTATTTACTGCATGTTATTAATGCATTACTAAATGATTTAAAGAATAACTTCTATGAAAATAAGCATTATGAAAGTTGTATTGTCCTGCAGATACTTACCTGTGAAACATCTCTTTCTTTAGGTTAATAATGTAAATTACACAGCAGTATAACACAGAACACTACACCAATACGATTATTGATATTAATTGGATAAAATACAGAACGATTGTGAAATAAATCATAAAATAATACGAGATTATATTTTGATGGGACGCTATGGGAGATTACAATTTTCAAAATCGGTTCTACTGACATTTTATTATGTCTCTTTCTAGCATATAGGTTTTTTCGTAAAGATCGGTATCTCAGTCGCACACTGTAGTGGTCTATTACGTTAGTATAGAAATGTCTTTGGTATCAATACAAAACTACAAAATTGTATAAGCGAAACGTATTGAATGAAATATTTATACGAATATTCCGAAACATAGTACCTACTCCTATAATATTTGCACCACAGAAATAGGAGAGTAGTTAGAACAACTATGTGGGCGGGGTGGGCGCGCCTTAACATTGAACATGAAGCTCATAACCTACAGCTCATAACCTACAGCTCATAACCTACAGCTCATAACCTACAGCTCATAACCTACAGCTCATAACTTAGGTAATATGTTATGATCAAACGACGCATTTAGTTACTCGCGGAATGTATCGCTGTAAAAAGCTGGGGCTATTATTAGTTTAAAATGCCGTCCTGTGCTGTTATAAGTTGCAAAGCAAGAATCCAAGTACTCAGTACATCAAAAAGGAGGATTTATTTTAACCAATGAGTATTAAATACCTTAATAATTAAGAAATATTGCAAAATTTTGAAAAAAATATGTAATAGTCGTTGAAAACGATTGCATAGCAAAATACAATTTAAAAAATATTAATTACGTACGATTTTCCTTGCGGTCGAAGCTGCGATAATTTTAAGGAAGCAATGTATTGTTACGCGAATGACTGTCGTTGGTACGCTGAATGACATTCCCGTAGTAGACAGGCTACTCAGCATGCATGCGAATATAACATCTATTTCTAATGTAATTGAGTGCATATACCGTACTATAATTTAAGCGCCCTCTAGCGTCGAGTAGTTGAACTCGTTGGTTATTGCCAGGAATAGTTATCTGCTATGCTACCCAGCATGCATGCCAATAAAATATCTATTTCTAATGCAATTGAGGCCAAAATAGCGTCATTTAAATGAAGCGCCCCCTGGCTTCGAGTATTTGAACTCACTATAAGTTGCGTACGATTTGATTAGAATGGAAAAACGTCTTAAGTGATTTTGACATGATCGTTAAAAACAAATTTAAAAACTCGCATTAAGATTGAATTAAATAAACACTGTACGAGTTTAAGGCCCGATTTGAATTTAAAATTGGGACCCAATCACGTCGCGGTTTTTTGTGTATTGTAATGTACAATTTCAGTTGTAAATGAGTGAGTTTGGCGACACTGGTTCTCGTACTAAGTAATCGTTATGATCATTCTAACTATTCTCCTATTTCTATGATTTGCACCCAGTAAATACAAAGAAAAAGAGCCCTTATATCAAGAACTTGTACTTTGTAACTTGGAAGAGTCAACCGAGGGAGCAACTTCCTCAACTAAGTCGCTACAGTGGTCTAAGAAAAACTTGCAAGTTATACAAAGTTAGTCTGACTATACAGTCGTATAGGAGTAGTTGTTTTGTGTAACTACAGCAAGTTGCATAGAACATGAAGTTAGCGATACTTTTAGATGTATTCGGGTTTCTATACAGTATGACTGGATGGACTGGACTGGAACTTTATGGGAGTGTGTATGAGTGCGTGCACTAGTAAAGTTTTACTGCTCATCATAATTTCAGCTGAAAGACGTCCACTGCTGGACATAGACCTCCCCCAAAGGGGACATGTGTCATAATTGCCACGCTTGGCAGGCAGGTTGGCGATCGCAGTTGGTTGGTTAAATACTCAAAGAACGCTGCTGCCCATCCTCTGGTGAATCCCTTAGTCGCCTTTTACAGAAGATATATGATACTGCTCATCACAGTTCAGTTCAGTATTTTTCAGTTTTGGGTTTTTAACCGACGAAAAAAAGAAGGAGGTTCTCAATTCGACGCATATATATATATATATATATATTTTATGTATGACCATGCATAACTTTTTACAGAGAAGTTCGATTTTGATGATTCTTTTTTTAATGGATAGGGTATATCTCGAAGTTGGTCCCATTTAGTAATTTATAATTGAAATTCAAAATCCACCAATAAGGGTAGGAAAACAGGGGATGACTGCTTGTTCACCCACTGAATTCTATACCTGTTAACCGATTCTGTTGAAATTTGGCACTCATAAATAAAGTTAGTGTTAGTGTACACCACACACAACGTAATGGAGACAGGGTAAACAATAAAATGAATATTCTCATAACTAAACTAATGTAAATAACTAATTTCGAGTCGGCGCCAAACAACCAATCAACGAAGATCAATAAATTACTTTAAAGAAATAATAAACCTACCTATTACCTCTTAGGAATGTTAGGTTTCAATTCATTGGAGGTGAGAAGAGGCCTTGATCAGCTCACGGTAGCCTGTAAAACCCTTCACGGACGAATTGACTGTCCTGAGCTTCATGACCTATTCTGTCGACTATATGTTCCCGATAGATACCTCAGACACCGTCAGAGCCACCGACACGAATTGTTCGCCCAGCCGTCATGCTGAACTGTCTCCAGGGCAGAGTCCCCAGTGTGCCGTACCCTAAAGGCGCTCAGCGCCCTCCTGGTTGCTAACCCTGAATGTGATGTGTTTGCGGACGGATGGAATAAAATTTTGCTAGTATGTCTGATGTTCTGTGAGAGAATGTATGCGAGGGTGTCCACTGTTCCATGTTAAAATTTGTCATATATGTAAATTGTATTATCATCATTACCAGGCCCCTCAGAAAGTATTGCGAAAAAAAGTTTTTATATATGGGAGACTGGCCAGTTATAATGTTTTTCGAAAATATGATTATTTATAAGTAAAAATAAGTAAGTTCCAATTTCAAAATTTCCCTCCACATTTTTTGCGAGTTAATTCAAAGTATTGTGTCTCACTGAAATATGGATCTGCGCCGGGAACATTTTAGAGCTATGATTTTATACGATTTCAAGTGTCGCCTGAAACCGGATGAATCGTACGATAGACTTCAAATGGCATTCATGGATGAAGGCCCTTCCAAGGCAACCGTGTATCGTTGGTATAACGAATTCAAGCGCGGTCGACCAACTTTGGGGGATGACGAAAGAAGCGGTCGCCCTTTGACGGCTGTTACCGAAGAAAACGTGCTAGCAGTGAAAAATTTAATCCAAGACAATAGGCGAATTACATATCAGGAGATTCAACACATATTGAAGATTGGATCGGGAAGCGTTGACGAGATTCTACACAGCCATCTTCGCGTGAGGAGGATAGTATCACGCTGGGTGCCGCACAACCTCACCGATGCTCAGAAGCAGGCCCGGGTGGAATGGTGCCGTGATATGCTTAACAAATTTGAAGCAGGCTCGTCTCGGCGTGTTTACGACATCGTTACAGCTGATGAGTCCTGGATTTATCAATACGACCCAGAAACCAAGCGCCAGTCGACTGTTTGGGTGTTTCAAAATGAGCCAACGCCTACCAAAGTGAAGCGATCTAGAAGCGGGGGTAAGATTTTGATCGCTAGCTTTTTTAATTTGACTGGCCACTTGGTATCAATTCCCTTACGGGATCAAAGAAGCATTAATGCCGAATGGTATACTACCAAATGTTTGCCAGAAGTTTTCTCTGTTATAAGCAACAAGCGACCAAACACAGGGCTCCGCGGGCTACTGCTCCACCACGACAATGCACCTGCGCACACCGCACTCAAAACGAGGGACTTCCTGGACAGCACGCCAGTCAAACTCCTGGGTCACCCTCCTTACAGCCCTGATCTAGCACCGTGTGACTTCTTTTTATTCCCAAAAATAAAAAATCAGCTCAAAGGGATACAATTTTCGTCGCCGGAAGATGCGCTGGCTGCGTTCGAGCAGGCTGTAAACGAGGTGTCTGCGGCGGACTGGAAAAAGTGTTTTGAAAACTGGTTTAGGCGCATGAATCTTTGTATAGAGGCTGGTGGAAAGTACTTTGAAAAGATTTGATAAAAATATATGTACGTATAGAACAATTTTTTTTAGTTTCGCAAAACTTTCTGAGTGTCCCACGTATATCGTGTATCGTCTCTATGTTAATTAATGTAATTGGTTTTTGTACCGTGTTAATTAACTATAAATAAATAAAAAAATAAAAACAAAATACAACGTGAAATTTTCAACGATAAACAATAACACATAACATAACATCACGCCTGTATTTCCCCAAAGGGGTAGGCAGAGGTGTAATAGTACACCCACATTTCAAACAAACGAACGAACGTGAACAATAACTTTCCAAAAATGCGTTCTCCGATCGACCACTTGCAACTCGCACGCACTTTGCTTGTTCGTTTCTTTGTTTGTCTTCGGTTACTACCGAAGATACTTTGTAGCAAAATTTACAGCCCAAAATTTAGGTGATTATACTTACAGTAATATTATTGGAGATCACGGGATATTTAACATGCAAATCACTTTTTTCAAGTATCCGATATCTTGGCACTATTACAAAAAAAAAGATTTATATCATAAATATCCCGTGATATCTAATAATATAAGTGTTAAGTGAGCATGTTAGTTTCAAAACTCAGATTGCTTTAGATTTATCTGAGTTCCGCCAAACAGCTAAATCCAAACAGGTGGTATACTAATATAAATAATTCCAACCTCCCGAGATCTTGTTCCAAGTTTACAACTGAACGTTTATCATGTAACAGAGGTTACAGCCAGCAAAGTTGCTTAACTAAGTAAAACTATTACTTGCCTCGATATTGCGAAGCGGAACTCAGACTAATTGCTTTGAATCACATGAGATAGTATTGAATTTATAACACGATTCATAATGGTATTGGTACTTTTGCCATCTGTGAGAGTTTTAGTACAAATACTAATATAATAACATGTTAAGACCTGAACATAGTACAAAGATAGTCAAAAGTTACGGTCGATGAGAGGTCAATGCAGAAATATTGGTTGGATATATTGGGTATTGACGATGTCCTTCGAGACGGAAATTCTCTTGGCGCGATTTCCTCTCCTGAACATACTAGCGGAAATGGACGCGATGGTCTATGACCACACGCCTTATAGGGCGTAAAGGTTAAAGACAGCAGGAGCGACGAAACATGCTCAATTGTTGGCGCAAGCGTCTTTAAGAGCCGAGCTTTAATAGTGCAGTTTAAGCCTTCCTGCCGTGTTTCGAAGCCTGGCTGAGTAGGAATGACCGCGTCAACTACCGGCTTACTGAGGTTTTCTTGTTTGCTTTGGTGAATACCTGAATAGGATCGGACGCGAGGCCACGGTGAATTGCGACCATTGTACAGGTGACCAGGATACCACCCAGCACACGCTCGGGGAGTATCCTGCGTGGAGTTCTGAGCCGCATATTGGTCGATCGAATTGTGTAAGATCTCTCTCTGCTGACGGCAGCGACTAAAAATTGGAGGGCAGTAGCCGCTTTCTGTGAGACCTTCATAGTACAAAAAGAGGCTGCGGTGCGGGATCGAGAGAGAGATGATCCCGCTTGGAGGAGGTGGCAATGAAGGGCAACTACTCCTGTGCCTAGCTCATTAGGCGTCACGCCCGTCCAAGGTGGGGGCCTTGGGCGTCCAGTGGGTGAACTCAGGGATGACGATGGCACGCGGTGGTCTCAAGCTGGCGTATGGTTTCGCATCAGGAAGATGTTCAGGGAGACAAAAGTCTCCCCTGGTACGTACTTTACAGGCGTAGCACTGGTAGCATAACCATTTCCCGAAGTCCCTCCTTCTATTGTGCTGCAGATGGTCACCGGGGATGTTTCGTGTGGTAAAAATCTCACAATACTCCAGCTTCTTCCCCATAAAGTTGGTAGCCTTTTGAAGGTTTCCTCCTCGGTCTTATACAATATGGGTCTTTACTAGCTTCCACATGTCTACAAAACCTAATAAATACAGGTATTCGTGTCACACAGATTACTCCACGTTATTTCCATCTAGGCTAAAAGATAGGAATTTAATATCTTCGTAATAGGACAGCAATTAGGCTGCATGCCTCTCCCGGCTATGTGTGCCAGGCATGATAGTTTTACTAAATTATGTAATTGGGGCAGGCTGTACGCTTCGACGGCACGATGTATTATCAATAAGGCTTGATCGAGGTTTGGAAGGTATTATAAGTACTTATTATTCACTAATAATAAGTACACTTCCAGAATATATACGTTTTTTGTCGTTGTCACCAATTACATGGAGACTAACAAAGTCACACTCATACTACTCACGTAAGACTATAAGTTGTCTGGCGTATAATCAGTCTACTTATTTCTTACTACTAGATTCAGGCTTCTTCTCAGACTAAGAAGGGTTTTAGGCTTTTGTTTACACTGATGCAGTTTTGTGGGTTGGACACACCGGAAGTAATCAGATAACACTACTTTACACTAACTGTTTTCCTTAATCCAATGTTACTCTTTCCTTGTCTTATGTTTTCAGATAAACGTTGAATTAGTTTCTGAAACAGCTAATGTAGGGTTTCAAACACAGACATAGTAAAAATATAGACGAAGTGCTGCGAACCATAGCATAAGCGAACGAAATCATAGCTCCGTATACTTTGACAGTCCGTTTTATCGGCAACTATACACTACGCAATGAATATTGCTGTAGTGTCAAAATGAAAGCTTTGTTATTGTGAGTCACAGACATAGTAAAAATATGGACGAAGTGCTGCGAACAATCATAGTAAAGCCAACAAAACCTTGCTACTCCGTGTACAAACCAGCGCTCACGAACACTCATGCACCTCAAACATACACACACATGTCGCGGCATCGTCAACTAAGCATCGAAAAAACAAAAATATCCTTCAGGTGCATGTGAGCGCTGGTTTGTACACGGAGGACGTTTTTGTTGGCTTCACTATGATTTCCCACAGCATTTCATCTATATTTTTTACTATGTCTGTGGTTCCAAACAAAAAAACTATTGGTACCATTCCTGCAATTAGTAGAAGCACTCAGCTGCAGTATGTTTCTTTAACCTCTTAACTGCATCAGTAAATACGGACACAATAAAGATTACTCAGCTAATCTCTTGTTAGTAGTAAGTAGTTAGTTTACTGGACATGTTAATTAAGTTCACATCTCCGGGGACGGAGAGTAGTTCCATTTTACCAAGTAGAATTTTGTTGCAATGTTGTTGCTAGTTTAGTCTTGATTGCTGTGGTTAGGAAGAGGAAGTGCAAGGAAGAAGACCAGTAAATCCTGAACTTGTTTAGATTACTACTTGCTCCTTAATCCTTTGAGACTGTTTAACACAACTCAGCCCAATAGACTTTTTTTATTCTTTTTTTTTATTCTTAACGGGCTTGCGTTTGACCGCCGCCTCACCTAATGTTAAGCGATGGTGCGGTTGATGATGGTTCACGCTTGCCCAGCAAAAACCTATTCACTCGAGCCTTGAAGACCACCAGATTATACTTCTTGGGAAACACTGAAGTCGGCAAGGAATTCCACTCTTTGACGGTACGCATGATAAAGCTATTAAGAAAACAGTTCGTGCGTAAGGGTGGAATATCTACCATATAACGGTGGCGCATTGCCGTGCGTCTGGTCGTCTAATGATGGAAAGAGCTTGGGGGAATTAAATTGTGCAATTTCAACGCACACTCGCCGAAATGCATTAGATAAAAAACCAATAGGCTAGCAACTCTACGCCGATGCTCGAGACTTTGTAGTTTGGCATAGACCAGCGCATCGTTGCCAACGAGCCTCTTGGCGCGCCTTTCATTTATTTTATTTGAATATGCAATTGACAACATTCAGGAGGAATAACATAAAAAGAGCCTCCACGAGTGACGATATTAATTGATCGTCCGGCGCACCCTGGGCAGTCAGTCCCGCTACCAACCTGCTGACTGGCTAATCTTTTGCCCACGGCATGAGCTGTTATCATTATGTAGCTCATGTCGACACGAGACGAAGAAGGAGGTTGCAGAGGTGTAAAGTAAGTTGGGATTGGTTATTTCATTACGTGCTGAAT
Organism: Asteroscopus sphinx; assembly: GCA_949699075.1. Lineage (NCBI taxonomy): Eukaryota > Metazoa > Arthropoda > Insecta > Lepidoptera > Noctuidae > Asteroscopus > Asteroscopus sphinx. Next base: position 27,259,918 of record OX453012.1, read on the forward strand.
TGCAAGGAAGTTGTGTGCTGTTTTCAGTTAAAATTATTGAAACGTCTGACGTTGAAAGTTTGTCTTTCGACTAAAGGAGCATGTGTCCATTTTGATGTGATGTGGATTTGCAGGATAGTGTGCTGCCCCGTGCATGTTGTGACCAAGAACAAAATCTTCCAAATTGCTTTCTAAACGGTACAAAACAGTCAACTTTGTTCCTATAATACAATCTGCTGGTCGTCGAGGGATGAGTACTCAATTAGCTCCGTGAAATTGCCTTCGGAACCGGACTTTGAATAAGTTAGGATCGTGTTAAATGTTCATCGGCCCATCATATGGATTATGTAGCCGTTGAACCACGATATTGCGTTTAATTCGATATGGAGTTAATATTTTAGCCCACTGATTTTGTTATGTATTACGTAACTCTTTGCTGGTGTGTTAATAGTAGTTTATGAAACTGTTGCATAACATTTCACATTTCAGCTGAAATGATGATGGTGATGAATAATTTCTTAGGTTTTCACGATCACTACACATCACAATAAAACAAGTTCACCCGGATTTCATTTTCAAGCGTTGCACGAGCGTTGTTCAAACGCTGCAAAGCTTTCGAAAAGTCAGGAAAACCACTTTAAATAATATACGCGAAATCCGGTTAAACTTGTTTTATAATAAATTATTAAAGAAAAATAAAAAAAACTTAAAGAATAGCACCACCCTTATCTCTTTTCATGGGTGTCGTAAAAGGCGACTAAGGGATTCACCAGAGGATGGGCAGCAGCGTTGTCTGAGTATTTAACCAACCAACTGCGATCGCCAACTTGCCTGCCAAGCGTGGCGATTATGGCATATCCCCCCTTAATTGGGGAAGGCATATGTCCAGTAGTGGACGTCTTTCGGCTGAAATGATGATGATGAAAAATCTTTTATTTCAGACTGCAAGTCTATTTATGAGACCTCTTATTTCTCCAAAACATTTCCAAAACATGTTGGGGTCGGCTTGCGGTCTAACCAGATGCTCCTGAAAATCAGTATTTTACACGGAACGACTGCGATCAGACTCCTGCAACCCAATTACTGGGTAATATCATCCTAAGGTTAAACCAGTTGTCAGACTCTCGGGCTTCTACCTTTATTTTTTTTTTTTTTTGCTGCGAGGAGAAAACCTTCAAAAGGCTACCGGCCTCATGGGGTACGGAGGCCGGGGTGTGTGGGATTCTTACCCACTAAAACCCCCTCAGTGGCCGTCTACAGCATAATAAGGGGAGACTCCGGGAAATTAATATACCTCCGGAGCCCTCCTTATGCTACGCCTGTAAGGCACGTCTTAAAGGAGACTATTTGTCTCCTTGTGTCCTTCCCGGTGCACATGGCGGCACGTGACCACAGCGTGCCGCCGCCATCCCAGAAGTCACTTAGTGGACAATCAGAGCCCCAACTCTGAATGCCCGTGACCTCGAAAGCCCCCCGCACTTCGGTCGAATCGATCGGGCGGGGGTTACGACGATAGCCCAGAAGGGCTAGGTGCTGGAGCGGTTGCCTCTCCGGCGCCGCCTTCTCCGAGCAGGATCAGCCCTCTCTCGATCACGCTCAGCAGCCTCTTTCTGAACCATGACGGTCTCACAGAAAGAGGCTACTTCCCTCCAATTTGTCGTCTCTGCCAGCATAGCCGACACTACTGCTGGCAGAGAGAGATCTTGCCCGATTTTGTCAACCAGGATCCGCCGCTCAGAGTTCCACGCAGGGCAATGCGCGAGCGTGTGTTGGGCGGTATCCTGGTCACCTCCACAATGGTGGCAATTTGCCGTAGCCTCGCGTCCGATCCTATTCAGGTATTCACCGAAACAACCGTGTCCGGTGAACACCTGAGTAAGGCGGTAGGTGACGCGCTCACTCCTACTCAGCCAGGCCTCGAAGCACGGCAGGATGGCTTCAACCACGCGCTTGTGCGCATACTGCGGCTCTAAAAGCCGCTCACGCCACCGCTCGAGTGCGTGTCGTCGCTCCTGCCGCCTCAACCTTTCGAACGCCCTACTGGGCGCACTCTCGCCACTCTGGCGGACAGCGCAGATCCGGTCATAGACCCTCGCGTCCATATCCGCCAGTATGTCTAGAGGAGGAAAGCGCGCCAAGAGAGTTGCCGCCTCGAAGGATATCGTTCTATATCCTCGTACGATACGAATGGCCACTTTACGCTGCAGGCTATTGAACTTAGCTCTGCAGCGCCGGACGCCTGACAGTCTATTTGACCACACAGGCGCCCCATAAAGAGCCATCGACCGCACGACCCCCGCATAGAGGCGACGAACTTCTTCCCGTGGTCCCCCGAGATTGGGCAGTAATCCGTGCAAGGCACCCATTGCCCTCTCGATCCGGGGAATAAGGCGTCCGAAGTGTTCTTCAAAGCCCCATCGACTATCTAAGGTTAGGCCGAGGTATTTCATACACCGGCCCACCTGGACTTGCGCGTCACTGACGCAAACCGACGAGCTGGGCGGTTGTCTACCTCGCTTGTGAAACCATAGCGCCTCGGTCTTGTGAGACGCTATCTCAAGACCCAGCTCGCGGATTTTGGCCACGACCATTGCCACCCCGAGCTCAGCAAGCAGGATGGTCCCCTCAAAGGTGTCCCCGCTGGCAATGACCAATGTATCATCTGCGTAGCAAACGACGCTCACGCCAGCGGGAAGATCGATACGTAGGACCGCGTCGTATGCTAGGTTCCACAAGAGTGGGCCCATAACTGACCCCTGTGGAACGCCGCACGTAATTTCCCTCCGATGGACTCTACCGTCCCTACCCACATAACGTATGTGCCTATCGCGAAGGTAGGCCCCGACAATGCCCTGCAGGTAGGGAGGCACCTGATGATATACAAGAGCCCCCCTAATCGCATCCCAAGGCAGGGAGTTAAAAGCGTTGACAATGTCCAAACTTATCGCCAATGCCACCCCACCTCGAGATACTGCCTGCTCCGAAAGCGAGCGGACACGAAGTATCGCGTCTACTGTCGAACGTCGCTGCCGGAAACCAAATTGGCTATCGGCGAGGTCGGGACCTACCCGCGACAAGTGCTTGACGAGGCGAGCAGCAACTATTCTTTCAAATAGCTTAGATGCCTCGTCAAGCTCGGGCTTCTACCTACCTGTAACGAATGCCATAGATATTCGTATGACAACCAAGAAACGACAGCTTAACGTAATCTCCGAGGCACGGAGGGGTCTGGCTGTGCAACGAAACGGTCACCCATCCAAGGGCTGACCGTGGTTAGCGCAGCTTAACCTTGCAGATATTACTTAGCCAAGAGCCCCTTTTGAATTAAGAGATCTCTTACATGTGTATGTACATGTGTATGTATGTGTATGTAACAGACGCCGTTCTTTTTGCGTGATTGAGAACGAAGCTTTGATTTGATATTCTTTTTAGACGCGGCCGCGCCGCGTTGCCCGCGTTCTTTTGGCAGCTTCAAGTGGTGTACGACCACGTTAATTTAGTGTGGGTTTTAGTATGAGGCCATCTCTTCGAATGCCGTCTCGTCTGCGTTAGCGGGTGTGTTTCGGGTATGTTCTATCGTGTACTTTTTGAACGACGTGGATTGGCGCGGAATGACGACGTGGCGTGCGATAAATCAATGTTTATTTTCCACGTCGTTCTTTTTACGTGCCGTATGCGATGCTTCATATAATTTAGTGTTGTTTAATGTCACGTGCAAAAAGAACGCAGTGAAATTGCGTGTCGTCTGTTAGAGGCCTTATTATTCTCAAATCATCAAGAATTCCCAAGACTTCCATACGAATCCAAGTCCCTCGCTACATCCAAAATGAAATTATTTAAACTGAGCTCCTATGCATGCAAGTCTTCGTAACATAATAACACCTTCTCAGACAGACGTAATAACGTGAAGATGGAGACGGGCGAAGGATTTCCTCGCTTTATTTTATAGGAAGAAATAGGGATCAGTCCGGAGTTTATATCTTATTAAAATATTTTGAGAAATATGGGTGCATCATAGTTATTTCTGTATCTAAGTAAATAATATTTCCTCGGTTCCTTGGATAGTTTTATTTTGTTACTTGGTATTAGAAAAAGGCTTTATTTAATTGTTCGATCATCAGGGCCTTGATGTATGTTGGTCCTTGTTGTTTTGGGCCTTGTTTTAGTTGTTTTGGTCCTTGTTGTCATTTGGTCCTTTTTTAGTCCTTGGTGATGTAGGTGGTTGATGGTCCTTTGGGTGTATACTCTTTACTAAAAGTTTGATTATTATGTCCTGTGTTATATGATTCTGTTACAGACTCACAGGTTAACTTCACAAAGGAAAACACTAAACCTATGAAGCTAGTAGGTATGGTTTATATTTTCAAATGTAGTGTGTGAAAGTTAAAGACAGAACACAAAATCAGCCCGTTACTATCCCACTGTTGGGCATATGCATCTTCTTAGAATAAGAAGGGTTCAGGCCCAGGTCATACCTCCCTTTTACATTTCTCATTGCCGCGGTCAACGGCCACAAGATAATTAAAAGTGTTAAATTTAGGTACAATAAGTTCCATGGCAAGTAGCAGTTAGTTTAATTTCACGTGTGACCAGTGGCCGGGTGCAGAACTAATTCTCGCCAGCATCCGGAATGAACTCCCTCGGTTAACAAATGGGTCTTCAGGATTAAAGATGTAAAGATTCTAGAAAAGGCCTAGATTTTCATACTATGCTTATACAACGTTATTCTTTGTATACCTGCATCCTGAAATTACTTTGTTCAGAATCACTAGGACAATCGATTTATAGTGAAAAAACATAGTGTTATATTTTTGGAAAAAAATCTTCAACTTTATTCAAAGTTTGGATACCTATTTTATTTGTACTACACCGCGAGTCGGCACGCTGATTTTATTTGTACTGCACCGCGAGCCGCCGTCGCCGCTTTGATGTAGCCGACCGAAAACCAGTCGAACGCCGCCGCACGCCACACCGGCGCCGCGCCGTGAGCGCCGCCTGACCCTCCCCTGCCCCCGCTCGCCGCCGCCGCTTGCGCCGAGAGCGAGGGAGAATTTCGCCAAATCGCCAGTCTTACGAAGTTCGCTCAGGTGTTTAGTGTACAAGAGAGTGTGGAAGGGCGCTGCGATCTCGTGATCATATTTTTCGACAATGGCATTTCAGTACACAAACCAACAGTCCTCCGAAAACCTCCCTCGCAGTTCTTCGAAGCCCAGGAATGCACTATCAACACGATGGTGCCAGCGGCCATTTTTCAGTCAGTCGGGCAGTTCCTAAATCAGGAATATGGTGACAGGTGGATCGGCCGCGGAGGCCCCGTTCCCTGGCCCGCGAGGTCCCCTGATCTCACTCCACTTGATTTCTACCTAGTTTACACAACTGAACCATCTACGGTGACAGAACTTACCGGTCGCATCGGAAGTAGCTTTGCTGTATTAAAAAGTGATAGCTACGTATTAATAAAACTAAACAGAAATTTACATAGATAGGTACCTACCTAAATGTGCTCGACTTTGCATTCAAACAGGTGGACTGCGATTTGAGCGAATGCTACAATACGTTTAAACTGTGTAATGTGTAACGATGAGACACCTAGTGATAGTGATCAGTGTACAATAATCTACTTACAAAACAGTCCGGGGACATCGTTGTAGATACCTACTCTTTCTTTACTGCAAGGTGTTTCGAAACCGACGGAGATGGTAAGTACCTACCTACTTTGAAACCGACTAACATGTACAGTCGACTGCATGCCCCTAAGGCGACACTCTGACCACCACTGTCATGCTGTCGACTACCTACGTAATTATTTATTATTTTAACGCATGCGGAGCCATAAGTACCTATGTACTTATTTTGTTAAATAATTATGTGTAATGAACATTAGCAATATTTAAGTTATTAACATAGCACCAGCTGTCCCATAACAAGTCGAACATCTTACGTAAAATAAGTACCTACGTTTCATTGATCGAATTACCTTACTAGGTACCTACCTATCTAAGAGGGCATAGACCCTTACTGTCAGTGCATTTTGTTTGGGGCAAGCAAATTTCGTTTTAGCCGGTAATTAAGTATGTAGGTGCACTTTGATCCGAGCGGCGCGGCGCGGCAGTGTCCAAATCTTACGTACGAAAAGCGGATAATTAAATCAGCTGTTTATGAAAAAACTGTTCATAGTAAGCCAATTTTTTTTTCACCCATAATTTTTTGAATATTTTAACTAATTGGGGTGTATAGGGATGTTGGTAAAGAAAGAATAACGTTGTAGTGTAATCTGTGCTTACCTATTAGGTATCCCCATATAACCGAGGCGCTATGGTTCCACAACCTGCGACGGGGTAGAGAACCACCCAGCTCGACGGTTCGCGATGGTGATGCGCAAGTCCAGGTGGGCCGATGTATGAAGTACCTTGGCCTCTTCTTGGACAGCCGCTGGGCCTTCGGGGAGCATTTTAATCGCCTGGTCCCCCGGATCGAGAGGGTAGCTGGTGCACTGCACAGTCTGCTGCCCAATCTTGGGGGACCTCGGGAGGAAGTTCGCCGTCTCTACGCGGGAGTCGTGCGGTCCATGGCCCTCTATGGGGCGCCTGTATGGTCACACCGACTGTCAGGCGTCCAGCGCTCAAGGGCTAAATTCAACAGCCTGCAGCGCAAAGTGGCCATACGGATCGCACGAGGATACCGAACGGTATCCTTTGAGGCGGCAACTGTCCTGGCACGCTTCCCGCCGTTGGACATCTTGGCGGATATGGACACGAGGGTCTACGACCTGATTCGCGTCATCCGCCAAAACGGTGGTAGCGCGCCTGCGAGGGCGTTTGAAGTGCTGAGGCGGCAGGAGCGACGACACGCGCTCGAGATGTGGCGCGAGCGGCTGGAAGGGCCGCAGTATGCGCACAAGCGAGTGGTTGAAGCGGTGCTGCCGTGCTTTGAGGCCTAGCTGGAGAGGAGTGAGCGCGTCACCTACCGGCTTACTCAGGTATTCACCGGGCACGGTTGCTTCGGTGAGTACCTGAATAGAATCGGACGCGAAGTCACGGCAAATTGCCACCATTGTGGGTGTGACCAGGACACCGCACAGCACACGCTGGAGGAGTGCCCTGCGTGGGGCTCCGAACGGCGGGACCTGGTCAGCTTGATTGGGCAGGATCTTTCTCTGCCAGCAGTAGTGTCGGCTATACTGGTAGATCCGACGGCTTGGAGGGCCATGGCTTCCTTCTGTGAGACCGTTATGCTTCAGAAGGAGGCCGCAGAGAGAGATCGGGAGAGGGCCGATCCCGCTCTGAGAAGGAGGCGCCAGGGAGGCAACCGCCCTGGCGCAAGGCTCAGATAGGGCGACAGGCCGCATCTCCTACCGCCACATCTGGCAGGCGACCTTCGGGATCGTGGACGCTAAGAGTGGGGGGACTCGAGGCGTCTTTTAGACGACCCTGGGGAGGACAGCAGTACGTGGTGGTCGCGTGCTACTGTGGGGAAAACAATATTGTTTTCCCGGGACGTGCCAAAGGCATAGCACTAGAGGGGCACCGGCGCGGTCCAATGGAATTCCCGGAGCTCCTCTATTTTGTGCAGAGGATGGCCACCGTGTGGTTTTAGTCGGTAAGAGTCCGACATACCCCTCCGCCATCCCCAGTCGGAGGGTATCCATGAGGATTTCCACCCGAAAACAAAAAACAAAAAAAAGGTATGTAAAACGTTCCTTTTGGAAAACATAGAAAACAATTTTTTTCCAAAGTTCTTATTTTAAGACGGTTTAATTTAATTGGTTTTACTTCAGTAAATATGCCATATTACCGAAACGTAAGCCGCATCTTAAATTTAACTATTCTACTTTGGTAAGTTTGGGCTGTTACATGAATACTTTTGAACCCCTTGAAGCGTTGAATAATAATAATGATTTAATCACAAAAACTCATTGCTGCGATTTAAAAATAAACTGTTAAGTAAATAGCACTAAATTAGATTAAATAAAATAAATTAAATTAAATTAAATTAAATTAAATTAAATTATTTATTCATTCAAAAACCTTTTGTAGAACACTGAGTTATTATGGTACACATAGAAATAGTTGCAATACAAACAATAAACATTTTTACAACCAGGATACAACAGTCAAAAGGTAAGAGCAATTAGTGAAACCCTGCCTCCTAAACTAGGATACCCTGTATCTTAGGAGACAGTGTCCTCGCTTAAACAGTAAATTATGGTCGAGCGACTTTTGTCATTGTTCTTAGCGACATATTGTGCGTTTACAAAACTGTGATGTGATGTATGAAACAAAGATGTGTATACAGAGATTTATTAGTAAATATTCTGATGTATTTGGTTGTGTACCAGTGCGGTGTAAGAAATATGAAAGGATAATTAATATTAATATTATGATGAATTTGTCTTTAGTTTATGTATGTGTACGTTATAAGTATGTGTAATGTATGTGTGTGTTGGGTTATGTTCATGTAGTGTATGTATGGCTTCGAGTAGTTTATGTATGTGTGCGCGTCGTGTAGAGGAAAGGGGGTGTATGTGTGTAGGGAAGTGGTGAGGGTGTGTGTGGTTGCTGCGGCGTTAGTTATATTTTTATAATTAGTATTAACTAGGCCAGGTAAGTAAGTTTTCTGTAGCATAATAGTCCTGATCTTTCAACCAATCCCTTATAATAGTTTTGGCTTTGTGTGAATTTAGGTTGATAATATGTAGGTTTTTATTTATGTTTTCATATAAGTGTGAGCTTAAGACATAATGCTGTCGTTTAGCGAAAGTAGTCCTGTGGGGTTCTGTAAGACAGAGAAGCTTCTTCTTACGGCGTGTAGGGTCTGGTGGGGGGAGGTCAGCATGTTTCCTCATGACGGATTGTAGAACAAACAGCTGCCTCACAGTGAGTACTTTGGCATCTTTATATAATTGTGCTGTTGAATATCTAAAACGCTTTTTCAACATGACTTTAAGGACGGCTCTCTGCGATCGTTCTAACATGAGAAATCTACTTTTTGATGCTCCACCCCACGCTGTAATGCAATAGGTTAGTACGGATTGACAAATAGCGCTATACACCATGTTAAGCGTCTTAAAATCAGCAAAGGTCCTAAGAAGCTTGAATACGTGAATCATTCTTCTAATTCTAGTGCTTATGTTATCTAAGTGCGGGTACCACTTCAGCCCGCTATCAATAACTACACCTAGATATTTGACAGTATTAACCTCACGAAGGGACACACATGTACAGGTGGAGATATGGGCATTACAGGTGTGTGCAGTGATGGTATAATTTGGAGGGGGGTTTGTGATTGCGGACAATCGGAAAGGGATGAAGTAAGTCTTATCCAAGTTCAGGGTAAGAAGGTTAAATTGCAACCAGTGCATTACGCTCTTTAGAGACGATTCGGCAATAGTCCTCACTTGCTTCCAATCAGTTCCATAAACTATAATTGCAGTATCGTCTGCATAGGTAAATAATCTGGAATTTTCGAGAGTCAATGTAAACCTGGAATAAGGTTGGCCCCAGCACACTTCCCTGGGGAACTCCAAAAGTGACAGTTTCTTCCCTGCTGATAAAGTTTTCAACTTTAACCCACAATTTCCGGTTTGTGAGGTAGCTTTTGAAAAGGTCATGAACCAGACCACGCACGCCAATACCCTCCAGCTTCGACAGAAGGGTGGGAACAGAGACTGTATCAAATGCTTTTTTTAACCGACTTCAAAAAAAGGAGGAGGTTATGTATTCGGCGAGTTTTTTTAAATCCAGGAATATGCCTATGCATTTATATTTTTAACCGACTTCAAAAAAAGGAGGAGGTTATGTATTCCGCGGGTTTTTTTTTTTTTTTTTTTTTTTTTTTTTTTTTTTTTTTTTTTCATGTATGTACACCGATTACTCCGAGATTTCTGGGCCGATTTGCGTGGTTGTTTTTTTATTTGGTAGAGGAAGTCCGCGCGGTGGTCCCATACAAATTTTATTGACTTAGGTCGAGTAGTTTTTTAACCAGCTTCAATAAATCAGTTTAATTTAGCTTTGCTTACCTAGATGATCTACTAATAGTTTCGTTTGTCTGTGAATTATCAACTAAAAAGTATCAAATAAAAACTTTTTAACAAAAAATAAAACCGACTTCAAAAACCTTAACTAAAAAGTAAAAAATAATCCTCGTATGTATTTCATAATCTTAACATAAACCAAAATTTTGAAGGCGGCGCGTGTTTTTCATGTATGTTCGCATAAACTGTTTTTTACTATAGATAAGCGCTCGTCAGTACATTATATTTACATGACGCAAAGGGACAGTCACGCGCCGCCTTAAAAATTTCGGTTTATGTTAAGATTATGAAATACATACGAGGATTATTTTTTACTTTTTAGTTAAGGTTTTTGAAGTCGGTTTTATTTTTTGTTAAAAAGTTTTTATTCTTCCAGCTTTCTTGCAACGAATTCGCTTAGGTCAAGAACAGCATCCTCTGTCGATACTCCTTTTTTGAAACCGTATTGATTCGGGGCAATGATTTTATGTTTGTTAAGGAACTGCGTAAGTCTTGAGTTCATTAGTTTTTCGAAGGTTTTGGAGATAGCTGAGAGGACTGAAATGGGCCTATAATTGTTCATGCATTCTCTGTTCCCACTCTTATGTATCGGATGCACGACAGCTTTTTTAAAAGCTTCCGGAAATACTCCAGTGGCTATTGAGCAATTGAAAATATGTGTGATTGGGGCGACGAGAATATGACGACATTGTTTCAATATATTAGAAGAGATTCCGTCCCATCCAGTAGCAGAGTCTAGGCGTAGGTTTATTATGGCATTGTTTATGTCAGATTCCTCGAACTCGAGGAGAACAAGTGAGTTTAGAGGAGTGTTTTCGCATGACCGTGTGCCCTGATTGGAGGACGTTGACAAAGGTGATGTAATTTTTGACGCGAGGTTTTTGCCTACATTAGCAAAGAATTTGCTCACAAGATCAACAGATGTTTGAGGATCAGGATTGATTTTTAGTAGATCTGTGGCAGATGTGCGCGATTTCTTATAGTTAGTAATTTCCTGGATTTTGTTCCATAGTGTCTTAAGATTTGTTTTGGCTTTCTCTAACTCATGTCTGTCGAATTGGACTTTTAGTTTACGTAATAGGTTGTTACAATAATTTCGGTAACGAGAGTAGGTAATTCTTAGAATTAGATCATTTGGTAACTTTTTTGTCTGCATATGAAGTTTATCACGATGGCGAATACATCGCAGTAGACCTGGCGTAATCCACGGTTTAATGTTTCTATCTTTTTTTGGAATTTTCACTTGGTATGTAAATTTATTTATTAAGCCCCGGATAACACTTATGAGTTCATTTGCGGCTGCATTCGCATCACACATATCCATCACATGTGAAAAGTCCGTGTTTTCAATTTCTTGAACTAATTTATTATAATCTACACGAGAAATCGTATTAGATGGTTTTTTCGTTAATTTTTTGTCTTCAATATATAGTAAGATAGGCAAATGATCTGTAATAGGGAACTCTAGAACCATCGCTGTAGCTAGATTTCCACATTTAAGGATAATGTGATCGAGACAGTTGTTAGCTCTCGTGGGAATTTGAAGTGCTGGTAAGAGACCATGGGATGCATTTAGAATTAATTAGTCACTCGAACGATCATCCTCATTATGTAGCTTAATGTCGACATTAACGTCACCGATCAGGGCGATAGTTTTATACGTATTTAATTTAGAAAGAACATTATCTAAGCTGTTTAAAAAACATTGAAATTGGTTCTTGGTATTATAAGATGGCGAGCGGTAGACTGCAACTAGTGCCATTTTATTATCAATTTCACAAATCAGGCAATTAGCGTTGGTAAAATCTGGTTCATAAACTAATGCGATAACTTAATTTAAATAAAAAACCGGCCAAGAACATGTCGGGCCATGCTCAGTATTATAGGGTTCCTTAAGTAGGTCTAACTACAAACGAATCAAATCGAATATTAATCATTGCTATTTTAATTGTTGCAAACAGCGCCACCTAGCGCTAAATTTAAGAAGTCATCATCATCATCATTACAGCCGAAAGACATCCACTACTGGACATAGGCCTCCCTCAATTAAGGGGGGGATATGCCATAATCGCCACGCTTGGCAGGCGGGTTGGCGATCGCAGTTGGTTGGTTAAATACTCAGAGAACGCTGCTGCCCATCCTCTCGTGAATCCCTTAGTCGCCTTTTACGACACCCATTAATTTAAGAAGTGTGTCATATCAATATAACACTAAGTTTCTTTTTGTGATTTTTTTAAATAGGAAGTAACAAAAAGAGCAATATTTGCTAGGATCATTTTTCTCTAAGGTCAATGACCTATGAACTAGGACGTCTTATGTATTTTTCAGTTTTCTCACTATAACTCAAAAATTTATAATCACATTATACTCGAAATAATTTTAAAAGAGAGTTTTTATAAAGGTCTATCAATGTGGAAGACTATAAGTTTCTACGTTGCATAGTTTAGAAATGGCTGGGCACATTGCAAGCCACTTTGGCGAACTGTATTTCGCAGATGGTACACCTGATAAAAAAGTTATGTATGTAACATTAACTTCATTTTAGTAGACCTATTCAATGATACCCCACACGAGGGGGTGCAGTGAAAAAAAATATTTCATCCTCATTTCACATGTATGTGTCACCCCTAAAATACGTTATCAAGGTTTTTTTTATTCTTTTAATCTATATCTAAACAATTTTTTAACAAAATTTAATTTACTTATGTTTATAACTGTAGAAGTTATTAAGCTGTAAAGGATTAGGACAGACGGACAGACGGACGGACATAACGAAACTATAACGGTTCCTTGTAGGACTACGGAACCCTAAAAATCACGCGTGCGTTATAAGCTACATTATGAACCTAAAAGCAATGCAATAAGAGCCAATTTAAGAGCAAGTGTGTTAAAAAAAATATTTTTTCGAGGTCTTAATCCTCCATTGTGTTTAGACTCTTTACTATTTTATTTTTAGTATTTACCATGATAGAGGCCATATTAACACAACTTCTATGATTTTTTTTACTGGTTAATTAACCGGTAAAAAATACAGCCCTGTGACAGACATACTGACGAACGACGGCGGCGGAGGCTTAGTAATAGGGATCCATTTGCACCGTTTGGGTCAATCAATCAATCAACTCAGCCTATCGCAGTCCACTGCTGGACATAGGCCTCTCCCAAGTTGCGCCACAACGCTCGGTCCTCTGCCTTCCGCATCCAGTCCCCCCCAGCCACGTTCTTTAGGTCGTCGGTCCACCTGGCAGGGGGGCGCCCTACGCTGCGTTTGCCGATTCGCGGTCTCCACTCAAGCCGTACCGTTTGGGTACTGAACTCTAAAAAGCGAAAGGGTTCACTTTAATATTTTGTAAACCTAATAGACTTCACTTAAACAATGACCATCATCAAACTAAACGCAATCGTTTAGTTCTAAGCCACTTCTAGTAATTACTCTACATTAAAATTTCCTTTTGTGCCCGCCGCTATTGAAGTACCTTCATTTGTTACATTTAATGTAGTTTTTGTTAAGCTAATCATTATAAATATTAATGAACGAACATTAATTTTATACACATTTTATTTATTTTTGTTTAAAACTTCGTGTCGATGGTATAGTATTTAAGTAATCTCTTGGGTCAGAATTGGCAACCCCAAAACTTTGCCACTTCAACGGCTTTATCAGTGGCAGCGTAAAGGTCGCCCAGGCTACAGGTTCCGGGACACAAAGGGCAGTATAAGAGGTGACTCATCGATTGGGGGTCAGTGCCACAACCACACCCTGTCGCTGTTTTTTCAATATAGCCCCACTTGGCGAGATTGGACTTGCTTCTTACTACTTGAGTTCGTAGTCGGTTTAGTGACTTCCAGGTTGACCAGGGAAGGTTATATCCTGCAGGAAGTGAAAACTAAGTTGATTGAGTTGTTTAATTAACGCATAACATAACACCACGCCTCTATTTCTCCGAAGGGGTAGGCAGAGGTGTATAGTACACCCACATTTCGCCAGTTATGTTATAGTCCCATGTAATAGGGGGCGAGCCTATTGCCATTAACCGGGCACAAATCCATACTCCGGGCTGCTTGCTACTCAGAATTTCCTAATGAAAAAACCCAATAACACTTTGCCCGACCCGGGAATCGAACCCAGGACCCCACGCTCAGCAGTCGCACTTGCGACCACTAGACCAACGAGGCAGTCAATAATTGTTGTTGTTTAATTAAGTTGATATTTTTTCGACTTAAGGGGAGACAAGCGGCGACCCCATCAATAAAAAAAAATATTACTCGGTGAATACATAATTTATCGAAAATTCGTTTTTAATGATTGAAGTACTATTACTAGTATTGAGGTACTGAGTTTAATCAAAAACTATTAACTCCTAAAATACAATTAGCTGTAGTTGTAAATAGAAAAACTGCCAAAAGTGGCCGTTTTTCGCACTTTTTGGAACACTAGCTCCGTCTTCCCCGAGCAGTGTGTCCATGAGGATTTTCCCCAAGTTCTCTTACGAAACGATTCACGTGAAGTATGTAAAATATAGGTAGGTATCTGAAAAAAGAACCGTAGACATTTTTAGCTTTTCATTTCAACCCTACTTCTCCAAAATCTCCGTCTTTTCCCCAACAGTCACTCTTGAAGGCAAATCGTTTCCTGGAGGATGCAAACGTCAGGAAGCGTTTATACGAGGGGTACGGTAATAGCATCGCTCACCTGCGCGTAATTACAAGGAACGGCAGGATTAAGGCGCGATCCAGGATGTCTGGCTAGGATAATGGTGCGGTCGGATTTATGCATGACAACGACTTATCTGTGAGGTGGGGAAAATAGGCGGTTGAGATGGATTAGGGGAGCTTTGGTGTGTTGACGCCGTACCTAAGTACAGTAGGCAAAAGAGATAAGTGTACAAGTGCAGCAGTTTGTGTGTGTGTAGCAGCTACGTCTGCTTGTTTCACAGAAATCACAGAATTGCGTATGTGTGCGTCATTAATCGTCTAGTGTGAAAAGTGGGTATCCTTAGAGTAATAAGACATAGAGTGATACCTAGTTTCATTCAAAGTTCCGCTCCAAGTTGAAGTGCAAAAACAATCGATATTTTCGCTGACACGTACACACGGCTACACATCAAGCTGTACATTTCCAGTATACGCTGACCTCGCATTGCATAGGCTTTCCGTACAATGCGAGATCAGCTTATACTGGAAATGTACAGCTTGATGTGTAGCCGTGCGTACGAACGTAATTTTCTTTGGATTTTCTTCACTACGCGTGCAACCACTGCGGTTCTAAGCCTAATTATTCTAAGTGGGTAGTACTAACAAAAAAGCTAGTCGGTTTCATGTTAACCTTTTGTTTTTGCTTTCTTGAAGAGCTCTATCTTAAGTGCCTTTTCTTGTTTCACAGCCGTCTCGCACTAATTATAGGACTTAAAAAAAAAAAAAAAGGGATTTCAGGTGATATTGAAAAATGTATTCAATGTAAATCCTTCAATTACGAATATTTAAAACATATTTTCGTCTTGATTTGTTGCTTAGAAGGAGGAGGAAAATGAAAATTTATATATTCTTTATTTTTCTTTGTATATAAATCATATATGGAAATAAAACCATTGTTTAAATATTTGTGATGGCAGTCGGAAAGTTAATGATACACTTGTATTGATTAAAGTTTTTAAATATCGCCTTAAATCTTTTCTTTTTTTTAATTCCTACAACTCGAGCGACATGGCTGTGGAACGGAAAAGGCCCCTTAAGGTCTTAAGTACAGGCACTGTAGTTTAAGCAAAAACTATTAACTCTGTAAATTATAGTTCGCTATAGTTGTAGATAGAAAAAGTGATACAGGTGGCCGTTTTTCGCATTTTTTCTATCTACAATAACAGTGCAGTGAACTATAATTTACAGAGTTAGGGCCGGTATTTCAATAGTCGGATAAATTTTAACTGAGGAATAAATATGACGTCTTGACAGATTTTCTATACTACAACTGTCAAAATGTCAAACTTATTCCTCAGTTAAAAGTTAACTGGCTATTGAAAGACCGACCCTAAATAGAGTAACGACTGCGCGTATTGTACGATCTGCAAAGTTAAGCTGCACTTGCCGTGGTCAGTCTGTGGATGGGTGACCGTTTCGTTACACATCGAGACCCCTCCGTGCCTCGGAGAGCACGTGAAGCTGTCGGTCCCGGTTGTCATACGAATATCTATGGCAGTCGTTACGGTTAGCCAGAAACCTGAAAGTCTGACAACTGGTCTAACCTCTGCATGTCAGTATTACCCAGTAATTGGGTTGCGGGGTCTAATGGCAGTCGCTGATGTTCAGCCGTATCTGGCTAGACTGGAAGCCGACCCCAATATAATTGGAAACAGGTTCGGAGGATGAATCATCTTCATCTTTGCAGCCAAAAGACGTCCACTGCTGGACATAGGCCTCATAGTGGATAGATCGGATATTAATTTTGGTCGTTAACCAACCAACTGCGATTGCCAACCCGCCTGCCAAGCTTGGCGATTATGGCATATCCCCCCTTTTTGGGGGAGGATGAATAAAGTCTGATTATAGTTTAATCAGAAACTATTATCTCTGTAAATTGAGTACCTATACTTCAACTGTTAAAAACGAATTTTCGATAAATGATGTACTCATACTGTACTCCCTGCGGAAGGCAAAGGCCCGGTCGTTGTGGCAATGCTTGCGGGAGTCCTATGTCCAGCAGTGGACGACTTTCGGCTGAAATGATGGTGATGATGATGATGATGATGTACTCAGCGAGTAATTTTTTTTTGCTGATGGGGGCGCCACTAAGTAGAAGAAGTACTACTAAGAAGTAGGATCTTAAGTCACAGTTGCATAATTATAACATCTATAGGAAGGTACACATAAACGCAGTTGCTTACATCTCTACTAAAGTGAATAAACACTTCTAAGTAACACGGAGCGTCCAATAAATTTAATCTTGCACAGATTATGAAAGCAATTTCCTCCTTAGTTGCTAATTGCCTATAATAAACCGGTATTACATGCAACGGCCAGCAATTTCTCCGGATAATACCGCCCGGATCCGGATTGAACTGCATTCATTAATTTTCTCATCGTTTGCGCTGCGTTCGATAGTTTATTTTTTAAGTTATTTTAAACATAACATAACATCACGCTTGTATTTCCCCGAAGGGGTAGGCAGAGGTGTAATAGTACACTCACATTTCGCCAGTTATGTTACAGTCCCATGTAATAGGAGGCGAGCCTATTGCCATCGACCGGGAACAAATCCAGACTCCGAGCTGCTACTGAGAATTTCCTAAGGAAAAAACCCAATAACACTTTGCCCGACCCGGGAATCGAACCCAGGACCCAGGTTATTTTAAAATAGACAGCTTTTGAAGTATGTTAGATACGCATTCGTAATTTTTTTACAAAATTGCTGGAGTGCTCTCAATTTATGCTACACCTTAGAATAATAAGGCGAGGAACCGCAATAGTCACAGGCAGAGTGAAGAAAATTCAACTTGGCCTTAAAAGGCTACGTTCAGTACAGCTTATGCGCGCCTGTTGTTGTCGAACATTTTACGTGCCGCTTGCAGGCACACATCGATCGTTTTTGTGTTTTAACTATAAGCAGAACTTTGAATGAAACTATCACTCTATATTTTGTATAATTTTTAACTCATTTACGCATGCGAAGTGAATTCTAGCGATTTAAATTGAGGAAAAGAAAAAATCGCTCACGAGCAGGATTCGAACCTGCGACTCCTGGCTCAGTACGCCAGTGCTTTAGCCACTAAGCTACCGTGAACACTGCTCGTGGTATCGAAATTAACCTCCACTTTTTTGTACGTCTTTGGGTGACGTCTGCGATATCTTATTAAGAAACAGTGTTTCTTAACCGACTCGATTTGCAGATATCCTTCCCTTACTAATTATTTTCGTCTACTAATCGCTAGATTTCGCATAGAATGCGTTAAAAAAAAAACCTAACAACATAACATAACATCACGCCTGTATTTCCCCGAAGGGGTAGGCAGAGGTGTAATAATACACCCACATTTCGCCAGTTATGTTATAGTCCCATGGAATAGGGGGCGAGCCTATTGCCACTGACCGGGCACAAATCCAGACTCCAGGCTGCTACTGAGAATTTCCTAATGAAATAACCCAATAAAACTTTGCCCAACCCGGGAATCGAACCCAGGACCCGGCAGCTCAGCAGTCGCGCTTGCAACCACTAGACCAACGAGCAAAAATAATAATAATGATTTAATATTTAATTTGATTATTTTTATTGATACTGATAATGTAGCTCAAAGGAACAAAAAGGTTTTTGTTACATTTTGTATGTATTGGACCATCCCGGGAAAACAGTGCTCCCTATCCCACAGTTACCAGTTTAGATAGATAACTAAAATTTCCTATTCCACCCAAAACAGTGCAGTTCTCATGTACCAGGCCCCTCAGAAAGTATTGCGAAAAAAAGTTTTTATATATGGGAGACTGGCCAGTTATAATGTTTTTCGAAAATATGATTATTTATAAGTAAAAATAAGTAAGTTCCAATTTCAAAATTTCCCTCCACATTTTTTGCGAGTTAATTCAAAGTATTGTGTCTCACTGAAATATGGATCTGCGCCGGGAACATTTTAGAGCTATGATTTTATACGATTTCAAGTGTCGCCTGAAACCGGATGAATCGTACGATAGACTTCAAATGGCATTCATGGATGAAGGCCCTTCCAAGGCAACCGTGTATCGTTGGTATAACGAATTCAAGCGCGGTCGACCAACTTTGGGGGATGACGAAAGAAGCGGTCGCCCTTTGACGGCTGTTACCGAAGAAAACGTGCTAGCAGTGAAAAATTTAATCCAAGACAATAGGCGAATTACATATCAGGAGATTCAACACATATTGAAGATTGGATCGGGAAGCGTTCACGAGATTATACACAGCCATCTTCGCGTGAGGAGGATAGTATCACGCTGGGTGCCGCACAACCTCACCGATGCTCAGAAGCAGGCCCGGGTGGAATGGTGCCGTGATATGCTTAACAAATTTGAAGCAGGCTCGTCTCGGCGTGTTTACGACATCGTTACAGGTGATGAGTCCTGGATTTATCAATACGACCCAGAAACCAAGCGCCAGTCGACTGTTTGGGTGTTTCAAAATGAGCCAACGCCTACCAAAGTGAAGCGATCTAGAAGCGGGGGTAAGATTTTGATCGCTAGCTTTTTTAATTTGACTGGCCACTTGGTATCAATTCCCTTACGGGATCAAAGAAGCATTAATGCCGAATGGTATACTACCAAATGTTTGCCAGAAGTTTTCTCTGTTATAAGCAACAAGCGACCAAACACAGGGCTCCGCGGGCTACTGCTCCACCACGACAATGCACCTGCGCACACCGCACTCAAAACGAGGGACTTCCTGGACAGCACGCCAGTCAAACTCCTGGGTCACCCTCCTTACAGCCCTGATCTAGCACCGTGTGACTTCTTTTTATTCCCAAAAATAAAAAATCAGCTCAAAGGGATACAATTTTCGTCGCCGGAAGATGCGCTGGCTGCGTTCGAGCAGGCTGTAAACGAGGTGTCTGCGGCGGACTGGAAAAAGTGTTTTTAAAACTGGTTTAGGCGCATGAATCTTTGTATAGAGGCTGGTGGAAAGTACTTTGAAAAGATTTGATAAAAATATATGTACGTATAGAACAATTTTTTTTAGTTTCGCAAAACTTTCTGAGTGTCCCACGTATCCTATTATGAAGGCAAAATGTACAAGTAATTAATACGCCATCGCTTGCACTAAACTCATCGATACGTTTACAAGTTTGGTTCCAAAGTTTGTTCACACTGCTTACTAAGGCCACCGTACAATTATTTTAAAGCAGTATTTCAACTAGGCCGTTTTTCTGCGCTCATTGCCTAAACACAAACATGTCGTTCATCTTTACGTGACAACACGCGACTAATACATACCGAAATAGACTTAGAGAGAGGTTCTGTTGGGCAAATAAAATTCAAATTCAAATGTTTTTTATTTCAAATAAACCTAATTACAGGCACTTTTGTAACGTCAGGCTCTAGTTGTACGGTCCCAAATTGTGGGTCCTATGGAGAAGAACTGGCAAGAAACTCCATAAATATACTCTTTTTAAAATAGGTTATTGTTTATTACATCAAATTCATTCAACTAATGTAGTTTTATGTCAGAAATAAGCGAGAGTTTAAATGTGAGAATATTATTATTATTATTAGCCTTTAGAATAAATTTAAAAGAGTTGCCATAGAAGAAAAAAACACTTACTTGCGTCTAGAGAGAGAGTAGAGAGTCTACACAAAATAACCGAAAACAAAGAAAAAAAAACAAATACAGGTACAAAGAGTCAAGTGGTAAAATATGCGTCATATCCGCGCAAAACAGCCATCGCTCAGCATATTGCTGTGCCACATGCACAGAGCAGAGCCAACAGCGCTGGTTTTCAGCGAGAATCTTCGTGGGTTTTCTATTAGGAGCATCTAGTACGTAGTTGGTTTACTGTTTAATAAAAATTTACTGTGGTAAAGAACTGTTTAGCTTGATTGAATTTTCAACTTGCTAACTTTTGGAATTGATTATACCGTCATGTAGAATTAGGGGAGTATGTATTTAAGTTTATGTTTCATGAATTTCGTGGTTGCGGGTTCTAAGTTAGATATTTCTTGTGGTTTTTCCCATTTTGGCACAGGGTAGAATCTTACGGTCAGTGATGTAGTCTTAGCTGCATGAATTAGACTAATTTATAAGTAAGGGTTTATTTTGAAAGTATCTGTGGGGACTGGATGCGGAAGGCAGAGGACAGAGTGTTGTGGTGCAATTTGGGAGAGGCCTATATCCAGCAGTGCACTGTGATAGGCTGAGTTGATGATAAGTAAGGATTTAGGGTTTTGTTAAGTTGGCTTTGCGATTAATTGAAGTGGATAGGTCTCAGTAATTAATGGCTGTTTTATCTTTAAATCACTTAACAACCTGGGTGGTGTGATGGCAGAAAATTAAAGGTATGATTACCGTAGTGGATCACCAATTCGTTTTCAAAAAATATTCTTGGAAGTTTAGTTCAGGAAAGAAACCTTTGACCTGATTTGACGACTACTGTCTTCCCTATTCTCACCTGGATTTAAAGGATTCCTACACCAATAGCTGCTGCTGCTAAAGGAATGAATGAAAAGCAATTGCATGTAGCTGAGATGAGAATCTTAAGAGGAATGTGTAGTGTAATGAAAATGGATAGGATAAGGAATGAGTATGTAAGAGGGAGTCTGAAAGTAGCGCCAGTGACAGAAAAGTTGAGTATCAAGAGACTATCATGGTATGGACATGTGATGAGGAGCATGTTATGAGGAAAGTCTTAATTTTGAATGTGGACGGCTATAAAAAAAGAGGCAGACGAAAGAAAACATGGATGGATTATGTGAAAGTTGACATGTATAGAAAGAAAGTGAACACAAAAATACCCTAAGTTTGTCTGGTAGAGAAATAAAAAATAAAAATACATGCTGTAGCGACCCCAAATAAACTGGAATAAGAGTAGGAGGATGATGATGATGAAACAATAGTAAATATTACGAAGTCGTTGCAGAGTTGATCGAACATAACCTGACATTAACAAAATGAGTGAATTAACTTCACCTCTATAAGCTAGCTACGCTGCGCTGTTACAACAAGGCGTAAAGCGCTGACTTTGTGCACTGTTTAGGCTTGAGCTGTCAAGTGCAAGTTGTAAAGTGTTTAACGCTCCACCGTGAATTTCGTCTGCAAATGTTTTTCCCCTTTATTGCATATGTTTTGGTTAATGTTTCGGAGTATTCCTATAGGTTGCTTGGACTTGAATTTTATTTTTTAGTGTATCCTACATTCTTCATTCCCGAAAGAATAAATAGGATGAATTCACCAAATAAAATGAAAACAGTGATTTAAGGCCATGGTCTGATAGAAATACAATTCTAGTATTAATATTATTATTTGTATCTCTTTAATATGTCTCGGCATATCTTCCGTGAGGAAGAAATCCGGACCTTTGGAAGGCTTGCCAGAGGACACAGGTCCAGCTCTCAGTCACCCCTTTGAGTAATTTAATCTATGATGGGATGGGGCACCAACTGGGGACAGTCCACAGCTGCACTATAGGAGTACAGTCATATTCCGTCCCGTGGAGGTGCAGAACTATTGCGAAATATGAAAGAAAAAAAAGAAAACACCGTCTGCCTCTCAACTTCAAAAAAATTGATATGTATTGGCAGACGGTGACTCGCCAACTCACTAGCTGGGCCCCCTAAACAGCCGCCAGTACAGGCAGCAGGGGGCAACACCATTGCGAGTGGCTAAGAGATTATTATTTTTTATTCCATTTATTCATTATTTACACTTATCAATTACATTTTTAAATATTTTTTAAACAATTAAAAAACAAACAAAAAAACATTTAATAATATAAAAAATAGTAGCCCACTCGGGAACAGGGTCCAAGCTACCGGTGGTCAGGGCCTCAGAGAGAGGAACCTCCTCACGATACGCGCCGTGTCAAGAAGTACCGCTTTCTGCATCAAGCCCTTGACCCAACCGCCCAACGAGAGCCTCTGTAGGTGTTGGTCGAGGCTCTTTGCAATAATTCCATTTGCTGTTACGACAATCGGCACGATGACTGCTGAGTCAACATCCCACATGTCGACAACCTCGTGTGCCAAGTCTAGATATTTAATTTCTTTATCTTTTTCGGCCTTCACGAGATTCTCGTCATGCGGGACGATAACATCAATAATAATAATAATTTATTCATTTATTCCTCTCACAATGGACTATATACACATTTATTATAGGTACAAGACTACATAGTTCACATTGTGAGAGCTGGTGCCTGTTGTGGGTTCGTAAAAACCTGTGTTACAGGTCACCAGGCCCCACTCAGTGGCTGCATACAATCTTGGCTCCCTGTGTTGATATTTAATCTAATACATCAAGTTGAAATAAACAAATTTACTAAGCGTTTTTTTTTTTTTTTATAATCATCGTGCGGCGCTCTGATCGATCTATCACCACTATATCAGGCTTATTGTGTACAATAGTCCTATCAGTGATGATAGACCGATCCCAGTACAACGTGGCATGAACATTTTCGAGAACTACCTTATTATTATTATTAGTTCTAGTATTGTGATTTTAAATTCAAATTATCATTTGCAGCATCAGTAAATGTGCCGAACTTAATTGTACCTGACACCTGTATCTACCACATTTAAGCAAATAAATAAAATGAAATTGAAATTGAAACGCCGTCGTCAGCCACGTCCGGCGTGACGCAGTACGCAACCGACGAATGCTTATTATGGAAATAAACTACAGCGTCACGCCAGACGCGGCCTGGTGCAATTATCATAGAACATGGCCTAACATTATAATCGCAAACCATGGAAAATCCGCGGGCATCAGCTAATATGGAAATACACATACATATAACTATGGAAAATAACTATAAAAGGCCTAATAAGATTCAAATCGATGATGAATTTTACAAGAATAAAAATGGTACATTAGGTGTTGTACAATTCCCGCAAGAAATATGTATTTTTATGGCCAACAGGTTATAGCAATAATAGTGTGATAGTAATAGTCGTAGGAGCAGACGAGTCCTTGAGTGGAGACTGCCAATTAGCAAACGCAGCGTAGTTACTTCACTCTCGCAAATTCACAAACAAGGAAAAAACTGTACAAAAAAGAAATATTGTACCCAAAACCAAATTATCTTTATATTTCGAGTAGAACAACGAAAGTCATTCAGCAAAATTACAGAAATTAGATCACACTCAATTTCCCTTTTTACTCATGAACGAGCAACGTTTTAAAATAAACTGCACTTTTGACTTCACGTTAGTAATCAACCAAGTATTATTTAACGTAAAATGCCTTTATTTTACGTACCTAATAAATTCGTTTTCATTCTTAAAAGGTTTAATTTTTTTCTTATCTGTTTCACTATGAATTTACTAAATGATTTTAAATTCATTAGCAATTCGTCAAGCGATGATTGTACTAATCAATTTGAACAACTTACTGTAGTTTTGGTCGTATAGGACCAACCCAGTAATACAAAAAAAAAATCAGCTGTTCCCTACATTTTAACGATTTCCGTGTGAATACAAATGTTGTAGTTAGTTAGTATTCGTTATTTTAACCAAATAAAAATATGGGCCTTTTATACTTTAACTAACATGAGATAGTTTAGGTATTAAGATATGAAATGGAATTCGGATCAGGTTATCCTCAGAGGAGAATGTCCTCGTGCTCGATACAATTAAGTGAAAACGATAAGAAAATTACAACCAATGGACACAGACATAGTAAAAAATATAGACTAAGTGCTGCGAACAACCATAGTGAAGCCAACAAAAACCGTGCTCCTTCATGTACAACCAGTGCTCACGTACACACCATGCACATGAAGGATATTTGTTTTCGCGATGCTTACTGGAAGATGCCGCGACATTAACTGAGATGGGTAAGCACGGTTTAAGGTGCATGTGTGTGCGTGAGCACTGGTTGTACATGAAGGAGCACGGTTTTTGTTGGCTTCACTATGGTTGTTCGCAGCACTTAGTCTATATTTTTTACTATGTCTGTGTTCATTGGTTGTAATTTTCTTATCGTTTTCACTTAATTGTATCGAGCACGAGGACATTCTCCTCTGAGGATAACCTGATCCGAATTCCATTTCATTTCTTAATACCTAAACTATATAATGTTAGTTAAAGTATAAAAGGCACATATTTTTATTTGGTTAAAATAACAAATACTAACATGTGCTGCGGTTCATGATAGCACTAATTTTAAATGCGAAAACACAACGTGGGTATTGAGTGTCTATTGTTTATAATTTTTCAAACGTGTTATAAAACGTTTCAAAATGATTCTGGTTTCAATCATTTTAATGGCTTTGGTAAGAATTTATTTTACTGTAATGCATCCAAACGAAAACTGAAAATATAGAAGACATGGCCCAAAAGGCTGCTAACCTGAAATAAGTCTAGGCTGGATATGTCTGCCGCATGCCAGACGTACTGTGGGCCCAAATTGCAAAATGGCAAATGCAGCGCTTTCTACCAAGGTCGTTGGAAGGTGAACTCAGTTTGGTTGACCAACCAATGTCCACACGATCGATTTCTACTCCAACCACTGAGGTAATATGTACTACGTACTACATATTACCTCAATGACTCCAACATTGATTTTCAATTTCGATTGATATCGATTTGTACTTGGGTGGTTGTATCGACCGTGCCTTTTACAGGTAATTTTATTTTTTATAATATAGTACCTATGGCGAAACGATCTAAAGGCCCACCTCACCTGATGTTAGTATAGTATAGTATAACGGGCTGGTTTCCGCAACTCCACGTCCAAGCGTGTATTTTGCGTACTTTTTATTGCGTAATTTTTACTCACCTGATGTTAAGCGGTTACCTTTGCTCATAATAACTTCAATACCACCTAGGCGGTTGCCTAAATGGCACCATAAGTCAGTTCACCAAACTGAGACATGAAGTCTCATGTGATTGTAATTTTCAATTTTAATTCAGCTAATTTTGGAATGAAAAAATAAAGTTTTATTTTGCTTTTATTTAATTATTATAGTGTTGGGGTAATGTAGAACTAATTCTACTAGAGGTGCAACAAGGAGTATTGAGGGGGAAAATCGTGCAGAGGTCGACTGGTAACGGAATATGTTACAGTTTCAAAGGTATACCTTATGCAGCACCACCTGTTGGGGAACTCCGGTTTAAGGTGAGTGTTATAAATTTACAAGTTACTAAAATCCTACTTATGTACCTACTAACACTGAGGTAATATGTACTACGTACTAGAGTAGACATTACGAACAAAAAATATTATGCAACTTGCTGGCCGCGGAGCACGCGCGCGGCGAGCGTGGCTAAGCCCCGCCGCATATGCTTACTCTCACATTGGTCATTACGCGCCACTTAAAAGCATTTAAAACCTATAACGTAGTACCGACTCACGTGTCGATGCAGGCACGTACATGAGTGTGAACGCGCCTATCGTGCGAGTGGCCCTAGATAGCTGAGACACGTTTTCCGAGTGACAGTGGCGCGAGTATATGTAAACAAAGTGACGTTTGTTATTGTGGCCACTAGGTGGCGCTCCTGATGAGCACATAGCCAATAGGCAGTGCGCAGCTGCCACTTGCACGTGGCACGTGATGACCAGTGCGAGTGTGGGCATTTGCGGTGGGCGTAAGCGAGTGAGAGTGCAGGAGCTCTAAAACGTGTTACGAACATTTTGTTCGAGGTGTCTTCTCTAGTACGTATTACATATCGCCGTCCCCGGGGAATAAAATGACAATTGCAAAAACTTAACTTTTCAGGAAAAATAAAAAACTGATTTTTGTTGATTACTCGCCAATCACTGGACTTTAACAGAAGCAAGAAGGCTCAAATGAAAGCTAATTTATTTTGTATTTCAGTAAATGTAGTATAT
Source organism: Asteroscopus sphinx (assembly GCA_949699075.1). Lineage (NCBI taxonomy): Eukaryota > Metazoa > Arthropoda > Insecta > Lepidoptera > Noctuidae > Asteroscopus > Asteroscopus sphinx. The sequence goes on from OX453012.1 coordinate 27,286,425, forward strand.
AATTAATAACTTTAATTAATAACAAGATATTAGCAAAATAAGATATTAGTAAAAAAATGATTGCGTCAACAGTTTGTATTATCCTTTGTCATTTAATTCTCGGTTCTTTTAAGCGAGGCTTAATATTGCAACATTGTCTTATAATTTTATTCTATGGTAACTTATCATTTTATTCTGGTTAATACTGAATATGTTTTGTATGGTAATCACACTTTGAACTGTTATTCTTGTTTTGTCAATGAAACTAAGTTATAGTAATCAACGATTGTTTTATTTAAAATTAATACAATAAACCTAGAACAAAAAATTATTATTACTCATTTCGCTCGTCATCATGAGACAAATGCCCGACAAAGGTTAGGGACTCATAAAACCCATGATAATAGGATGGGATTGCTTCGGCCTTACAAAGACTCGTCAGATCAGCACGTAGAGCCTTGGGTAGTAGCAGAGAGTTGGCATATGCTGCTTTCCATTTATGTTCAGTGGCAGAGTTCGGTGTGATTGATGCAGTCCGCATAGCACCCCGTTTCCTTCTTGCTGGCACCCTTTGTTGAAGTTGGGTATCCATTTGGGAATACTCCGCATCGAAATCATATTTAAATCGTAGAATATGCCGCTGCAAATGAGAAATATTCACTTATATAACTTTGGACTGCGATATTTTCTGACCAGCTTAATCTTGGATCCAATTCCTATTGTTTATTAAGCTTGATGTCATAGAACTCACTCTGTAACATCTATTTTGCTACATACTTCTCTCTAGTAACTTTTGCGTTCATTATTATGACGTACATATGATTGGGAGTATATACAACCCTGTGTACTATAATTAATTCATGTTCAATTGTTGAATACACCTTGTACCTTGTATTTTTGGGATTTTCCAACATTTTTGTTGGTAAGTAAAACTTGGTACACACCATGACTGTAGTAGCCACGTCAATCTTACTCATCATAGCAGTAATTCTTGCAGTCCTTTGTTTATATTCTCTGAAATAGTTTACAACTTGTCGTAAAGTCTCAAGTCACTTTCACAAAACACTTCGTACAGTAATTATTTTATTATTTTAACGCATTTTACGCATGCGAAACGAATTCTAAAGATATAAATTGTGGAAAGAAAAAATCGCTCACGAGCAGGATTCGAACCTGCGACTCCTGGCTCAGTACGCCAGTGCTTTAGCCACTAAGCTACCGTGAACACTGCTCGTGGTATCGAAATTATCCTCCACTATACGTCTTTGGGTGACGTCAGCGATATCTTATTAAGAAACATTGTTCCTTAACCGACTCGACTAACTTTACAGTTAAATCAAAGTCGTATAGATATGCCTACCCTTACTAATTATTTTATTATTTTAACGCATTTTACGCATGCGAAACGAATTCTAAAGATATAAATTGTGGAAATAAAAAATCGCTCACGAGCAGGATTCGAACCTGCGACTCCTGGCTCAGTACGCCAGTGCTTTAATAATAAAATAATTACTAAGGGTAGGCATATCTATACGACTTTGATTTAACTGTAAAGTTAGTCGAGTCGGTTAAGGAACAATGGTGTCGATTCTCTTGTTCACGAACTAAATTTATTTTAAACTATCGCCCTCTTTTACTAATAGTAGATACAAGAAAGGGATGGCAACCATTTAAGAGCTGTCAAATTAGACGAAATTAAATTTTCCATACAAGTTTAGTCGTGATCTCGGAACGTGCCCACTAAAATACAAAGAAATGTAACACGTAAACTAATTTGACAGTTCTAAAATGGTTGCCATCCCTTTCTTGTATCTACTTTTAGTAAAAGAGAGCGATAGTTTAAAATAAGTTTAGTTCGTGAACAAGAGAATCGACACCAATGTTTCTTAATAAGATATCGCTGACGTCACCCAAAGACGTATAGTGGAGGATAATTTCGATACCACGAGCAGTGTTCACGGTAGCTTAGTGGCTAAAGCACTGGCGTACTGAGCCAGGAGTCGCAGGTTCGAATCCTGCTCGTGAGCGATTTTTTCTTTCCACAATTTATATCTTTAGACTTCGTACAGTAATTGGCTTAGTTTGTTATTAAGAAACAAATGGATAACTTTTCCGAAAGGACGCTGACTTACAGAGCCGAAACGTAGACACTCACGGTACGGCTGGTTCATAAATTTAAAGTAGCTCAGCGTGCTATGGAAAGGGCTATGCTCGGAGTTTGTCTGAGGGATCGGATCCGTAACGAGGTGATCCAACAGAGAACCAAAGTTGTCGACATAGCCCACAGGATAAGCAAGCTGAAGTGGCAGTGGGCTGGCCATATTAGCCGAAGGACCGATGACCGTTGGGGTAGACGTGTACTAGAGTGGAGACTGCGATTCGGAAAACGTAGCGTAGGAAGCCCTAAACCTAGGTGGAGTGACGATCTACGTAAGGTGGCTAGTGAAAACTGGATGATAGTAACCGAGGATAGAAGTCAGTGGCGTGCTATTTAGAGAAGCCTATGTCCAGCAGTACATAGGCTGATTATGCAGGACGCTCATGAGCACATTGATAAAGTTCTGCCAGGCGCGAGATAACCCAATGCAGCAGCCAATTTTTCTGTAGGGGTTATGCTACTCTCGCATGCAGGACGCAGGTATCTTGTTTTGACAAGTGTGGTGAAACCATTTTTAAGAGATGGTAAAAGCATGGCTTCTTCATCCTATAGTCATTTCCATAGTCCTCCTGCTCTTCGGTTCTGTGGATTTGATGTAACAAATTCAGATATGTGTAGATGTTCCTCTTTTGTAACCATGTTTTGACCCAAAATTTCTGTTTGACGCTTTTCTTTAGAGCAAAAGCAATAGTTATTCTTAAGCATGCTGTTTTCTTATTCGTTTTTTTTTGTGAACGCGTGTTCATCTCGCCTTTCAATCATCATCAATTCAGCCTATCGCAGTCCACTGCTGGACATAGGCCTCCACCAAGTTGCGCCACAACACTCACGTCCCCTGCCTTCCGCATTTAGTCATCCCCAGCCATCGGTTCTTCGAAAGGCATGGCTAGCCCACACAGAAACTTTTTATCAAGGCTACGTTAGTCAACGCAATGGGGAATATTTTTACGTGAATAAAATGACAACATACATAGCGTTTTTTTTACCAAATAGTTTGAACAAGAACATGATTGCTATAGATTTTACCATATTTAAAAATTCCTAAAAAGTTTTATTAACACTCTCTGGCAATTTTATTCGCGTAACAATATAAAGTAGAAAAAACTTTGAAAACCATTACATAATTTTATAAATTCGTAAATAACAGCAAAAAAATTATGAAAAAAATTGTAGAGGTGCATTAAGACCTACGGATCTCAAATATAGCATAACATTAAAACTAAGACAATAGCGATTATCATTTTATTCTCCGGGGACGGCGATATTACCTCAGTGCCTACTAAGTGCTAAGTGGCAACCCCAGCAATAAAAATATAATCACTCGCCGAATACATAATTTACCGAAAATTCGTTTGTAACAATTACAGGTACTGTAGTTTAACCAGAAACTATTAACTCTTTAAATTATAGTTCGCTGTAGTTGTAGATACAAAATATGCGAAAAACGGCCACTTTTGGCACTTTTTCTTTTTCTTTCTACAGCGAACTATAATTTACTACGAGTTAATAGTTTCTGATTAAACAACAGTAGGTACCTGTACTTCAATCGTTAAAAAAGGATTTTCGATAAATGATGTGTTCTGCGAGTAATATTTTTTTTATTGATGGGGGCGCCACTTGGCCACTACATTCCCCTTAAGGCCCTACTAAGAGCGAAGTGGCGCCCCCATCAATAAAAATATATTCACTCGCCGAGTACATCATTAACCGAAAATTAGTTTTTAACAATTACGTGTACTGTAGTTTAATCAGAAACTATTAACTCTTTAAATTACAGTTCGCTGTAATTGGAGATAGAAAAACCAGCCAAGTGTGAGTCGGACTCACGACGTAAGGGTTCCATACCACCTATTGACCTCATACTCCATAGAAATTGATTTAATTTACGAGAGTTCATCAAAACACATCAACGCACCGTGCGTGAAATATGATTTTTTGCAACTCTGTTGCCCTATTTTAAAATTAATTTTTAAATTTGTTGCTAAACTACATAGTATGACTATAATCAGACCAAGTTTGAGCTTGGTATGTATTACCGTTTTAAAGATAGAGCAGAAACAAAAACCATGAAAAAAAATGAATGGTTTTTGAGGTTTCTTGTATGAGGACCCCCTTTGGTTCTAGACTTTATTTTATTTTAAGTATTTGTCGTGATAGAAGTCATAGCAACACATATTTTCAGAAAATTTCAACCAGCTACCTATTACTGTTTAAAAAATACAGCCCTGTGACAGTCATACGGACGGATGGACGGACGGACAGCGTAGCGAGAAGATACGGAACCCTAAAAAGTGCAAAAAACGGCCTATCTATCTACAACTACAGCGAACTATAATTTACAGAGTTAATAGTTTCTGATTAAACTAGAATACCTGTACTTCAACGAATTTTCGATAAATGATGTACTCATCGAGTAATTATTTTTTTACTGATGGGGGCGCCACTTAGCTCTTAGTAGCACCTTAATATTATAAATATGAAAGTTTGTGAGGATGTTTGTTTCTCAATCACGCTGAAACGTCCAAACTAATTTGGATGAAATTTGCCTCACAGATAGACCATAATATTATGGTAAACTGATGTAAGTTGTTTTGAAACATATTTGGTGCTGATAAACGTTATTCTATTTTATTTATTTTGTATAACCGGAATTAACATACAGGAAAAAAAATTAACTAGTGCGCAATTTTTTTGGTGGTTCAGTATGAGTAATATAGAACACATTTCCATTTATTGTTCAATACTTTTTTTATTTTTTTATCCGACTTAAAATCAGCAAAATATGGACATAATCTGTTCGTAATAACATAATTGGAAGCGCGCGTCGGCTGGCTCATGCGGCTGCGGGTTACCATCCGGGGTACAACCCCTTCCCGGACGGCCGCGTGGGCCAGCAGTGAACAGCACATTATACAGAAGAGATAGTAAATGAGCATTCCGGCGAAGGCGCATTGGTAACCACTTGAGTTTGATTCGAAATTGCGATATAAAATAAATAAATAAATAAATATCTTTGGGACATTTTTACACAGCACCATCTAGTCCCAAACTAAGCAGAGCTTGTGGTATGGGTACTAGACAATGGATATAATACTTATATACTTTTTTTTTTTTTTTTTTGTAAATCCATACTTATAATACATAAGCAACACACCCAGACCAACACAAACACTTATGTTCATCACACAAATATTTGTGTCCTGTGGGAATCGAACCCACAACCTCGCTATCAGCAGTCCGACACTCGAACCACTAGACCACAGAGGTCGTCGTATATGGTCATACTTCATCATCATCATCATCATTTCAGCCGAAAGACGTCCACTGCTGGACATAGGCCTCCCCCAAGCATCGCCACAACGACCTGTCCTGTGCCTTCCGCATCCAGCGGATTCCCGCGACCTTCACCAGGTCGTCGGTCCACCTTGTCGGGGGCCTACCCATGCTGCGCCTTCCAGTACGCGGTCGCCACTCCAGAACTTTACTGCCCCATCGGCCATCCGTTCTGCGAGCAATGTGCCCCGCCCACTGCCACTTAAATTTGGCAATTCTTCGGGCTATGTCGGTTACTTTCGTTCATACTTATACTTATACTTTTCGTTCATATGGTCATACTTGCGCAAGCCAAATATGAAACGTATACAAAAATAATTAAGAAAGAGAGTTTAAAATCATATGGAATGGCACAGGTCTTTGCTATGCCAGAAAAATGGTCCTACATTCAATATTAATAAAATTAAAATAATTTCCTGTGGCAAAACTATTAACTGGCTGCACGTTGATCCGCTTGAATACAAATTATACAATGCCATGGAAATTATAAATATTTGAATTACTTCAGTAATATGTATAACCTGTTATCGTTTTAGATAACTTTTTGTTATATTTCATTAAGTTTAATTGTTTCGTTGTTCAGTATAGTCAAACTTTATTTGTGGTTATACGTTAATTTTACTACGGCAGTTTTAATGATGGTGACATTCATTATCGAAACAAAAAAAAATAAGTTGAATCTCATTTTTTTTAGATATTTGTCATTTCTGACTTGTTCATAAATTATTGCGGAAATTGTCTCGGAATATATAATTAGCTTATCAACTCAGCCTATCGCAGTCCACTGCTGGACATAGGCCTCTCCCAAGTTGCGCCACAACACTCGGTCCTCTGCCTTCCGCATCCGGTCCCCCCCAGCCACATTCTTCAGGTCGTCGGACCACCTGGCGGGGGGGCACCCTACGTTGCGATTGCCGATTCGTGGTCTCCACTCAAGGACTCATCTGCTCCAGCTGCCATCGGTCCTTCGACAGACATGGCCAGCCCACTGCCACTTCAGCTTACTGACTCTACAAGCTATGTCTGTCACTCCGGTTCTTCTCCGGATAATCTCGTTACGGATTTTATCCTTCAAAGAAACTCCAAGCATAGCTCGCTTCATACCTCGCTGAGCGACATTGAATTTGTGGACTAGCCCAAATTTGTCAGTGTCCACGTCTCGGCACCGTAAGTCATGACAAAACTAAAACTAAACTACCACTAACTAAATCTACTACTACTACTAACTAAAAGTAACTTATAGATATCTGAAATTACAGGCACCTCAACCACCTCTACCATGGGAAGGCGAACGATGCGCAAGAGAACACGGCGCAATATGCCCACAGATAGATCTAGTCACGAACCAATACATACCTGGCAACGAAGACTGCCTCTTTCTGAATGTTTATACACCAACAATGAACACTAAAAGACTTCTACCTGTAATGTTTTTCATACATGGTGGATATTTTCTATCAGGATCTGGTAATGATGACCAATATGGACCGGACTTTCTTCTCGATCATGATGTTATTCTGGTCACTACAAACTACAGATTAGGCGTCTTTGGTTTCCTCTCTTTAGACATAGAAGAAGCAACAGGAAACGCTGGTTTAAAAGACCAAGTGGCTGCACTGAAATGGGTGAAGAAAAATATAGCTAAATTCGGTGGAGATCCTGACAATGTCACGATTTTTGGACAAAGTGCTGGTGGCTCTTCAGTTTCTCTCCACGTATTGTCACCAATGTCAAAGGGACTTTTTAAAAGAGCAATAGCCATGAGTGGTGTTTTTCTCAACGATTTCAGCTCATCATTTGAACATCAGAGACGTGCTTTGTTATTTACTCAACAATTAGGATTATATACACAAGACCCAAAAGAAGCTTACAAGTATCTTCAAAATGTATCTGCCGAATCACTTGTAAAAACAAACCCATTTGTATTGTATTCTGAAGGACCAAGACGAGATATCCTTGATTTTATTCCTTTTACTCCGGTCGTTGAAAAGGATTACGGTGGACAACACTTTATAACAGAAGACCCTGAAAAATTGCTTCGCAAAGGTAAAACTAACAATATAGACCTAATTCTTGGACATGCTACTCAAGAAGGCATATACGGAGCGACCCTTAAAAAACAAAACATTTTGAAATATTATCCAATTTATAAAGAGTTAATAGTACCTTCAAAAATAACAAATATACGAGACCCAAAGAAGGTATTAGAATTGGCAGTTCGCATCCAAAAACACTATTTTGGTAACAAAGAAATATGCGAAGATACGATGAAAGAAACAATTATTTTCTGTTCATACTTCGAGTTAGTCTACGATATTCATAGATATGTTGAGATGTGGACTAAACGAGGTAACAAAGCTTATTTCTACGAGTTCAGTTGTTTCAGTGATAGAAATATTTATGGAAAATATGGAATTCCATATGGTTTAAAGAACGCAACGCATATGGACGATATTTTGTATTTATTTGACGGAAAGAAATCGAATCTAACATTGAATAAAAATAAACCTTCGTACCAAATGATAGTACAAACTTGTACCTTATACACGAATTATGCTAAATACGGGTACGTATCAACATAATTGTCTACACTCAATTAACCTACTCTTTTTGTGTGTGTGTGTGTTACATATTTAATTTATTAATAATGTAGTTGAATTTGTTTGTATCATTATCTCCTTTCTCTTGTTTTTTTTTTTAATCAATATAAAATGGATTCCCAAAATTGATTGTTATTAATGTTAATTTACTGTTCTTTTTTTACAGAAATCCAACTCCAGACAACTCATTGGGTACAATTTGGTTGGACTACAGTAAAAATAATAGCTACTTAGATATAAGTCTTAAATTGACTTCCAAAAACGTTGACACTAGACCTCAGATAGATTTTTGGAGAATCCTATTGGAATCTGTTGGATTAATATTTTCTTAATTCTTCAGTTTGGGACATTCTTTTTTGTAAGCGCCTTTTTTTTTGCCTTTTTGTTAGTTACTTAGTTTGTGCATACTAATTATTTTCATTTGGTGAGTGTTTCTTTTTAAATGGGTTGGGATTATGTATTTTCTTATCAATAAAAAATCTATTTTACTTTTAATCCTGTTTTTTTATTCTATAACTTAATGGTTCGTGAATATTTTCTATTGTGTAGTGTTATATTCAGTTACTCGGATACTTGTATAAGAATGTTATTCTATTTTTGTTAGAAATAAATTTTCCGGACAATTTAGTTAATCAACAAGATTTTCAAGAACATATGGTTGAACTATTCCTCCTAAAAAAACCAGAACCAGAGTCATTCAGCCCAAAACTTTACCTTCCTAACAATAAGGAGTATAAAACTCATTTTATTTGGACTGAAAACATCCAAAACCTCTTATTTTAAACAACAGAGTCCCTTCAACTTGCGGATGTACTAAGGCGAACCCTATTGCGTAGAAACGCAATTCGCGCTTAAGTACAAGAGTCCCTATAGAGAATAAGGGACAAGAAGGGTCAAAATGTTACGTCTTAACTGATAAAGTGTGGAATTATTTAGACGGTTGAGTTAGAGGCCAGTGTTAAATAGACAGGGAGATGTATGCATTCATGGCTATGGAAATAAAGGTGAAGATTTATGTTGTGTTACTTATGTTTTAAGTTGAGCAGTATAAATAAGTGAAGTGAATCCGTTGTTTCGTGTACAAAAATTCAAGCAATTGATGTGTACAGATAGATTAAAAAGATTATCACAGATTGTTGTACAGGACTCATGTGTCTGATTAAGTTGAAAATTGCTTACATGTTGTTCAATTACTCAAATACGTTTAAAGCTAACTCAGGAATACTCTCGTTCAGATACAAGGCTCTGGAAGGGACAGTGATCTAAGTGTATCTTGAATGGGCCTTATAAAAACAGTGACGTTTGTCTACATCCAAATGAAAACATAGCTGGTTCATGAATAACTTTTGCTAAGCTGGGTACGACTGTATGGCAAAATGCATAGGAAATATTATTTTCGCTTTTGCTGTCGTCAATCCTAAGTCATAAGTCATTTATTAATTTGTGCAATGTAGTTAAGTACAAAAAATAATATAAAGTTCTTGAATACCTGGTGTAAAAGTCCATCTTTCCTGCCAAATTTTATTAAAGTGTTGAATCGCGACAAATATTTGCCATAATTCCCAAGCAAATAACCACAAGAACAAACGTAGATGGACCAGCATTATTATTACCGCATATTTTTAGTAAAACCATCCCTTATACCTTTAAGGTATCTGATGAATTTCTCTCGTTATGATAAGAGCTTTGGACGGACAACCATTACTCTAACTTTAAGCTTGAATTAAAATTCTTCACAGCTAAGTACTTGAAAGCTTTGCTAATTATAGTGCTATGACACTCAGTATTATTAAGTGTTCCAGTATTTTGCTAGTGTTATGTTCTGTTACAGAAAAGGTGTCATTTGCTACAGGTTTTTTTATAAAAATCTGTGTAAGTATTTTATTAAAATGTCCTTCCTTATTTGAGTTTTTATTTTTTGTTATTCCTTATAGGTAGGGTTAGTTTCAGGCGTGATGTTATGTTATGTTATAGGTAGAGATTAAGATCAAAGTTATATTATGCTTCCTGAGTTACTGAAGGTCACCGTTGTGTGCCTTTACTCATTCTGGGTATTTCTATATTCAAAGATTCAAAGGTGTAACATCAGTCAATATCTAAAAGGTTAGTGTCGTTTGAATGACTTTAGAGCTTTAAAAAAAAACTAACTATACAATAACGCGTTCAGGGCGTTGTTGCGGCTGCCGCGCTATTGTAGTGCGTCGGCAATGTTTGCCGAAGCACGTACAGACGGGTTCGACGCCGTCTGGCGTAAGAAGTCTTCCTCGCTACTGCGTAGGCTGCGCGGCAGCCCCTACACCATCCTGCGTGCGATAGCCGCCCGGGCTGATAGCCCGCTAGTGTGGGCGCTGATCAACCGGACTAAATCTCTGCTAGTTATTAAGTACTAACATAGGATAAGTTGCATTTGTTACTAACACATTATAGACCAATTTGTTGTCTGATGAATAAATAATTTTGATTTTAATTTTATTACGCGCTATCGACTTAGTCACAGGCAACCGTCATTTTAAAATTAAATAGGCGCATAGGTTTATTAAATAGTTTAAATAGGCGTTAAAGAAAGTAGTCGCTGGCATGTTTTTGTCTCGCCAAGAGACCGTGTCGCTAGCAACCAGTTGACAGTTATTACTGTCAACTATCTGTAATAGCCTACGATGAAAGAACCTATTAGTCTAAGTAGGTTATTTTATAGTACGTAATAGCTCATAATCCACCCCTTGTTATCCAACACTGCTTCTAAAATAACAAAACCAGGTTTGTCTTAAATAACCATCTCTACATTCTACTCTCACTTTCACATATCTACGTACTATATAAAAAGTTAGTACCTCAAATATCCGGCACTCTGACATATTATTTGAGCCATTACGAACTTGTCAATAATTTATATTACCCTCGGGAAGTCTAGTTCGAGCAAACATTAATGTGCCTAATAGTTTCCTTTATGCTTAAGTAAATTAGCCTTACTATGGGCACATGGGTATTCAACAATCGTAGACAAGTTGCTTCGAATATTATTAATATTTTCTTTATTCTCATTAATCGAGGCATTCCAGGAAAAGCAACTCCTTAAATAGCACCTGAGTCAAAATCATGAAGTCGACTATGACCTTGGGGGAGGAGGATTTGATTTCCTGCGTTGAGATGACGTGGCCTCCAAGATGCTGGCTTCTGATGTGGTGCACTGCATCACATTCGCATAGGATATGGATGGGCGTCTCATCCTTATCGCGACAAAACCTGCAAACTGTAGTATCACTGAGGCCTATCCTGTGAAGGTGTTTATTCAACTTGCAGTGCCCAGTAAGGGTTCTTCTCAGGATTCTTATCTGATTCTTTTTCAACGAAAGCGCTTCTTTCGTGAACCTTTTTTTGAAGCCCACAAGTAGCGCTTTCGAGTGTTCTTGGCCTGGGGATTTTTCCCAAAGGCCAATACTTTGGTCAGTTTCCCAGTTCTTAAGGTAGGCTGTAGTGGTGCATTTAGGAATGCGACAGATTGGCTACGGGCCCACAGTGGGGCTTTCACAGCACCAGCTCTAGCCAGTTCATCAGCGGCTTCGTTGCCCCTAATGCCACAGTGTCCAGGCACCCAACCTAGTGCCACCGAGTTTGCCGCTCCTAGTGAGTTCAATAGCTGGACACACTCCTTTACAAGTTTGATGTAAAGGCATAGTTAGAATTATTTGCTTCGACAGGGCTGCGAGAATTTTTGTTTCCATCTTAAACAGTACAATAGTATGCAGGTCTTTCGTTTTTTGCAGGTAGATTTTTATCGTTTGTGACTTAGACTTAAGGTGCATCTAGCAGCAAAGTAAAAAAAATGAGTAAAAAAAGTATTATTCGCTATAGCGAATATTTAAACAATGGTTATAAATCCATACATGATTTTCATAGAAAGGAAAACAAAGAAATATATTTTTAAGGACCCGTGCCCGAAGGGTGCCCAACGGGACCCTATTACTCTCGCTACGCTGTCCGTCCGTTCGTCCGTCCGTCCGTCCGTCTGCCTGTCTGTCACAGAGCTGTATCTTTGTAACGGTAATAGATAACCAGTTGAAATTTTCACAGAATATGTGTTACTATGACGCCTATCACGAAAGTCTAAAACCAAAGCATTTTCAAAACCAAAATATCTAATTATTTATTTACACGTAAAATATTTTTAAAGTAAATAAAAGTAAAAGCTCTAGCATCACTAAAATTACCCGAAGGGTTATTCACACTTCTCGATCTACCCTTACCTGAGAGAAAGAAAGTAAAGATGGTATCATCCATATATCTTCAGCAACTCGTAAAAGTCAATTGAAAGGAGACAACAACCCAAATAAACGACTCACCCTTAACTTAAGGGGAGTGTGCTGACTTGCTGAAACATTGCGTGAGTCGTGTAATTCCCAAATGCACACTAAATGGTGATATGGTGAACGGTTGATGTATTGGTACTGTAGTCTTTCTGTTTGTTTGCAGGAGTCTTCGCCAATTTACACTGTACGGTGAAAACTAAAGAAAGAAAAATATTTATTTGACACAACTGAGACACATACAAAAGAAAGGATATACATGAACAAGAAATAGATATAGTGAAGAAGTAACAAAGCGAGGAATAAGTCATTGACAGTTATGCGCGTGTGTCTCAAAATTGTGACAAATGGGTGTCCAGCTCAGCATATTGCCATGTTACGTTATTAAACTCGTTTAGGCAGCGCATACACCTACAGTATAATTGTTCAATATTTGCAATTGCGCAATGATATTGACAGTTTAGAAGTGAGATTGAAATAGAAATTAAGATACAATAATAATTGTGCAATATTAATATTGCACAATTATACTATAAATAAATAAATAAATATCTTTGGGACATTTTTACACAGCACCATCTAGTCCCAAACTAAGCAGAGCTTGTGGTATGAGTACTAGACAATGGATAAAATACTTATATACTTTTTTTTTTTTGTAAATACATACTTATAATACATAAGCAACACACCCAGACCAACACAAACACTTATGTTCATCACACATATATTTGTGTCCTGTGGGAATCGAACCCACGACCTCGTTATCAGCAGTCCGACACTCGAACCACTAGACCACAGAGGTCGTCGTATTGTAAGTGTATGGGCCGGGCCACCTTAGAGGTGGCGCCAAGTGAAGACGAAATTGTGTATTTAATTTACATTCCAGATTGTGTGTATTTAATAGCTTCCTGCTACTCATTGCGGGAAAATGTAGAGTGACTGCTTCTTCATGGAGAACAAACCGGCATTTAATGTGTTTCTGAACCAGTATTTCCTCCAAACTCTCGGTATCTGTGTGGGTGTCGCGTCGGTCCTCGCCGGCGGGGACGATATTTAGGACGACGGCGTCGGAGTAAGCTTGTATTTTTGTCTGACTCCTGGAGGAGGGTTATTTCATCATCGGATTCGATGAGTGTGTGTCTGGGACGATGAATTTTGCTGATGGCTGATGGCTGGTATAGGGTGGCCGCCACGACCAAGGGATTGGGATGGTTGGGAGCGGAATCGAAATAGCGTTTAGAGACACGCTTGAAATACTGCTTGATGATCGGCAGATTGAGGTCTAAGTGGAGTTGGACATTGCGTATGTACCATGGAGCGCCTTTGGCCTTTCGCATGAATCGGTTTTGGAGCAAGAGAGTAGTTTAATAAAGCCAGCGTTTAAATACATTCGGAACTGCAGCTGACAGGAACTAAAACCTAAACAGCGCTGCACAAAGTTGGCAAACATGTGCTGAAGTTGTGCTGCAAAATCTTTTCGGAAAAGCGGTAAAGGGGATTGCATAATATAATAGCGAGGTTTATATTTATGAATCACAGAATTGACTTATGCGCATATATTCGTATTTTATAATGAAAATTACGGATTTATGAAAATGTTAATCATTACAGTGATCATGGAATTACTTTTTATACTTTAAAGTATTTCTAAGATACTTTATTCGAATTACAATCTATCCTTGCGGCTACTAAGTAATTTAATTTTAAACTAAATTGCTATGTAAACATCTTTTAAGAATGCGTCCAATAACTTTCTTAGTTTCTATATAACATAACATAACCAGCCCATTACTGTCCCACTGCTGGGCACGGGCCTCTTCTCAGTTCAAGACGGCTAAGGCCTTAATGCACCACGCTGGCCTAGTGCGGGTTGGCGGATTACACTCACCATTGAGAACTGTATTATGGAGCACTCTCAGGTGTGCAGGTTTCCTCACGATGTTTTCTTTCACCGTTAAAGCAAGTGATAATCGAATATAAATCCGCAAATGAATTCGAAAAGTCAGAGGTGCGGGCCGGGATCGAACTCACACCCTCCTGTATGGAAGGCAAGCGTTCAACCACTAGGCTGTCACTGCTGCTTAGTTTCTATATACCTAGTTTAAAATAGGGCAGTAATTGATGTTTGCAGTGTGACGAATGTGTTTTTTTTTACTTTTTAATACAATCGTAGAAATTAATATGTATCCTTCGATACCTTTTAAATGATATAAGCCTTAATTAACCCTATCACAGATAATATAATGTTAATGACCCTCTAAAATGTTCTTCTCCCATAAATCATTAAATTATAGGAGCCTTTTCGTATGAAGAATTTAAATTTTCAGGTTAAACTTTTAGCCACTAAGTTTAATGCTTGTAATTCAGAAGCTCAAAGCTAAGAATTTAATATTAAATACGGAACTAACATTAATTAGTTCCTAGCGAAGTCATTTTAATTATTCTTATAAATCTCTTCCTCTACCTTGCTCCAGTCCGCACTAGTATAATCCGGATTAAAGCGGTAAATGTATAACTAGAAGCAGTTCCAACATTATAATTATATAACAGATAGAAGATGTATAAAAAATATGATTATATGTTTAATTCTGTTGATATATAATTAAAACCTTAGAGTAATAACACAGACTGCTAGTAGTTTCATTCAAAGTTCCGCTCAAAGTTGAAGCACAAAAACAATCAACGTGTGCCCGCAAGCGGCACGGCATTTTCTGCTGGACATAGGCCTCCCACAATCATCGCCACAATGACCGGTCCTGCGCCTTCCCCATCCAGCTGATACCCGCGACCTTCACCAGGTCGTCGGTCCACCTTGTGGGGGGCCTACCCACGCTGCGCCTTCCAGTACGCGGTCGCCACTCCAGAACTTTACTGCCCCATCGGCCATCTGTTCTGCGAGCAATGTGCCCCGCCCACTGCCACTTAAGTTTGGCAATTCTTAATAGCAGCGTTTAATATACCTACAAACGTAACTAAAGCTTCAAAAATACAACAAACAAATTTTATAGAGCATCTTCGTCTCCTTAGCATCATAATATTACAGAACCCCCTTTTAATTATTCTTAGAAATCTCAACTTGAGCCCAGTCCGTGCCGGTATTATCCGGATAAATGCGGTTAAATGATCTCTCGACTTTGCCACTCTCATTATGGGCCTTACCGAATTAAGTACAGCGCTCTTTTCTGCTCCTAATTTAACGGAAGCTATTAGAGCTTGTTTGTTTGTTTTGTTTTTATAGGTGACTGGATCGCAATCATTATTAGTATAAATGTCGTGTTTTCTTTGACGTTGTATATTTGTTTTGATTTGAAAAGAGTAACAGGAAATAATATTAGTTAATCAGTCCTATTAAAACTTTAAAGTTAGTTTTGATTTTAATCCACATTTTATTACCACGTTTTTATCAACTCGCTTTCAATCCTGTCTGTTTGTTCGGTACACAGGAATATAGACGAAGTGCTGCTAACAATCATGTAGCATGAAGCCAAAAAAACTGTGCTCCTTCGTGTAAAACCAGCGCTCACGCACACACCATGCACCTGAACGATATTTGCTTTCGCGATGCTTACTGGATGATGTCGCGACATGTGTCCTGAGAAGGGTGAGCACGGTTTGATGTACATGTATGTGCGTGAGCGCTGGTTGTACATGAAGCAGCACAGTTTTTTTTTGGCTTCACTATAACTGATCGCAGCATTTCGTCTAGTCTGTGGTTCGGTACAAACTTTGCAATCGAATTTATACTAACTTCGTGATGAGTTAGAGATTAGAAACTTTAAACATAGCTCGGAACTGGATGAAAATGCAATAAACTCCCCTTTGTTTAAAAATCGTGGTATTAAAAAAAAAAACATCAAATTACTATTCTTGAATCTGTTTTGCGTATAAAAGATATTCCCTGCCTTTAAAGTGATCCATAACAGACAATTCTTTATCTTTAGTAGTATAATATTGTCATCACAATTTTAATTTGTAGCTATACCAAAACATTCTCTATAATAGTTTTTGAACATCTTTTCCCAAAAATCGTACACAGCCTTTAAAGTCTCGTGACAAAATACAAAGCTTTTCGTATTCCATGAAAGTCACTTGTGGTTAAGCTAATAAATAAAAGTCTTTGCGAAAAATAAAATTTGATGGAATTTTCCAGATTTTTGTTTTAGTGGCATTGACGGTATACCTACACTCACAAAAGCAAGTGGTCTGTAAAGTGGATTGCATTTACTAAGTGATCTCCGGAGGGCAATGAAAGAACGGGATTTTAAATTTTGTTGGACTGGAACCACAAAATGTAATTTTTGTTTCTAAAATATTACCACGCCATTAACCCATGTGGCCATCAGATTTCCCAAGTTACCCAGCCAAAAAATAATAAGCCCTTAGTAGTCTTGACGACCTAGGCAGCCTTCCAGATCAATCATGCAAAGCGCTTTGTACATTATGCTAATTTTGGTGCAATAACTTATGCTTGATTTCATCAACGATAACTCTCTGGTTAATCGATCTTTTACCCACAACCACGTTTCATCCTTTTCGCGACAAAACCTGCAAAGTGTGGTATCACTGAGACCCATCCTGTGAAGGTGTTTATTCAGCTTGCAGTGCCCAGTAAGGGTTCTTGTTAGGATTCTTATCTGGTTCCTGTTCAAAGAAAGTGCTTCTTTCGTAAACCTTTTCTTGAAGCCCACTAGAAGCGCTTTCGATTGTTCTTGGCCTGGGGATTTTTCCCAAAGGCTAACACTTTGGTCAGTTCCCCAATTTTTAAGGTGGGCTTTAGTGGTGCATTTGGGAATGCCAAAGACGAGAAGAAGTTGGCTTTCAGCACCAGCTCTAGCCAGTTCATCAGCGGTTTCGATGCCCCTAATGCCACAGTGTCCAGGTACCGATCCTAGTGCCACCGAATTTGCCACTACTAGTGAGTTCAGTAGCTGGACACACTCCTTTACCAGTTTACACTGACACACATACAGTCGACCTTACGTCAGTGGTAATAATAGTTTCTAACTCAAATTCAAATTCATTTATTAGCCAGAATGTAGGTATACAATCGCCCATTCACTATAGACTTATATATTACTAGCGTATTCACATTCTACCATCACATATGGTGTACAATTATACCAGGCCCCTCAGAAAGTATTGCGAAAAAAAGTTTTTATATATGGGAGACTGGCCAGTTATAATGTTTTTCGAAAATATGATTATTTATAAGTAAAAATAAGTAAGTTCCAATTTCAAAATTTCCCTCCACATTTTTTGCGAGTTAATTCAAAGTATTGTGTCTCACTGAAATATGGATCTGCGCCGGGAACATTTTAGAGCTATGATTTTATACGATTTCAAGTGTCGCCTGAAACCGGATGAATCGTACGATAGACTTCAAATGGCATTCATGGATGAAGGCCCTTCCAAGGCAACCGTGTATCGTTGGTATAACGAATTCAAGCGCGGTCGACCAACTTTGGGGGATGACGAAAGAAGCGGTCGCCCTTTGACGGCTGTTACCGAAGAAAACGTGCTAGCAGTGAAAAATTTAATCCAAGACAATAGGCGAATTACATATCAGGAGATTCAACACATATTGAAGATTGGATCGGGAAGCGTTCACGAGATTCTACACAGCCATCTTCGCGTGAGGAGGATAGTATCACGCTGGGTGCCGCACAACCTCACCGATGCTCAGAAGCAGGCCCGGGTGGAATGGTGCCGTGATATGCTTAACAAATTTGAAGCAGGCTCGTCTCGGCGTGTTTACGACATCGTTACAGGTGATGAGTCCTGGATTTATCAATACGACCCAGAAACCAAGCGCCAGTCGACTGTTTGGGTGTTTCAAAATGAGCCAACGCCTACCAAAGTGAAGCGATCTAGAAGCGGGGGTAAGATTTTGATCGCTAGCTTTTTTAATTTGACTGGCCACTTGGTATCAATTCCCTTACGGGATCAAAGAAGCATTAATGCCGAATGGTATACTACCAAATGTTTGCCAGAAGTTTTCTCTGTTATAAGCAACAAGCGACCAAACACAGGGCTCCGCGGGCTACTGCTCCACCACGACAATGCACCTGCGCACACCGCACTCAAAACGAGGGACTTCCTGGACAGCACGCCAGTCAAACTCCTAGGTCACCCTCCTTACAGCCCTGATCTAGCACCGTGTGACTTCTTTTTATTCCCAAAAATAAAAAATCAGCTCAAAGGGATACAATTTTCGTCGCCGGAAGATGCGCTGGCTGCGTTCGAGCAGGCTGTAAACGAGGTGTCTGCGGCGGACTGGAAAAAGTGTTTTGAAAACTGGTTTAGGCGCATGAATCTTTGTATAGAGGCTGGTGGAAAGTACTTTGAAAAGATTTGATAAAAATATATGTACGTATAGAACAATTTTTTTTAGTTTCGCAAAACTTTCTGAGTGTCCCACGTATATTATGAGTGGCACTTCTTTCCTTGACCGCGTCTTTCACACAGAAGAAAGCGGCGGAATGGGTCACGGATGAGGACTCCTTCGCGGATTCAATCTGCCGTAGAAGGACGGGTCGGCGCACATGTCATTATAGACTGGGGGTTTATCATCTGCATTGCATCCCCTGAGGAAACGTCAACGTCTCTTTTTTCGGACATCAGCGAAAGAGTGAGTCAAGGAACAAGAGGAAGGCCTGGAAGTGGGCCGCACTGGATGGGTCGAGAATGCCATGCACTGCAGTCCTCGGCGGAGTTTTTAGTGAGTGCGAGCACCACATAACCACGTTGTCTCCCGGGTTGCGTAACATGCATAAGGCATTTTCTTCGCGTCAAAAAAAAACTGTTAAAGTTGCAAGAAGTCATCAGTATTCAAAGTTAATGCTTTTGTAGCCGACGAAAATTCTGAATCCTCTGATGAAAGTTTTACAAACAGTACCTAATTATTACGGATCCCAAACGAAACAAATCATTTAAACGCGACCAATGTCTTTTGGATAATATTCCAGAATTGTCACAAGATTAATGTTTTGCCTCTCTACGCCACGCCCAGTATAGGACAATTAAAAGCGGTGTGATGCGGGTCGTTTCAGTAATTTGTTTGCAAAATAACAATTGTTTGACATTTTGGTGTGGGAGCACAGTTTGTAACGGTTTTGTGGACGTTTTCATTTTTGTTTCTAAAGCTTAATTAATAATTCAAAACAAAACTTAATATCTTTCTGCGATAATGGTGTTTCTCGGAAACAGTCAATGCTTGAAACGTGCTGGATATCCTGATTTAACCGAATTATGGTTATCTATGAAATTCAATGATTAGTGTCTTCGGAACATACATATTCTATAGTAACAATATTGTAATATAATATAAAATAATAACTATTGTAATTCTTGTTATTATTAAATAAATATTAATGAAAAATTTGGGACATTTTTACACAGCACCATCTAGTCCCAAACTAAGCAGAGCTTGTACTATGGGTACAAGACAATAGATATAAGACATATACTTTTTTTTTGTAAATACATACTTATAATACATAAGAAAAACCCAGACCAACACAAAAACTTATGTTCATCACACAAATATTTGTGTTCTGTGGGAATCGACCCCACGACCTCGTGATCAGCAGTCAGAAAAGTCAGTTTTTTTTTAAAAAATTAATTGTAATTATTTGATGAAAGACACTAGTCTCCACGACACAGGGAATCCTAGTGTGGAGGCTAGTGTCCTATGTTTCTTTGTAACTCTACTTTGATCAATAAAGTTTTTTTGTTTTTGTTTTTTTAACATACTTATCCTGACTCACTGATTTATCAACGCAGAGCCTAAACCGCTGGGGCTACAAACAAAAAAAAAATTACAAAAGAAAGAAAGAAACCACACCTAAGTGGGTAAAATGTGGGTTGAAAGTTTGTATGAAAATCCGTCAATTTTGAAGTCAGATGTATTAAAAACAGTATTTAGCTTTTTGTGGTGGAGTGGAGACCGCAAATCGGTAAACGTAGGGTAGGACGCCCTAAGGCTCGGTAGAGCGATGATATTGGCAAGGTGGCTGGTAGCAACTGGACGCGAGTGGCTGAGGATCGATGTTAGTGGCGTGCCATTGGATTGGCGTCCAGCAGTGGACTAATATATAGTGGAATAATGTAGATAACAGTTTTGTATGCATGTTCAAAATATTTTTTTTTTTTTTTTATTGTATTTGTGGTTGTTAGTTATTATAGTTATTATACTTTATTGTACACACATATACACATTTTTATTACAGTAGGAAAGCTTATGTACATCGGCGAGCTTAACTCAAAAATGTGTTTTCTTACAGCAAACCTTAGAGCGATAGAGAGATGTTGATATATAATTAGAGGATAAAAACAAGTGTACAACAGAATAACAAAACTTTGACTGTATTTAACTTATCTAACAAAATATTTATAAGTAAAATAATTATATCATGATATATATACTTATATACATAAATAGATTCATACATATATACATAAAATACATACAGACTATATATATAATACATATGATGGTTGTCCTTCAATGTAATGATTAATTTTTGATTAATTTAATCATATTTATTAATCAGGAAGAAATAAACACTACCTTGGTAGTCTCAACAAAAAAAACACACTATGCTCTAAGATGAAATCCAAACCACGGTATTTTTCAAATATAAATAATGCTGAGCCACTCTTCAAGTTTATGATTTTATTACGCTTGAGTTTTATTTCCAACGAGTACTTATGGTTTTATTTCGTCGTCCAACGGTGCGTGACGCCTTGTAAGAAAGCTCTTTGGTAAATTAAAGCCTTCGTTGTACTTTGATTTTATTGGATTTATGACGCAGTACCTAATGATTGTTTGTTTAATTCAAATTTTGTGACGTCACTGTTCTTGTTGAGGCTTCAGAGTACTTCAATGAAACTCCCGTAATGAGATTACTTGGTATAATTCCGTAAATAACAATAAAACCGGACTCACGCAGTAAGGGTTCCGTACCACCCATCGACCTAATACCCCATAGAAACTGATTCAATTTACGAGAGTTTATCAAAAGACATCAACGCACAGTATATGTCTATGTCTGTCTTATTTTTACCATTTGTTGCTATACTACATAGTAAGCATATCAGACCAAGTTTGACGCTGGTATGTATTACCGTTTTAAAGATAGAGCAGAAACAAAAACGTTGAAAAACATGCACGTTTTTTGACGTTTCTTGTATGGGGATCCCCTTTGTTTTGAGTCTTTTTTTTATTTTTAGTATTTGTCGTGATATTTATTTATTATATTATTTATTGTACATTACACCAAACGAAAACAATGACAATAGTTATGATACCCCTCATAGCAACACATATTTTGAGAAAATTTTAACTAGTTACCTATATTACCGTTCAAAAGATACAGCCCTGTGACAGACAGACGGACGGACGGACGGACGGACGGACGGACGGACGGACGGACAGACGGACGGACGGACAGCGTAGCGAGAGTTATAGGGTCCCATTTGGCACCCTTCGGGTACGGAACCCTACTTAACAATAGTATCCTCAGTGTTGTCGGGTAAAGTGGTGACAATACTGGAAATATTATGGTTGACAAATTGTTTATGTAACAATCTATTGTGCTTCGCATTGCACATGCGACATAGGTGCATACGACAGTTGCGTGCAGAATGGCCAGACCTTATGCTGAAACGGCTGATCGGTTGGTTGGGATACAATTTGGCACACAGTTATAATATGTCCTGGATTAACACATAGCGATACTGGGGGGGACTAGATGCGGAAGGCAGAGGACCGAGTGTTGTGGCGCAACTTGGGAGAGGCCTATGTCCAGCAGTAGACTGCGATAGGCTGAGTTGATGATACTTTTTATCGACATACCACGGGAGCGAAGCGTTTCATCAGCCAGTTTTTGGGCTAGTTACAATATTTTTTCAGAAGAATGTTCTCAAAACAAAACCTTCTCTTTCAATCATACTACATACACACACACGCACACATAATTATTTTATTATTTTTAACCGACTTCAAAAAAAGGAGGAGGTTATGTATTCCGCGGGTTTTTTTTTTCATGTATGTACACCGATTACTCCGAGATTTGTGGGCCGATTTACGTGGTTGTTTTTTTATTTGGTAGAGAAAGTCCGCGCGGTGGTCCCATATAAATTTTATTGACATAGGTTAAGTAGTTTTTTAACCAGCTTCAATAAATCAGTTAATTTTACCTTTGCGTATCTAGATGATCTGCTCATTGGTTCCTCATTCTGAGAATTCTTGGCCGATATGCGTGTTTTTTTTTCACGATAGTGATTGGACGTTTGGAAGAACATGAGCGAGACCTTTGCCCAGCAGTGGGATAGCAAAGGTTAATAAAAATATATTCTCAAATTGGTTATATAAATATTTATGAATCAACCCTCGACTAAAAATTATGAAATAAAAACTTTTTAACAAAAAATAAAACCGACTTCAAAAACCTTAACTAAAAAGTAAAAAAATAATCATTGTATGTATTTTAAAATCTTAACTTAAACAACATTTTGAAGGCGGCGCGTGATTTTCATGTACGTTCACATAAACTGTTTTTACTATAGATATTGCGCTCGACTGTACATTACATGACGCAAAGGGTCAACCACGCGCCGCCTTAAAAATGTTGTTTAAGTTAAGATTTTAAAATACATACAATGATTATTTTTTTACTTTTTAGTTAAGGTTTTTGAAGTCGGTTTTATTTTTTGTTAAAAAGTTTTTATTAACCCATGCGAAGCGAAATCTAAAGAGTGACGTGACGTCACTGAAATACTTAAGTGGAAGTTAAATTCGATACCACGAGCAGTGTTACTGCCTCGTTGGTCTAGTGGTCGCAAGCGCGACTGCTGAGCGTGGGGTCCTGGGTTCGATTCCCGGGTCGGGCAAAGTGTTATTGGGTTTTTTCATTAGGAAATTCTTAGTAGCAGCCCGGAGTCTGGATTTGTGCCCGGTCAATGGCAATAGGCTCGCCCCCTATTACATGGGACTATAACATAACTGGCGAAATGTGGGTGTACTATTACACCTCTGCCTACCCCTTCGGGAAAATACAGGCGTGATGTTATGTTATGTTGTTATGAGCAGTGTTCACGGTAGCTTAGTGGCTAAAGCACTGGCGTACTGAGCCAGGAGTCGCAGGTTCAAATCCTGCTCGTGAGCGAGTTTTCTTTCCACAATTTGTATCTTTACACCCATCCTTTTTATTACTCACATCATCCTCCTGCCCTTATCCCAATTTATTTGGGGTCGGCGCAGCATATTTTTTTCTTCCATACATCTCTATCAGCCGTCATCTCCGTGTTAACTTTCTTTCTATTCATATCATCTTTTACAATCAATCACAATCCATCCATATTTTCTTCGGTCTCCCTCTTTTCTTATAGCCCTCAACATTTATAATTAAAGCTTTCCTCGTAACATGCTCCTCATTCCTCCTCATAACATGTCCATACCATGATAGTCTGTTGCTACTTAACTTCTCTGTCACTGACGCTACTTTCAGACTCCCTCTTACATACTCATTCCTTATCCTATCCATTCTCGTTACACCACACATTCCTCTTAACATTCTCATCTCAGCTGCATGCACTTGCCTTTCATTAATTCCTTTCGTAGTCCAACATTCCGATCCATACAGGACATCAGGTCTTATCATGGTCTTATAGATTTTCCCCTTCAGTTTAAGAGGAATTCGGGAGTCACATGTAGTTCCCGTGACCTGCCGCCATTTCAACCATCCTGTGTTAATTCGGTGCTTGACTGTCCGGTCTATTTCGCCATCGCTTTGCACAAGTGACCCGAGGTACTGAAAGTCGGAGCAGACTGGCAAGGGCACGCCATCTAGCGCAATAGCAACAAAACCGGAAAGACCGCCGAAATCGCAGAACATGTATTCCGTTTTAGTTCTGCTGATTTTCAAGCCAACGTTCTCCAGATTTTGTTGCCATTTTGCCAATCTACTCTGGACCTCTACTCTGGGCCTTTTTATTACTCACAGACCAGCATATAAACAAATATGTAGGTACATACACTGTACCCCACCAGCTTATTCAGAAATTATGATTCAAATAAGCTTCAGTAGAGTTTAGATTTTTACTCCACATGCGTTTATGCGTTAAAATAATAAGTAAGCTTCAGTAATTCAAATTTTAATACCGTACGACAGCTAGGGGAGGTGGCAGGCTTAGTGCTAATTTACATAGTACTGACATAGGTACCTACAAAGGTATGTAGCTACCCACTGAACATGTCTAGACACGCTAACTCATTACTAAAACCCAGTTAAGTACTCACTTGAAGTATGGACAATAGGGGAAACTGTGGAGAGTGTGTTTGTGGAATTTTTTGTTTACGATATCATTTGAACGAAATCAGAAAGCTTGCCGACGTAAGTGTAGCTATACACCTCAGACCAAAGTAATGAAATTCGGATCAGGATGTCCGCAGAGCAGAATGTCCTCGTTACAAAAACAACTCTAATTTAATACGTCATGGGACCAAAACGTCCACTATGTGTTGATAAGGCAAAAAGCCCTTATTCTCAAATGACCGCAACGCAAAAAGTTATGGGAGCAAAACGTCCGCAACTAAAAAGGTATCTATTCTACATTTTACGCACAGATTTGACATTTACCGCCATGTCGAATCTGTGATTCTACGAAACAAATTACACCTAAGAAGTAAGCCTTGCCCAGAAAATAAAATTCGATGTATAAACTTTTCGACGAGGTTTACTGCTTGACATTTTATTAAAATTCTTATTTTGTTCTACAATCTAGTTGAAAACTTAAGGAGTATGTACGTACGTACCTACCTACGTATTCAAGTACATTTAGGTATAATACAAATAGTATTTCATATAAGAAATGAACAACTAATACGATAACGACATTTTGATTTCATAACATCCTTCATTAATGACGATTTGCTTTAAGGTCAGTTTTATTTGAGGACGATTTGCTCCCTGGTCGTTTAGCCCTGTGGTCATTATGACTTGTGGACCACCTGCTACAAAGGACCTGATCCAGAATGATTGCCGCTCCCAATCGCGGCTCGCGAACACTGGGTAGAATAGTAGGTACTCCTTTGCTATTTAGTATATCTTCTTCTGGCTTCAGTTATTAGTTCTACGCGCTCCGTCTATCTTATTATTTTGGTCTGAGCTATACACATAGTCGGGTCGGCATTGATCAGCAAACCCGGAAACTCGGACGGTAGACTCAAAAAATCTAGAAAAATTATCGACAAAAAGCCAGCACACACACACTCACACACGCACAGCCATTGATCGGCACAGCCGGATGAGGAACTAACTGATGGCTTATGCCGATCAGTTTTTCCGGCAGCCGAATGAAAGTCAAAAATGTGTAGAAGTTTCTTCGGATTTGCAGACACCACAGTACCTAAAAGGGGTCAGTGTCAACCGAGAAAAAGGGATAAAATTAGTATGACTAACAGCTCCACGAATGTCTTGTTCTAGTTATGGTCACGTAAGCTCTCATGGAGCAGGTATATCGCTCACCCATCTACAAACTGACCGTCGTAGTGTACTTACTACCACGTAAATGCTTAGTCTAGAGCTTAAATTTTATGTTTTGTGCTGAATTCTTTACTTTTTAACCGACTTCAAAAAAAGGAGGAGGTTATGTATTCGGCGGGTTTTTTTTTTTACCGACTTCAAAAAAAGGAGGAGGTTATGTATTCGGCGGGTTTTTTTTTTTTTCAAGTATGTACACCGATTACTCCGAGATTTCTGGGCCGATTTGCGTGGTTGTTTTTTTATTTGGTAGAGGAAGTCCGCGCGGTGGTCCCATATAAATTTTATTGACTTAGGTCGAGTAGTTTTTTAACCAGCTTCAATAAATCAGTTTAATTTAGCTTCGCTTACCTAGATGATCTACTAATAGTTTCGTTTTTCTGTGAATTATCAACTAAAAAGTATGAAATAAAAACTTTTTAACAAAAAATAAAACCGACTTCAAAAACCTTAACTAAAAAGTAAAAAATAATCCTTGTATGTATTTCAAAATCTTAACATAAATCAAAATTTTGAAGGCGGCGCGTGTTTTTCCTGTATGTTCGCATAAACTGTTTTTTACTATAGATAAGCGCTCAACAGTATTTACATTACGCAAAGGGACAGTCACGCGCCACCTTAATTATTTTGGTTTATGTTAAGATTTTGAAATACATACAAGGATTATTTTTTACTTTTTAGTTAAGGTTTTTGAAGTCGGTTTTATTTTTAGTTAATCATGTCTTAGGTGGTCAGTCTTGTACTACGTTTTTATCTCGCTTTTCTCCTGTATGTCTATTTGGTACAATTGCAATCGATTTTTTACTAACTATCCAATGAACTAGAGACTTGAAACTTTAAATATATTTCAGAAGAGTATGACAATGCAATATTAACTCACTTTCGTTTTAAAAGCGTGGTACCTATACAAAAAAATCATCAAAATATTCAGAATTGTATTATAATAGGTACGAAACGTGATGATGGTACAAGTGATCCTGTGATCCTTGTAGGGACCGAGGTCACAGATTACTTATTAGTGCTTATTAGTTAACAGAGGTGATGCTCTTGTCAATTAAAAAAAACTATATTCTACAGTTCGTAGTCTGTATGACGGGGGCCTGGTAATCTGTTAGACAGGGAAACCTAGTACGGATATCAGTCCTTCACAAAGGAATATTAACCTAAGGACTGTTTTAACTTGTTATTATTTTAGTAAAATACCTTTGTGAATGAGAAATAAAACTTTTTTATTATTTAAAAAAAATAAGAAATAACTTGAAATTTATTATTCAATACCAAAAGTATATTGATAAACTAAGAACGTTATAGCGCATCCCTCGGGTACTGTTCATCTTCGAATCCTATATGATTCGGGCACTATGGTCTATTTGTGTGTCATGCAAATCGGTTCAGCTGTTTAATCAAACATCCATATTTTCGCATTTGTAATATAGTAACGTATAAAAAACATTACATATCTAAATATACCCGTTCACATTCAAAGTTAACCCATCGCCTTCCAATATCCCAAGTACACCACACAATAGAGTGAGTGAATGCAGATGAATAATCAGCCGCAACCTCCCGCCATCGCATTGATTCAAGACAAGACATTGGTTTTCTTCCCCGGGGGAGCCGTGTAAAACGCGCGCTGATTGCGAGAGAAACGCCTCAAGGGGAATGCACAATAAACAAAGAATTTAGAAGCTGTGGATTGTTTTGCTTAAGATAATTTGATGTGTTTCACAGAATTTTGATGTACACATAACTGTACATGACATCCATGGACAGTCAGCGTCAACAATATTGGGACAAATCATCGATATATATATATGTACTACGTACTAGATGTGCTGTTCAAAAGAACAACATGGTTACACAAAGTTGTGGTTCCGGAACCACACTGTCATCTGTCATTAGTTCACTTGACAGCTATCTCGCTACACGCATGGTATAATAACACCAGGTAGTCTCTTCCCGTGACAGCTAGGTCACGTGATTGCCTCCGTACTACGTCATCGGCCGTGGAGCCAATAGCGGGCTGTTAGCGTGACACTTGTCAGTTTGATGTGCTGCCACTTTGTGAAAATAAATTACCCGGGCAAAATGCATTTTTTCATTTACTTGCTTCTATAAAGAATCACTTTTTAACTAGTAATTTAATATAGTTTCCTTTATTAACTAATTAGATGAATAACACGAGATAACAAATAGTTAGGCTAGTTAGGAATTTATTTTATATTCATTATGAACAAAAATCTCCTTAAGTATATTGAAGATATTAATCAATGGCAGCACTGATCGTGACGTAGCTTGGAGGCATCGCGCTGTCATTGCGGGAAGAGAATACCTGGTGAAATATCTTATTATACCATGGCTACACGTAAATTTTATCAACGGTTGCGTCAACTGAATTTGGAACATGCTGCTTATATAAGATCGCGTGCCTGTATATTGACGTCGTTGGGACAAATACACTGTTTATAAATATAAACATCCGAAAATCATGAAATTGTGGTCAGTGGCGGCTGCTGCCTGAGAGAACCGGTGGTGCACTGTACCTACTGTTTTATTTAGTGTTATGATTTAAAATACAATAAAAATATTTGATACCAACATAACATAACATCACGCCTGTATTTCCCCGAAGAGGCAGGCAGAGGTGTAATAGTACACCCACATTTCGCCAGTTATGTCATAGTCCCATGTAATAGGGGGCGAGCCTATTATTATTATTATTAATCAATTTAATTCAGATAAGTATCCATACAATATAACACAACATAAAATTACAATTATAAATTAAAAACAATCACAAAAATTAAATTATAATAAATAAGTAAATTACAATAAATTGTGTAATTGTGTAATTGTGTAATTGTGCCTATTGCCATTGAATATTTGATACCAGTTTCCGTCCAAATCGACTGTCCACCATAAATGTACAAAGAAAAGAAAAGAAATCCACACAAGCATTGATTTTTTATTGTTTATTTCAATGGCGTAGGCGGTTCAGCTAATTATTTTATTCCCACTTTGTTTTGAAATTGCTTTTTTGTAATACTACCACTATAGTAATCAATCAAAAATATATTTTTTTGATTACCAAATTTGCAGTTTTTTTTGAAGGACAAAAATAAATAAACATATTTTATTTTGGCTTGCGCAGATTCTTTACAGCATAGTTTAAATACAATATAATATTTAATAACAAACAGGAGGCTCGTAGCGATGCAACGACTGCGCGGATTTTACGATCTGCAAGGTTAAGCTGCACTTGCCGCGGTCAGTCTATGGATGGGTGACCGTTTCGTTACACATCGAGACCCCTCCGTGCCTCGGAGAGCACGTTAAGCTGTCGGTCCCGGTTGTCATACGAATATCTATGGCAGTCGTTACGGGTAGTCAGAAGCCTGAAAGTCTGACAACTGGTCTAACCTCCGAATGTCAGTATTACCCAGTAACTGGGTTGCGGGGGTCTGATGGCAGTCGCTCCGTGTAAAATACTGATGTTCAGCCGCATCTGGCTAGACTGGAAGCCGACTCCAATATAATTGGGAAAAGGCTCGGAGGATGATGATTTAATAACAAACAGATTCTGCTATCTATTTTTTTCCACTGTAAAGTTAAGATTGTCTTTCAATCCGAATTACCTTTTCGTTAGATAAAGTTGTTTAATGAATTTCAGTAAGTTAATTATTAATAAAAATAAAGCAAATATAGACATGTGTGGTGGTGGTACCTGGATGACAGAGATGCAAATAATATGAAAGACATCAACGTCCAATGCTGCACCTTTGGTGAACTCCCTTAGTTTAAATCAGTTTCTATATCACATTGATGGGTGGTTCGGAACCCTTACAATTTTTTTTTATAGTATAGGATGGCGAAACGAGCTTTAGGCCCACCTCATGTTAAGCGGTTACCTTTGCCCATAACAACTGCAATACCACCTAGGCTATTGCCTAAATGGTACCGCGAGTCGGTTCGCCAAACTAAGACATGAAGGTGGAAAGTCTCATGTGAACAGCAATGCAAGCATCACAATTTGTCGGAGAAGTAGGTACGGTGGTAGTACTTCCCCGGACGAGCTCTTTCACAAACGAGCTATACTATACTATACTAAATTACTACTAGTTCGTGAGTCCAATTCGCAGTTGGTCGGTTTTTTTATATTTCCACTACAAATACAAGGCAGGGACAAGGCTCCTTCTGACACAGAAGAAAGGATTATTCATTCAGTGATTCGCCATCCTAATTACTCACTGATTAGACTATGATTATTTTCACTGTACGTCAATAAAGTAGGTACCTATAATTAATTAGTTTCCTAAAAAAAACATAAAAAAACAAAAATATAAAATTAAAAAAGTCACATTGGTCCATGTCAGGATTTGAATACACAACTGGGTGCAAAAGAAGTTGCTATAAAAGTACCAAAAAAATTAAGAAGCAGACAGTAACATTTCTAAACTTTCTAAATATCTCCAAAAAATGTGGAACGCTTCACGATTTTGCGTGTCATCCTTGCGCAGGGGCCATGCTAATCTTCTCTGTATCGTTCCAATTTTAGTATATGTACTGCCGAAGCAAGTACACTTAGTTATATAAAATTATAGTACGGCTGTTAACTTACAAGAAACCTTTACTTGCGCGATGTAGATTTTTTTAAGAAATATTCACATATTATGTATTTTGTGGTCTTAAAATTATATTTTTTGAAACAATTATATCTTTCTTTAGTCTTTTATGTAAATAAAAATATATAATTCTGCTGGCTACTTTAAATAAATAGCATAATTTATTACTCCATGTTCAACTTAGTTAAAAGCGCCATCTATGTGTTCAATAGAGAACTTATACCTCTTGATGCTTACTAAACAAACTTTGTAACACTTTTATCAAACCATTGAACATACCTTAAGTAAAAAAAAACTTATACTATATGTCATTTGATTCTATTGCTAAGCAAACAAAGATAATTATGTAAATCATTAATAGTTTACATTGTGACTTCATTAATTTTGTAACACACTTCATGGTGGCGACATCTATACATTTTAAGATGTACTTATTAGCCAGCTCAGTAGTTACAACAACAGTAGATTTCATTTAGTTCTGCAATTTTGTTATAGGTGTCACTGTTCATAAGAGTAGGAAAGTTTATTTATTAATATTTTTTTAAATTATAAATTATCATAATTTTACGATGTGATGTTGAATAGAATTATTTTCGTATAACCCGTTCTTGCGCCTGCTCTATTCTATTATTATAATATAGAACTCATGATTAATACCTACCTGTAGGTAGGTATTTAATTAATTAACTTTTAAGCCAGATGACAGCAATGTGAATTGTGATAGGTACTTACTTTGACGCCGCCTTTTGTATGTACACTATTACTAAAGATGTGTTGTGTGCACATTGATTGGTGACTTTTTGTAATATAGTTACAACATGTCCTAGTACCTATCAGAAATGCATAAATGGTCATATTTGAAGAGCTTATTCAAGGCCATGGCATAGAACAACTTTTACAACGGGAGTAACCCTGAAATCGTAAAAAAAACAGCGCTCTGTTCCCTAGAAAATCATCGATGTAGGGATCAACTGTTTTTAGGGTTCCGTACCCAAAGGGTGCTAACGGGACCCTATTACTCTGTCTGTCTGTCACAGGGCTATATCTTTGTAACGGTAATAGATAACCAGTTGAAATTTTCACAGAATATGTGTTGCTGTGAGGTGTATCACGACAAATACTAAAAATAAAAAAAGTCTAAAACCAAAGGGGGTCCCCATACAAGAAACCTCGAAAAACATGCATTTTATTCAACGTTTTTGTTCCTGCTCTATCTTCAAAACGGTAATAAATACCAACGTCAAACTTGGTCTGATTATAGTGCATACTATGTAGTTTAGCAACAAATACTAAAAAAAAGGGCAAACATAGACATATGTGGTGGTACCTACGTAAGAAAGAGATGTAAAAATTCACATTTCGCGTACGTCCGTTGATGTTTTTTGATGAACTCTCGTAAATTAAATCAGTTTATATGGGGTATCAGGTCGATGGGTGGTACGGAACCCTTACTGCGTGAGTCCGACTCACACTTGGCCGGTTTTTTTTCTTTATTTCAGGGTTGCATTGACGTAGTAAAAGTTTTTCTATGCTATGCCTTAAATAAGCTCTTAAAATATGACCACGCATTTCATTATCACAAAAGCTTAGACCAGGTTTAGACCCTTGTATAAAGCAGGTTAAGGAGCTACTAAGAACTAAGTGGCACCCCCATCAATAAAAAACCGGCCAAGTGCGAGTCGCACTCGCGCAGTAAGGGTTCCATACCACCCATCGACCTGATACCCCATAGAAACCGATTTAATTTACGAGAGTCTATCAAAAAACAGCAACGCACAGTGGGCGAAATATGAATTTTTGCATCTCTTTCTTACGCAGGTACCACCACATATGTCTATGTTTGTCTTATTTTTAGTATTTTTTGCTAAACTACATAATATTCACTATAATCTAACCAGGTTTGACGCTGGTATGTATTACAGTTTTGAAGACAGAGCAGGAACAAAAACGTTGAATAAAATGCATGTTTTTTGAGGTAGCTTGTATGGGGACCCCCTTTGGATTAAGACTTTTTTTTGTTTTTAGTATTTGTCGTGATACTCCTCATAGCAACACATATTTTGAGAAAATTTCAACCGGTTACCTATTACCGTTCAAAAGATACAGCCCTGTGACAGACAGACAGACGGACGGACGGACGGACGGACGGACGGACGGACGGACGGACATCGTAGCGAGAGTAATAGGGTCCAGTTTGGCACCCTTCGTGTACGGAACCCTAAAAAGTAATTACTCGCTGAACACATCATTTATCGAAAATCATCATCTCACAAAGTCACAATCTCACAGATAATTATTACAAACATGTTTTTATAGTTAATTGTTTTATGGCCTGGATGCTAAGACCTTTAAGCAAAGTATTTTAGTAAAACACACCCTAATAAAGTAATGCAAACTTTACTAAGAGGTTTCTGAGGTATTGGTGAGGAAATATGAAAAGTCACGTTTTTCAACTTTGTACCTTATACCCATTTACACTTGCACACATTAACGAGCACTTAACTTTTAATAATACACCATTAGGAACATATTAACACTCGAAAAAAAACACAAATTTTGGAAAATAATACAAAATCCACAACATTCTCTTTCCGAATTTTCCCGCCGACCCTTTTTTTTTTTTTTTTTTTGCCGTGGGGAAATCCTCATGGACGCACTCCGCCCGGGGTAGGCGGAGCCAGTGTCGGACTCTTACCGACTAAAACCACCACGGTGTTCCTTCAACTACCTTAGCCGGGGGCGTGGGAACCCGTGAGTATTCACACAACCACTCCCGATAGGTCCTGGCCCGCCACAAGCAGGCGAACCCCTTCTCCCCGTGCGGCCTTACGTTGGCCGCACCCTCCTTTGTGGCGCACACGGAACACTGCACGCCACCTCACCTCATGGGCCTTTATCAGCTGCGCCAACTTCGCCGGCTGTGCCAGCTACGACAGCTGCTGGTCGGGCAGCAGACTACCCCAAGTCTGCTGCTCGCAGACCCTACCTCTCGTAATTTTTTATAGAGGTTTTCTTCCTCACGGTCCGGGCGGTGTAACCAAGACCCTCGGTCCCAAGAGGCGCGAGAACACTACTCAGCGGGCACTCCTGGGGTTACGAGATCGACGGGGGCAGGGAAAGACAGTCCCCCCGCTGCCTGCCCAGTGGCAGGGTGAGTGCACACCGGGCCCGCCCCTGCTCCTCCACTGTGCCCTCTGCTGATATCAGAGGGACACGTGGAGCAACTCCCTACTGGCCCAGAACGGGCCCCTCCCGCGCCAGAATATTCGCCACAGGCAATAAAATCTCCCGAAGGTTAATCCCTCGGCAGGATTTTATTGCCCGTGCCCAGGATGCACCGGCCAAACAACTGCCGATCCCTCCAGACGTGTCCAGATGGACAAGCAGCCGTCGGGCACACGTGGAGGTTTTCTGGCCAGCACCCCTTCCCGCCGACCCTGTTACAACCTTAGATTATCCACAATTTACAGTGCGGGCACACATCATAGTATGTCCAACCGATTTAGGGTTAAATTTAATTCTCATGAAATATAAAAGTAATTTATTTTCGCAGACAAAAATTATAAGGCAGGTACTACAAACAAAAGATCTTCATCAGATCATTTACTTATTCAGAGCACGTTTTCTTGAGATTTTTACCTCAAAACGTTCATAATGACCGTCTGAAGCCTACCATCAGTCATTAAGAAGAACACGCGAGTTATAAACAATGATAATAGCCATGATATACTGTAGCACATAAACGTTACGATGTGGACTAGTGATGGGATGTGTCGCGGGATTTACGGGAATTGTCACTGTGTATTTTTAGGAAGCAAATAGGTACAGCACTCTAATTACATCGGTAGGCAGTCTTTAGATCTGGGAGGTATTGAAGCTGATTTTGAAAGAAGTCATAATTGTTATTAAACTGTTTATTTCAGATAACAGTAGATTATCCATACAAATCATACAAACTATAACTAAAACATACGTTACTAATTACGTGACGTTATCAATAATTGTATTTGTAATTGCGTAAAATCAATAATTTATGAAATTTACGACAATTTTTAAAAGTCAGTTTATTCTCAGATTATCCGGACGCTGTGTCTGAATTTTCATAATACCTGTTTTTTACCAATGAGATGGTGTTCACGAAACGAACAAAAAGAAAAATTTCGTTCAAAATAAACATAATTAAATATCTCTGTCTTACTTTCACGTTGTTAATTAAAATCCCGTAGTCTCAATGTAAATCTCAATTAAAAGTTTTATGTTAACCACACCGACTGTTGTTTTAATGAATTCAAAAATCCAGCTATCAAGGCGTTTTTAATCCTATTTTGTTTTATTAAAATGGAAACAAAAAGAACAATTGGAACGAGTATAATTATTATAGTCTCATTTACGGGTGCAGAAATTCCAACCTGTTCTCCAACGATTTGCAGAGATTTTGATCATTAGAAAGTTGTATCTTAATGTTAGTGGCTCCCTAATTTGAATAAGAATAAGAATAATTTATTTCGCAAAAAATACGGGTCCAGACAGATAGATAAAGAGTCACAGTTAGTTTCCACATATTTTGCCATAAGTGGCACGCAAAAAATTTATAACAATAATAATTAAAATCAGATTAACATAACGTAACCAGCCCACCACTGTCCCACCGAATGTTTTTTTATTTAAATAAAATAATAAATGATAAAGCTCGTACTTATAAGTTTACTACTGTTGAATAGAGTAGGCTTCATAGACTCATATCTACATACAAAATGTCCCGGTTTGTAGTAACAAAACTTTAAGGGTGGTAAACTCATAAAGATAAAGATCATTTATTTGTCAAACATGCGTTTGCATACAAATTAAAGCATGCAAGCAATTACATGAAAGATATAAAATAAATTGAAGTACCTACATGTTTTGCCTATCAAGGCGTACAAATTAAAGTATTTTAACAAAATAATTTAAATTAAATAATGAATGTCTATAAATTTTAAAATAATTAATAATTTAATAATTCAAAATAAAAACAAATAATAATAAAACGGAAATTTATGTCAGAATAATCATTATTCAATTAATAATAGTGTTGAATTACATTCAATTTAATAAATAATATTCTAGAAGTACAAGTCATAATGTGATAGTGTCAGTTAGGAAGTCACTTATACAAATAATAGCACTTGCCTGTTAATAAATTGAGTAAAGATGTGTCTTTATAAGGGCGGGGCCTTTCTTAAGCGACAATAACTCTTAAGGTAATTGACTTTGAGCTATGACTTTTTTAATAATTTGTAGAAAAACTCAAAAACTAACAAAATAACGCATAAAAAAATTAAGCTTAAAGTTTTTGTAATATTTTAGAAAATGTAAAATTATGTTCAAAACTTCACTTTCATGATTTATTACAAAAGTAAGTTAAGTTTTGTATGACAGTTTTTTTTTTTTTAGCTAATGTATGCCATAACGTTTCAAATGACATTAAATTTACACCTTAGTGTGACTGATCATAACTGGTCTTAAGTTATGATCGTTAGATTATGCAGATGTCTAAGTAGGTAAGTCAAATAATAAAATTGCTCTTTCTTTGGGGGTGTTGGGATTGGACCACACAAGTGGGATGTTTTTACCGCTTAAATTGAGTGTATTTACCACCTTAATTTTATAGTATAGGATGGCGAAACGAGCTAAAGGCTCACCCGATGTTAAGTGGTTACCTTTGCCCATAACAACTGCAATACCATCTAGGCTGTTGCCTAAATGGTACCGCAAGTCGGTTCGCCAAACTGAGACATGAAGATGGAAAGTCTCATGTGATTGTAATTTTACCGGCACTCGTAGCCTTCAGACCGAAACACAGCAATGCAAGCATCACTATTTATAGTTGTATTACAACAAGACAGGGACATATAGTATATATGCCTTTGAAAAGATCCTAAATGTGATTTTCCACTAGGGGTCTTATGATGGTCAATTGGTCATTGCCCTACGATGTTTGAAATAATAATGTACAATACTTACGATGATATAAGTTTCACTCATATTAAACTATGTTAAAATGTTGTTGTTTTTTAGGGTTCCGAAGTCCTACAAGGAACCCTTATAGTTTCGTCATGTCCGTCCGTCTGTCCGTCTGTCTGTCTGTCCTAATCCTTTACAGCTTAACAACTTCTACAGTTATAAACATAAGTAAATGAAATTTTGTTGAAAAATGGCTTAGATCTCAATTTTAAATGAATAAAAAAATCGTAATTACGTATTTTAGGGGTGGCGCCCATACATGTGAAATGGGGTTGAAAAATTTTTTTCGCTGGACCCCCTCGTGTTGCGTATCATTGAATAGGTCTACTAAAATGAAGGTAATGTTTCATATATAACTTTTTTATCAGGTGTACCATCTGCGAAATATAGCCCGCCAAAGTGGCTTACAATGTGTCCCCCCCCAGCCATTTCTAAACTATGCAACGTAGAAACTTATAATCTTCCACATTGATAGACCTTTGTAAAAACTCTCTTTTAAAATTATTTCGTATAATTTGATATGAATTTTTTGAGTTATAGAGAGAAAACTGAAAAATACTTAAAACGTCCTAGTTCAAAGGTCATTGACCTTAGAGAAAAATGATCTTAGCAAATAATGCTCCTTTAGCTACTTTCTATTTTAAAAAATTACAAAAAGTAACTTTGTGTTATATTGAAATGACAAACTTCTTAAATTTGGCGCTGTACAGCGCCATCTAGCGGCTAGTAGCAACACTCTCTGAGTCGCCAATGCTGCCGTCTATTGCATTTGGCACTTTATAGCGCCATCTAGCGGCGGCTACTAACAACACTATCTGAGTCGCTAATGCTGCCGTCTATTGCAAAAACTAAAATAGCTATGATTAATATTCGATTTGATTTGTTTGTAACACCTAGGAACCCTATAATACTGAGCATGGCCCGACATGCTCTTGGCCGGTTTTTATTTATATGTGCACGAAAAGTCCCGTAACTATAGTTATATACGACGATAGAGCTAGATATTCTTAATGCAAACAAAATTACGCTGCTTGTAAGAAATTTACAAAATTATATTCAACGCCTATAAACAGAATAAAATAAGTAACTGAGGAACTAGTTTGACATTTTGACAGTTATAATATAGAAAATGAGAGGGGCTCGTAGCGAAGCAACGACTGCGCGGATTGTACGATCTGCAAGGTTAAGCTGCACTTGCCGCGGTCAGTCTGTGGATGGGTGACCGTTTCGTTACACATCGAGACCCCTCCGTGCCTCGGAGAGCACGTTAAGCTGTCGGTCCCGGTTGTCATACGAATATCTATGGCAGTCGTTACGGGTAGTCAGAAGCCTGAAAGTCTGACAACTGGTCTAACCTCCGAATGTCAATATTACCCAGTAACTGGGTTGCGGGGGTCTGATGGCAGTCGCTCCGTGTAAAATACTGATGTTCAGCCGCATCTGGCTAGACTGGAAGCCGACCCCAATATAATTGGGAAAAGGCTCGGAGGATGATGATAATATAGAAAATGAAAAATCTGTAAAGACGTCACATTTATTCCTCAGTTAATAGTTAACAGACTATTAAATTACCGGCACTAAGTTACATAACTCTTTATTTGAAAACCTAAAACTTTTTTACGTCGACATAATACCTGATTGATTTACCGTTTTTCACTCGCAAATCCCGGGCTACAAGTTGTCAGCACTAGTGTATGGCATGAGCCCGGGAACATTACTCTGCACTGAATCCCTATGCTTAGTT
Source organism: Asteroscopus sphinx (assembly GCA_949699075.1). Taxonomy (NCBI): domain Eukaryota; kingdom Metazoa; phylum Arthropoda; class Insecta; order Lepidoptera; family Noctuidae; genus Asteroscopus; species Asteroscopus sphinx. The sequence continues at coordinate 27,324,712 of OX453012.1, forward strand.
TCGCAACATCTCGCAGTTAGAGATATATTGGGCTATGCATACATGGTATTTATTATTGTATTATATTATGATAATTTAGAAAAAAAATAGGTTTATTTTGGGTACAAAAGTTTGAAGTCTTCTTCATAGAAGTATTGAGTTGAGAGCTAAACGAGTATGATTTGCGGTCCACCTAACTAAAATAATCTTTGAGAGATAACAGCTGACATTTATTTTTTTCGAGCTGGACCGCACCCGCGTGGGGCGTTCGCGTAGTTGGGTTGGGTGACAGCTGGTGATCAGAATCTGACGATGGAGCCGGAAGGTGGTCATTTTAGTCAATTTAAAAAACGTTTTATAAATATATATTTTCGTTTAAATAAATTATTAAATGTAATTTTAAATGTATGGAGATAGTCAAAGTGTTAAATTCATGGCGCAGATAGTAAGTGTCGTATTACTTGTGTTTAGGGTACGATTTTCAGATTGATTCTTTGATGTACTACGATGGGACTGTCATGCGTTACGCGGAGTTCCTATAAAATACTAAGAATAAAAAAAAACTGTACTTGCAACCTAGTTAATTGTTATGTTTCTGTTGTAACAAAAACAAAAAAAGTCTAAAACCAAACGGGGTCCCCATAAATGATACCATTTTTTTCAACGTTTTTGTTCCTGCTCTATCTTCAAAACTATAATACATAACAGAGTCAAACTTGGTCAGATTATAGTGCATATTATGTAATTTAGCAACAAATACTAAAAATAGGACAAATATAGACATATGTGGTTACTGAAATAAGAAAGACATGCAAAAATTGATGATCTTTTGATAAACTCTCGTAAATTAAATCAGTTTCTATGGTGTATCACGTCGATGGGTCGTACGGAACCCTTACTGTGTGAGTCCGACTCACACTTGGTCGTTTTTTTTAATTATGCTTGGGAAGTTTTTAGCACACACATAAATTAGGTGATTTTAGGTACAAAATATTTATCATTTCAAAGGCTGAATGCGCATTTCATTTCCAAAACTTTAAAAATGGAACAAAAACTGCGCGCGGGCAAATTGGCATGAATGAAAATTAGATACTGTTGAGTTAATTTGTGTATTGTTTCCTCGCAAATGAGAGAAAAGTACTATACAAGTCTCGGCTGAAATAGCAATTAACGACCTCGTTTAGTTAAAAAGGACTCGGCTGGGGCCTCGTCCTTTTAAAATCACTTCAATATTACTCAACCGTCAATTGCTTCTTTTCAGGCCTCGACAGTAACATACCTACTATTAACAGCCGCAGCTACACCCATTCCAATCCCTTCTCAACGAAAATGTTCTTAACTTACGTCCATGATTTATTCTGGCATAAGATCAAAATGTAACCGATACACCTACTATTAAAACTGTACTTAGTGAACACAGATATAATAAAAAATATAGACGATGCTTTCTCGATGGTTACTGGACTGGTTTGAGGTGCATGTGTGTGCGTGAGCGCTGGTTGTACACGAAGGAGCGCGGTTTTTTTTTTTGACTTAAAACTATGATTGTTGACAGCCTCGTTGGTCTAGTAGTCGCAAGCGCGAGTGCTGAGCGTGGGGTCCTGGGTTCGATTCCCGGGTCGGGCAAAGTGTTATTGAGATTTTTCATTAGGAAATTCTCAGTAGCAGCCCGGAGTATGGTTTTGTGCCCGGTTTATGGCAATAGGCTCGCCCCCTATTACATGGGACTATAACATAACTGGTGAAATGTGGGTGTTCGATACACCTCTGCCTACCCCTTCGGGGAAATACAGGCGTGAAAATATGTTATGTTATGATTGTTCGCAGAACTTCGTCTATATATTTTACTATGTCTGTATTAGTCAAGCAATAATAATACTTTAATAACATATTACCTATCAGATAATGCACTATACTACAATCTGCCCTAAATTATTAGATCACCCTTACGTTTCGTAAGCGCACACGATCGGCACGTGGCGAAGTAAAACATAGTAATATGAACGTAAACAAAGTTATTAGTCTGTTTGTTCAGTTATAATTATGAGCTGATCTAATCCTGGCCTCGAGGGCTTTGTGTCATGTGCAGGTCAGGAAATGGAAGTGATCGTGTGTGAGAAGAAATTGTAATGGAGCTTGTAATTACTACGCAAACAAGCAGCAACTCCTTTCGATGCAGATTTTGTTAAGAGAACATGTAGGTCCGCTATGGTGTGCAAGTTAGAAATGGCAGGTACTACTCTTCCAAGTCACCAGTATCACTTTCTGAGCCCCAGACTTTATAACAAAGTAAACAGAGAACTTCAAATCTATTCACTAACCTTAAATAAGTGCAAAACCAAAGTAAATGAGTGGCTATATACACTTTCTTATGAAGATACAGAAGGTCTGGTCATAAATTAATAATTCTCACGCAATAATACATCAACACACAACATACCTCTCACACATCCATACATTACACATACACACTCAAATACTTAGATGATGTTAAATAGTAACTATTTGTATTTTATCTAAATATTTATTTTACTGGTTTTATTTTTGATCATGTTTTTCAAGCACAGTTATTGCATTATATTCCTGTAGAATCTGGAGGTGGGCGATGGCAGCTGCGACACGGTGCATACTACTGCAGCTACTATCGTACTCTTGTACCTTGTTATACTTGTAATAATGTTGCCCAATAAACTTTATCTTTATCTTATCTTAATTTTTTGCATGTACTTTGGAGAGTGTGCGCAAGAGCTCCATGAGCTTATTCCGCCATCTCCTTTCTTTCATCGGACTACACGACGCACTGCAGGATATCATCCACATTTGGTAGAAATCCCTACTATCAGGACCAAGCGCTTTGAGAACTCTTTCATAATGCGCACAGCAAGTTGTGGAATTCACTGCTGGCATCTGTATTTCCGGGCACTTTCAACCCTAACGCCTTTCGGCACCTAATAGGTATGCTAGGTTTGGTATCTCATAAAAAAAATACTTCACTACATAAAAGCAGGGCAGCTTGTGGCGAACTGTCGGTGAGTGGCAATTACACAATTTCACCTTACACTGCATACCTTATTACTTCGGAGAATTGGTTAGAGCCTCATCTCCAGTTTGCCTATATTGGGTAGCTGGAGTGGAACTCTAAGAGTGCCCACAGGACTTTCAACTCTGGCTTGCCTTGGCTGGCCAGCCAGAGGGGGGCCACCAGAGCTATAAGCTCGGTGTCGGAAGTATCTAAAGACGTAATAGTGAGGAAAATCACTGTCCAATTGTAAGTCCACTTCTGTGGCTGTTGTGTCTTATTGTGTAGGTACTAGACCCACGGCTTCGCCCGCGTTTGAAATAAAATACAGCCTTTGTTACTTCTAAATAAAGTAGCTTTCTAATGGTAAAAGAATGATTAAAATTGGTTTATCAGTTTCAGAGTTTATCTATTACAAACAAACAAACAAGCCAATCCTTCCTCTTTGTTATTAGTATAGATATTTTGCACCATCGTTATAATAAAAACAAATAAAGAATGTTATGGCTTCTTTTATGTCTTTTACATATCACAAAACTATGCTATAGAATATATAAAAACTAAGCTGTTTCCCGCGGCTTCGCCCCCATCGTATAACGATAAAAAGTATTCTATGGTCTATCTGTGAGCCAAATTTTATACAAATCCGTTCTGCTGTTTTAGCTTGATTGAAGGACAAAGAAACAAAATCATAAAGATGTAGTATTTTATGATAGTTCAACAGCCCTTTATTGAATTTTATTGACTGAAACAATACTATTAAACGTACACTATCATATTTTCCGATTCACCTATCAACTTCTAAATCAGCTCTACGCAAGGTCATAAACGATACATAAATACTGCGCACTTTTACACCCACTGAAGTATTAAAATGCTACAAAAACGCGTTTAAAAGTGCGCACTGGGCCACAAATTTTCACGACACATTGACCTAACCTCAATGGTTCGAAGTATCAATAAAGATCGTTTTCGTTATCCCGTCAGTCGTTTCAGAATATGAGAGTTTATCAAAAACACGTGAAAATCTCATTGGATTTCGATCGTAAAGTTCGGTGAAAGTAGGTGTCACGGGTGATGAGATTCGCTTTATGTCTATGAAGGTCTTTCACTCGGCTTTGGTTGAGTGTAAATTGGAATTGAATATATCTGCCTACAGGGGTTCCATATGAAATGAAACTGTCATTCTTTTTGAAGTATTAGTTATTAGCTTTTTGTATTAATAAAGTAAAGAAGTGTAGTCTGATTTTATGATGACCTGAAGATTTGTTATTAGATTCTAATTCATTTGAAACGTAAACGTGCTTTCTTAAGAATCATGGCGAGATCCATGCATTGATACAAAAAAATAGATTTTTAAAGAATATGGAATAGTTTTACTATTGAAAGAATAATTTTCGCCATTTAAAATATTTTTTAAATGCTGAAATAATAATATAATATAATATTAATCATTCCATTGATAATATTGAGCTGATTTCTGAACATGACTAAATTGACAGCTGGCTGTATGTCGTGTTCAAAAATTAGCTCAATTTCAAATGATTATTTCGAAAATATAGTTTCAAATCTTAAAAAAAATGTACAGAATTCGCCACGATTCATTGAAGCTCAAAATTTGGCTAACATCTGCATTTAGTTTTAGTAAATGTCACTTTTTAGGGTTCCGTACCCGAAGGGTGACAAACGGGACACTATTACTCTCGCTACGCTGTCCATCCGTCCGTCTGTCTGTCACAGGGCTTTATCTTTGGAACGGTAATAGGTAACCGGTTGAAATTTTCTCAGAATATGTGTTGCTATGAGGTGTATCACGAAAATACTAAAAACAAAAAAAAGTCTAAAACCAAAGGGGGTCCCCATACAAGAAACCTCGAAAAACATACATTTTTTTCTATGTGTTTGTTCCTGCTCTATATTCAAAACGGTAATATATTACCAGCAGCAGCAGCAGTATATATACCAGCCTCAAACTTGGTCTGATTATAGTGCATACTATGTAGTTTAGCAACAAATACTAAAAATAGGACAAACGTAGGCATATGTGGTGGTACCTACGGAAGAAAGAAATGCAAAAATTCACATTTCACGTACGTTCGTTGATGTCTTTTGATAAACTCTCGTAAATTAAACCAGTTTTTATGGAGTATCAGGTCGTTGAAGGTACGGAACGCTTACTGCGCGAGTCCGACTCGCACTTGGCCGGTTTTTTATGAGACTTGCTGGTACAGACAGAATACATACACAATTCTATACTATGAAGCGACTTATACAAAATGTACTAAAAAGGGTTTTACGTTCACAAAGTCAATGCTTGGTATGAACGTGAGTAATGAAACAAAGTTATTACTCCAATTAAGTCTAAAAGTGCGCACTATGCTCGGCTAACCGTGCGCATATGCTGCATAATTACAGCCAACACACTGATAAAAGTTTTAATCTAAACATTCGCCGTACACAAGCAATTTTTTTTTTTATTTTTTTTTTTTTTTCCGATGATCGCTGGAGCATACGAGTCCTTGAGTGGAGACCGCGAATCGGCAAACGCAGCGTAGGGCGCCCCCCCGCCAGGTGGACTGACGACCTGAAAAACGTGGCTGGGGGGGGACTGGATGCGGAAGGCAGAGGACCGAGCGTTGTGGCGCAACTTGGGAGAGGCCTATGTCCAGCAGTGGACTGCGATAGGCTGAGTTGATAAGCAATTTTAATAATTTTCTTATAATGAAAATCGGGCTGTTCTTATAGGGAAAATATACTTGTTATGAAAGATAGTAACAAAATTAGAGGTCATTAGCAGTTGCTTGCTTGTATACAGCTGTCTATACGTGATTTGTATTATTTGTATTATATTATCTGTGGTATTATAGAGATCAGCCTATTCCTATGGTACCCCACTACTGGGCTCGGGCTTATTTTGATGTTTTCCTTCACTGCTAACGGAAGTAACAGTGATGTTCAGATCCGCATATGAATTCTGATAGTAATAGTAGGCACTATTTGCCTGGCATTTAAGATGAACTGCCCCCCTAGCCAAGTTTACAATCTACTATCGTCAACGCTATAGAAAACAATCAAAATGTATGGGAATGACATAATATGCCGTGCCTACTTCTCCGCCAAATAGTGATGCTTGCATTGCTGTGTTTCGGTCTGAAGGGTACGGGTGCCGGTGAAATTACAATCACATGAGACTGTCCATCTTCATGTCTCTGTTTGGCGAACCGACTTGCGGTACCATTTAGGCAACAGCCTAGGTGGTATTGAAGTTGTCATGGGCAAAGGTAACCGCTTAACATCAGGTGGGCCTTTAGCTCGTTTCGCCATCCTATACAATAAAAAAAATATTAAAAAAAAAAAAATATCACAACGAATGACTTTTTCGTTGAGATATGTCATTCCCATACATTTTGATTGTTTTCTATAGGTTGATGATTGTAGATTGTCAACTTGGCTAGGGGGGCTGGACTTATTTGGCACAGTCGCAAGACACACAGCATCTATGATCCGTTTCGTATATTTGATTGTGTTCCTGTTGAATTGTATCTGTGTACCTATGTGCTTCAGGTCAAATAAATGTTTCTTTCTTTCTTTCTTTAATGAGGAGGGATGAAACGATGAAACGCATGTTACTAAAAGAGTGATGAATATAAAATTATGTTCATGGAAGAAGAGGGAGACCAAAGGAAAGATGTATGCGTTGCGTGAAGAATTATATGGATGAAAAAGCAGTAAAGTTTAAAGGTTAAACCGCACTTGAGATGCGCGGCGCGGCACTTTGTAACCGCACTTAAGCTGCGCGGCACTTACTAAACGTACGCGGCATTTTTTTTTGCAGTTGTTGGCCATCTGGTATTGTTTTTCATCGTCCATCTTTGTAGGTTGCACGCTTTGACTATGGAAAGTAATTCCTTTCACAAAGGTTGAACGTGAAGTGACCAAAGACAATGTGATAATTAGGAGAACTGACAAGCTGTCAAGATTACAACTGACAAGAGAATTCACATCGCAAATGCCGCGCTGCACCTCTCCGCCGACGCTAGCTATACAGCACTAGCGGCGGCGCGGCGCGGCGCGGCGCGACAATGTATTCTCTGGGCGTCAACTCTGCAGCAACGCGCCGAGTCGTTCCGCTACCGCGACACCATAGTGCGGTTAGAATCATACAAATCAATACAAAGAATATTTTTGGTGTTGCGCCGCACCGCTGCAGTTACGCGCCGCGCCACGCAAGTGCGGTTGGCCCTGTATTGAAGCGGTTAAGTTAAACCGCACTTGAGATGCGCGGCGTGGCACACGTGGTATTGATTTGTATGACCCAACCGCACTACGACATCGTCGCGGCAGCGGAACTGCGCGGCGCGACGCTTTTCAGTACAGGGCCAACCGCACTTGCGCGGCGCGGCGCGTAACTGCAGCGGAGCGGCGCGGCACCAAAAATATTCTTTGTATGTACCAATAATTGGGAAGGAACTAACTCCTGAAACACAGGGATAACCTAATTTTGGAGTTAGGGACTTATTTGAATTGTTATGTGGAAGTCAATAAAGTGTTTACTATGTTTACTATGTATTGATTTGTATGATCCAAACCGCACTCAGTATTTATTTCACCGTTACCACACTTCCACACCTAAAAACACATTCCATTAGCTTTTAAATGTTTAATAGGTACCACAATTTAAAGGGGCTCTTCATTACACCCTCTGTAACCTGAGAGACATTCACAATTTCACGGTGACCGCATCGACAGGTGACTCTAGTCAGCCATAAAATACTCTTTATGGTGTTTTTATATCGATGACCGATACGTTTTTTGATTGAGTGATTTGTAACGTATCATCAACGTTTTAATAACTTTTAGAGTGTGGTGAAGTGTGAAGTTAGGTTGGTCATTTCCTTTATAAAATTGTTTTGTTGATTATAAATAAATAAACATAACATAATATAACATAATCAGCCCATTACTGTCCCACTGCTGGGCACGGGCCTCTTCTCAGTATGAGAAGGCTAAGGCCTTAGTCCACCACGCTGGCCAAGTGCGGGTTGGTGGTTATTTATAAATAAATAAAAAAATAAAAAATGGGGACATTTTTACACACCACCATCTAGTCCCAAACTAAGCAGAGCTTATACTATGGGTACTAGATAATACTTATATATATTTTTTTTTGTAAATACATACTTATAATACATAAGAAACACCCAGACCAACACAAACACTTATGTTCATCACACAAATATTTGTGTCCTGTGGGAATCGAACCCACGACATCGAGATCAGCAGTCCGTCTCTCGAATCACTAGACCACAGACGTTATTATTGACTATATAGTATACGCCCGCGGCTTCGCCTGCATATACAGAAAGAAGTTATCGCCATACCTCGAGAACTGTTTATCTTCCCGGACTAAAAAAATTGCCATTTATCTTTGCCTATTTTGTCAATCCAGGTTATGTTCTGTGTGCGAAATTTCATCCAAATCCAATATAAAAGACAATATACCTACATTGAAGTTTGATGGCATCTGCATCCGCAAAGTATGTTTATTTCATTTTATTTTATTTTATTTATTCAGGGACAATAAACAGCTACAATACATATGTTGTATAGAGATCGCCGTGGAGCGACAAGACCGCCAGTTGTACACTAGCGCATAAGTAGTTATTTAAGAAATTACTATAATCTTGTTGTGCAATAAAGAGGATTTGTATTGTATTGTTGGTATATAGAAAAACTTAGTGTCAGTTGTTTTTACAATATTGTAGCCCACTACATTATCCAGATATTAACAGCAAATATAAGGCTAATAGTGCCACTAAAAGAGCATTACATTAAGTCATAACATCAATCAATTTTAATTTAATTATAAATATAATAATTATTTTAATTACATAGTTTTTTTTGACAAAAAGTACTAAATTAAATATAAATTGGACAAAGATTCACATATTAATTATGGACAAACATTCTATTATTATAACATTATATATTCCGTCTGAATTTTGATTAAAAGCATACAAAAATATCAATATCAATAAAATTGTGATTATAATAAAGTTGTAGGTACACACGGCTACACATCAAGCTGTACATTTCCAGTATAAGCTGACCTCGCATTGTGTGGGTTTTCCTTACAACGCGAGGTCAGCCTTTACTGGTTTTGTACAGCTTGATGTGTAGCCGTGTGTACAACTATAAGTCATAAGTGATTTATTTCATAACAAAAGTACATTTGTGTCGAAATTAAACTTAATATGTAAACAAGCTACACAATAACATTACTAAATGCAATAATATTTTTCAATTTTTTATATTTTTTTATACCCGTCGAAACACCTCTTTCTTTATGGTATTAAGCTCTATGTTGCAATAGAACTGATGTCTACTTATCAGGGACCAAAAAATGTACTAAAGAATAGTCACATTAAGACTCTTGACCAACCACTAGAGCATATATTGAAGGTTATTAAGTTACTTAACAATCACCAGATTATTTCACAAGATTACTAAATTACTACTTTACAAAATAAGACGAAACTACGTCTGTTTATAAATATGTATAACTTCTTCAAACGTCCGAATTAAAGTGAGTCCCTCCGCCAAAGCAACTACTTTTATCATCTCGGAATATTACTCTATAACGAAAAATAATACCAAAACAATCTATAGGTATCTTATTAGATAACAACAAGAATTATCTTTAACTACTAAAAGTGATTTTACAGCCATAATCCGAATTATTAGCAAAATAAAACATCAGCAATGTTAATAACAGAACCAATTGACGCAACAGATTCATGATAAATTCGGAAATCATGACACAACTTAAAGTATTGAGAAAATCGATAGTACAGAATGAATACTTTGCGTATGCCATTACATATCTTTTGTAAAGCTTGGAGATGTATATATGCTTTTACTTTTACCATAGAATAGGTAAACTAGTCTCTTTTCTTATGCTTTTACCTTTAAACAGTTTTGTGTTACTTGGATTATCACCTTTCATACACTAAAACTTAGGTTCACATTGTATCTCATTTAATTTAAAACACCTAGTATCTGCGGAATGAACATCAGTAGCATCTTCTCTTTACTTTACCTAAAACCGAAGGATACAGCATCATTGTTTGTTATTCTAATTCTTGTTATATTCCAATCTTGGGTTATAAACAACAAAATGGCACGGATAATATAATACTATACAAAATGGTTAACTTTTAGACTAAGGAAAACTTTACAATATGGGCTTACTGGTCTGTGACAATATGTATGTAATTATTTTTCCATTCATTCAAAATTAAATTAATGTTCACAAAGTTAGTCAAATTCAAATTTTGAAGAGAGAACGAAACCACCAAAGAACAACACGGCTGGTGGTTTCCATAAAACAATATGTTGTGAGAAAACATTATATGTTCTTCGCTATGTAGTAGCTAAATAATAACATTAGGAGTTTGACTAACTTCTGTTATTAATTCACTGTTGAACTTTTACACCAACATTTTTTTTTTTTTTTTTTTTTTTTTTTTTTTTTTTTTTTTTTTTTTTTTTTTTTTTTTTTTAACATCACCATCACATTATTTTATATTACGAATAATAAATAACTTCGAAGAAGATTTTGGAATGCTCTTTATTTTGCGGTATATCCTTAGCCTAGTTAATGATATAACTAGAAGCTTGAGTTGGCGGGAAAATTCTGAAAGAGTTTGTTGTGGATTTTCTATTATTTTCAAAAAATTGTGATCATAGACTAGTAAAGCTCTAGACGTCGACTAGCCAGATACCCCCGGTCACTAGTGTTGCCTGACAATCGATAGACTATCAATTGTCTATCGATAGTCCCCCAATCATCATACTATAGATCAGCCTATCGATAGTATGACTGATTTTAGGGGGGGACTATCGATAGAAATAGAAATAAACTTTATTGACTTCTTAGGTTTTCGCGATCACTACACATTATAATAAAACAAAGTTTATTTATTTATTTATTTGACACTAAATAAGTTCATAATTTGTTGAAAGCTCTGTTTTCTGAACTAAGCTATAATCTAGCCTGTGTGTCAGAAATCAGTTCCTTCCCCGTTTAAATGACACAGAAAGATTGTACAAGCTTTGTGATTTATACATTACTGATGCATGCAAGTATATAAGAATAGCAAAAAAACGTGAGTGTGGGTAAAGCTAGCAATAGTTATAGTTATATTTATTTTATATAATATTAAAATACTTACTGTTATCAGTCGGGTTGTGTTTGTTTGCATATATCGTATTGCATATATATATTTATATATAGTTTAACCGGATTAAATCGCGTATATTATTTAAATTGGTTTCCCTGACCAAGCCTACCCATACAGACAGGTACTTGAACGGTGAATCTCATCACCATCCTTGTCAGTTAGCTACCGTGGCCAAATCTTTGTTACAGAGAGCACACCGCATCTGCGATGCCGACCACCTGGCAGGGGAACTTTACCATGTGAAGCATGTTCTCAAGCATAATAACTTGCGAGCTCCACATCCCCACCGCAAACGCCGCTCGAAACCCAGCACAGTTGATCGTCGACCTGCTGTTCTACCATTCATCAAAGGGGTCACCGACAAAATTGGTCATATCTTGAAGCGTGCTTCTATCAAAACCTATTTCAAGCCCCAAAGAAAGATCAGCCAACTCCTCAGACCGGTGAAGTGTCACATTCCCTTACAAGATGCAGGGGTCTACAAGATTGATTGTGATTGTGGGTTATCATACATAGGGCAAACAAAGCGTAGTATAGCCACTATAATTAAAGAACATATAGCTGACGTCAAGAACAGACGCTCCACAAAGTCTGCAGTGTGTGAACATGCCCTAGACAAACCCAACCATTTTCTTCGATTTGATAAACCACAAGTTCTGGCGAAGGAAAACCGATATGTACTTAGAATGCTCCGTGAGGCTATTGAAATTAAAAAACATCCTAATTTTAATAGAGAAGATGGTTGGCAGCTGCCACCTGTTTGGAACCCAGTCCTAAAAATAATCAAGTCCCAAACAGCACGCAACACTGTAAAAGATAATGATATTGAGAGTGATTACTGCGTGCATCGAAACGATTTTAATTAATAAATATTGTACGGTAGATAAAAATTTTTTTTTTTTTGAAATAGCTGTAAAGGCGATTGTCATCTTAGTCTACCTGCGACCACGAAATTCTGCAAAGCTTTCGAAACGTCAGGGAAACCAATTTAAATAATATACGCGATTTAATCCGGTTAAACTTTGTTTTATTATAAACTTTATTGCATTAATTGTGGTACATAAAAGATCTTACAATAATAATTTACATACTTACATACATCACATACATAGATACATCTATAGTCGATTTTTATGCAACACTACCGGTCACCACGCATATACAGTATCACTGCATATCATACGCCCCGCCGCCAATCGGAACGTCACTACGTCAGCGAGCGGCACTAGTCATACCACCGAACTTTTGAGCCGACCAATCATAACACGCCCCCCGCCACCCGCCAACATTTTACGACTGTGTTCTCAAGCTAAACTTTGTTTATGCGGCGTCTTGAGGCTTACTGGTCTGTGTTTGTGATTAATGAATAAATTAATAATTTTTCGTATTTTCTCATCAACCCCTCAAAAACCTCTAGTAAAGTTTCCATCACTTTATTTGAGCTAAAAGTCCTAGCAACCAGACCATAAAATTACTAAAAAAACAACAAACTTAAGTTCAAGGCTTTTTGCTTATTTTTGGTAAAGACTTGGTAAATCTTAGGATTTACCATAGTTTGAGCCAAAGACAGGAAGGTGAAGCGTGGGTAGGCCCCCTCACAAGGTGGACCGACGACCTGGTGAAGGTCGCGGGAATCCGCTGGATGCGGAAGGCGCAGGACCGGTCGTTCGGCTGAAATGATGATGGTGATGATGATGAGCCAAAGACATTGTATTGTCTTTGGTTTGAGCATTTACAGTCTAAAACGAAAATAATGATAGCTCCTCGCATCTAGTTTTTTGTAGTAAAAGTGTTGCGTACATAAAAGCCAGGTAGAAGTGAAAGCAATTTAATTATTTGACGATTATTTCCCTGTAAAGAATCATTGTCTCAATAGTTAAATTATCTGCCTTTGTGAACACGTTTTTTATTTATTTCGTCCCAAAAGGAATATAGGAACTGGAGCTTGATGTTGTCACTGACAAAATCGTGTGTTGGATCATTGGCTAATTTAGTAGTAGAGCCACAGATTACTTTATAGTTACTACGTAAATACTTGCATTGCTGTGTCCAGTGCAAAGGGTACGTGTGCCGGTGAAATTACAATTTCATGAGACTTTCCATCTTTAGATCTCAGCTTCATGAACCTGATCTATTATACCATTCAGGCAACAACCTAGGTGGTATTGCAATTTTCGTATGGGCAAAGATAATGACTTAACTTCAGCTCGTTTGGCCATCTTAAATATCATCATCATCATTATCTTAGCCCGGTATCTCCCACTGCTGGGTATAGGCCTCCTTTTGTTTTTCCCAGCCTCTTCAACCTTGTGCGTCTCTCATCCAGGTGTTTCCTGCGGATTTGGCGATATCATCAACCTAACGCGCTTTCGGACGGCCCGGATTTCTCCGACCTGATCTTGGCCACCACTCGGTCAAAGCTTTACTCCATCGGCCATTCTTACGCCGAGCCAGATGTCCTGCCCAACTCCACTTCAGATTAATCGCCCTACCACCGTTGTCGTAGACTTTCGTCCGACGACGAATCTCAGTACTTCGGACTCGGTCGAGAAGATTTATGTCGAAAATAGCAGCTGCACGCTCCATGGTCCTTTGTGCTACTCGTACTTGGTGGACAGTCTCCTTTGTAAGCGTCCATGTCTCGGCTCCATAAGTCATAGTTGGCAGGACACACTGGTTAAATAGACGTGTTTTTAGGCACTGAGGAATTCTTCTTGACCGTAGGACATCTTCCAGCTTTCCGAATGACATCTTATGCCATGAAAAATATTCATTTCTCAATAATGCACTAATACTGAAGTAGCGTACAATTTAATAAAACACAGTGACCTGTAGTTTTTATTATATTACTTTTGTCGTCCCAAAACTTTGAACTTCTTGTAGCTCTGTCATTTAATATTTCCACCTTTAATTTATTAAGTTGACTGTATTCTAAAGGGCAAAAGTTCGAGCTAAAGACATGAAACACTCATTGCAACCGTCGCGGGACTTCAAGATTATGAAGTACGGATTTCAAAGTTTTACTACTTTGACGAATAAGTATATTGACGAAGAAGGATATTGCAGAAGTTTTAAAGAGTAAAATGAAACTTCGAAGCTAAGCAGTAGTTGAGAGCCGAATAGAGGTTAGGTCAGAAATCGGCATATCAACTGGGGGCTGTCAACATGTATTGTCCTAACTTAATTTTCTAGGCCCAACACATCTAAATTTTGCGCGAGGACGCTGTTAGTACAGTCCACTGCATGACAATGGTAACCCTTGAATTAGGAAACCGCCCTTACTACTTACGAAATAAAGCCGCTGTCAACTTCAAGCTGTTACCACTGGCTCATCAGTGGCTACGTTCGACCGTACCAGTTGAATGGTGTTTTAAAACTTCTTTTAGATTTGACTATTATTACCACGGTGGAGATCAAGAGAAAGTATGCGATTAAATTAAAGGGCCTAGATTACTTAAGTTAATAATATGTGTTTTTTAATTATTTATTACTTGTGTTTTAAAATATGTATGTAGAGCACATTCAGGCGATATTTTTTACTTGGTAAAGTCCAGCATTTGAGTTAAATGGCAAAAATCATTATTACTACATACAAACTGTTTATAGCTGTTGCGAAACAACCAGCAGAAATACAAACTTGAACTTCTGTTTCAATTCCAGTGATGACAATGCACACCTGGTGCCCTCTGCTGAAGTTATGCAGACACCAGTCTTGCGTAAAGTAAAAAGGAATCTTACCTTTTTTGTTTTACAAAAATTAACGAAGAATTTTTATAAAGGGAAACCATTTCAGTAATGTATACGCTGAGATTTTTACTTAAGAACTTTTTTGGTAGGAAAAATTGTAGAAAACATTTATTCTTATTTGAAAAGTTTTACTGTTTTGTATGCCATGCTAGAATAATAATTAATATACACAATATTAAAAAAAAAAAATTTTGTTACTTGTTTGTTCAGAAGCTGGACAATTTTCCTGTATATTCATAATCGTCATCATTTCAGCTGAAAAATGTCCACTGCTGGACTTAGGCCTCTCCAAAGGGGGGACTATATCCATATCCCCATATGCCATAATTATTACTGTTTTCTTGAAGTTGTTTAAGTCTGTTGTATTTATTGAAGCTTCACTAACTAATGATACATTATTACTGTGTTAGAGATACCAAATTTAATTTTTTAGCAGCCGGTAGGTAAGTCAAAGTTAGAATTAAATTAGTACAGTCTAACAAAGCAATTAGTATCCAGGTTAGCCAGATATAAATGAAGTTTTCTCAGAAGATTATGGATGTTTTCGAGTAAAATAATCATTTTAATAACGGACAAAGTTCAATTGTATTTATACAAAACACAAATCAAACCGTTCTATAATAATTTCCAGAGAAATCTTCATCTATATCTAGCGACCCTGTATACTAATTGTTTTGTTAGACTTTACCTGGGTTCTGGGAGTCTGATGGCAGTCACATCGTGTAAAATACTGATGTTCAGCCGCATCTGGTTAGACTGGAAGCCAACATGGAAAAGATGAGGAGAAAGGCCTTAAAAGAAGAGTTTTTCGTCATAAACAGTTTTTTTCAAATAACATTTATCCTTTTTGTTACCAGGATACCAGAAAATATGAAGCACCCTAAAAATCGTGTGACTAATATTTTAGCAGACGCGGCTTTTAATCACTTTTTCACATTATAACAGGGATTAAATAATTACCGACGCTGGAGGCTTGTAATAAGGTAATGTTTTGTTAGGTTCGCCGTGATTATGACTTAATAATTAATCCCTGGAGTTGGGAGTATGAAGCGTGAAGTTTATACACGTGTTTTTTGCATAAGTTACCCATGTTTTATGTTGTAAATAACTCAATTATTTTATAATTTTTACGCATGCGAAGCGAAATGTAACTATTTAAATTGAGGAAAGAAAAACATCGCTCACGAGCAGGATTCGATTTTTTCTTTCCACAATTTAAATCGATAAAATAACTCTTGTTTGTTATGAGTTTAATCGCTTTCAGATTTCCGATTTTGAGTTTGAAGCTTAAGCTTACGCTATCGAATTCACGATCTAATTCGTCAACTTTTATTCATGAATCAGTCGTTCCTACTCTATTCCGCCAGGTGCGCTACTGATTTATGAATGAAAGTCGACGCATTCGATCGCGAATGCGTACCTAAGTTTCAAACTCGTATTAGGCAATCGTAGCACGAACAATTTTGACGTATCGAAAGCGAATTTTAATCAAAAATACAACAGTTCTATTACATTTTGATTTAATTTTATGCATAATGCGCACTTTGTATCAATCAGAGACATGAATAAAACCTTTAAGTTAAATTAATATTATGTCTCAAACGAGTATTTCCGATTCAAAAATCACTTACATTTCCGTTTCGATACGTCAAAATGGTTTGTGCTAGGGCTACTGCTAGTTTAAACTAATTTAACACAGGTTTAATGGACAAATATTTTTAATATAAATTCCTGTAAGTAACAATTAATGTGTATGCCATAAAAATGCCAGTTCTGTTCAAGAATCAGACCCATTCCTATTAAAAACATAGGGCAGACAACAATAAGGTTTACTAGCTTAACCATATAAAATTGAAAAACTAAATATATTCATGATTTAGTATGCCTTCGATGAAAGAAGTTATTATTTTAATATTTCAGTAAAGCTAAAATAAGCAGAATAAAATATTCATAACTCTTATTTAAAAACCAAATATTTGAAATTTGAATTTCGCTCCTCTATTCAAAACAAAATACGTGGGCTGTTATTTTAAATTGTTGCACCGATTCTGTTCGATTATTCATCGAGTCGCGATGTGATAATCGAATGCATCTTGTTTGCTGTTCGAATCATAAATATGCAAGATGAGTACGAGCCAATCGGATTTGCAAATCCCTAGAGGACTACTATTCTGGATAAATTTGACTTTGCTTTTAAACTACGTGAAAAATTTACTGTTATTTAATTAATCCTTTATAGGTAAATTGAATAAGTGTTTTACGTTACAATTTTTATATTTTATAATTTAAATTATTTACGAAAAAAAAAACATTCTGATAATAAAATGAGTAAATTTTTATTGTTACCTTTTTAAGTAAATAGGTACTGAATGCAGGCAGTAATGTTTAAACGACGAGTTCTCATAAAAAAACCGGCCAAGAGCATGTCGGGCCATGCTCAGTATTATAGGGTTCTTTAAGAAGGTGGTCTAATTACAAACGAATCAAATCAAATATTAATCATTGCTATTTTAGTTTTTGCAAACAGCGCCACCTAGCGCTAAATTTAAGAAGCTAAATTAAGGAAGTGTGTCATATCAATATAATTTTTTTAAATAGAAAGTAACTAAAGGAGCAATATTTGCTAACATCATTTTTCTCTAAGGTCAATGATCTTTGAACTAGGACGTCTGAAGTATTTTTCAGTGTTCTCACTATAACTCAAAAATGTATAATTACATTATACTCGAAATAATTTTAAAAGAGAGTTTTTATAAAGGTCTATCAATGTGGAAGACTATAAGTTTCTACGTTGCATAGTTTAGAAATGGCAGGGGGGGGACACATTGCAAGCCACTTTGGCGAACTGTATTTCGCAGATGGTATACCTGATAAAAAAGTTATGCATGAAACATTACCTTTATTTTAGTAGACCTATTGAATGATACCCCACAGGAGGGGTGCGGCGAAAAAAAAATTTCATCCCCATTTCACATGTATGGGCGCCACCCCTAAAATACGTAATCAAGATTTTTTTATTCTTTTAAAATTGAGATCTAACCATACACCTAAACCATTTTTTGATAAAATTTCATTTACTTATGTTTATAACTGTAGAAGTTATTAAGCTGTAAAGGATTAGGACAGACGGTCAGACGGACAGACGGACAGACGAACAGACGGACAGACGGACAGACGGATGGACATGACGAAACTATAAGGGTTCCTTGTAGGACTACGGAACCCTAAACATTTAACTATCTATTTTTCAATATTTTTTTTAGGTCAACGCTTTACCATCTAATTAATTACGGTAATTACTTATTATGAATTCCAAAATAGTTTCACATTATTACGTAATAATTATTTGGTATAATTTTTAGAGATATGCATAAAATCATAATTCTCGCACGGTGCGTTGATGTCTTTTGATGAACTCTCGTAAATATGTGGTATCAGGTCGATGGGTGATACGGAACCCTTACTGCGTGAATCCGACTGGCACTTGGCTGGTTTTTTTAAAGAATTTACGCATGCGAATAATTTTTTATTATATTTTGTTAGGTATATGTTTACTTTTAATTTAAATTGTTAGTTTATTTTAAAAATAAATAAATATTTGGGACGTTATTTACACAGCACCATCTAGACCCAAACTAAGCAGCGCTTGTGCTACACAATGGATAGTACTTTTTTTGTAAATAGATACTTTTAATACGTAAGAAACACCCAGACCAACACAAACACTTATGTTCATATTTGTGTCCTGTAGGAATCGAACCCACGACCTCGTGATCAGCAGTCCGACACTCCAACCACCAACCACAGACTACTGACACTATTAAACCACAGAATATCCTTAGAAGATGTACTATCAGCAAATTTTCCGGTGAACTACCACTAAGGCAATAACAAAAAAAAAACCGACTTCAAAAACCTTAACTAAAAAGTAAAAAATAATCCTTGTATGTATTTCAAAATCTTTTCATAAACCAAAATTTTGAAGGCGGCGCGTGATTGACCCTTTGCGTGATAATGTACAGTCGAGCGCATTATCTTTAGTAATAAACAGTATAAGTGAACGTACATGAAAATCACACGCCGCCTTCAAAATTTTGGTTTATGAAAAGATTTTGAAATACATACAAGGATTATTTTTTACTTTTTAGTTGTTGTTGTTGTTATTGTTGTTGTTCCAATCACTGTCGTAAAAAAAACACGCAAATCGGCCAAGAATTCTCAGAAAAAAACGAACCAATGAGCAGATCATCTAGATAGGCGAAGCTAAAATAAACTGATTTATTGAAGCTGGTTAAAAAACTACTCAACCTAAGTCGATAAAATTTATATGGGACCACCGCGCGGGCTTCCTCTACCAAATAAAAAAACAACCACGTAAATCGGCCCATAAATCTCGGAGTAATCGGTGTACATACATGAAAAAAATAAAAAAAAATAAAAACCCGCGGAATACATAACCTCCTCCTTTTTTTGAAGTCGGTTAAAAATCGCTTGCGCTCAGTGTTTGACGTCAGCCGTAGGTACATCACGTAGCGATTGCGCGATTCAGGACTTGGTATTGTTTAGTGGGGTGACGTACATTATGTACACGTGAAGTCAAGATTTGACTGTAGATGCATAGAGAGGAGTAGATATGGGTAGATGTTAAGTTTTTGTGATATTTTTGAAGGTTTTTATAATGATGTAGGTACTATCAGCAAAATTTCCAGTGAACCACCACTAAGGCTAAAATCGCTTGCGCTAGTGTTCGATGGCAGCCGTAGGTACGTGTAATGCAGCAGGATTCGTTCAAGGGACTTTGTCGACAAAATGTATCACCGGGAAGGATGATGGCTCGTGTAAGTGGTTGAAACTGATTTTAAGATTTCAAGTGGCGAATAGTGGCGACCTACATTAGTGAAATTTCATAGATGTGTTGCAGACATCGGTCACCTATTATGAGGCGACTATGAGACAAAATCGTGAAGCGTTTCAAATTTTTTGCATGAATTAAAAATAAAATAATAACAAATTATTTTAACAATTACACGAGAGTGAAATTTCATGTTATTGTTCTAACTCATTATAGTAGTCATTATTTTAATGTTACGCATAATATTTTTTTGGTTAAAAAAAAAACAATAATGAGTTAGTTTTTATTTCTACTCTTATTACGTATTTTCAGTCATTACCAGATTTTTTTATTTAGGTGGATACGCTGTATGGTAATGAGTAATGGCTATTGTTAGATGTAGGCATTTTTATAACTGTTTAGTTAAAAGTCTAGACGTTACAAAAATATTTTTTGCGACATTTAATACATTTCAGCGAACATTCAGACTTCAATTTTAATACGACGTTCATCCTACACAACATCATTCAAATTGACAATAAGAATTATGAATTACGAAACAAATACTCTTCTGAGCGACAAAACCCTTCACATAACAATTTAAATAACTATCTACCTTATGCTCTTAACACTAAGGCTTAAAATCGTGTACCAATAGATGAAGAATGATATAATTGAAAAAACTGAGAGCATAATAACGCGAGAAATGAAAATTGCGGATTGTATAAGAAATTTTATTCATACAAATTGTTCACGAAGCCTGACATTCACAATTTTTCTCTCTTGCTATAGTATTGGAAGTATAAATGCGTATTAGCTTCGTGACCTACTTTTAATTTACTAGAAGTTTAGGAATATCTAAACATCCTGCACACTGGAGAGTGCTCCATGCAGTTCTTAATGGTGTGTGTAGTCCACCAACTCGCACTAGACCACGTGCACAGAGATAGTAAAAAATATAGACTATGGCCCGTATTACAGAAGGTTCCTCAAGAACAGTTTAAACTTCGATGAAGGAAAACATTCTGCACACTGGAGAGTGCTCCATGCAGTTCTTGATGGTGTGTGTAGTCCGCCAACTTGCATCGCACTAGGCCACGTGGATAGAGACAGTAAAAAATGTAGACTATGGCCCGTATTACAGAAGGTTCCTCAAGAACAGTCACCTGATCACTACTTAAGGATAGAATCGTTACTTGAGTATCGGTCTTATTCCAACACGGTAATTATAAACTTTAATTGAACAACATAACACACGAATTTGACCTGGAATAGAATAGAAATCACTACTCAAGCGTAGTCTGGACCAGACTAGAGTGATTACAGATCAAATCTCTGCTCAAATACCGAAACAGGTGACAGTATAAAATAAAGCTAAACTCAGCTGAACTGTGATCAATAAATCTCTAGTAGTTAATCTCTGCTTGAGGAACGTTCTAAAATCAGAGCTCAACTCAAAACTAGTTTTAAACAATGATCAATGCTTGAGTATCGTTCTGTAATACGGGCCTAAGTGCTGCGAACAATCATAGTGAAGCCAAAAAAACCGTGCTCCTTCGTGTAAAACCAGCGCTCTCGCACACACATGTACCTCAAACCGTGCTCACCCCTCTCAGTACACATTTCGCGACATCGTCCAGTAAGTATCGCAAAAGCAAGTATCCTTCAGGTGCAGTGTGTTTATGAGCGCAGGTTGTACACGAAGGAGCAATGTTTTTTTTGGCTTCACTATGATTGTTAGCAGCACTTCGTCTATTACTGTCTGTGGCCACGTGGTGGAAGTGGTGGCCAAATCCCCGTATTCACGATAAACTTTTGATGGGCAATATCTTCTAATCGATTATAGTATGTACATTACTGTCCGGGCCTCAAATAGCTGGCGTGTTATTTTGTTCGACGTAGCAAAGTCCAATTATTTACTAGTTGTAGATTCTAAATAATCAACATAGGTGGTGAGTATTTTATGATATTATTGTTTAGGTACAATTAAAGTGATATTTTGTTGCTAACTCACACTTAACGGTAGATGTCTGAGAATCAAGACAGGATATAGGTGATTAAAATATTCTCAAATGCTTAATAACAGTTAAAAATAACACACCATAAAAGTATTTTCGCGTTACAACTACTTATGTATTCTCATCAAGACCATTGAATTCAACCCTCTTATGTTTTCCGCGCAATTTCTCAATCTTGCACACTTCAGATACAAGATGTTATAAAAGACATAAGTACCGGACACACAATAGAACAACTCTTATATAATTGTATGAAAGTTGTATGACGAATCACCGATTGTAGGATTGTAAGAGCCCTTCATTCATGGGAGCCACTCGATTCATACATCGCCGGTCATATTGATCGAGGATCTATACTCAATAGATCTGGTGTGAAATAATGGTTAATTTATGTCAACCCGTGACGAATTTGCCATCATTGTGTCTGTGGGCTGTTACGTTGTTTGATTGAGGGTTAGTGTGTTACAGTTAATCGATGGTAGTTGCTGTCGTTTATTATGTCGATAAATGTTATTGTAGTATCTAAAGCGGTGTGACAGTAATGGAATGCCTAGTACTAATAAATGTGCCTTTAAAAATCTATCATTTCTGTAAGTCACCTATTAAATCATGAGCGAAATGCACAAATCCTACTAATGTTATAAAAATGAAAGTTTGGCTATTTGATTGTTTGACCTTCAATCATGCTGAAACGATTTGAATGAAATTTGGCTCACAGATAGGCCATAATCCGAATTAACATATAAGTAATTTTTTATACCGGGAAGATAAACAGTTACCGAGGAATGCATAATAACGTATTTCTGTGACCAAATTGGGAAAAGGCGCAGAGGTTGATGAATCATCCCTGAAAAGATTGCTAATGATTTCAAAATCATAATCACAAACCGATTTAGAAAAAAACACGTCAAGGTTGTTTACCAAAAATTTTGTGAAACATTTCGAGTATCGAATTCCTACGATAGCAAAGTTTGACTGGATTATTAGGTACCGTGCAGACATGTTTGCCTCTTAATTATTTTTAATTTTTATTTCGGAATCCTTAATTCAACATTACAAAATAACTTCTTAGATTTTCGCGATCACTACACATTATAATAAAACAAAGTTTAACCGGATTAAATCGCGTATATTACTTATTTAAATTGGTTTCCCTGACGTTTCGAAAGCTTTGCAGCATTTTGTGGTCGCAGGTAGACTAAGATGACAATCGTCTTTACAGATATTTCTAAAAAAAAATTTCAATCTACCGTACAATATTTATTAATTAAAATCGTTTCGATGCACGCAGTAATCACTCACAATATCATTATCTTTTACAGTGTTGCGTGGACTTGATTATTTTTAGGACTGGGTTCCAAGCTGTTTGGGACATGATTATTTTTAGGACTGGGTTCCAAACAGGAGGCAGCTGCCAACCATCTTCTCTATTAAAATTAGGATGTTTTTTAATTTCAATAGCCTCACGGAGCATTCTAGGTACATATCGGTTTTCCTTCGCCAGAACTTGTGGTTTATCAAATCGAAAAAAATGGTTGGGTCAACATTACAATTAACCTACATTGTTCTCACACAATTCTTTCCAAATCATGTAACAAATAATTGTACCATTGATTATTTGAAAAGAGCATATCCACGTTTCTTGCCGGCTCTTCTCCATAGGACCAACTTTTTGGAACCGTGCAATTAGATTCATAATTAACGTTTTGAAAGTGAGTGTAAATGCTTATTCGAAATAAAATGACCATGAGCTCCATGAGCTTATTCCACCATCTCCTTTCTTTCATCGGACTACACGACGCACTGCAGGATATCATCCACATTTGGTAGAAATCCCTACTATCAGGACCAAGCGCTTTGAGAACTCTTTCATAATGCGCACAGCCAAATTGTGGAATTCATTGCTGTATCTATCTGTATTATCGGGCACTTATAACCCTAACGCCTTTAGAGCTGGAGTGAATCGGCACCTAATAAGTTTGCTCGCTCCATCAAAGCTGTCTAGAGTGCGGTAAAGAGCAGATCTAGATATGATAATAAAAAATAAAAAACTTTGACTTTGGACTTTGATAACTTAACCCAAAAGGTAGTAAATTTACTTTAATTAGCACTAAACTTACGTTATCTAATAAGCATAATTTTCAATCACCAGTCAGGTGGCCAACCAAATTGATAAGCTGTTCAATGTTGCGTGAAATTACACTGCGCTGTGGTGAGTGTGTGGTATATTTCGTAATATTTTATATTAAATATTGGCAATGAAGTCGGTCCATGTTTTAAATTATGGTAATGATGGGTATTGGTGGATGGTAATGAGGTTAATGTGGGAATTAAAGTAATTTTGCTTACAGCTGTCAGATAACGAATTGTATTTGACTGAGTGAATTGTTATTTTTATATAATAACTACGTGAGTTAAATTCATAATGATTAATATAAACGGTTTCACTCACGTTATTTCATCGGGTGTGCCCGACCGGTTTCGAGCTCGAACGGAGCCCTTAATCACCAGCTCATGATTAAGGGCTCCGTTCGAGCTTGAAACCGGTCGGGCACACCCGATGAAATAACGTGAGTGAAACCGTTTATATTAATCATTATGAGTGAATTGTATTAGTGATACGACTTGTAGCGAATTGTATTGGTGCAAAACGCAAGTTATATTGTGTTTTTAAACTAGAAATAAGTATCAGTATATAACCGTTACATATATGCATATATGCAGGTTACCTCAGTATGTACACAAGTTGTTGATCTGAAACCGTTGCATATATGCAGGTTACCTCAGTATACAAGTTGTTGATCTGAAACCGTTGTATATATGCAGGTTACTTCAGTATACAAGTTGTTAATCTGCAACCGTGCCATATTTCTAGAGAAAATTATAAATAATGTGATTAGTCATCTATAAATACTAAAACAATTCT
Source organism: Asteroscopus sphinx (assembly GCA_949699075.1). NCBI lineage: Eukaryota > Metazoa > Arthropoda > Insecta > Lepidoptera > Noctuidae > Asteroscopus > Asteroscopus sphinx. The sequence continues at coordinate 27,349,475 of OX453012.1, forward strand.
ATGGTTAATTTAATAACCAAATTTTCACTTAGAAAAATAGCGAGAGTTTGAGAACAAATCCCAAACGACTCTGAAAATAAGTTACCGTCCGGCAGCATTGTCAAAGTGAAGAAAATTCTGCCCATTTTTTTGGTGGTTTCATACGCATTGTGTCGCACGTGTCACACGGAGGGAATTTGTTTGTTTACAAATAAGTATTTAAAATAAATAAAGAAATTTTGGTATTGATTTTTTTCTTGAGTCGTGTTCGATATCTGTGGTATAGTCAACTCCTTTCATTTCATTTCATTTAAATTAAATAAATAAAATATGGAACGTAAAAATTAAAATATGGCGTATGGCATTTAAATATGGCACGGATGCAGATAATATATATATATATATATTTTATTTTTTTCTTTATGTTTAATACAAGCAGAATATAGCACTGTTCCTAAACCACAGATTTTTATATCTGGTACCACCTTTTTTTTTTTTTTTTTTTTTTTTTTTTTTGTTTTCGGGTGGAAATCCTCATGGATACCCTCCGTCTGGGGACGGCGGAGGGGTATGTCGGACTCTTACCGACTAAAACCACACGGTGGCCATCCTCTGCACAAAATAGAGGAGCTCCGGGAACTCCATTGGACCGCGCCGGTGCTCCTCTAGTGCTACGCCTTTGGCGCGTCCCAGGAAAACAATATTGTTTTCCCCACAGCAGCTCGCGACCACCACGTACTGCTGTCCTCCCCAGGGTCGCTTAACAGACACCTCGAGTCCCCCAACTCTTAGCGTCCACGATCCCGAAGGTCCCCTGCCAGATGTAGCGGCAGGGTTGCGGCCCATAGCCCTATCTGGGCCTTGCGCCAGGGCGGTTGCCTCTCCGGCGCCTCCTTCTCCGAGCGGGATCGGCCCTCTCCCGATCTCGCTCTGCGGCCTCCTTCTGAAGCATAACGGTCTCGCAGAAGGAAGCCATGGCCCTCCAAGCCGTCGGATCTGCCAGCATAGCCGACACTACTGCTGACAGAGAAAGATCCTGCCCGATCCGGCTGACCAGGTCCCGCCGTTCGGAGCCCCACGCAGGGCACTCCTCCAGCGTGTGCTGTGCGGTGTCCTGGTCACACCCACAATGGTGGCAATTTGCCGTGGCTTCGCGTCCGATCCTATTCAGGTACTCACCGAAGCAACCGTGCCCGGTGAATACCTGAGTAAGCCGGTAGGTGACGCGCTCGCTCCTCTCCAGCCAGGCCTCAAAGCACGGCAGGACAGCTTCAACCACTCGCTTGTGCGCATACTGCGGCTCTTCCAGCCGCTCGCGCCACATCTCGAGCGCGTGTCGTCGCTCCTGCCGCCTCAGCACTTCAAACGCCCTCGCAGGCGCGCTCCCACCGTTTTGGCGGATGACACGAATCCGGTCGTAGACCCTCGCATCCATATCCGCCAAGATGTCCAACGGCGGGAAGCGTGCCAGGACAGTTGCTGCCTCAAAGGATACCGTTCGGTATCCTCGTGCGATCCGTATGGCCACTTTGCGCTGCAGGCTGTTGAATTTTGCCCTTGAGCGCTGGACGCCTGACAGTCGGTGCGACCATACAGGCGCCCCATAAAGGGCCATGGACCGACTCCCGCGTAGAGGCGGCGAACTTCCTCCCGAGGTCCCCCAAGATTGGGCAGCAGTCTGTGCAGTGCACCAGCTACCCTCTCGATCCGGGGGACCAGGCGATTGAAATGCTCCCCAAAGGCCCAGCGACTATCCAGGAAGAGGCCAAGGTACTTCATACATCGGCCCACCTGGACTTGCGCATCACCAACGCGAACCGTCGAGCTGGGTGGTTCTCTACCCCGTCGCAGGTTGTGGAACCATAGCGCCTCGGTTTTATGGGGCGCTATTTGCAGCCCTAGCTCGCGGATTTTGGCCACAACTTTTGCCACCCCGAGTTCAGCAAGCCGGATGGTCCCATCAAAGGTATCCCCACCGGCCAACACCAAAGTGTCGTCAGCGTAACAAACGACACTGACGCCAGCGGGGAGGTCGACACGCAGGACCGCGTCATATGCAAGGTTCCACAAGAGCGGGCCGAGTACCGATCCCTGTGGAACCCCACAACTAATCCCTCTGCGATGAACGCAACCGTCCCTGCCCACATAGCGAACGTGCCTGTCGCGAAGATAGGCCCCAACAATACCTTGCAGGTAGGAGGGCACACAATGGTGTACAAGTGCCTCCCTAATAGCTCCCCAGGGCAAGGAGTTGAAGGCGTTGACGATGTCAAGACTTATCGCCAACGCCACTCCCCCCCGGGGTACTGCCTGCTCCGACAGCGAGCGGACACGTAAGATCGCGTCCACTGTTGATCGCCGCTGCCGGAAGCCATACTGACTTTCGGCAAGGTCGGGACCGACCCGCGACAGGTGCTCAACGAGGCGTTCGGCAACTATTCTCTCGAATAGCTTGGATGCCTCATCGAGCAGGCATATGGGACGGTATGCAGAGGGCGAATCCGCAGCCCTGCCTTCCTTCTTTATTAGGACCAATCCAGCCTCCTTCCACCCGGAGGTACCACCTGTATTCTACGCAAATAAATGATTCTTTCTTTCTTTCATAAAATTATTACACCATTGCTTACAATATAAACGACGTGAACTTAACATCATGAAACAAATTACTTAAACATATAATATTAAGCCTGTTTCCCATTGGGACAGGCAGAGACTACGGATTTTCACCTGCAATGATCTTGACACACCTTTTTTTATATCAAATGGGCTTGCATTTGACCGCCACTTTATCTGCATTCAACAACCTCGTCATGCATGCTTGTAAGCTTAGAGTGCGGTATAGAACAAACTCTAGGTCTATATCAAGCTAAAAAAATTAAACCGACTTATAAATTTTACGTTCATTAAAGTACCTATATCTCAGAGTACATAAATCAGTTTTTGACATTTTAATCAAGCAATTATGCATAATAAAACGTTTGAATATGACAATTACAACATCTGCTGTTCACCATTATATTTTACACTTCTACAATATTGTATCATAATGAAAACATCTAATTACACTTATTGTATCCTATTTTCATTCCCTTCATAAACAATAGATCACCTTCAAACAATTCGTCATCACCATTCGTCATTACATTACCGTCGCGAATGCAACAGAACTGTTTCGCAAACAGATTTAAATAATCATTTATCAACAATCAAACTGGTTGTATTAGATACGCTTCATACGCTGTTAGCTATTATGATGGAAATGACTGAGCAGGGAATGATGGTTTGCTCAAAATTCGTTGTGTCAGGTTCAAGTTATTTAAGAACTATACTTTCCAAAAATAAAATAAAAGGTAAATTCCATATGATCTATGGCGAAGAAAAACCGATTCAGTACTATTATCTCGTCTGTTTGTCTACCGATTATCTTTTTTAAGGGTTCCGTACCCAAAGGGTGCCAAACGGGACCCTTTTACTCTGGCTACGCTGTTCATCCGTCTGTCTATCACATTCACAAGGTTGTATCTTTCAAACCGTAATAGGTAACCAGTAGAAATTTTCTCAGTATATGTGTTGCTATCACGACAAATACTAAGAATTAAAAAAAGTCTAAAACTGAAGAGTTTAAAAAATTGTTTTAATCTACCGTACAGTCGGTACAGTTACCAACTACCTTAGAAATATCTGTAAAGACGCTTGTCATCTTAGTCTTCCTGCGACCACGAACGCTGCAAAGTTTTCGAAACATCAGTAAAACCAATTTAAATAACATACGCGATGTGTAGTGATCGCGAAAACCTAAGAAAATACTATTTATTTATTTATGGAACTGCATACGTCTCGTACAGATTTAATTGCTTAGATTGGTAATCAATTTGATTCAAAGTACTTAGATGAAATCAGATAACAATAACTATTAACCAAATTCAAATGATACTGAAAGCTGATTCCCAATTTCATTGATTTAAGCGAAGTGTCACTAGAATCCAAATCCAATTAACGACAAACAAAATTCAACCTTTAGCCAGACTACAATAGGTTCAAAACTTATTAGCAACAAATATAAGGGGTGAGAGCCCTTGAAATCGGCAACCTATTATCAAAACATACGGTTGTCAGCGTGATGTGGGATTTATTAGAATGCTAGAATGGAGCGCATCGAATGACATGCAAATGTTGGTATGTCATTTGTTAGTTTATTAGTTACGTTTGTTAGTCAGTTTTAAATTATGCTGGTTTGGTACCATTATAGGGTTATCATTTCAAAATGGTGGGATGCCTGTCTAGTGTTGCCTATACCGCAAAGTTTGAAGACAAAGGTCTTCAACCACCGCGTATCATGACTTACGGTGCCGAGACGTGGACACTAACAGTTGGGCTAGTCCACAAATTCAAAGTCGCTCAGCGAGCTATGGAGCGAGGTATGCTTGGAGTTTCTTTGAAGGATAAAATCCGTGACCAGATTATCCGGAGAAGAACCGGAGTGACTGACATAGCTTGTAGGATCAGTAAGCTGAAGTGGCAGTGAGCTGGCCATGTCTGTCAAGGGACCGATGGCCGCTGGAGCAGACGAGTCATTGAGTGGAGACCGCGAATCGGCAAACGCAGCGTAGGGTGCCCTCCCCCTGGTGGACCGATAACCTGAAGAACGTGGCTAGGGGGTCTGGATGCGGAAGACAGAGGACCGAGTGTTGTGGCACAATTTGGGAGAGGCCTATGTCCAGCAGTGGACTGTGATAGGCTGAGTTGATTGATTGTATAGAGTGACTAAAATGCATTTTTTTTTTCTAAAAAGCCTTGTCTATGGTAAAACTCAGTAAAATCTAGTAAAACTCAGAAATAATAAAAATTATACGCATGATTACCTAGGAACGCGTTAAAAATTCAAAAATGCCCACTGTCTCCAATCAATACCAGCCGCACGCCTGTCTAAGCCTTAAAATGCCTGTCAAATGCGGCAAAAGCCTGTCATTTAATAACCCTAGCACAGATTACCTATTAGTTACTACGTAAACCCTAGTATAATAGTCCTTAGAGAATCTCTCACAGCCCTTATTCAATAAAATAGAGTTACATGGGCATAGTATTTGGCTAAATCAATCAAAGCCGAACTGCAAAGGCTATTTTCTCTAAAAATCACATCAAATCAGAAATTCACCATCCATTGAATGTAATACCAAAATTTACTTATAAAACTACTTTAATTTTGTACGCAGAATGTGATCCTTGAAAAAAAAAAACCTTTTTTTTGGATCGCATTAAAGAAAAAGATAATTACCGTATGTAATCACTAGTCTTTAGTTACTTCATGTAAAATAAAAAGACTAGACTAACTTTCACTAACTTAAGTCTAATCTGAAGATTAAAGAATGCCAAAGCTCCGTCTAGAGTGGAATAAATCATGAGAGTTTTAATCATGACTTTCAAAATTACTTTATCATGACTCAAACTAAGCGAAATTCGTTAACTTTTTGTTAAGAACAAAGTCTTTCTACTAAGTTTTTCTTAATGTGTTTTCCATTCTTGTTTCCGTTTTTGGAGAATTTGAAGTACCTACTTAGCAAAAAGGTGCTTGAATAAAATTACTTTGTAAAGGAACTGTTATTTTTTGTTTTATATAAATTTTAATAAGGTTGAATATCAATTAATCAAACGTTAAATAGTTATAACTTAATGAAAAGTAAACCAAGTTTAATGATACTGACGTAATACCATCAACAAATAGTTAATTTCCCACCCTAATTGCTGACCAAAAATCACATAGACAAATAAATCAAATTGACAATGGGGAACGGAACACACTTGATGACAGTCCAATCGTAAACGAGAACCGGCTGATGAAAAACAAATTCCAAATTTGGAGTTCGAAATTCAAATAGATACCGATGAAAAGATGCCGCGTGGCGAACTCCACGGTAACAAAATTTTATTTGCAGTTTTGATAACAGAAATTTGAACGTTATTTATGTAACAATAAAGTCGTCCTACTTTATTTTTCATAATAAAGTTACTTTGGCAGAGCATCATGAGTGTCATGAAAAACAAAATTACGGTTGCATTTTTCCAAATAAAAACTTTCCTAATTTGTACTTTATTGCTTTGCAATATAAGTGATGTTTGAAATTCATTCTATTTTTCAACAACAAAAGGGGTCGTCACAGTACTATGGCTGCCACGCGGCAACGCGTCCCTCCGTAGATAATAAATGCTTTTGGCAAATAATTACGTTATTTGATTTTAGATGGATGATGGTCGTTGGGCAAACATTAGGCTGAATCCCTACGTGGGAGATTTATTAAGCGTGTTGCGTTGCGTTTTAGGGTTGTAAATTAAAATGGAAATAATTGTGACGTAGTTTTTGGTCCCTACCTAGAAAATCTCTATTGCCCGCTCTAAATTCCCGGCCACGAACCCAAAATTGCTCTGAGCTCTCGGTACAATCATAAAAGATTTTGGTTTAAAAACGTAATAATACAGCGTCTTCGCGGATCCGCGGCCGCGAATGCAGTGTTGCCAGGTCCGATTTTCAAAATCCGGGAGGCTTATTATGAAAAAAGCGGGAGATGTATTGAGGAAAAATGGAAAAAATCGGGAGATTATGTTTTTCAACAAAAATCAAAGTTTTTGAAGTAATCGTGGTATTACATTTTGCTACCATTCCAGCTGTAATATTAAAATCAAAGCAGTTTGGTATTTTTCTGCACTGTGTAACAAGTGACGGAAATATTCAGGGCAGCAACTTATCCGTCCGTTTCATTTTATGCAGTTTTTTTGCCAGGTTTTGATCTTATTCCTATTATTTCCTTTATACAGGGATTGTAAAAAAAATCGGGAGATCTTTGTCAAAAATCGGGAGACCGGGAGATTTTTAGGAAAATCTGTGAATCTCCCGGAAAATCGGGAGACCTGGCAACAGTGCGTGAATGTAACGCTTGGCATAATAATATGACGCAACTGTAATCAGATGTAGGTATAGGGAATGCAAAAAAATAAATTGTAGTGTTTTATTTAAAACAATATGTTTTGTACATTATTGTTGATTAGAATTAAAAACTGAATAGAGTATTTGACTATTACTCAAAAATAATAAATTTAACATGATTTGTAAAAAAAAACCGGCCAAGTGCGAGTCGGACTCTCGCAGTAAGGGTTCCGTACCGCCTATCGACCTGTAGGCTAATTCACATAACTAAAGAAGTGCTGTTGTAGTTAAGTTTCGATCAAAACAATGCTTTTCGTATTATCTTATCTACGGCGATCGCTGTCAGAAACGAACTGCAGCGTCGCTGCAAATTGATTGGTGCATCATGAAATTACGTGAATTAGGGCCCTGATACCACATACCTACCTACTTAAACCTACCTAGTCCTTATACCTGATATTTTAGTTTCTATAAACTGATTTAATTTACGAGAGTTCATCAAAAGACGCACGCACCATGAGTGAAATATGAAGTTTTGCATCTCTTTCTTACGCAGGTACCACCAGATATTTCTATGTTTTCCCTGTTTTTAGTATTTGTTGCTAAACTACATAGTATGTACTATAATCAGACCAAGTTTGACGCTGGTATGTATTACCGTTTTGAAGATAGAGCAGGAACAAAAATGTTAAAAAAAATCATGTTTTTAGAGGTTTCTTGTAAAGGGTCTCTTTGGTTTTAGATTTATTTTTATATTTAGTATTTGTCGTTTAACATAGCAACACATATTCTGAGCAAATTTCAACTATAGTTACCTATTTACAGTCCTGTGACAGACAGACGGACGGACGGACAGCGTAGCGAGAGTAATAGGGTCCCGTTTGGCACTCTTTGGGTACAGAACCCTAAAAATAAATAAAATTGATGAAAGAATGGAATAGATACACGCTTTGGAGGGTGCATGTTCTGTCCTTTTCGTATTGTACTGAGTGGTGTATCTTTGCGATGGCGATAATGCGTTATGACGTAGATGGTCCGTAGTGCAGTCTCTATCTATTAAACAATTTTAAAACGCTTAAGACTTGGGCATTTCTAAAAATATTTCATTATTATTGCTGAATATACGTTTAATTACGTACCCAACGTCTTAAATTGCAACATATTAGTTCATTTCAGGGCATAGAATGGCAGCCCCCGACGGATTTTCTTAGGTTTGTGGTTATATCTTCCGTTAATTACTTTATTTTAGTCGGGGGTTTTTCAAGATTTCTATTTAATACTTTTTCGATTACGTTTACTTTACATACGTCGTGGGTTTTTCAAAAATTTTAATTTAGCTTTTTTACGATTCAAGATTTCTAGTATAAAAAAAAATTGTCAAATACCCTATTGTCTTTTATTTTATAACAGATAAAACAAATTTATCCCTCCAAAACTTCAAGCCACTCCCAGAAGTATTTCTTAATAGCTAAACAACAACACTCCAATAACTTTTCAAACTAATTTATTCAAGATACCTTACAATTTATTTCATAATAACTCGAACCAATTCAATATTCCAATAAATGGCGCAGGCACCGCTCAATAAGTAAAGCTGGTGATTTCAATACGGGCCTCAGATCAAATACCAACAGAAGGTCTAGTCAGACATAAGATCAGGAATTCATACAAGGGCAAAAATGCTTCTATTGCTACTACAACAATCGAGCATCAGAATCTGATTAAATACCGGGCTTTTATTTGATTAAAAACCATAACATTTTGTTATCTTATGCAGAATCCGTATCCGATCAACAATATTACACATATAACTATTTTACTTCATTTAATATTGACTGCTTCGTTGGTCTAGTGGTCGCAAGCATAACTGTTCGATTCCCGGGTCGTGCAAATTATTATTGTTTTAGGGTTTCGTACCTCAAAATTAAAAAAACGGAACCCTTATAGGATGACTTTATTTTACTTTATTAACAACTGTCTACTAGAGATGTGCCTATTATATGGGACTAACAACATAATTGGAAAAATGTGGGTGAATTATAACAATACATCTAAGCCCACCGCTTCGGGTAAAAACAAGCGTGATGTTATGTTTATTAATTATAGGATTAGACAAAACATGGGCATGACCATATTAAAATCCACTTTTCCATGCAGAGTTTCAGCGTATTAAAAAAGGCCTATCAGGTTTATACTCTCCAACTTTGAATTGAAGCAGTAATGTATCTTATTTTTAGACTTTCTTTTAAGGTTATGTTTTGTCTAATGCTATAACAAATGAAGTACAATTATTTACCACTTACTTCATACGTATTCTACCAAAAAATATGACAATCTTTTAATTTATTTACCTAAGCAACAGTTCTGCTTATCTCTGAATATAATTCCTAATTACCGTTTATCATAAGCATACGTTATTTTTGTCTTCAATAAACTCAGCCTATCGCAGTCCACTGCTAGACGTAGGCCTCTCCCAAGTTGCGCCACAACACTCAACACTCGGTCCTCTGCCTTCCGCATCCAGCCACGTTCTTCAGGTCGTCGGTCCACCTGGCGGGGGGGCGCCCTACGCTGCGTTTGCCGATTCGCGGTCTCCACTCAAGGACTCGTCTGCTCCAGCGGCCATCGGTCCTTCGACAGACATGGCCAACCCATTGCCACTTCAGCTTACACTCACTTTAGCTTTAGCGATTTTTGTCTTGAATCATACTAAATGTTTTCGTAAACCTTCTGTTTTGAATTTTTTTTTGTGCCGCAACTGTGAACTGGACTAAGAAGTTTTCGATACACAACTGGGACCCGGATTAAACGGAATTAAATGGATACCATGCAGGCTACGCTGCATGAAAATATTGAATGAATTGGAATATTCATTTCAGCTTAAGTAAGAAAGATTGTTTACGGGATAACAGTACTTTATTCCTATAGACGGAGTGCTGCGAGCAATTGAGTAAGTGCCGAAAAAAACTATACTCCTTCGTGTATAACTAGCGTTCACGCACACACATGCACCTCAAAACGTGCTCAAACCTCTCAGTAAACTTGTCGCGGTATCGTCCAGTAAGCATCGCGAAAACAAATATCCTTCAGGTGCATGGTGTGGCTGGGCGCTGGTTGTACACGAAGGAGCATAGTTTTCTTTGCCTTCACTATGATTGTTAGCAGCACTTCGTCTAGAATAAATGTACTGGAATTATTGGAGTATTCTGAGCTCTATGGGGTCAATTCTCCTAATTAAAAATGTTCAAATATGTATATTTGAACATTTTTAATTAGGAGAACTACAATATTACATAGTTTCGATCTAGTCTCAATATTCTAAATGTCAGAAATAAGCGTTAGACAGGAACAGCTACTGTCATGATACTGTCATTTTTCATTCATTTTACAAGATTAAGATTAAATCAGAACTATACAACGTTAAATAAAATTAGTTGTTGAACTTCACATACGTTTATGGGAGAAGAGAGAAACACGTCTTATGGTTTTAGTGGGTAAAAGTCTGACACTGGCTCCATCTTCCCCCGGTAGACGTCCCACGATTTCCCCACGAGAAAAAAAAGCCGATTCTCCCAAACCAAACTGTATTCCTTTCAACTAACATTACGTTTCCACTGTATAGTTTAGGTATCTCGAACAGTAAAACAAGACAACAGTAACTTTGATTATTTCTGTTCTCCTAGTAATTTAACGCAAACTAGTTCCCAGTTGCAAACTACAAATGACTTGGTTTGATTAATTTATTTTGTATCGGAACTGGGGTTGTGGATCGGTATACATTCTTTGTTGTTATGTTTTCCTGGTACGTTGTAAGAGTTTAGATTTAGTTGTAAGCACTTTATCGCGAGTGTATTTTTTGGGAGAAGCTAATTTCACACAATTTTTAAAGCAGTAATATAGCCTAGTGGTTGAACGCTTGCCTTTATGCAGGAGGGTTTAAGTTTAAGAGGCCCGCACCTCTGACATTCCGAATTCATCTGCGGATTATAATTTAATTATCACTTGCTCTAAAGGGTGCCACTGACGATGCATTCAACAGTCTGAATGGCGTGGCCGCATTCCAAAATCTGTCCGTGAATGTTAAAAACGTATGTTATTTTTAGAACAAGTCAAGCTTTTTTGGAAGTAGTCATTAAAACGACAACCGAATTGATACATCGTCAGTGCACACCTTAACGGTAATGGAAAACATCTTGAGGAAACCTGCACACCTTTGTGTGGTCCATACAGTTCTCGTAGTGTGGTCCGCCAACCCATGTGGCAGTAGTCCAGCGTGGTGGACGGAGGCCTTTTTTTTTTTTTTTTTTTTTGAGGCGGAGAAAATGCCTATCGCATGTCACGCCACCCGGGGAGGTAGCGTGGTTATGTGGGGCTCGCACCCACTAAAAACTCCGCCGTGTACCTACTCTCGCCTTGGTGGATGAGCCGCGAGGACTGCAATGCATGGCATTCGCGACCCATCCAGCGTAGCCCTTTTTCGGGTCCCTCTTCCTATAATGACGCTCTTTAGGCGATGTCCGGGCACACTTGGGACATCACCACAACTCAAAGGCCGTGCAATGCGGACGACTGACTCCCCAGTCTATCGTCCGCTGGCCTCTGTTAGGGCGGTATCAGTTCGGCGTAAAGCCGCCTGCGCCGACCCGTCCTCTTGTGGCGGATTGGATCAGCGAAGGAGTCTTCTTCTCTGACCCGCTCCGCCGCTTCTTTCTGTGAGATAACCTCCTCACAGAAGGATGCGACCGCCTCCCACGCCTCCACACTGTCAGCCATGGCCTTGGCCACCGCTGGCAGCGAGAGGTCTCCCCCGATTACTGTAGTGAGAGCACGGCGCCGCACCACCCAAGCAGGACAGTATGCAAGGGTATGAAGCGCCGTGTCCTCACTACAGTCGCACTGGTGGCACATGGGAGTTGCCTCCCGTCTCGCCACTTTATGCAGGTATTTGCCGAAGCAACCATGCCCCGACAAAACCTGCACCAGACGGAAGGACAATGTTCCATGTCGCCTCCGTACCCATTCCTCAAGGATCGGCTGGATAGCCCCCACAGTCCAAAGACCGGCACTGGGCGTTTCCAGCCTCTCCTTCCATTATGGCAGCCTGTGCCTCCCTGCGCCACGTCTTTACGACTTCAGGTGGCGGGCGTCTGCCACTTTCCACCTGATGGTCCACTCCCTGCCAATAGATCTTGGCGAGCACCTGAGCCTCTAAGTCCCACGGGGGGGTGCCTGCAAGTGCGCACGCCGCCTCCGCAGATATTGTGCGGTATCCGCGTATGACCCTGACTGCCATGACTCTCTGCGGCCTTCGCAGCAGAGCCTTATTTTGGGCATTCAGGGACTCCGCCCACACTGGCGCCCCATAGAGTGCCATCGAGCGCACCACCCCCGTATAGAGCCGTCGGCAGCTCACACTCGGTCCACTCAGGTTCGGCAACAGCCGGCTAAGTGCGGACGCTGTGCCAATCAGCTTTGGGGCTAGTTGCTCAAAGTGCTCGCCAAAGTTCCACCTTCGGTCTAAGACCAGGCCCAGATATTTCATCCGCATCCGGACCATTACACTGGCATCACCAATGGTGATATGGGCACCAGCTGGTGGCCGGCGTCGGGGCGCATGAAATACCAGGGCCTCCGTTTTCTCAAGCGCCACCTTGAGACCCAGTGCTTGGATACGGCCAATGCAGCTGTAGTGAGGATACGGCCCTTCATACTCTGGCGGGTGATGCGACGCCGTGCTCTCACGGCAGCAATCGAGGGAGATCTCTCGCTGCCGGCCGTGGTCAAGGCCGTGGTGAAGAGGCATGGAAGGCGGTCACGTACGGAAGCGGCGGAGCGGGTCAGGGAGGAAGACTCTCTCGCTGATCCAATCCGTCGCAGGCGGACAGGTCGGCGCAGGCGTCTTTACGGCGATCTGATGCCACCCTAAATAAAGCCAGTGTGCTATAGATTGGGAAGTCTATCGTCCGCATTGCACGGCCCTTGAGTTGTGATGATTTCCCAGGTGTGCCCGGACATCGCCAAAGAGTGTGAAAAGAAAGTATGTAGGCCCCGAAATTGGCCGCGCTGGATGGGTCGCGAAAGTCATGCGTAGCATAGCGTAGTTCTCGTGGCCCATCCACCCAAGGCAAAAGTAGGCACACGGCGGAGTTTTTGGTGGGTGCGAGCCCCACATAACCACACTGCCTCCCCGGCTGTGTGACATGCGATAGGCATTTTCTCCGCTTGAAAAAAAAAGTTACAGTGTAACTAAGCAATTAGTATCCAGGGCCACCAGATATAAATTAAGTTTTCTCAGAAGATTATCGATATTTTCGAGTGAAATATCATTTTAATAACGGACAAAGTTAAACTGTATTTATACAAAACCCTAATCAAACCATTCTGTAATAACTTCCTGAGAAATCTTCATCTATATCTGGTGACCCTGTATACTAATTGCTTTGTTAGACTGTACCTATAGGTACATAGATTTGTACTATAAGACGGACCCATAAAACCATTGGTTGTTAAATATTTGAAGCATCAATTGTTTGCCGAAGCGAGTCAAACTACAAACTCGGCGAGGCAAGATTGATTTATTTTCATTTCTCTTGTTAAGGGGTTGTTTCAATCTAGAATTGTGTTTTGATTTCCATTTCATTGTTTTTGGAAGTCTATTATGATGATGAGTCATTGACTTGAAGTTCAGTAGATAGTTTTCATGCAATGTTATGAAAGACACTCAAAAAGTAGACTTGTGAAGCTTAACACAACAAACTTGTCTTGTCTTGTTGTCTGGACTTAAAAGAGACTATGATCCCTGAGTTTGTTTCGGTATTTCTTCTCAGAGGTAGTCATATAGGAAATGCCGATGTCATCTAGTTTTTATAATTAACCGACTTGTAAAAGTGATTTTTAACATCCAATTTGCAGAATAAATTATTTGTATTTGTATTAAGGCGCAAATAGCAGCCAAGTGGCGCCCCCATCAGTAAAATAATTATTAGGTACTTACTGAATACATCATTTATCGAAAATTCGTTTTTAACGATAGTACTTCGCTGTAGTTGTGGATAGAAAAAGTGCGAAAAAAGGCCACATTAGTTAAAAATGAATTTTTGTTAAATGATGTCAACTCAGCCTATCGCAGTCCACTGCTGGACATAGGCCTCTCCCAAGTTGCGCCACAACGCTCGGTCCTCTGCCTTCCGCATCCAGTCCCCCCCAGCCACGTTCTTTAGGTCGTCGGTCCACCTGGCAGGGGGGCGCCCTACGCTGCGTTTGCCAATACGCGGTCTCCACTCAAGGACTTGTCTGCTCCAACGGCCATCGGTCCTTCGACAGACATGGCCAGCCCACTGCCACTTCAGCTTACTGATCCTACAAGCTATGTCGGTCACTCCGGTTCTTCTCCGGATAATCTCGTTACGGATTTTATCCTTCAAAGAAACTCCAAGCATAGCTCGCTCCATAGCTCGCTGAGCGACTTTAAATTTGTGGACTAGCCCAACTGTCAGTGTCCACGTCTCGGCACCGTAAGTCATGACTGGCAGGACGCACTGGTTGAAGACCTTTGTCTTCAAACTTTGCGGTATAGGCGCCGAGAAGACTCGGCGAAGTTTGCCAAATGCTGCCCAGCCCAGACGGATCCTTCTGTTGGCTTCTTTCTCGAAGTTGTGTCTACCAAGCTGAATTCCCTGCCCTAGGTAGACGTATTCCGTTACAACTTCGAGTGCCGACCCTTAAATGATGTATTCAGCGAGTAATATTTTTTACTGATGGGGGTGCCACTAGGCTGCTACATTCCCCTTAAGGGTTTGTTTCAAATTTGAATTGTGTTTTGATTTCCATTCCATTGTTAAAGTCTATTATGATATGATATTCATTGACTATGATGTTGTGGATAGTTTTCGTGCAATGTTATGAAAGACACTCAAAAGGCAGACTTGTGAAGCCTTTTTTTTTTTTTTTTTTTTTCCGTGGGTAAAATCCTCATGGACGCACTCCGCCTGGGGTAGGCGGAGCCAGTGTCGGACTCTTACCGACTAAAAACCACCACGGTGTTCCTCTAACGACCCTTGGCCGGGGGCGTGGGAAACTTTTACTCTGCCAACCATCCCCGGTAGGTCCCGGCTCGCCATTAGAAGGCAAGCCCCTTCTCCCCGTGCGGCAGCCACATCGGCCACACCCTCCTCCAGACTTGTGAAGCCTAGGAGGAAATGCGGATGGTGTTCTGTCCATACAAACGCTCTCGACTGTTTTCTTTCTGGTTTATAATCCCAGAGCAATGATTAAGTATCAGCTTTTTCTATGCCCTATATTTAGTTTTTGTTGATAAATTATTTCAAGAAGCCCTCAAAAAATATTTAAATTGCCCATTTAGACCGCTGTCTACAGAGGCCTAGTGTATAAAGCAACTATTAATGAAAAAGGAAAAATATAGCGGCAAAGTACACATTCTTCTTATTCTGTTTAGTGTTGTTGGTTAGTTGTGGTTTAGTTTTTTGGTTCTTGTTTATTTTGTTTGGCGAGTCTATATGTAGACTGGAACCTCTTATGGCACTTTTAGCACGGTCTATAGGTATTATTTAATAGTAATAAAGAGTATTTGTATTGTATTGTATTGTCATAGTATAAAAAATTGTTGTGTTCTCGGACGAATAAAAAGGGCGGACGGAATCTCGCTAAACAAAGACTGTAGCACTTCATTTTTTCCCAAACCCACTATAATTTCTTCGAAAGCATTATAACACGCCAGATTTATACTGTTATTAAGCTATTACATAGCTTCTATCGCGGGCCTTGAGCGTGAAGACCGAATCCAGAAATTCCGTAACGAAAATAACTTAACACCCCCCACTCTGACCGGCACAGCGGTGATACTTTTTAGTTTTGCCATCTATCGATGAATAGCAGAACTTTTAATGACTTTTTGAAATATCACGCTTGTCTCTTTAGTTCTGCAAATCGCCTCTAAGTGGCATTGGATGTATCGGCGTTACTGCGCTTAAGCTATTGCATAGTTTCTATCGCGGGCCTTGAGCGTGGAGACCGAATCCAAAAATTCCGTAACGAAAATAACCTAACACCCCGCACTCCGACCGGCACAGCGGTGATAATTTTTAGTTTTGCCATCTATCGATGAATAGCAGAACTTTTAATGACTTTTTGAAATATCACGCTTGTCTCTTTAGTTCTGCAAATCGCCTCTAGGTGACATTGGTTATATTGGTGTTACTGCACATGCGTAATCCCCCTCTTCGCCCCGCAATCTGGTGACTCATGCCTGCTTAGAGTTTCGGCGTTAGGGCACCTACTCTTTGTATTTACATAAAAAATGCTATGCAATAGCTTTACCGCGGCAGTCTACAACAATGACTACCGTCCGTCACACTAGATTTTTTGCGTAATCGCGGCTTTTTGGCATCTATGGATGTGAATTTGTGCGTCCGGCCCGTACTTTTAAGCGAGCTGACATACTATGGATGCTTCACTTATTGTTTAGCGAGATTCCGGCCGCCTTTTTTATTCGTCCGAGGTTTTGTTGTTGTGTTGTGCATACATATCCTAAATTCTGTTTTCAAATTTTTTAAATTCCTTACACTTATAACGTGCTGACGAAATGTGTGTATGACCTTACCTTTCTAATGCATTTTAAATGAACAATAATAATTTAACTTCATTAATTATTTTAACGCAAAGTTATTTTAATTAAGGCACACGGTTTAATGTTTTACAATTTATCTATAAACTACTAAATAGGTACTATTTTTGAGTATAAGTTTTATTGTTGGTAATAACATTTACGGCGTAAAGTGTATTTTAGAAATATTTTAATTAATTAATGGATATTAAAACAATGTTCAGTTAAAATATGGTTTTTGTGGTATCATTAATTTGAGGTTTGAGTACTATTACGATATTTATGAAATGTGGCTTTTCATGCGTGAATTTAGAGAACAATACATGATATAATAATTATAGTATCGTCGTTTTATGTAGTGGTGGTCCAAAGAACTGGTAAAGGTCGCGGGAATCCGCTGGATGTGGGATCCGCAGAACTGGTCGTTGTGACGATGCTTGGGGGAGACCTATGTCCAGCAGTGGACGTCTTTCGACTAAAATGATGATGATGATGAAGACCTATTATTATTATCATTTTGAGGAAAGAGGTAGGGGTCTTGATCGCCCCCTAAGCCATTGCGACCTATAGTTATGATGCATATTATCGGTAAATTTACAATATTTTTCCGAGTGCAGTACACTCACTCTGCGTTCCGAAATGCGACAAAAGAGATAACATCGCGAATCCGACCAAATTTAATAGTCATAAAATATAAGGTCTATTGAGTAATAATTGTGACTTTGGTTGGATTCCCGATATTATCACTTTTATCCACGAAGAAATTCTGTCCTCCATGCTTTTATCGCATTTCGGAACGCAGGGTCACGCGCATTTTTTGTTTTGGCAGTTACGATAATAAAATGAAAGAGACAGAAAAGCGTCGCGCTCGCCTACTGCAAAGTCGTCCCACCTATTACGCATGTAAATTGTTACTTGTTCATACTCAATATTGCAATGCTTGCAAAAGGCCACTAAGTTTTAAGCACCAAAACAAATTGTACACCAATCATGTACCTACACTATGCAATAAATCTTTGAATCTTTGTACTTGACGTGCGTGCTCATTGATCTGCAGTTTAGTTTTTTATTTATTTGTGTGATAGGACCCCGCACAAAATGTATGGGAAAAGCCGTTCAGTCGATTTGGCTGAAATTTTGGGAAAATATACTATACGTGGATCGATTGTGTAAAGTTGCAACCTTAAATAATGTCCAGTTTCGGATATATAGCTATTTCAATGTTGAAACCACAGAATTGATTTTCAAGTTATATCGATGTAAGCAAACTACACAACACACAACTACAGGATCAGGCCTCAGTGATACCACAGTTTGCAGGTTTTGTCGCGAAAAGGATGAGACGCCCATCCACATCCTATGCGAATGTGATGCAGTGCACTACATCAGAAGCCAGCATCTTGGAGACCACGTCATCTCAACGCAGGAGATCAAATCATCCTCCCCCAAGGTCATAGTCGACTTCATGATTGACTTGCAGCTTCGGGAAGTGCTGTAATACTGCAAGAGGCGTCACAATAGATTTTATCAGGTCGCAGTGGCTTAGGGGCGTTCAAGACCCCTACCTCTTTCCTTAAATAATAATAATACATACCCTGCACATATTAAAATTAATTAAAAATACACACATATCTAACATAACGTACTACATTCCAACCATTACGACCGAATGATTGTGAGCTTACATTATTAGAGGTCCGCGCATAAATATGTCCCCTACATTCCTTGCCTCTTGAAATTCTTTGCTCTTAATGAAATCACCATGTATTTGCGCCCTTGTATGATATTAACCAGCGACAACACAGCCCCTAGACGGATATTGTTGAATTTAATGCGTACAAACAATTCTGCCACTAGCTGAGGTATGAGGAAGCGGGGTACTGCGATCCGGTTGGCCCTGACAATGGCATTATGTCATAGAAACTTCAAACTTTGTAGGGTTAGAGACGAGACAGATTTAGATTCAACACGATATAATATCGATAAAATATTATTTTATCGATATTATTTTTATGTAATACGTAGTATTAATTATAAGGATTTTAGCTTCTTATTTCTTTTAATATTATTTAATAATAAAGTAACTAATATACTATGGAGAATTATAAGTATCTACGTTATATAGTTTAGAGATGGCAGGGGGGGGAGGACACATTGCAAGCCACTTTAGCTGGCTATATTTCGCAGATGGTACACCTGATAAAAAAGTGCTGTATGAAACATTACCTTCATTTTAGTAGACCTATTCAATGATACCACACACGAGGGGGTGGAGCGAAAAAAATATTTTCATCCCATTTCACATGTATGGGCGCCACCCCTAAAATACATAATCACGCATTTTTTATTCTTTTAAAATTGAGATCTATATTTAAATCAAATCAAATCAATTTATTTGCGAAATATGGGTAAAATTACATTTGATGTTAAAAATAAAAATTACATTTAATATCACCATATTCAACCTTACGGCATGCAAATTTACACATACATTATAAAAGTCAAAATTAGAAGAAAAAAATGTCAATTATACAATATCACATTACTATGTCCAAGTTCAGTACCAAAAAATGACAATTATACAATGTCTGAATTTCATATCATAATTTGTCATTTACATATTCAGTGACGCTGTAGTACCCCTTCATTAAAAGAATGTTTTTAATTTTATTTTTAAACATATTCGTACTTTCAATATCATGTATCATTCTAGGTAAATGGTTATAAACTCGAGGGGCCATACAAAATACACTTTTGTTTAGAAGAGCTGTTCTGTTTGGTGGAAAAGTTATTTGATAGTTTTGTCTTCTAGAAGACAGCTTTTCAAAAAGTTGTATATTCTTTCTTACAAACAATATTAGTTAAACTATCTTTTAACAAAATTACATGTACTTATATTAATAACTGTAGAAGTTATTAAGCTGTAAAGGATTAGGACAGACGGACAGATGGATAGACGGACAGCGGGCGGACATGACGAAACTGTAAGGGTTCCTTGTAGGACTACGGAACCCTAAAAAAGGTACATTTATCGTGTACGTATCGGTCGGAACAAAAGTTCGTTTATCGTTGAACGGGAGTAGACTCCCTGGCTGTTATAGGTATATAAAGATTGAATGTTTGAAATCGTAGTTTTTTTTTTTTTTTTTTGTAGATTGCAAAATATTCTACTACCTATATTTTTCAATTTCGTTGATAGTATGGAGAACTTTGTTTCATCGATAACAGATTTAGTACATCACTAGTTACATTGACAATTAAATAGAGGGAAAGAGATAGTGTATTAAGTGCTTGCGTAAGAAAGAGATGTTTTGTGAAAGACATCGACGTGCCGTCTGCACCTTTGGTGTCCGTAACGAATTAACCAGTATAAGATGAACTCTCATTAAATATTAAATCAGTTGAAAAATCTAATTGGATAATGACATTATTAACTTAACGATGAAATGTTATGCCGTCTTTCTGGACACTCAAAGTCTTGCTGTTTTTACAACACAATCGTACTGTGCTAGAAGTCATTATAACATTTATTTGTAAATTTTGTGTTCACTAACACGGAAGTGTCAACGGCTCACAGAAGTGGTCGTAACTGATTCAAATTGTTTGAGTGGCGGCTTACATACAGGATTTTTCCCTTATGTGTGATAGAAATCGGTCGCTTGTTATGTGGCGTCTAGGGGCTGTGTCGTCGCTGTATTAACCCTATATTGAAATAAGTTTATGTTTGGAGAATTATTTTTGGTAATGAAATTTTGAAATTTGGTTAGTTTTTTTGCATTCAGAACCTATATTATACCCATACCCATATTTTACATTTTATTTTTGTACTGTTGTTGAAAATAGACTACTACCTCAACGCGCAGGCGTCTACGAGCTGCTACGGATGTTAGGTATACAAATTAAACGAAAATTTTGGAATTCTAATTTGTAGTTCAGCTACTGAGTTACCTTTGGAAGTTTAGACACATACTCCCTTACCCATAAACGTTGTATAGCGGTTGTATAGTGACACAATGCTTTGTCTTCTTCTTCGAATTTCAAATTACTGATGACAGAAAGTGAGAATTCGTTGTGCAACTATTCAACCGCTATACAACGTTTATTAGTAAGGCCTTGAGTATCAAGATCATAGATTTATTATTACTACGTTTAACTATGGTCAAGATTGGTTCGATGTTTTTTGATGAGTCTGAGTTTTATTTATTAATTTATTATTTGGAAGACCAACAGCAATTACTTTAGAGTTTAGAATAACAATGATATATAAGATACATAACATAACATAACATCACGCCTGTATTTCCCCGAAGGGGTAGGCAGGGGTGTAATAGTACACCCACATTTCGCCAGTTATGTTATAGTCCCATGTAATAGGGGGCGAGTCTATTGCAATGGTGGAGTCTGGATTTGTGCCCGGTCCATTGACCGGGCACAAATCCAGACTCCGGGCTGCTACTAAGAATTTCCTAATGAAAAAACCCAATAACACTTTGCCCGACCCGGGAATCGAACCCAGGACCCCACGCTCAGCAGTCGCACTTGCAACCACTAGATCAACGAAGCAGTCAAATATAAATATAAGATACAATCTGCCAATAATAGGTCTTCACGAATAGCGACTGAGTACAGTAAGATGCGTGGCTATAATACTAAAAATAGATTAATTATTATTAGAATAACTAAAATTTCTGAAAGAAATCTAGACTAATTTCTCGTCTCGCCGTCTTTTATTTGGTTTTAGCATATTAATATTTTAAAGAAAACTTAACTATGCATGCTTTTAATGCTTTGTGTTTGAACCAATTGGAGGCGGCCGCTTATTGATCGAAGCACGCACGACTCTATATCAAGAACTAACAAAATTACTAATTACCTTTAAAATTCTTTCTTCTACGAGTGTCAACTTCTGATAATTGATGTGCAAGTACATTAACTTGAGGTGCAGTTACAAGGTGATTCAACTAAGGCGTAGGTAACTGTTTCTAAAAATAATGAGCTCCAACATTTTTACCCGACTGCGGTGGAGCCCAAAAGGAGGGTAATTAGTTTAGATTCCTTTTATCGTAGTTTTAATGAAGATGTACGAGAAGCGGCGCTTCGTTGATTTTAATAACTTGCTCAAAGATACGGAAAAAAGCTGAAACTAATTTAAAGCTTAGTTTTATTTATTCCCGGATCGACGCTGAGTTCTTGCAGCATAAAATATTATCATATAAATAGTTTTTAATAGCATGCTCGACGTGATATTGCTTTCGCTTTCATTACCAACTGTGACTTACCTAGCGTTTTAACTTTATATAAATATTACTTTTTTTAGAAGAAGTTCCAGTGTACCCTTATTTTACGTGTTAGTCCTAAGTATAATAATGTTAATGGTGTACAATAAAGAATATTCTATGTACATACTTATGTATCTGTCTAGATCCTGTAGTTTTTCTGATTCAAAATTTAAATAGCTCTCCTTAAGTAATTATCTAAGAAGAAACCCAAAGACTTTTTTGACTATTAACTACTACTAAAAGACTATAAAACTAAAATATTATTAACCATTTTCACTAGATAAAATAAAGGAAAGAAACAATTTTAGTTCGTACAATTTTATTATACACTAACAAATTGTAAATTTTTATCAAAATATATTTCCATTTATACCAAATCGTAATTCATAAATTATTATTTACATTATTAACAATATACAAATATTTTACAAGCGTAACTTACTTAATTTTAACTTAGACATAACTTACTACCAATAAGTTACAAAGATTACTTTTATTAGGTATCACAAATTTTATGGAGTCGTAAAATGTTGAAAATCTAGAATCTATGATAGCAAACGGTTTTAATAGAACCATTCATTTAAGGACTAATTGATATTGAATACGGAGAATGACATCGGTTAGTGAACTGTTTCTAATTAATTAATCGACGATCAATATTTGAATTGAATTTATATTTGAATCTTTGATTTCAAATACAATCTAAGCAGAGTAAGCTAATATTTGTTACATTAATTTCTTAATTACTCCATATTCATTGATCACAATAAAAATATTTTTATAGAGTTCTTTCGAATTCAAAATAATCTTTAAAATTGTACCTACGCATCACAACCGAATTAAAATTGGCACTTTAAATTTTTCACACACGTTTCGCAATCTCTTACACGTCTAAGTATTGTCAATCAAGGTAACTATAATAAAATCTTTGTACCAAAGGCATCACCCTTGGATTCAATACCAAAACCTTCTTATCCAAAAATGTTTACAACTTAATCACTCAAGTATAATGAGAAAGATTTTGAACTTCATAACTGTTATCGTGATCGCTGACTACGTCTATTTGTTCCTGATCACAACCTTCCTGATCCTTGGAAGAGCAAGTACTCTTCGCACAGCAACACTTCTTGGAACGAGGGTCAGAAGACAACGGAGACTCCTCTTTCTTCAACTTAACTCGGCGGTTCTGGAACCAGATCTTCACTTGTTTCTCAGACAATTTCAGTCGGGAAGCAATTTCTATTCTTCTCAATCTAGAGAGATACATGTTCATGGAAAACTCTCTTTCTAATTCTAGCAGTTGAGTTCCTGTGAAGGCTGTCCTGATTCTCTTGCTGGAGTCTTCTTTTAGCGGGACACGTTTCAAGTCATTTGAGTATCCTGGTAGTAATTCTTCTGAGTGCCCTAGCGGTGGGCTTGGAGTGCCGTTTCTGCTTTCACTTGATATGGAAGGAGATCTTTGTCCTTGGCTCTTCGATGGAGATGAAGTCGTTTTATAAGGATGATGCAGATACGGAGAAACAGATTTCTTTCTTCTAGCAACAAAATTGACTGGTTCCTGTTCTTCAGTTTTCAAGTATCCTTCAAATGGTTTAGGTTCAGCTTGAGCTTCGTAGAAATCCGGACGAGGCAGCTGGTGTAGTATAGGATACCGAAAATTGAGCTGCTCCAAAAATGGCCTGAACAAATCCGGGGATCGTTGCTGATGCAGACCGATGTTGAGAAGATTGTTCAAGTTACCCGGGTAAGGGTAAGGTAAATACTTCGAACGCGGATCCAAATGATGACCGATCAACGCGTAAGGATGTATAGGTTCACTAGATAGTTCATTTTTCTTGCAATCTTTCGTGTCACTTATCAAAGCATCGACTAGAAACGATCGAGACATTTTGGTCTGTTCGCTTCAAACTCCGGTTCACTACTAAATATGGGGTGCGCCTCTCATAAAAGTAACAATTACAAAAACTACCCCCACTTAGTGCACCCTATTGTAAATACACACAATGGGTCTCGAAGCGTTTTGGCAATTATTTGGCCCGGCCCACCCCTTTGTCGGTAAGACGTCAACCCCAGTGTTAGTTGGAGAAAAAAAAAGTTGAATGGAGCATTTTAGTAGCTATGAATAATTTTGTATGGCACGAAACATCCCTAATATCTGTCTCATTAAATCCAATTTGGTTACTGTTTTGTATGCATGTGTGAGATTTTGTGTATGTTGATTTTTTGTAACTGATAAATTATTCAGGTTTTTTAAAGGAGATATAAAAGTCTTGTTATTATTTATTATGTCTTGAGGGATTCAAACATGCTCTCTGAATAATACAAAATGAGTTTCGACATTTTAATGTTTTTATATGGACCCATAATGTATGTTTGTTTCCTAACGTCGCCGCGTCGCCATCCTGAATTAGCAAAGACACTTTCTAGCCTAAGAATTTTAAATGATTACCACTGTACGTACCAATTATGGTAAAAAACTAACAGAAGATATAAAAAAAATTGATTACAAGAATTAATTCAAACTAAACAAAAGAAATATGTTACAATGCACATAATTGTAAAGTTTTCAACGCTTTAGAAGGTAAAATTATACTATAATTTAGTTCAAGTACTTTTGTATCTCGTTATAACTGTTTATGAGACATAACATTCTTTAAACCTATACCAAAATTTTGCTGGGTGCTCTATTAATTTGAGAAAAATAAATCACATATCAATAAAAAAATATACCAACGATCAAAACCATCCGCTTGAACTAGATTGCACCATATTAATTAAATATGAATACCCCATAATTGAATCCTTATGGTGCACGCGTGATCCTTGCAAAGAAGCCCTAGCAATGGGGTGGGCATTCTAAGGCCCCGCCCCACGAACCCTGGCCAAACTAGTTTATGAAATATTAAAAGAACCCTAATATTCGGTAGCATTATAATTGTGAACCAATTCGTGTTATTATCATGTCAGTATTAATTTGTAAAGTAACATTCTCCTTTGTGTACGTAAGTGGTTTCAGATGGGATTTTTTGATGTGAGTAAAGAGAAATAATTCATAGTTTGTTTTTGTAACGGTAATGTATTTTGTACCTTTAACATAGGTATTATATTCAGATTCATGTACGGATAAAAATTTAATTATAAATTATCTATACAGTATTAAATCAAATGCATGCAACAACTTTTAAAAGAGTATTCTACTAATGATATTGAACAAGTTTTCTTATGAAACGGCTCGTCAACGAACAAAAAAAGATTGTTGCCCAATAGGAAAATATTACATAATAATATATTTTTTCGTCTGAAGTCTATTGTTTCTTATTGCGCTACTAAGAGATAAGTGGCGCCCTCATCAGTAAAAAAATAATTACTCGCTGAGAACATCATGTATCAAAAATTTGTTTTTACTAATTGAAGCAAAAGTACTAGGGTTTAATCAGAAACCTGTAAATTATAGTTCACTTTAGTTCAAGATGGAAAATATGCGAAAAACGGTCACTTTTGGCACTTTTTGTATCTATAACTACAGCGAACTATATTTTACAGAAAAAATTGTTTCTGATTAAACTACCTACAGTACATTTACTTCAATTAGCTCACTCACTCAGCGAATAATGATTTTTTGTTGATGTCGCGCCAAGAGCTAATGGCTAAAGCAGGAGCCAGGAGTCGCAGCTTCGAATCCTGCTCTTGAGCGATTTTTTCTTTCCACAATTTAAATCTTAATTTTATGAATGTTTATTACTAGATATCGACAGTATGTTTTAAAGACTGTTTTTTATCCGTATTATTGATTAAAACTTCGATTGAAATTCTCGAATCAGATTGAAAGTAACATTCCACTTCAGTGAGGCTTCACTATTCATCAAGTTTCTGCGCAATACCTAGAAGCATCGATTTCACATGAAACGGGATATTAGATCAAATTCATACTGCGTAGTGTGCCGTTCTCTCTACAATAATACTCGTACCTAGTCGAGATTTAATACAAATCTTGTAGTAAACATAGACAACTTTTTTTTTATCACGTTCAATAACTGCTGATAGGCTTTAGCGCCATTTTAATTTTGTTTTTGACTTGTTTAAAGCATACAAATTATCTAAAAGAGAATGTGACCCAATGAGGCTATGATAAATATTTATTCAAAGTTTTCAGGGGAAATGTGTATCTAAGAAAATATTAAACGGACACTGATCGTACGACCCGGATTCATAATTTTGATGACAGAATCAAAGTTGCAAAGATTAAACTAAAAGACGATTCAATTTGTCAGAATTTCAGAGAGTTCAAACGAGTAAAATTAAACAAAGCCGACGGCTGCTTCCTGAGTCATTGTCTTTTGAAAAATACTAAAATCAAACCAAAATCTAATCTCAAGAAGTAAAGGGATGCGTCCGGGCCTACGGCAGTTGACGAAAAAAATAGTCAAAACACACAACTTCGTCGGTAACATCAGCAAATATTTTTTGCAACACACGGTCTTGTTCTTTTGTCAAAAAATCTGGCGGCACTGAATTCGATCACGGAATCACGTCAGACCAAACAATAGGACGAAAATAACAATGTTTGGGCAAACATCACTTGGGTACTGCGTATCTGATGCTGCAATTTTTTTTAGAGAATATTGGCTCTTTATGTAAGTAACAATAGAGGTGAATTTAGTGTACGGTATCGAAGGTCTAACTCCCCCACAAATCAGATAGATATAAAGGGTTATTATCGAATAAAACCGAGGGTCTTCTATTAATTGTGTATACGTCAAACTACACCAGGTGGCGTATGACACGGTAATGATAATTCGTGAAAATTATACAATGGAAAAATATGGCAAATTAACTGTTTTCAATAAAAGAGGTCTAACGGGATGTTTTGACGTGATCAGCTATTGATAGTCGGAATAGATTTTGATTCGTATTATTGCTGCATCAGCGATTCGATTCTTATTCGGGATCGATTTCAATTCATATATTATTTAGTAACAGTTGCCCTGACTGAGACCAGCAAAACTGATTCTGATAATTAATGTATTAAAGCAATACTTAATTGTCTAATAATATAAGTTAATTTATTACACATGCGTTGTGACTCACGTTACAACTCAACCTCTTTGCCGCAGCTACGACATGCAAAGTAGGTATCATACATTGATAAAATGATTCCTAGAATGTACCAATTAAGTTATTTTATATGTGCACCTACCACATGTCGTCTTGTTGTGGCAATAAATCATTTTTCTTTATTTTTCTTTCTTTCTTTCAAATAGGTAATTATATTCTATAGCATATGCCTGCGTATTATTCGGCTTATCACAGAAAGATTTATCGCGCGTTCCTCGGGATAAAAAGTATCCTATATTTTAATTCAAGTGTGTACCAGTTTCAGCGTGATTGAGTAACAAATATCCAAACATCTTCACAAACATTCACATTTATAATATTAGTAGAATTAGTAGCATTATACATGCTGAAATTTGAGTCGCTTAATTCCCGAAAAGAGGTCATAAAATCAGTTGGTCCCTACATTTGTGTTCACTTAAATCAATAAAATGTAGGGACCACCTGATTTTTTTTTCGCGATTTCAGGGTTGGTCCCATAGTAAAAGTTGTTCATAATGATGAGTACAATGACCCCTTTTCGGGAAATAAGAGATTCAAATTTCAGCGTGTATAGGTGCATCAATATAATTCGCAGCTTGAAAGTACTAGTTCACTCTTTATGCACCAAATCTGCTATAGGAACTTCATCCGAAAACCTCAGTGCTGTACTCAAAGTACTCACGTCCGTGGTGCATGGCTCCATGTGTGGTCATGCATGAAACGTGCATGCTGCAGATTTTGTGTACTAAGCCTAGCTTTGAATGTTTTAAGGCCAAAACGAATTCAACATTCCTATTCAAACTATAAAAATGTGATAAAAAAAGGTGAAATCATGGACTCCAGAGTAAATCTATTCAATTCAAAGTACGAAGAAAATATAATTTTACGGAACCACTATTTGGTATTTTTGCACCCAGAGTTATAGATAGACTACAGTAATTCATTCAGCAACTAGAAGCTACGTAGTCTTTAGATATTTTGACTTCCCATTTTAATGAATTTTCAACCTCTAATTTGATTCAAATTGACGGTCCTGAGTATAAGGACCTAACCATTTATAATTACCGGACAGCTTTCATTCATCTCCGATCTTTCTAAAACTCAAAAAGGTACTTCATTTAAAACGCAATCACAACGGAAATGAATTTAGAAAAGGTATTTAATGACCACCTGCGCATTGTCCATTCAAGCCAAGATGGCCGCCGTTCTCAGAACATTGCTTTTAAATTGTCTAACAATACTGTCGCCTGTTCGTCTGAGAGTCACTACGGGGTCCACTTGTCCAGTTCATTCATAAATCCACTCATTCAATCGTTCATTCATGTTTTTAGCTCCGGTAATGAATGGAGTATCGATTCTTTTGTATTTCTTACTCTATTGTTTGTTTGGCGATAAGTTTGCGGGACAGGTATCGATTGGCTGCAAAATTATTCCTACCCTCTCATCTCAATTACTATCAACTATATTTAATACACCATAGGATTCAAATTCCTGTGAATTTTCGTTAGTTGCTAGTAATTAATAATTTGGTAAATAGTTTAGGTTTGTACCCTAGTGTTGATCTCATTTTTGGCGACTATTGTACATTTTTAAGTTCATTAATACGACAATGCGTTTTTGTGAGTACGAATGTTTGTGACAAAAGTTTTTTCTATAGAATGTGTGGTTGATTTAAAGGAACTAAAGGCGTGGGCAGTTTGGAGATACTACTGGGCCTTTTTATACATATGTATAAGTATCACTTTCTTTTATGGATGGTCAAAGAGAAGTGCTGACTAACTTTTAACGCTCTGACGCCGTCGTCCCCTTGGTTTGGCGTGGGTGTTTTTTTGTTTAGATTGGTTATTTAGTTGTTGTATGTACCTATCTGTTAACTAAACTCACAAATCAACAACATATTTACCAAGAGGATTGCTAATGCGTTGCCAATTTTGGAGGTTATGCCAATTTTGAAGGTTATTGTAAATATGTATGTCCTGTTGGTTCGACTATAGGATCGCGCCAAAAGGATTTAAAATTCCTTGTCGTTCGATTAATCGAACTGTCCGATCGAACCACGCGGCCGGAAGGCTTACATATTAGGCCATTTCGGCTGATTATTATTATAACTACTTTTAAAATATTTATGTCCCTACATACCTAAAAAAAAATCTTTTCATTTCTCATACTCGGAAAGTAGTGTTTGTTTGATCGTGTGTGTATGATTGATGATGTGAATTAAAAAAACCCTATTAAGCACAAGGCTCAGCGGCGGTGGTAACGCGGTGTGTTCTGTGTAGAAGTGGGCGTTTAAACGAAAATCGCTTAAAAAAGTCCAATTAAAAAAAAAGCGTATAAGCACGCTTTGTGATTAAAGCAGATTTCGTTTAGACTTTTTCGTAAACCAAACTTATGCTTTCAATAGTATGATTGAAATGTAATCTTATTTCTGTGAAAATAAGACCCAATTTCAAAGTTGACGTGTGGTTTAATGACCGGCAGAATTAAATTTTATTCGTTTACGTAAAATTTGCTTAGAGAAAGCTCTTTTTTGTTTTGTTGTTTTTTTTTGTATCGTTTAAACGTTTTGATTGATAAAGATAAAGATAAAGATAATTTATTTGTAAAACATGAGTATGTATACAGAACAAAATATATTTGATTTGCTTTCGTTTTGGCGCTTAGTTTATCTTTTGTTGTCAACGAGTGAATGCGTTTTTGAATGTTCTCCTCGGTAATTACGCGACGATTGTAGTTTGTTTGTATAGTTTTTAGTGAACTTTGTAAATAGTTTAATTGTAAATAAAATAGTGTAATTTAGACGAAGAAAAGTTAATTTTTTTAGAAGTGAAAAACAAAAAGCGTCAAAAGCGTAAAAAAATTCGTTGGCAGAAAAAAGCACAACGTTTAAGCACGCTTACGATTTTAAGCCGTTTTTCTCAACTTTAGTTCTGTGTGTGAAATGTTGACCCCAGATTCGGTTACAGACGAGGCGAATACAGTGATCGAAAATCTTTTGCCAGCAATTTCAAAGGAACGACAGTATAATGATTTTATGAAGTGGCGAACATACAAAAAAATTAGTATTTTAGAAAAACTACAATTTATTACTTTCCTTATATTCGAAATGAAAAGTAGAGTGTTTAACACAGGAGAAAGTCATAAATTCCTACTCGGACTAAATACCTCGTATGGGAATTGATTCCTTTCGACCCTTGTATAACAATCTACTATTTCACTACCAAGATAGAACTTACGCCTTATAACATAACAACAGCACAGTCTAAAGTGCCTGTAGTGTAAATCTAAACAAAATTCCGTACAATTTGGACAGGGAGATGGATCACTGTCTTATCTGCAAGCGCCGCGCCTCGCTCATCAATTGTAAGCGTCTTACGTTTATTATACCGTATGCATGCTACTATGCGTACTTGGAAGATGGTATGTTTGAAAATATTCTAAAAACACCTAAGATTTTACTTCAAGAGTTGGTAATTGGTTGGTTCATCATCATTACAGCCGAAACACATCCACTACTGGACATAGGCCTCCCCCAATTAAGGAGGAGAATTAATTTATTAATTTGTTGGTTGCCTGGAAAAAATCTCTGACCACGATAAGGCCGCCAATTGTACAGTAGTTTAAATGCATGTATGATGTAATGTATTTCACTTTCAATAAAGCATGTAATCAAAAATGAGGAGATTCGCAGGAGAACGAAAGTAACCGGCATAGCCCGAAGAATTGCCAAACTTATGTGGCAGTGGGCGGGGCACATTGCTCGCAGAACGGATGGCCGATGGGGCAGTAAAGTTCTGGAGTGGCGACCGCGTACTGGAAGGCGCAGCGTGGGTAGGACCCCACAAGGTGGACCGACGACCTGGTGAAGGTCGCGGGAATCCGCTGGATGCGGAAGGCACAGGACCGGTCGTTGTGGCGATGCTTGGGGGAAGCCTATGTCCAGCAGTGGATGTCTTTCGGCTGAAATGATGATGATGATGATGAAAGCATGTACTTACACCGTGTAACGGAAAGGAAAGATACTTTTGAAAAATCCTTGAATGCAGTATAACTTCAATCAATCAATCAACTCAGCCTATCGCAGTCCCCTGCTAGACATAGGCCTCTCCCAAGTTGCGCTACAACATTCAAACAAACAATCCCCCCCCCAGTCCCCCCCAGCCACGTTTTTCAGGTCGTCGGTCCACCTGGCAGGGGGGCGCCCTACGCTGCGTTTGCTGATTCGTGGTCTCCACTCAAGGACTTAACTTAAGTATAACTTGCTTTAAACAAAAAATTAAGTCTTCTTCATTAAAAAAATCCTATTTTCAATATCTACATCATAATCATAATCATTTATCTTGCTCATAAACACTGTACAATTAATCAATCAATCATTTATTTGCTTAAATACGGGTATCATGGGGTGATACTTAGGTTAAAACAAAGTTCTTTTACCATATCCTACCTTAACAGGTGTGCAAATATGTACTGGTGATAATTCACATGCAATTAAACTAAACTAAATGTTAAATTAGGCATACAGTTATCTATTACAAATATTAAAA
Organism: Asteroscopus sphinx; assembly: GCA_949699075.1. NCBI lineage: Eukaryota > Metazoa > Arthropoda > Insecta > Lepidoptera > Noctuidae > Asteroscopus > Asteroscopus sphinx. The sequence goes on from OX453012.1 coordinate 27,380,915, forward strand.
TTAGAAATACAATGGTATTAATAATGATTATGAAATATATTGATTATTATATAATTTTATTGTGACTTAACTAATTAATTTATTACAAAATAATTTTTTTTTTTTTTTTTTTTTTTACAAAAGTTCTTAATAATAAAAAAAGTCCAACATATTTGGCTAGTTCTTGGAAAGTAAAAATTTTTTTTTTTCATAATTTGGAAATTGCAGTAAGTTCCATTCAATGTAGTCTTAATTTAAGATTTTGAACTTTAACTTATCTAAGGAAACATTAAGTGAAAAACATTGTAAAAAGACGAAATAACAACAATAATTTTATCAGTATTCTTTTGTGGATCTACGAATTTACTGCAATATCTAAGAATTTGCCGCAAATACACCTTTATCAGTAACATACATAAGTGTTTCGCATTGAGGTTAATTATGTTGTTATAATTTTTGTACTAAAGTGGGTCAATTTTGTTAATTTATTGTTCAGTCTATCAACTTAGCATGTACACACGGCTACACATCAAGCTGTACATTTCCAGTATAAGCTGACCTCGCATTGGTTTTCCTTACAACGCGAGGTCAGCCTTTACTGGTTTTGTACAGCTTGATGTGTAGCCGTGTGTACTAGCTGCAGTCACAGTGGAGGGTATTAGGCCTCTCTGGAGATGCACCGAAACACATTTTCTTTTTTAAAGTTTTTATTTAAACTTCATTGTCTGTCTATCTACCTCTGACTATTAAGAAAAGAAAGAAAGAAAGAAAAACATTTATTTTGTACTTGCACAGACCTGTATGCAATAATAATAAATAAATTAGTTTGTCCTTCAATCACGCTGAAACAGCTGATCGGATTTCGATGAAAATAACCCGGATGTACAAATATACCTCTTTGGAGGTTTTTAGTTATTTCAATATTTTTATTTGTATAAGCTACTTTTCATCCCGGAAAAATATACAGTTTCCGAGGGATGCATAATCATCATCAGCCTATCGCAGCTGGACATATGCCTCTCCAATAGCATGACACTGACTTCTATCCTCGGCCACTCTCATCCAGTTTCCACCAACCACCTTGCGTAGATCGTCACTCCACCTAGCCTGAGGGCGGCCTATGCTAAGTTTTCCGATTCGCGGTCTCCTCTCTAGAACACATCTACTCCAACGGTCATCGGTTCTTCGTCTAATATGGCGGACCCACTGCTACTTCAGCTTGCTTATCCTGTGGGCTATGTCGACAACTTGCGTTCTCTGTCGGATCACCTCGTTTTGTATCCAATCCTTCATAGAATAGGATATCATCCACATTTGGTAGAAATCCCTACTATCAGGACCAAGCACTTTGAGAACTCTTTCATAATGCGCACAGCCAAGTTGTGGAATTCACTGCCGGCATCTGTATTTTCGGGCACTTATAACCCTAACGCCTTTAAAGCTGGAGTGAATTGGCAGCTAATGTTTTCTCGCTCCATCGTCGACCACATCCTGACAAAGCTGTCTAGATTGCGGTCAAGAGCAGATCTATATATCATTAAAAAAAAGAGAAACTCCAAACATAGCCCTTTCTATAGCACACTAAGCACTTTTAATTTGTGAACCAATCATACCGTGAGTTTCCACCTCTCGGCTCCCGAGCCAACTCAAGTCCCGAGGATGTTAGTCAACGTATTTCTGTGATAAACCGAATTTATACGCAGGCAAAGCCGCAGGCACAGTCTAGTAATCTCTAAAAATAACTTCATTAACTACTTACGTATCCATAAACTCGGTAAAACATCTGAACTAATAAAAGCTTTTAACTAAAAATAAGAGGGGTGCATTAAAAAAATGAAAGTCATTCATAAAGTTCGTTTTGAGATCAAAGGTCAAATTAATGGACCTGGTTCAGTATAGGTTACGGAGAAAAGGGTAGGTGATGCTTTATTATATTTTATTCAGTCAGCGTTCTTTTTTTGAGTTCGTTATTTTTATTTTATTTTATATCCTATAGTAAGTACTAAGTAGGGTTAGAAACTCGGACGAATAAAAAAGGCGGATGGAATCTTGCTAAGAAAAGATAAATGTTATTTATTTCCTAAACCCACTGTAATTTCGACAGCATTTTAACACAACAGCCCCCCTAGTCATTCGTTGAGATATGTCATTCCCTTTTTCATTGAGATATGTCATTCCCATACATTTTGACTGTTTTCTATAGTGTTGACGATTGTAGAGATAAATGCAGTAGAAATGAGAGCTTTGAGAAGTATGTGTGGTGTAACTTTGAGAGATAAAGTAAGGAATAACGTGATAAGGGAGCGTTGTGGAGTGAAAGAAGATGTAGTGACAAAGATTGAGAAAGGTATGTTAAGATGGTTTGGACATATAGAGAGGATGGACGAGAGAGATTGACGAAACAAGTATACGAAGCGAGTGTGGATGGAAGAGTTGGAAGGGGACGACCTCGGCGAACGTATCGCGATCAAATCGCAGATGTTCTCAAAAAATGCCAGGTTAAGAGTTCTCTAAACCGACGAGCATGCATGACGAGGTTAGTGAACGTAGATGAAGCGAAAGAGGATCAGGATCAGGTCAGGATCGTAGCAGGTGGAAATCCATAGTCTCTGCCTACCCCAATAGGAAACAGGCGTGATAATATGTACGTATGTATGTATGACGATTGTAGATTGTCAACTTGGCTAGGGGCACAGATATATAAATAAATAAATAAATAAATATCTTCGGGACATTTTTACACAGCACCATCTAGTCCCAAACTAAGCAGAGCTTGTGATATGGGTACTAGACAATGGATATAATACTTATATACTTTTTTTTTTTTTTGTAAATACATACTTATCATACTATTATTACTTATTATTATTTTATTTGTGACACTACAACAACAACTACCGTCACACGAAATTTGTTGCGTAATCGCGGCTTTTTGTCTTACTATGGCCACAGCGTTATTAGGAAAGAGTTAGAGTTCCTTAGACTGTAATGGGTGTGAATGTGTGCGTGCCAGACCGTACTTTTAAGCGGGCCATCTTATTATGGATGCTTCACTTATTGTTTGGCGAGATTCCGTCCGCCTTTTTTTATTCGTCCATGGTTAGAAACCTCCTTTTAAGAAAATAGAAGAGATGGAGATGGAGTATGTTATTGAATTTGGCTAAGGATTACTGAAATACATCATCCTCCTCATTTTTTTTCCAATTATATTGGGGTCGGCTTCCAGTCTAACCAGATGCGGCTGAACATCAGTATTTTACACGGAGCGACTGCCATCAGACCCCCGCAACCCAGTTACTGGGTAATACTGACATTTGGAGCTTAGACCAGTTGTCAGACTTTCAGGCTTCTGACTACCTGTAACGACTACCATAGATATTCGTATGACAACCGGGACCGACAGCTTAAAATGCTTTCCGAGGCACGGAGGGGTCTCGATGTGTAACGAAACGTTCACTCGTCCACGAACTGACCGCAGCAAGTGCGGCTTAACCTCACAGATCGTACAATACGCGTAGTTGTTACTTCACCACGAGCCTTTCTAATGCTTACTGAAACAAATACTTACTTTATTTTAAGAAGTAGAATATCTTTTTGTTTCATAGATTTTCTCGAGTATTTTTTACAGAAAACTAACATAATACACGTAGTACATAACATACTTTAGGAAAACTTTTATAAGTATAAGTTAAAGTAAGATATACAGATGGGAGGGACCAGCTGAAAATCAGTGCTGTGCATACCTACATGCACAGCAAATACTGAGCTGGATCCCTTGCCACACATATTATGTTGTATGCATGTTGTGTTCTCATTGATTTGTCCTGTTACCTTTGCATGTAATGTGTATATTTTGTGTATGTGTGGCAAAATAAATGGTTTAAATGGTTTAAGTAAAGTAGTAAATAAGTAAGTATGAATTGAATCTTTCATGAGAATATTTTTATTGTTCAATTCAATTCAATTCAAATTATTTATTTGCTAGAATATGGTATTATTACAGATGTAGATGACTTATGATTAGTTTCAGCATTTCTGGACTTATACATAACAAAATTATTTTATGAGCATGCATATTAATTATGTGTATCCTTTATGTTATAAACCTAGGTATCTTATCTTCTAAATATTCAGTAAATACAGCAATGCAGTATTTTGGGGATCAAACTTACTGATCGTGTAAGAAACTTGATACTGCGTTCCCAAACTAAAATTGCAGACGTAGTTCATACAGCCGTCAAGTTGAAATGGAACTGGACTGGCCACATCTGCCGCATGCCGATGAGGCTATGGGCGAAACTCACAACAGAGTGGATCCCAGACAGCTGGAAATGACAACGCGGTAGGCCCAGAAGGAGATAGCCGGATGAGCTGGACTCCTACTTAAAGGATTGGCCACAAATTGCCATAGACCGTGAAAAGTGGAAGAAAGGAAGGGAGGCCTTTGCCCTGCAGTGGGAAAAAAAGGCTCGTAATTTTTTTTTGTAAAAAGGCTCGTATACACAAAAATACTTAGAAATAAACCATACTCGAAACTAGGTCACACCACTAGTCATTTTTTTTAAATTAGAAGAATAAGAACGTCGTTTAGTTAATAAAAGCAGCTGGGAAAGCTTTTATCGTTGCAACGTTGTTACAGGGCACGCGTATTATTAGAGTTACACTGTTATACAAGCTCCCACTCCATTGGTCCCATTGTAAAATATTATAGTAATTTAAACCAAGCGTTCCGTGTGGTGTTGGACATAAAGAATTGCACCACCCGATCTCTTCTCATGAGTGTTGTAAAAGGCGACTAAGGGATTCTCCAGAGGATGGGCAGCAGCGTTTTCTGAGTATTTAACAAACCAACTGCGATCGCCAACCCGCCTGCCAAGCGTGGCGATTATGGCATATCCCCCTTTTTGGGGGATGCCTATATCCAGCAATGGACTTCGTTCGGCTTAAATGATGATGATGAAACCAAGCACTAAAATTATTTTCAGCAGTTTTTTTGTGAACTATAAAAACCACAGGCTTAATAAAGATTAGGTTTTTTTTTATATCTAATGTTTTTTATTAACAAAATTAGATCTATGTAATTACTATTGTATGATCTGAAATAATAATTTATTATGCATCCCCAAGGATGAATCTTTCACCAAGTGAAGAAGATTAGATATTTCTCTTTTTTCAACTGGTACCTCGGCGGAAAATACACGGCTGCAATTTAAAAATAGTATCGCTTGGTTTTGTCAAAATTATTGAATGATGTTATCAATTAAATTGTCTAATTAAATAACTATGAATTTATCTATTATCAATTCTGTACTTTACTTTTTATCTTTATTATTCTTCTGTCTTCCTGGTGACCTACTGTCATAATACCCGGGTGTTATAACACAGGGTCGTCAGACGGAGTGTTATTGAGTAGGGGCGGATTAGAAAGGGTTAAGGAAACTGAGAGAGGACTGAGTGGTGTAATTACAGATCGGCTTATTCTGGTGTTGGTTTTGATGAGATGATTGCCTTTTGCTTTTACAAGAAGTAGTAGGTGGCTGTAGTCACAGACATAGTAAAAATATAGAAGAAGAGCTACGAACAATTATAGTGAAGCCACAGACAGTAAAAAATATAGACGGAGTGCTGCGAATAATCTAGTAAAGCCAAAAAAAAAACTGCACTCCTTCGAGTACAAGCAGCGCTGTGCGCGGCAGCGAGTTGCATAAGCACACACATGCACCTCAAACCGTGCTCACCCCTCTCAGTACACATTTTTTATTATTATGTCTGTGAGTGAAGTAAAGAAAACCCGTGCTCCTTCGTGTACAACCAGCGCTCACGCACACACCATGCAGCTGAAGGATATTTGCTTTCGTGATGCTGACTGAACGATGCCACGACATGTGTACTGAGAGGTGTGAGCATGGTTTGAAGCGCAAGTGTGGGCGTGAGCGCTGATTGTACACGAAGGAGCATGGTTGTTTTCGGCTTCACTATGATTGTTAGTAGTACTTCGTCATATTTTTTACTTTGTTAAAAGACTGTAGTACTTAGATGTTAGGTAGATCTAATTTGATATGGAAACCTTCAAGGAAACAGCATATAGGTAACATTTCATAACATAACATAACATCACGCCTGATTTCCCCGAAGGGGTAGGCATAGGTGTATAGTACACCCACATTTCGCCAGTTATGTTATAGTCCCATGTAACAGAGGGCGAGCCTATTGCCATTAACCGGGCACAAATCCAGACTCCGGGCTGCTACTGAGAATTTCCTAATGAAAAAACCCAATAAAAAAAATAATAATAATAAAAAAAAAAAAAAAAAATTCATCATCATCATTTCAGCCGAAAGACGTCCACTGCTGGACAAAGGCCTCCCCCAAGCATCGCCACAACGACCGGTCCTGTGCCTTCCGCATCCAGCGGATTCCCGCGACCTTCACCAGGTCGTCGGTCCACCTTGTGGGGGGCCTACCCACGCTGCGCCTTCCAGTACGCGGTCGCCACTCCAGAACTTTACTGCCCCATCGGCCATCCGTTCTGCGAGCAATGTGCCCCGCCCACTGCCACTTAAGTTTGGCAATTCTTCGGGCTATGTCGGTTACTTTCGTTCTCCTGCGAATCTCCTCATTTCTGATTCGATCACGCAGGGACACTCCGAGCATAGCCCTCTCCATTGCCCTTTGAGTGACTTTGAGCCTTCTTATGAGGCCCATTGTGAGCGACCACATTTCGCCAGTTATGTTATAGTCCCATGTAATAGAGGGCGAGCCTAATGCCATTAACCGGGCACAAATCCAGACTCCGGGCTGCTACTGAGAATTTCATAATGAAAAAACCCAATAAAAAAAAAATAATAATAATAATAAAATGTTTAAAAATGTAAAAAAATATGTAAAATAATGAATAAATGGAATAATAATAATAATAATAATTAAATACCTGGCAACACTGCTTGGGAAACTAGCTGTCTCCAAGAAATATTTTCATTTTTTCAATATAAATCACATATAAATAGCTAAAAATCAATCATAACGGTGGAAAAAGTTCATTTTTAAATTACATCAACCTATTTAAACCAAAAACTATTGTTAATTATGAAAAATGCTGATTTACGCAAAGAAAAACGAAAGCCGAAGATGACATCTGTCATAACAATAAAAAGTAATAAAAACCACGAGAAAATGAAAAACTAAGATTGAGATTATGAAAATACGAAAATACAAACGACACTATGCTGACCCGAGCCCGCACCAGGGCACTTACAACAAGAACACGCCCAAGATCTCCGGACTCGTCGCCTAGCTCCGCCCCGCAGCCGCCGGATCCTGCCTCACTCGTGAGTCCAGTGACGCCGGCCGCTGCGGTCGCGTCGAGCTCAAGCGACGAGTATTACTCTCCACCATCGTCGCCACCATCTGCACGTCGTCGGAGAGGAGCCCGGCCGCCTGTCTGCCTGGGACCTAGAGGCCAACCGGCCTCGAACAGGGTCCTCGCTGCCGGTGGAAATGTGTCGCGCATGAGATGGACTCAGTCCATAAATGAGAATGTCATGCGCGCATATTATGGGGCTACGGAGGGGGGAGCTAACCTCACGGCGTACCGTGATAGGATGCTCTCTCTGTTTCAGGTGCTTGAGCCAGCCGTCAACGCTTCGGCCCAGCGACTGTCGGATCAGGTGCGAGTCATCCAACGAAACCATAGGTTGGACGACGCCGTACTTGAGCGGCTTCGCTCTGAAGTGCGGGGCAACCATGTCGTCACCCCCCCGTTGCAGCCCGCGGTGCCGCTGCAAATACACTCTGTACCACCGCGGCCTATTCACACTGATGGGGAAGGAGGCGACGAGGTTAGTCCCGTAAGTATCCAGTGCAGTGAGCAACTGAGGAGCGCTCTGGAGGGTGCGATTCAGGATTATCGGTCAATTCCACCAGAATCAAGACCACGCTTGCCTCGTTTGCCCATGCATAAAAAGAATAAGGCGCTGGTGTGTGCTCTGGACTCATTGCTGTCAAACTACTTTGATGGCAGCGAAGATCTTAGCGATACACATTCGATCCTGTATTGCGCGGCTGTTGCAGCATGTCGTATAGCTCATGTTAAGTTTGAAAATGATAACAGAGCTATACGACCAAAATCTGCTGTACCAGCTTGGCAGTGCAGGATTGAACGTCGTATCAGCGAGGCCAGAGTACTCATTGGCAAATTAATCTGCTTCAGGGAGGGCAATACGCGCCCTAGAGTGATGCGCTTTGTGAGGCGGGCTTTCTCGGGGACTGATATTAGTCCTCGAGATTATATGGCTCGTGTCACAGAGCGCATAGACTTCCTGAAGCAGAAAGTTTATGCATGGGCAAATCGAATCAAGAGATATAAGCGGCGTGTGGAGCGATATACCTTGAATCGCACGTTTCAGAGTGACGAAAGGCGGGTATACAGAAACTGGGAGCGACCCGACCAGGGTGTGAGTGATGGGCAACTACCGGATGATGATACCATGAGCTTATTCTGGCGTAGCATCTGGTCGGTGCCCATCAGCCACACCGAGGGTGGCTGGACGAGGGACGTTGAGCGTGCATGTGAGTCAATTCCGGAAATGGGGGCAGTCGTTATCAGCCCTCAAGACGTAGCCAGTGCAGTCCATCCGCTGCCCAATTGGAAGTCTCCAGGGCCGGATGGACTGCACAATTTTTGGCTTAAATGGTTGCGTAGTTCACATGCTCGTTTGGCGTCCCAGTTTCAGTCGGCCTTGGAGTCTGGGTCGCTACCCCAGTTTCTAACAACAGGAGTTACCCACCTGCTCCATAAATCTGGTAGTACCACGGAACCCAAAAATTACCGTCCTATAACTTGTTTGCCGACGGTATATAAACTCCTTACATCCATTCTGAGAACAAAAATTTGTCAACACATTGACAATAATTCGATAATGTCTACTTCTCAGAATGGATGTAGGAATGGGTCCCGTGGTACTAAGGAGCTGCTCCTCATCGACATGGCTATTAGCCAGCAGGTTCGCCGCTCCCGAAAGGGTCTGTCGACATGCTGGATAGATTATAAGAAGGCCTACGACTCCGTGCCACATACATGGCTTGTGAGGGTGCTTGAGTTGTATAAAGTAAATACAACTCTGCGCGCCTTCTTAGAGTCATGTATGAGGCAATGGAGAACGGTTCTTTGCTATCCAGGGTGTCGGCAGACTCGGGGAAGCGATGAACCGATAAGGATCGAGCGTGGAATATTCCAAGGCGACAGTCTGAGTCCTCTGTGGTTTTGTCTAGCCCTGAATCCTCTAAGTACATTACTAGAGGAGTCAGGGCTGGGCTACCAGTTGAGGAGAGGAGGTCAAGTGATATCCCATCTCCTCTACATGGATGACCTAAAATTGTTTGCCCCCACCGAATTGCATCTGATGGAGTTACTGAAGGTAACTGAAAACTTTAGTAATTCTATCAGGATGGAATTCGGAGTGGACAAATGTGCGGTTATGCATGTGAAGCGAGGGGGGATTGTGGAATCTGAAGGGATTCAGCTCTCCGATTCCATACAACTTAGATCCCTCTCCCCAACTGAGACCTACAAATACTTGGGTATGTCGGAAGCGTTAGGCATCAGCGAGGCTGACATGAGGCAATCGTTACGGGAGCGCTTTTTTGGCTGCCTGAAGAAAGTTCTTAAAAGTCTTTTGTCAGGCGGAAACAAGGTGCGTGCCTTTAACGGTTGGGTCATGCCGGTCTTGATGTACTCTTTCGGCATACTCAAGTGGACTCAGACGGATCTCGACGCACTGGATAGGCGGGTCCGTGCATTGCTGACGGCATATCGGATGCATCACCCACGCTCGTCGGTAATGAGACTGTACATTCCGCGGAAGTGTGGGGGTCGAGGCTTTTTAAATGCCAAGACCCTTCACAATCGCGAAGTGTACAGTCTCAGGGAGTATTTTCTCCAGACTGACGGGGGGATGCTTCGAGATGTGGTCGCAGTGGACAAGGGCCTCACCCCGCTCTCCTTGGCCAAAGAGAACTGGCGCAAGCCTGTAGTGCTGAGTGCTAATGACCGCAGGGAAATATGGCAGAGCAAAGAGCTACATGGGCGCTTTTATCGAGCCCTTCATGGGCCCGATGTTGACTTTTTAGCGTCTGTATCCTGGCTACGTTTCGGTGACCTCTTTGGGGAAACCGAAGGTTTTGTTTGTGCAATTATGGACGAAGTAATGATGACGAACAACTACCGGAAATATATTGTGAAGGATGGCACGGTTGACATCTGTCGGGCATGCCACCGTCTGGGTGAATCTATCCGACACATTATCTCTGGGTGTTCTCGTCTTGCTAACGGCGAGTACTTGCACAGGCATAACCTGGTAGCCAGGATTATCCACCAGCAACTTGCTCTGAAATATAATCTTGTGGAATCGGAAGTTCCGTACTACAGATATGTGCCCGACCCAGTTCTTGAAAATAGTCATGCCACACTGTACTGGGACCGATCCATCATCACAGACAGGACTGTTGTTTTCAACAAACCTGACATAGTGGTGATAGATCGTTCAGAGCGCCGCGCAGTGATTGTTGATATCACGGTCCCTCTTGACGACAACCTCGTGAAAGCTGAGAAAGATAAACAAATCAAGTATATTGACTTAGCTCACGAGGTTGTCGACATGTGGGATGTGGACTCAGCAATCATTGTGCCGATAGTCATCACGGCCAATGGCTTAATAGCCAAGAGCCTCGATCAACACCTAAGGAGGCTCTCGTTAGGCGGCTGGATCAAGGGCCAGATGCAGAAGGTAGTACTCCTTGAAACGGCACGCATAGTGAGGAGGTTCCTTTCTATGGAGCCCTGACCGCCGGTAGCTTGGACCCTGTTCCCGATGCCGGTGGGGGGATACTGTTTTTTATATTTTTAAATGTTTTTTCTTTGTTTTGTAGAAATATTTAAAAATATAATTTATATGTAGATTTACTGCAATAAAGAATAATAATTAAAAATTATTAATTAATTAAAAAAAAAAAAAATCATTTAAATTTGTACGCCTTGATAGGCAAAACATGTAGGTGCTTCAATTTATTTTATATCTTGCATGCTTTAATTTGTATGTAAACGCATGTTTGACAAATAAATGATCTTTATCTTTATTTAACACTTTGCCCGACCCGGGAATCGAACCCAGGACCCCATGCTCAGCAGTCGCGCTTGCAACCACATATAGGTATGTCTTTTTAAAAGGTCGGAAACGCATCGGCGATTTCCCCGGTGTTGCGGACATCCATGGGTGGCGGAGATAGCTAACCATCAGGTGACCCGCTTGCTCGTTTGCCTTCCTCTATTACACAAAAAAATAACATAACCTACTTAGCTTAGCGGCTTTGCTTATGATATTTTGTGAAGTCTTGGATATCAAATGACATGATTTACTTCGAGCACACATTTAGGGGGGAGGTGCTAAGTAATAACTGCGTGAATTGCAAGAGAAGAGACGACGTCTGTGGTCTAGTGGTTCGAGGGTCGGACTGCTGATCACGAGGTCGTGGGTTCGATTCCCACAGGACACAAACATTTGTGTGATAAACATAAGTGTTTGTGTTGGTCTGGGTGTTTCTTATATATTATAAGTATGTATTTACAAAAAAAAAGTATATATATGTATTATATCCATTGTCTAGTACCCATATCACAAGCTCTGCTTAGTTTGGGACTAGATGGTGCTGTGTAAAAATGTCCCAAAGATATTTATATTTATTTATCTATTAAGCTGCACTAGCCGCGGTCAGTCCTTTGATGGGTAACCGTATCGTTACACATCGAGACCCCTCCGTGCCTCGGAGAGCATGTTATGCTGTCGGTCCCGGTTGCCATACAAATCTATGGCAGTCGTTACGGGTAGTCAGACGCCCGAAAATCTGACAACTGGTCTAACCATAGGATGCGTATTACCCAGTAACAGAGTTGCCAAGGTCTACTGGCAATCGCTCCGTGTAACATACGTGATTCAGTCGCATCTTAGTAAAAAACCTCAACTACCAATTACCACTATAAAAGGAAAAATACTGGGTTCCATGCCTGTGCTGTCTAAAAAAGATTTTTCACAAAACTGATACCTAATATACCTAATACTAGGTGTCAGTTTTGTAAAAGCATTTTTTATTTCTCTAAAGCGGCGTCGTGGTTCCTTCGACAACGACAAAACTCTGTAGCTCTCATGTTTTAGGATTTTCTCCCCACCCATCCATTGAAATGAATCACCCTGTGTACAATACACCACAAATAATTACTTAAACCACCTACGTAAAATATCTAAATTATTATATTATAAAAATTATTATAATTATTATTATTTTGATATCTTTTTGTTTTCTCCTCTTTTTGGGAGGGCGAAGAACCTCATCTGCGGGCCGAAGCCAAGCGTAAGAGGGGATGATTAAATAGAATACGTGGATGATAGTGTAGAAGACGTTAAAAATTTTCTGGTGATGCGACAGGTGTTAAGAATGGTGGCTTTTTGAAGCATGTGGAGTGTATATGTAGGCATGTGTAAGGTGTTTAGGCTTTGTTGAAGGGACTTTGGAATAAGTCCTGTGGATGACAGGACTATAGGGACAATATGGACCGTTTGTGCTCTCCATTGAGTTTTTAATTCTATAGCAAGATCTTGATATTTACAAAGTTTTTCTGATATAGTGTTTTGCATGTTGTGAGAGTTCGGGACAGCAATGTCAATTAAGTAGACGATTCTGTTAGATTTATCGTGAACAGTAATATCGGGCCTATTGTAGTGGATTGTTTTATCTGTAATGATCGTTCTATCCCAATAGATTTTGTAGTTTCTATTTTCTAAGACAGTTTCGGGTGTGTATTTGTAATATGGGCACATTTCTGTTATAAACTGGTATTTATATGCTAAGTGTTGGTGGATAATTGTGGCAACCTGGTCGTGTCTGTGTTTGTAGTCAGTTTGTACTAATGATTTGCAAGCTCCTGTGATGTGTTGAATGGTTTCTGATGCAGTATTACAGTGTCTACATAAGTCAGTTTGTTGGTTGGGATCTTTTATGATATACTTCCTATAGTTACGGGTGGCTATTATTTGATCTTGAATCGCACACATGAAGCCTTCTGTTTCAGGGAAAAGTTCACCTCGCTTGAGCCATTCGTTCGACTTCTCTTTGTCGACGTGTGGTTGACTCAAGAAAGATCTGTGTCGCCCGTGAAGAGATTTTCCAGCCCAGGCTGCGATTGTTTGTTCTGTGTTTGTGATTTTTTCATTCGTTTGTGTGTTTCTGTCTTGTAAGTTGAGGGGTGTAAGTTTTATATCTAATTCAGTCACGTGTTTATGTAATGATGAGTGTTCGGCTTTGGTATGAAAGTAAGTTCTGAGTGTGTTTATTTGCTTATTGTGTAAATTGTGTATGTCTATCAATCCTCTGCCTCCTTCTTTGCGTGGTAGTGTGAGTCTTTGTATGCATGATTTGGGATGGTGTTTTCTGTGTTTTGTGAAGTGTGTGTTGATAGTGCGTTGTAATTTTTTCATATCTGATTTAGTCCAATGTATTATTCCAAAAGAGTATGTGAGAATGGGTATTGCAAACGTGTTGATGGCTTTCACTGTGTTTCTGGAGTTAAGGTGCGTTTTCAGAATAAGGTTTAAGCGATGTGAGAATTTTTTAAGCAGTTCCTGTTTTGTCATCTTTTGTTGAATCTGTCGAGATTGCCTAAAACCTAAGTATTTGTACGTACTGTGCTCATCCATAGGCTCAACAATTTCACCAGATCCCAGTGTGTAGCGATTATTTTGGATTTTGCCTTTGGTTATTGACAAAATTTTACATTTATCAACTCCAAACTGCATATGAATATCTTGAGAAAATTGTTGTGTTGTGTCTGCTAATTTGAATAATGATTTTTTGTCAGCTGCATAAAGCTTTATATCATCCATGTACATTAGGTGTGATAGGATATATTGTGTGTCGTTATTTTTTAGAGTAAATCCTGTGTCAGTTTTATTTAATAGGTGTGAGAGAGGATTGAGTGCCAAACAGAACCACAAAGGGCTCAAAGCATCTCCTTGGAAGATTCCACGTTGGATACAAATTGGTGCAGTAGTTAGAGTTTCTGATGGGAGATTTATTTTAAGTGTAGTTTTCCAATTTTGCATGGAAATTTGTAGGAATGATATGAGTGTCGGATGAATTTTGTACAGATGTAGGACATGTAATAGCCAGCTATGTGGGACGGAATCAAAAGCTTTTTGGTAATCAATGAACATAGTGTGGATGTCTTTTTTGTTTTTAATTGCGCTGTTCATCGCAACTGCGTCAATAGTCAACTGTTCCTTACATCCTTGGCTACTTTTACGACATCCCTTTTGTTGCTCTGCTAATATGTTATGTTCAGTTAAATGTTTGTAAACTTCTTCACTTATACAAGCTGTGAGGATTTTATATAAGGTCTGTAAGCAAGTAATTGGTCGATATTTAGCTGGGTTTATGGTGTCATTGGTGTCTTTGGGTATCATATATGTTACTCCTTGTGTTATGTATGTTGGTAATGAATGGGGTGATTGAATAAATGCATTTAAGTGATTGTGTATGTATGGGTGCATGCTAGTGAACTTTTTGTACCAATAGTTGTGGATGTTGTCTGTACCTGGCGATTTCCAGTTGTGTGTGCGTTTTATGACGTCTATGAATGTGTCTATTGGTATGAATTCGAACTCCATTTCTGGGATTTGTGAAGTTGTTTCGTTAATCCATTCTGCATGATTATTATGGTGTACAGGGTTTTCCCATATGTTAGCCCAGAATTCTCGAAGTGTTTCAGTAGAAGGTGTTTCTAAGGTTTGATTGCTAGTATCTCTGTTAACAGATGTTAAGTTTCTATAAAATATTTTTTCGTTATTGGTAAATTTTGTATTCTGTACTTTACGATCTGTGCATGTTTTATATCGTTTGAGTCTACTAGATGCTGCATTTAATTTTTGTTTTAAGGTGTCCAAAAAGTGTTCGATCTGTGTGTTTAAGTTTTCGTGTTGTGCGTGTAGTTGATATTTTGTTTTTATTGCTTCTACTGCTGCTACTACTCTTTGATTCCTATTACCCCTTATAAATTGTGTTAGCCTACCTATATTCGCTCTTAGACTTCCTATTTTCTTTTCTAATCTTTTCTGCCAATTTGGTTTTCTAAATGGTTGTGTTCGATGCTCAGTTTGTGTAAGGTGAGATATTTTTGCGCCATTACATTTAGCTGCTGTCCATGCTGCACAGTAGATTACACTCTGCAAGGTGATGAAGTTGGTATCGATATTTACGTACGTTGGCAGTATAATAGTATTTATATATTTTACTATAGCAGAAAATTTTCTCGATGTTTTTTGTTTAGGGATGTATGGCCTATTAGTGGGGTGTGTACCAGTAAAGTATTCTTGGGCTTGTTTGAAAGTGTTGTCTATTTCTGGGTTAGTTTCTAGGGTGCCATTAAGATTAGTTTGCGTGGAGCCTAATTGTTCAATATTTATGTTGTTCAAAAAATTGCTGTCATCTAGGGAATCTGTGAGTGTTTGTGTATTGTGGTCAGTATGTATACTGCTTGTTAGAGTGCCAGAGTTTATGTATGTATTTGTACGTGAAGTATTTAGTGAGTGAGTGTATTCAACAAAATACTCTTCTGTGTGTCTTTCTTGTTGTAAAACATTGTTTGCGTTGTCTGTTTCAGTGTTTGTGTAACTTAATTCTTCAGATACCTGCTTTTTGATTTCTACTAATCTGTCGTCGTTAATATATTTATTATTTATGATCGCTCTTCTTTGATCAGCCAATCTTTGTTCTGTTATATGTGACATTTCTGGAAATAGGTTTATAAATTCTTCGTATAAATGTTTTCTATAAGCTGTTTTATTGTTTTCTAGTTGTGTTATCTTGTAATATATTTTTATTATGGCTTCATTGTATTCGTTTGTCCATTTCATACGTGTTCCTGGTTGTATATTGACTGGTGTATTAAACTGTGTAGAGTGTTGTTGTATTTGCGATTGTGTAAGTTGTAATTCTGTTTTAACTTCCTCGTAGATTTGATCTATCATGTCTTGCGGTAATAATTTCTTCTGAACTATTGCTCTACGCTGATCTCCTATTCTCTGTCGGCTTACTTGCATCATAGGATATTTTTCTAAGAATTTTGTGTGAAGAGGTGGAAGATATGCGTTGGTATCTGTTTCCATATTAGTTAGATGAAGATAGGTGCGTAGGATGAATTTATTCATATCAATACTCCATTTCCTACGAGCTGTTGCAGTGCTTGTGGTGGGCAAAGGTTCGTTGACAGAGTTTGTCTCCTGTGCAACATCCACTGACTGTCTACTGGTTGATGATGATGGTGTTGGAGAGACGCAAAATGATGGTGATGATGATGATATTGATAGGAAAAGAGATTTCGTGGAAGATGACGAAGAAGCCTGAGTGGTTTCATCATTAATATGTGGCATTTTTGCCTGAATAACTTTTTTTGTTTTGGATCTAGTAATCATTTTAATCCCACGAGTAGCTAGGGACTTTATAAGTCAGCCACGGCAGAGCCCTGCGTTCACCGTGGTAAGGGTATATAAATCTGGAGGTCCCCTAGTATCCAGAGTTCGCATACTAGCGACTAAGCTCTCCCTTAGCCATGAAACCCTCGGCGTATGCTGTTTCACCTTGGTTTGGAGGGATTGGGAAATGGAAACTAACTATATATAAATAAATAAATAAATAAATGGAGAAGCTTATAGCCTGGGGTTTGACTAGAAGCTTAGGTAGGGACTGAGGATTAGGATTAGGGAAGATAAGGAAGAAAATGTAGGAATAGGGATTAGGAAAAGGTAATTTGGGCAAGGAAAGTGCTCTTGGTCTGGGAGTGGACCAAGAACAAATTTGTACCCCTCTTGGTCTGACCTTTCACCCTAGACCTGCCCGGCATGAGTGTATCTACCGGTATAGCCCTAGCGCTCATAAAGGCGCACAAGCCCTACCACGACGTCAACGTAAGGATACGACGGAGGGTTATTATTATTATTATTATAATTATTTTATTATTATTATTATTATTAATTATTATTATTCCCTTATTTTACATGTTAGTCCTAAGTTTAATAATGTTATTGGTGTACAATAAAGAATATTCTATCTATCTATCTATCTAAATACAATTATTTAATTAAAATAATTTGATAAAGTCATTGTTTACAATGTTTAAAGTAAACTTCATTAAAATTAAAGTTGTTTTAACTCTAATAATATTTCAGCAAAATAAGACAACAGTGTTGAGTAACGGCCTACCTTTCAATTTTAATGTAAAGTCACAAAACTTTAAATTGTTTTCCTATTATTTATTGTTTAAGTTTTCCATTACTTCCATTGTATAATTGAATGAAATTTAATTTTATGCTTATAGTTTCTATTTCAATTGGTAATTTAATATTTCCAGTTGTTATATAAAGGTTAGTCTATTGCTATTACTAGTTTTTTTTATGTATAAGGTCCTAAGGGAAATATAGCAGCCAAGTGGCGCCCCCATCAGTAAAAAAAAATATTACTTGCTGAATACCTACATCATTGATCGAAAATTCGTTTTTAACGATTGAAGTACTGCCTAGCCAAGTTGACAATCTACAATCGTCAACGCTAATAGAAACAATCAAAATGTATGGGAATGACTTATCTCAACGAAAAAGTCATGCGTTGAGGTATGTCATTCCCATACATTTTTATAGGGGCAGGTACTTTAGTTTAATCAGAAACTATTTACTTTGTAAATTATACTTCGCTGTAGTTGTAGATAGAAAAAGTGCGAAAAACGGCCAATTTTGAATTAACGAAAAGCTTTCGTAGTGAATTAAATAGTCTCTAAAAAAAATTGAAAATAACGCTACAATGAATGATAGACGAAGTGCTGCGAACAATCATAGTGAAGCCAACATAACTGTGCTCCTCCGTGTACAAACCAGCGCTCACGCATACACTTGCACCGTGCTCACCGCTCTCGGTACAATTATATCGCGGCATTGTCCAGTAAGCATCGGGAAAACATATATCTTTCAGGTGCATGGTGTGTGCGTGAGCACGGTTTTGTTGGCTTCCTTATGATTGTTCGCAGCACTTCGTCTATATTGTTTACTATATCTGTGAATAGTATACAATAAATGAAGTATAGAAGTACGGAGAAGTAATTTATTCAAAGATAATTTTAAGAAAATGTGTATATTCCTATAATTTGCGAAAGACATTAAAAATTTCAAACACAACTTTGCTATTAAATGACTTATCAAAAACTGAATCTCAATATTTTACCTAACACCATGGCAAAGTTAACGATAATTTATTTTATTTTATAGGAAATTCTCACGACACTTGTGTTGTGAGCACGTATTAATTGCAGTACAATGTACTACAAAGATTTCTTGCTAAGTGCCCATTGAAGCTGACAAATAGTTGAGTATTGAGTTTGGGGTGTGGTGTAAGGATTTAAAAAAAGTTGCTCTAAATATAGAACTGTATAAGAAAAATTTACTTTGCCCAAAGACGACTTCGTCAAAGAGATACCATGTTGGTGTATACAGTGTAGGGCAAATAACGTTTGCAGTCATTTGCAATCTGACAGCACAGACATAGCAAAAAATATTGACGAAGTGCTGCGAACAATCATGGTGAAGCCAAAAAAACTATGCTCCTTAATGTAGAACCAGCGCCAGCGCTTACGCACATACCATGTACCTGGAAGGATATTTGCTTTCGCGATGCTTACTGGACAATGCCGCGACATGTGTACTGAGAGGGGTGAGCACGGTTTGTGGTGTATGTGTGTGCGTGAGCGCTGCTTGTGCACGAAGGAGCATAGTTTTTTTGGCTTCACTAGATTGTTCGCAGCAATTCGTCTATATTTTTTACTATGTCTGTGTTTGTCAGTTATTAAAATTACATCGGGCCGTAGTCATTTTCTATTTTTTTTCATTTTAGAGATCAGGGATTGTGACCTCATTCTTGCCTATGCAATGATTGATTATAATGAAGACAAAGTCTGAATCGAGTTTTGCTTATGTTTTACATATACATATTTGAATAATTGTAAACTGTATGGCAGTCCAAACACCTCTCTAACAGAGTGAAACTTAAAATCTTTAATGCAAATGTAAAATCAGTTCTGCTGTACGGGTGTGAGACCTGGAAGAGTACGAAAGACCTAACTCGATAGCTCCAGGTCTTTATAAACCGTTGCTTGCGGCAAATTTTGAGGATCTTCTGGCCGGACATAATTACAAACGTAGAACTGTGGAAACTGTGCCGTGAAGATCCTATACAACTGCAGATACGTCGCCGTAAGTGGAACTGGATCGGACATATTGTGCGCAGAGACCAAGATCATATACCTCGACAAGCTCTGGATTGGAATCCACAGGGAAGGCGCAAGCGTGGACGAACAAAACAAACTTGGCGGCGTACAGTCGTATCGGAGGCCAAGGAAATTGGGCTGACCTGGAGTGAAGTCAAGTTTACTGCCAATGACAGAGCGTAATGGAGAGCCACTGTATCTGCCCTCTGCCCCAGATGGGGGACATAGGAACACAATACATATATTTGAAAAATCGTAGTGTCTTATACTCTGTAATATACTGTAAGGACTCCTTTCGACAAGCATCGTCGAGGAAAATAAATATGAATATTTTGAATCAAGTACCTATCAATATTCATATGTGTTATTAATAGGTGCACCTTAGAGTGAAATAGAGTGATAGTTTCATTCAAATTTCCGCTCAAAGTTGAAGCACAAAAACAATATTTGTGTGGTCGCAAGCGGCATGTAAAATGTTTGCCTACACAAACATACGTGCGCGTAAGCTGTATTGAACAAATCCATTTCTGGCAAGAATTAAGCTGCTTCAAATAGTGCGCGCGGACTTTGTTTCTGTGTGTAGTTATTCTAAGACGTGCACATAAAATTGATACTTTTAAAGGTTTTTGCCTAATTTTGTGAATAATTGACGTAGGTTTGACGAATAATTCATCTATTGTCATCAAAATTGCGACACATCGAAGTTCAGAATAAAAAACCAACCCCTACTCAACTACAATAAAGTTTATACCTTACACCACATACTTACAAATGTAAGCTCGCCACAAAATGCAATCACAAATGCTATTCGCTATTCGCTATTGTACTAGAGTTTTTACCAATAAGTACATGAATCGCTTTACTGCTTTGTACAGCGCCGACATTTTATTCCTTTGCCTTATTGTAGAGTCCTTTGTGTTGCCCTTTCTTTGGTAAAGTACTTTTTTGTTTATTTATAAATAGGTTTGGCTACTTAGGTGACAAGGTTTTGGTATTAGTTCACGGTATTTGAATGTTGAATTGGTCAATGAATCAATTGTGTTGATTATGTTAGTAATTGAGAAGGCCCTACTGGATTTTGAATTGATTATATTTGATTAAGATGGAGTCTCATGCGAATGATTGTGATTGTAATTCTACAATTGGATTTATTCTTGATTAAACTTAGTACTTGAATACATTTTATGTCAATCACAAAAAAATCACAATGGATGGAGAGCTGAGTCATTCGTTGAAAAATCTTCACAACAAATTGAAATAAATTAATATTATTTTGTTTACAAAGTCCCAAAGTTAAGAATATAATTGTTTTTAACTGTGATAGATGATGAATTAATGAATGAATTAATGCAGAAAACGATAAAAAACGATTGGCATTTAAAAGCATATTGATTTGTTAACAAACTAGATGTAGCTATAATTTTTCAAAGTGTGATTTTACTTTAAGAATGAAATAGGCTTGGACGAATAAAAACAGGCGGACGGAATCTCGCTAAACAAAAAGTGAAGCAGCCATAGTAAGACGGTTCGCTTAAAAGTACGGGCTCACACGCACACATTCACATCCGTAGTAAGACAAAAAGCCGCGATTACGCAACAAATCTCGTGTGACGGTAGTCATTGACATATGTCACAAATAACATAACAATATATATCTGGGTGTGTTCAAATTCTGTCGAAATTATAGTGGGTTTAAAAAAAATGGAGTGCTTCAATATTTTCGTAGCGAAATTCCGTCCGCCATTTTTTATTCGTCCAAGGAAATAATAGGTGTAAAATATAATTCATTGGTCGTTTTGTTTATTCATTTTATAGCCAGTAAATTGAACTTTCTCTATAGCTTTATATTTATACTTCTACTTATAAATAATTCCTTTATAATAAAAGGCTAGGGTTGAAAGGCTAGCGTTGTGACCGGGGGTGTCTGGCTAATCGGCGTCTAGAGGATTACTGGTCTGTGTTTGCACTGCACAAATAGTTTTATACTTATGCAAACCTCATCCTGACAATAACAGCATAATGGCATTTTGCCATCACTCGTATCAGAGGAAAAATTCAAAGTTGCTTCATTTTCTCGCTTCAAATGCACAAACAAAAATTATATCCAAAACATGTAGGTACATCTACAAAGTATATCATCATGGAACATGTTAGTTCCCAAGTTTCTCGCCAAACTGACTCTTTACATACATACATATTATCACGCCTGTTTCCCATTGGGGAAGGCAGAGACTATGGATTTCCACCTGCTACGATCCTGACACACCTCTTTCGCTTCATCTACGTCCATTAACCTCGTCATGCATGCTCGACGGTTTAGAGAACTCTTAACCTGGCATTTTTTGAGAACGTCCGCGATTTGATCGCGATACGTTCACCGAGGTCGTCCCCTTCCAACTCTTCCATCCACACTCGCTTCGTATACTTGTTTCGTCAATCTCCTCTCGTCCGTCCCCTCTATATGTCCAAACCATCTTAACATACCTTTCTCAATCTTTGTCACTACATCTTCTTTCACTCCACAACGCTCCCTTATCACGTTATTCCTTACTTTATCTCTCAAAGTTACACCACACATACTTCTCAAAGCTCTCATTTCTACTGCATTTATTCTGCTTTCATGTTTCTTCTGCCATACCCAACTAACTGACTCTTTAGTTTCTTTAATTTAAGCAGAATCTCTCATATTGATCTCGGATTAACATTAAACCGTCACAAATTCCCATTTATTCACACTATCATCGAATAAAACCGTTTAAATACTAACGGCATCCAAACTTCCTGTTATAAAACACCGGATGTGACGTCAAACGTGTCCGGAAATGCGTCGCAGTTCAATTTGCCGCCATATTTAAAATTAATAGGGAAATTTAACAGGCTATTGCTTTTCCCAACGTTTGTTTTAATATTAAATCATCGGATATTCGATTATGGTTTTAGGATAATAAGTATAAGGGGTTTTGGTTGACTGGAGTTTTAATTTCAGTAATATTGTGGGTAACTTTGAATTTATTTATTATAGTTTATCTGCTTACGACGACAAATAACTATTCATCATTTCAGCCGAAAGACGTCCACCGCTGGATAAAGGCCTCCTACAAAGGGGGGGGGGGGGTATGACATAATCGCCACGTTTGGCAGGCGGGTTGGCGATCGCAGTTGGTTGTTTCTCAGAGAACGCTGCTGCACATCCTCTGGTAAATCCCTTAGTCGTCTTTTACGACACCCTTGAGAAGAGAGAGGGTGATGCAATTCTTTACGTCTGGCACCACACGGAGCTACTAATAACTCATCATCATCATCATCATTTCAGACGAAAGACGTCTACTGCTGGACATAGGCCTCCCCCAAAAATCACCACAACGACCTGTCCTGCGCCTTCCGCATCCAGCGGATTCCCGCGACCTTCACCAGGTCGTCGGTCCACCTTGTGGGGGGCCACGCTGCGCCTTCTAGTACGCCGTCGCCACTCCAGAACTTTACTGCCCCATCGGCCATCTGTTCTGCGAGCAATCTGCCCCGCCCACTGCCACTTAAGTTTCACTAATAACTTTTAAACAATAACTATTAGTTTTTTGCAAAAAATATGCAAATGATGAATTAGGCACTAAGCAGTCTAAAGCTAAGTCCGCACAGCGGTTTTTAGTCGCGCTGTTTTATTGAATCTCACCTTACGTCGCGAATTTAAATCACCAGTGCGGGCACCTGCATATGATTGCGTGTGTTACAGATTTAGCAATAAAAAATCACGCGAGTAAAAATTGCAATGCAATGTAAGCCTAAGCTGTAAGTATGGTCAAGTAAGGTACAGTCAAGAGCATATCAAAGGAAACATATTTTATTTTTTTCTTGGCGAACATCCTCATGGACGCACTCTACCCGGGGAAGGCGGAGCCAGTGTCGGACTCTTACCGACTAAAAACCACCACGGTGTTCCACTACCAACCCTTGGCCGGGGGCGTGAGAAATACTCCCGTCTTCGCCCAACCATCCCCGGCGGGTCCCGGCTCGCCACTAACAGGCGAGCCCCTTCACCCCGTGCGGCACCCACATCGGCCGCACCCTCCTCTTAACAGGCGCGCGCGGAACACAACGCGCCACCGTCACGGGCCTTGACTGGTCGGGCGGCGGGCCACCCCGAGTCCGCCGCCCGCAGGCCCACACCTAGGGTGGCTGGAGGTCGGCATACGCCCTCCGACGACGCCCAGGTCATCTCCTGCGGATGGGAAGAGAGGTTATCGCCTCTCGAACCCTCTCCACTGCCTCTTTAGCGAGCATTACATCCTCGCAGAAGGAGACGACGCCTTCCCAAGCGCTCTCGCTCCCGACCATAGACAGAACCACGGTCGGAAGCGAGAGGTCACTGCCGCCTGCTGCAGTAATGAGGTCACGTCGCTGCGCGGCCCAAGCTGGGCACTCCGCCAGTGTGTGCTGCGCCGTGTCCTCTGGGCAGCTCCCGCAGTGATGACACTCGGTCGTCGGCTCCCGGCCTATGTGACACAGATACTTTCCGAAGCAACCGTGCCCTGAGAGTATCTGCGTCAGGCGGTAGGTGTGGGCACCATGGCCCCTCTCCAGCCACTCCTCTATGACGGGCCTTACCGCCGCTATTGCGGCGTGCCCTGCGCTGGGTTACGCAAGTCGCTCCTCCCATTCAGCCACTAGGATCTGGTGGACCTCGGTCCGATCAGGCGGGTCCTCACGCTGGTGGTACCTCAGCGCAAGGTCTCTCGCCTCCAGATCCCAGGGCATTGATCCGGCTAATGGAAACATAACTAGTATAAGCAGAGCTTACACATGAAACTTACATCTAAGTCAGGTCCGCTTATAATGGTCTTGTTACCATTAATATGCGATCGAGTGTACATAGTCTTGTAAGCAGTGTTGTAATTAAATCTCAATGTAGCCCTAAAACTGAAAGTTAGTGATAATATAAATAAAAATAACTATCTATCTATACATCTACACATATAAATAAAATTGAAGTGTCTGTTTTTGATTTTGAAATAACTGACTTTTTTTGAACTCATACGACTGTTTGCAAGTGACCTTCCCAAGTTATCCTCTTTTTAATTTTTGTCCGTCGGTTTTTCCGGGCTAATCTTCGAAATGGCTGGAGCGATTGAAGATATAATATAAGCTTCTTTTTATCCGGGAAAATTGCGAAAAAACTCTTGAAAATCGGGAAAACTGATTCAAACTTACGTAACCTAACCGATTGTAACGGGATTTTAACAGGCAGATAGAAGACTTTGTAAGGTATAACATATGTTGTCTGGGAAAATTGCGGAAAACTCTTGGAAATGTGGAAAAACTGATTCAGACTTAAATTTATTTTGTTACCAAACTTGAAATTTGATACACATGGTACGGTACACATATAATTTATCGCCTGCAACCTTACCCCAGTTTCTACGGAGTATCGGGGTATCAGGTCGATGGGTGGTATGGAACCTTTGCTGAACGAGTCTGATTTGCACTTGGCAGGTTTACCAATTCAATTTGAATTTCACGCGGATGAAGTCGCGGGTAACAGCTAGTCTATAATACGATCAATTCGGACCCATGTCTTCTGTATACCACCAAATCCATAAATTCTATTATCACGCTTTTTTCTTCAACTTAACTCCTTACCATTGATATTCTAAATCCTTTTCACAGAATAGAATCACAACACGTTCGAAGTCTTCGAAGTCAACCCTTTCAATGCTTCCGTCACACAGTATTCAAAACTGTACACACCAACACAATCGGCCCAAAGGACCGGAAGGGACTGTCCGGTTAACCCTTCACTTATTTGTATCCTATTGCAAACCTGTCAATGGAGAGTTTATGTATCTTTTCGGATACGGTCTTTGCAATACGATCTTGGATTTTTTTATGAATATATTAAATTCGGATTGTATATCCGTCCTATGCGTGAGGCCGATATTTTAGATGTATGAAATAAAAATGTAAGATCTTCCAGACGGTTGCTTCAATTTATTTTTGTATGTTATTATTACGATTCGATACTCGTACACATAGGATTTTATAGTTTATGGATTTCAAAGTAAAGAAAAGTGAAAGTGGCGAGAGTAAAAATGGATTAGTTTGGTTGAAATAATCAAAGGATCTGTTTTCCATCAAACAAAACTGCACAATTTAGTAAAAGCATATTTTGTATGGCACCTTGCATTTATAATCATCTTCCTACTGATATATTGAATTGTTCGAACGTAGACACATTTAAATTTAAATTGAAACAATTTCTTTTTATCAAGGCATATTATAGTGTGGTTGAGTGACATTGTATAATAGGTTTTGACATCATGATAATGCACTTTCAATTATTTACATTTGACATGCTTTCATATTCACTTTGACATTAAGATATTGTATTATTCTTGACGTATGTAATGTATTATGTTTTATTGCTTTAGACGCTTCAGTTAATAGCTTGGCGTAGAACTCTGTATTTCCTGTTGCATGCTAAATGGCAGAATATAGCTGCACAAAGATTGTTTTTTAACCGACGAAAAAAAGGAGGAGGTTCTCAATTCGACGCGCATATTTTTTTTTTTTTTTTTTTTTTTTTTTTATGTATGACCACGCATAACTTTTTACAGAGTGGTCCGATTTTGATGATTCTTTTTTTAATCGATAGGGTATATCTCGAAGTTGGTCCCATTTAAATTTCAAAATCAAAATCCACCCCTAAGGGTAGTAAAACAGGGGATGAGTGTTTGTTCACCCACTGAATTCTTACCTGTTAACCGATTCTGTTGAAAATTGACACACATAAATATAGTTCTAGACACTACGTCATAATGGAGACCTGGAGTTATAGATTTTAACCACAAAAAAATGAAAAATAAAACTTTTTAACAAAAAATTGAACCGACGAAAAGAGAAACTGAAAAGCGAAAAATAACTAATTATGAGTCGGCGCCAAACAACCTATCAACGAAAATCATTAAATTACTTTAAATAAATAATAAAAAAAACGTCACATTAAATACAACGTGAAATTTTCAACGATAAACAATAACTTTCCAAAAATGTGTTCTCCGCTCGGCCACTTGCAACTGGCACGCACTTTGCTTGTTAAAAGTTCGTTTGGCGCCGACTCATAATTAGTTATTTTTCGCTTTTCAGTTTCTCTTTTCGTCGGTTCAATTTTTTGTTAAAAAGTTTTTATGACAATATTCATGTAACACCTACCTTACCTATATTCGTAATAAACGATTGAATTGAATTGAATTAAAAGAAGTTAATAGAAAAGAAGGTTTTTGAATAATTATATTCATACATAAAAGAGACTTCTTTTTGACAAGCAATGATGATGACAGATGATATTTTAAAACAAAAATAAATACCTATTTAGAATCAATTTATTTCTGCTGCAATTCCCTAATTCTAATTCCCTAAAAGTACGGGTATACAAACAGACAGAGCTGCTGTGTTTCTAACGATTAGTTTATACTACAAGAAACACAAAACCATGAGATTGCTAATTGTAGCTCAAGTATTTTTTATTTTATTTATTTCACCAAGAAAAAAAACTTTAATTAGTGACGAATAAGATGTAGGCTAATTCAGCGTTCAATAATCATGGGAGCATCTTTAGCCAAACTAGGATAATCCGTATTTCTTTAGTATTTCGGCATCATCATCATCGTTCTAGCCCGGTATCACTCACTGCTGGGTATAGGCCTCTTTTAGTTTCTGCCAGCCTCTTCGATCTTGTGCGTCCCTCATACAGGTGTTTCCTCGGCATACAGCGCCAAAACCCTCGAAAATCGTTTAAAGTATATAATAATAAATAAATAAACTTTTATTTCATAACAAGATATTGTAGTAAAAACATTACACATTTCTACAGAAATTTCTATTTCTCTTTTTTCCCGGTCAATGGCAATAGGCTCGCCCCCTATTACATGGGACTATAACATAACCAGCAGCAGCTATTCTTCTAGATATGTCAAAGGCATTTGACTGTGTAAATCATGCTATCCTACTCAGACAATTGGAACATTTAGGTATTAGGGGTATCGCATTAAAATTGTTAGAAACTTATTTGACCAAAAGAAAACAGGCAACTGTGATTAGTTATAGGGATGATAAATTAAAATCTATTCTGTACAAGACATCGTCATATGCTGAAATTAAAGTTGGGGTACCTCAGGGAAGTATTTTAGGCCCTTTACAGTTTGTTGTCTACATAAATGAATTTCCAGATATTATACGTCAAGACTTATGCGTCCTATTTGCGGACGATGCATCTATCCTTATTAATGCTAATAATATGACATTATATGATTATGAATCGAAATTAAATAATACTTTGAAAATTATTATAGACTGGTTGAAAACTATTAATTTAAAGATAAATGTAAGTAAAACAAAATATATGCAGTTTCGCCCATATCAAGCGGCACATATAAAGCTAGAACTAACCTATGTTGGGAACAGTATTGAAGAAGTCAACACATCAAAATTTTTAGGGTTATGTATGGACAGCCATCTAAATTGGAAAAAACACATTGAGACTATAAATAATAAGGTAAAATCGTACTGCTATACATTACAAATATTAACGAAGACGACAGACGTAAAGACAGCTCAATCGGCTTACTATGGGAACATTTATTCTGTACTTAACTATGGTATAATATACTGGGGAAATTCAGTTGAAATTAACTCCACCTTTATTTTACAAAAAAGATGTCTTAGGATTATACATAATATTAGATATGACATCTCATGTAGACCAATATTCAAAAAATATCGGTATTTAACATTGATCGGAATTTATATTCTCAACTCAACTACTTTCATTAAAATGTATAGTGAATTTTTCCCCAAAAAAACTACTCTAGAATATAGCAGTAGATTACGTAACAAAGATAAACTGATAATTCCACAAGTGAGATGCGAAACATATAAAAGGAATATGTATTACACTAGCATCATCATTTCAGCCGAAAGACGTTCACTACTGGACATAGGCCTCCCCCAATTAAGGGGGGGATATGCCATAATCGCCACGCTTGGCAGGCGGGTTGGCGATCGCAGTTGGTTGGTTAAATACTCAGAGAACGCTGCTGCCCATCCTCTAGTGAATCCCTTAGTCGCCTTTTACGACACCCATGAGAAGAGATAAGGGTTGTGCTATTCTTTAAGTCCGGCACCACACGGACTAACATAAAAGCACTTACACTAGCATAAAAGTATATAACCACCTACCAACGGCAATTACAAGTTTAAATATTATTCCTTTTAAAACTGCATTAAAAAAGCTTTTGATTGATAATTGTTGTTATGACCTTAAGGAATATTTTAATAAAAAACTTTAGATGCTTACTTACCTGATTAAATAAATTTTATTAACATATTTTTCCTGGATAATTTTAAATGAATCGTAGACATATAAATATTAGATAAATGAAGTTATTATATATAGATTTTTAATTACATTATTATTTATTATACAAGTATATTTTAGTGTTTTTATAATAATTTTATGAATTTGAACTGTTTATGAATTTGAATTTTTAATGAATTTGTTTTTTTTTTATGGATATAATTTTTACAATGTACTTGAAATTTTAATTAAATTTGGATGTATAAATGAATTAAATATTGGAATTTACCAAAATAAAAATAAAAATGTAATCATTATGACACTTGAATCAATGGATAAATCTTAGACTGATTAATTTTATACTGTTGCCTTCAATCTTATTGTATGCCACACACACACATATAAGAACTGTAATGTACCACTGTTGACACAATAAAGATTATATACTATACTAACTGGCGAAATGCGGGTGTACTATTACACCTCTGCCTACCCCTTCGAGGAAATACAGGCGTGATGTTATGTTATGTTATGTTAGAAAGAAATAATAAAACTATACACAAAATACTAACTTCACAGTTTCACTCCAATGACCACACAACAAGTCCTTTAAGGACATTCTCAAAACTAATAAAATTTCGTCCCCTTACAATGACAAAGCAATATCACAGACGAGTGTGCGATACTAATCGTGTTTTGGCGTGGAACATCAGCTATTTCATTATGGCCCCTGCCTACTGGTGGGGATTTGATATGGCATACGATTACCATACGTTTTTTCCACTTTGAAGCAATAATAATGTTGATGTACCATTTGAATCTTTTTACGGTTCCGTAGTCCTACAAGGAACCCTTATAGTTTCGTCATGTCCGTCCGTCTGTCCGTCTGTCCTAATCCTTTACAGCTTAATAACTTCTACAATTATAAACATAAGTAAATGAAATTTTGTTAAAAAATAGTTTAGATATAGATCTCAATTTTAAAAGAATAAAAAAATCATGATTACGTATTTTAGGGGTGGTGCCCATACATGTGAAATGGGGATGAGATTTTTTTTTTCGCTGCATCTCCTTGTGTAGGATATCATTGAATAACTACTAAAATGAAGGTAATGTTTCTTACACCACTTTTTTATCAGGTGTACCATCTATGAAATATAGCCTGCCAAAGTGGCTTGCATTGTGTCCCCCCCCCGCCATTTCTTAACTATGCAACGTAGAAACTTATAATCTTCTACATTGATAGACCTTTATAAAAACTCTCTTTTAAAATTATTTTGAGCATAATGCAATTATAAATTTTTGAGTTATAGAGAGAAAACTGAAAAATACTTAAAACGTCCTAGTTCAAAGGTCATTGACCTTAGAGAAAAATGATCATAGCAAATAATGCTCCTTTAGCTACTTTCTATTTGAAAAAATCTCAAAAAGTAACTTTGTGTTATGTTTACATGACACAATTCTTAAATTTGGCGCCATCTAGCGGCGTCTAATAACACTCTTTGAGTTGCCAATGCGACCGTCAAATGCCGTCTGTTGCATTTGGCACTGTATAGCGCCATCTAGCGGCTACTGACAACACTCTCTGAGTGACCAATGCTGGCGTCTATTGCAAAAACTAAAATAGCCATGATTAATATTCGATTTGATTTGTTTGTAACACCTACTTAAGGAACCCTATAACACTGAGCATGCTCTTGGCCGGATTTTGGATAGCGAAATGAGCTAAAGGCCCACCTTTTATCGAGCGGTTATCTTTGCTCATAACAACTGCAATAGAATAGAATAGAATACATTTGTTTGCTCAAAATTTAGATTACATACATGTGGGATATTTACTATTTGGGGATGGAATAATACTGCTGATGGTATAATAAAGCTTCGGTTTAATCTTTAGAAGAATCTTCAACGTCTTTACACACTTATCGTCCGAATCACAGAGAATCTTACGTCTAGCTTAACTTTTTTAAATTCATTCACGTCATCTTTTTCACACATCATAAGCATTCATTCACTCTCTTTCTCACACCTCTACGTCTTAACATATTTTATCTCATTCACTCGGTCATGCATCATATCTCTCAAAACCAATGTTTCATTCCTACATCTCGGCCATTCTGATATTAGACTGTCCTCAGTCTAATTAAAAACATCAAACAAACAAAACAACTTATACTTAAACCTGACTTACAATCTTAGAACATTACAATATTATTCTTAAAACTTTTCCAAAACATAACAATTTCAAATTTAGAGAAAAAATAACAAAAACAAGACATCTTAAATCTTCTTAAATCAAGACAACATTAAACTTAATATTAGTTTGAAGTTGACTTAAACGCTATCTATTTTACAATAAAACAGTAGTGAAGTCAGCTTGTAACGTAAACAGAGCTGTTTACAATGCGACTGGAACGCGTTGAACGTCTCAAATCCAACCGGCGTCGGAGCGGAAGAGGTGGAACGTGACAATAGCGGCCTCGACCGGCGACGTCTAACTTTGACAGCTGACAGCTGACAGCCAGATATACTTTCTCTCTACTACGAACTGACGACAAGAGCGCGGACGCAAAAAATCTGTCGCGAATATTTTAATCTCAAACTTGTAAAAAATAGACAAATAAAACGTAGAATCAATATAACAGAACCTGTTTTCTTGAAGACGACCCCAACATTTGGTGACCCCGACGTGATTAAAGAAAAAACTGAAGATTGAGACTACGATGCAGCCGCATTGTTCCTGCTACGGCTGCTACTTCAACGGATGAAAATGGCTTGTGTGTGACGTGTGTTTTTTGGTTACTACTTACAGGGAAGTACGCCCAGTTTTAGTATCTTATTTATTTTACAGTTTTCTTAATGCTGCAGTCTGCCTAACAGTGTTCATTGCAAAATAATTACTTCAAAGCCCGATCACAACCGTATTTCTAATACTATTCTAAATGATTAAAATATCTATGGAGTCAGACTGAAATTACTTTCTGTGTCGATTTTCCTTACTATATGACAAGAACCTAGGTTCATACCTAGGACCCTACTTCTACCTAACTTTGCTTGCATTTCGCTTACGGGACCACCCTGGCATTTTCCAGATTCGCCGTGTGCACCTGCTTCTTGGGTCCTGTTGGAATGCTCTGCTAAAAAGAAAGACACCTGCCTGCACTTCACAGCTTGCGTCCTGTGCTGCGTGGCCTGCTTTGCTCGTGTGCGAGTTGCTGACTGACGAGTGGTTGTCGTAGCTATTGCACGACTTGCACGGTTTGGCTTTTGATTTTTGTTTTAACCGAGATACCTATTACCAGAATTGGTACTGTATACCTACTTAATCTTTAACAGTCTGTTCAATTTGTTGTGCTTTTCATTATGGCTGCTGAATTAAAACCTCTTATTCAGCAACGTGGAACGATGAAAGCTAGAATAACTATATTTTCAAAATATATAAATACTGTTATGCTGATAGGTGCTGAAAGCATCTCTAAACAAATACTCGCTGAAACTGAGATAAAACTGTCAAGATTCAGAGAGTTATTAAACCAGTTTGATAATTTAAAAACTAAAATTGAAGGTTTAGAACCTGAACAGTTAGAAGAGAATGATGTAATTGAGAGTGACTTTTGTTCAAACATTGCTAAAGCTCAAGTGTTAATTGATAGTCTTGCACCTAGTATTGTACTACCTGAAAATGCTAATTCTCATTCAATAACTAGCTGCCAGAATATAAAACAAGATAGCCGAAACTATAGCATAAAGCTGCCTACCATACAGCTGCCTTCCTTTGATGGAAACTATTTAAAGTGGATGGAATTTCGAGACACTTTCGATTCTTTAATTAACAATAATGATACTATTCCTGATATTAACAAGTTCCATTACCTACGTTCTTCGTTAGAGGCAGGCGCATCTAATATAATAAAGTCAATAGAGTTCACTGGTACCAATTATAAATTAGCTTGGAGTTTGCTTATCGAGCGCTTTGACAACAATCGTATACTTACAAATAATCATTTAATGGCTCTTCTGAATTTTGAAGCAATTAATAAGGAAAATTACAAGTCACTTCGCTATATGATAGATTACTACGCTAAAAATCTTCGTGCCTTATCTTCTTTGAATGAACCTACAACTCACTGGGATACTTTAGTTGTTTTTATAATGGCCACGAAACTAGATGGTGTTACAAGTCGCAAATGGGAGGAACACAGGAGTACTATTCCTACTTCTCCAACACTTGAGGAGTTTTATAGTTTCTTGCGTAATCGTGCTGACGTGCTAGAAACCTTGCAGTATAGCAAGAATGATTTATCAATCAAAACTGAAAAACGTTCATCTTCTTATAATAAGGACAATAAGCACACAAAATCATTTGTTTCTTCTTCGACAAACGTAAAAAATTGTGTTGTATGTTCGCAAGATCATTTACTTTATAAGTGTGATAAATTCAAAGAGATGTCATTGGATTCTCGATACAATGAAGTTTCAAAGCACAAGCTCTGTCATAATTGTCTACGCCCTGGTCATTTCTCTGCTCACTGCAAACATAATTCTTGCAAAATCTGTAACAAAAGACATAATTTATTACTGCATAAATCACAGTCCAATAATGATAAAACAAACTTACCTGTTGATACTTCTTCTGTGACATCACTTCCTCAAGTGGCGGAGTCCTCTCAGACGTCTACTGTCACTATGTTCAATCCTATATCACTCTCCGTGCAAATTCCCGGGCAAATTCTCTTATGTACTGCTCAGGTGGAATTAGTTGATAGCCGATCTAATAAAACATTCATTGTTAGAGCTCTTCTAGACAATGGAAGTCAGTCTTCATTTATAACTGAAAGTATGCAAAAGAAAATGAATCTGACTTGTTCTAATACTAATATATCAATTGCTGGAATAAATAATAAATTAACAAATACTAATAAAAAGTGTGATATACAGTTAAAATCACGGGTCAACTTATTCCAAACGAACATTTCTTGTCTTGTAGTACCGCAGATCACCGGTAAGTTTCCTAGCACAAAGATTAACCCTTCTCAATGGGATCTTCCTGAGTTTATAGAACTAGCAGATCCAACCTACTACTGCCCATCTGAAATTGATCTACTACTAGGGGCTGATGTTTACTGGGAAATTGTAGATTCTAAGCTAATTAAGTTGGGGAAAAATAAACCTACCTTACAGAAATCCAAGCTGGGTTGGTTAGTGTCTGGTCCATGTGGTATGGGCCATGCTACTACCATTAATTCTAATTTTTCTCAAGAAATTAGAGATTCTCTGACTAAATTCTGGGAAGTTGAAAATATTCTTGACTTGCCAACAAAAAATACTTTGCTTTCTGAGGATGAAAAATATTGTGAAAATCATTTTATTGAAAATACGGTCCGCCTGAAAGATGGCAGATTCTGTGTCCAACTGCCCTTGCGGAAAGTCGCTAATGAGGCTCTAGGGGACTCTTATCTTATTGCTAAAAGGCGTTTCTTTAATTTAGAAAAGAAATTAGATAAATCTAACATTAAAAATGAGTATATAGATTTCATTAATGAATATAAAAGATTAGGCCATCTTACCGAAATCAGCCGTCCTATTTTCGGTTACTATATACCTCACCACGCAGTAATTCGTGAAAGCAGTGAGACTACTCGCTTAAGAGTAGTCTTCGATGCCTCTTGTAAGACTTCTACAAACATATCACTTAATGATATTCAATTTGTTGGGCCAGTAGTTCAAGATGATTTAATGGCAATTTTGCTCAGGTTTCGTCAGTATACCTATGTAGTGACAGGTGATGTGGAAAAAATGTACAGACAGGTTATGGTTACTGAATCCCAGCGTCACCTGCAACTCATACTCTGGAGAGAGGACAAAGATCAAGAACTCAAAACCTTGCAACTAAATACTGTCACGTATGGAACAGCTTCAGCTCCGTATCTTAGTACTAGGTGTCTTATACAACTTGCAATGGAGTGCTCTGATGAAACTGTTGCTAATACGTTAAGACATGACTTTTATGTTGATGACCTGAATACTGGTTCAGACTCAAAATCTGTGTTAAAATCTACTCTTTCAGGAGTAATTAAAAAACTTTCTGAGGGTGGTTTTCCTTTGCGTAAATTTAGAACAAATTCTCCTGATATTTTTGATGATATACAAATGACTGATCAATCTCAAGACTTTAGTAAGCAATCCTCTGTGTTAGGATTAAAATGGACACCTAGCTCTGACACTTTGCACTTTACAGTCGAAATTAAACCTATTCCTAAAATTACGAAACGCTCTATACTGTCCAACTCGTGTCGCATATTCGACCCATTAGGCCTCTTATCTGCCTGCACTATTTTTCATAAAATCTTTTTACAGAAGCTCTGGTTACTTAAAATAGACTGGGATGATGAAATTTCGAAGGAGATGGAGAACTCATGGATAGAATTCTATAAAGAGACTAATAATTTTGCTCATATTAAGGTACCTAGGTATATTCTCTGCAACTCCCCACCCTATATAGAGGTTCATTGCTTTACTGATGCCTCACAAGATGCCTATGGTGCATGTATTTACTTAAAATCGACGAATAACTTGGGTGAAGTTGAATGTAACTTATTATGTGCAAAAACTAAAGTTTCTCCCTTAAAAACTGAAACAATTCCACGTCTAGAATTGTTAGGCGCTTTACTTGGTGCAAAACTACATTCTAAAGTTCTGCAATCTTTAAAAATTAAGATTTCACGCTCAGTATTTTGGACAGATTCAACCATAGTTTTAGGGTGGTTACACACTCCACCTAAAACCCTTAAAACTTATGTTTGCAGTCGGATTGAACAGATTCGTGATCTAACTGATATAACTACTTGGCGTCATGTACCTACCGAATATAATCCTGCTGATATGGCGTCTAGGGGCATTCAACCACGTCTTCTTTTTAGTAATACCCTTTGGTGGCATGGTCCTTCCTTTCTGGCCAAGTTTGAACATGAATGGCCCCAGTCTAAATCTACTTCTGTAACTTTACCTGAAACAAAAATAAGTTTAAATATTAAAACCCTACCTAATGATGTTGTACCATTTGAAAAATATTCTAAATTATACAAATTGCAAAGAATATACGCTTACATACTAAGATTTATAAATAACATTAGAAAAAATAATACTAAATTAATGGTGAACTTACTTGTTCTGAATTGAGTAATTCACTGATGCTTATAGCTAAAGCTTCACAAGGCGAAAGCTTTTCAAAGGAAATTCACTCACTTAAGACTTTAAATAAACTAAATTCTAAGTCACGGATTCTCTCTTTAAACCCATATTTGGATCAACATGGTGTATTACGTGTCGGTGGACGGATTGAAAATGCATCCCACTGTCCTTATGGGAAAAAACACCCCATATTACTTGACCCCAAACACACTTTCTCTAAACTTTTATTTGAGCAAGAACATCTTCGTCTCTTACACTGTGGCCCTCAGCAACTGTTGAGTTCTATTCGTGAGCAATTCTGGCCAACAGGTGGCAAGGTGTTAGCTGCGACTACCGTTAGAAAGTGTGTACGATGTCAGAGATTTAAAGCTAAACCTTTAAACCCTATAATGGGTAACTTACCACAACCTCGTGTAACTCCTGCTCCACCATTCGAGACTTGTGGCACTGATTTTGCTGGACCTTTTCTAATATTAAATAGAAAGGGCCGTGGTGCTAAGACCTCCAAGTGCTATTTATGCATATTTGTTTGTTTTAGTACTAAAGCTGTGCACTTAGAAGTCGTGAGCGACTTAAGTAGCGATGCCTTTATCTTGTGCTTGCGTAGATTCATCTCACGACGTGGTAAACCTGACACAATATACTGTGATAATGGTAAAAACTTTGTAGGAGCCAATAGCGAACTGAACAGACTGCTTAAGAATAGTGAACGATCGGTTAGCGACTACGCGAGCAAGGAAGGCATAACGTTTAAATTTTCTCCTGCATATGCACCGCATTTCGGCGGGATCTGGGAAGCGGGAGTCAAAACGGCAAAATTTCATTTAAAACGGATAGCGGGTAACTCTAGTTTAACTTTTGAAGAGTTGTACACACTGTTTGTGCAGATTGAGGCTATTATGAACTCGCGTCCGATTACTTCAATGTCTGCTGATCCTTCTGATCTGTCAGCTATTACACCTGGGCACTTCCTTGTGGGTCGGCCATTGACCTCACTGCCTTCACCTGTCACCGAGCGAGTCAGCATCAACCGATACCAGCTGATTGAACGCTTAAGACAACATTTCTGGTCTCGATGGACAAAGGACTATCTATCTACTCTGCAGCAACGCGTCAAATGGCAGCATGCACAACACCACGTTAGTGTTGGCGACCTAGTCTTCATTCTGGACGATCAGCTGCCACCTATGAAATGGCTCATGGGCCGGATTGTCAAACTATATCCAGGAGCAGATGGCGTATGCAGAGTGGTCGACGTGAAAACAAAGAGCGGCGTCATTCATAGGCCCGTTTCTAGACTAACACAACTAGATTCCCAAGAGCTCCTTGGGGAACACGTCCCCAAGGGGGGGGAGGATGTTTACAATGCGACTGGAACGCGTTGAACGTCTCAAATCCAACCGGCGTCGGAGCGGAAGAGGTGGAACGTGACAATAGCGTCCTCGACCGGCGACGTCTAACTTTGACAGCTGACAGCTGACAGCCAGATATACTTTCTCTCTACTACGAACTGACGACAAGAGCGCGGACGCAAAAAATCTGTCGCGAATATTTTAATCTCAAACTTGTAAAAAATAGACAAATAAAACGTAGAATCAATATAACAGAACCTGTTTTCTTGAAGACGACCCCAACAGAGCTTAAGATTTTACACTTAGTTTACACTTGAAATAAACAAATGAAACAAGTTTCTCTTGCTAACACAAAAACAAATCCTAATACTACACAATAACATAATTCAACCTGTTAACAACAATCATCCAGTCTTTTCATACATTCATCACCTTTAACAAAATAACACTTACTCATAATTACTAACTACACCTCCAACATCGTCAGGCCAGCTCTTCAAAATTATGGCTGAACGATTAGTCTTTACGGGAACTTCCACATTAACATCATTCTTCTCAACTTCATAACAATCCTTGTGTTTAACTCTTGTTACTTTATAGGGTTGTAGGTAGGTCGCTTTCCGTTTGAGTCCTGGAGCAATCTGGTATCGCTGTACTGCTACCGGATCTGCTGGTACATACTTCGTGCTTTGTCTTTTCTCACACATTGTTGTATTTTTCTTTTGTTTCGATACTTGCTCCTTGGTCTTTCCTCTTATATTTTTTAATTTTATAGGCATCTCCTTAACCTCATAATCCTGTGCATGATGTAAGACGTCTTCATTGAGAACTGGATCTACTGCTGATCCAACCACAATACTCGTACCCACCGTAGAACAATTCATTTTCTTCAACCATTCCTCAATAGAAGGTAACAATAGCACACGCCCTCGATTCATTACTACTGTAACAGTAGCAAGAAACTCCTGTCCTAATATTATGCTGTAGTATGACATACAGTCTTTCGGCACGACATGGAATGTTATGTCGTGGTAGCATTGTCCGTCGATTGTAGCACTGACAGAGAACTTTCCTGATGAACGCACTGGTTTCAGTCCAAGACCCGATAACACAACACAATCTTCGGTCGTCTTTGGCTGCCCGATCAGGTCGTAGTAATGTTGTGACATTAAGTTGACGTCGCTTCCTGAATCCACAAGCGCTTTTCCTTCAATATCTTCAATAAATATGCTTAAAATCGGCTTAGTGGGCTTCTTCACCGGTTCAATATCAGATATATTACAAATTTGCATAACCTCTTTGTTTATTATTCTGCTACGACAGTGACAGCTGTCATTTTCATCGCCGCTGTCATGTTGGCCAACCTCACGAACGTTCGAAGTGAAGTCAGTCACACACATCGTTCGTTTATTTCCGGAAGCGTTCGTTCCACCGCCGCCATATTGCCGCGATGTTTGCGTATGCGCCTTCTCCTTCTCGCTCGCACCTGTAGCCGATGGACTATCATCGCCATGTTTACATTGTGTAGAAATATGACCAAATTCGTTACACTTGAAACATTTCAGCCCTTTTTCTTTATTTGGACACTCATTGGACTGATGATTTTTTTCTCCACAGCTGTAACACCGTTGATGGTCCGATTTTGGCGTTTCATTTGGCACACATTTCTTCTCACTTTTCATTTTCTCTTTAATTTCTTCATACATTTTGAACTTTTCTTTGAGCTCGGGGTAGGTAGTAGCCCCGTACAATATCATCTTGTTCACCACAGCATCAACTATGCCGTCAATGACGTATTTTATGGCGACATAATCGGGCATTTTACCTCGTTTCCCCATTTCCTTCATGGTCAGTAGGTAATCCAGGCACTTTTCATCCTTGCGTTTTTTCCTCGCCGACATCATCTCGTGAATAGCCTTGCTATCGATGTTATCTGGGAATTCCTTGAGTTATCCCGCTTTTAGCTCCTCCCAACTCTTGAAGGGTCGCTCGGATTTGAGCCACAGGGCAGCCGTGCCGCTGAGTGACCTCCTCGCCACGATGAGCGTCTGTAATGGCGTCCATTGGAAAATTTCCGCATTGTCTTCAATGTCTTGCGCCCATCGAGCTACTGAATGCGTCTTGTCTTGACCATTATACTTTGGCACCAGATCGTCCGCATGCAAGGTACACGCCGGTCTCCCCGCATGGCAAGTGGTACTCGAAGTGCTGGCATGGTCTGACGGTGCGTCATCTTGATGGCGATCTTTGCCGTTTTTGCCCATAATTCGTTTTTAAGGCGACTCTCTGACTGGTCTTCGTCTGTGGATGGAACCTCGTTCCCGTCTTTTCGTCTTCTTCAGCTAATTACCGAACACCACCACGTCGTTCAGCGGCGCCGGTAATCTTCGTTTTATTCCAAACGTCGTATTCCCCGAAATAGTACGATATCCCGGACGAGCCCCCAAATTTGTGGGATATTTACTATTTGGGGATGGAATAATACTGCTGATGGTATAATAAAGCTTCGGTTTAATCTTTAGAAGAATCTTCAACGTCTTTACACACTTATCGTCCGAATCACAGAGAATCTTACGTCTAGCTTAACTTTTTTAAATTCATTCACGTCATCTTTTTCACACATCATAAGCATTCATTCACTCTCTTTCTCACACCTCTACGTCTTAACATATTTTATCTCATTCACTCGGTCATGCATCATATCTCTCAAAACCAATGTTTCATTCCTACATACATGTAGATCTAGCGGTCCGGAGTAATATGTTGGCCCGCAGATTTTCTCGGTGTACAGACCTAGTCAAAATTACACTTTTCAAGGCTTACTGCCAGAATCTGTACAGGGGCAATCTGTGGGTCAATTATACAAAAGATCGCTGGATGTCCTACGCGTCCAGTATAATAATGTAAAATATAAAAAAAAACGAAATGTGTGCTGGGACACATAGTAGAAGTGAAACTTCAACGGACAAGTGGAAAAACGAATGGCAACGGACAAGTGGCAAAACAAATCGCAACAAAATTTTTACTTGAAATTTTACGGGCAGGTTTTCAAATTGGACAAGTAGGTACCTATCTACATTAACAATCCGCCCGTAAAACATTAAGTTTTTTTTTTTTTCTAAATCTATTTATAAGAAATTCTTTAATATTATCAGGAATGGCATTATAAATACGCCAACACATTACTTATTAAGACCATCTAGGTCTAAATCAGACCTCGGACACTCAATACAATATAAATGCTAGCACCACCTACTTACATATTTAATATCCGTATACGAACGCACACACACAAGTGTTGTTAGGGATGCTCACCGCTCGTAATGCCGACCAGGTTCTCAGTAGTTTTCAGAGATGGCGTGCTTGTATAGCGAATGGCGATTGACTTCCATTGTAATCTTGCACAGGGGCACAGGCGAGGTATCTTAGATTGGCGGGGGGTGGTGAGTGGCCGTTCTGTACGTTAGTATTATTAGATATTCTGTTCCTAAATTTGTAGCAAATTGCGTTCGCTAAACTGAAACGAGAAGATGGAAAGTCTCTGCGAATGTAATTTCACCCGCACCTGTACCATTCGCACCGGAACATAGCAATGCTAGAAGCACTGCTATTTGATGACAAAAATAGATACAGTGGTAGTGAAATGAAATGAAACGATTTATTTATTCTGCAAATTGGATGTTAAAATCAAATCACTTTTATAAGTCAGTTCATTTTGAAACTAGATGGTGTTGGCATTTCCTATGTGTCCCTGGTACTTACCCGGACGAGCTCTTTCACAAGGAGTTCTACTAAGTTCTACCAAAATCTTCTGTTAAGTTGACAAAAAGCAAATAAGGTATCATTGATATGTACGTAAATCTGTAGGCCAACTATATTTTAATTCTTATATCGAGTATTCAAAACCTGCCACTGACAAGTATTTTCACTAAAGTGTCCATTAGAGAAAATAAAAGTGGATGGAGAAAATTGCGTGCTCCATTCGATATTTATTTATTTATTTCATTATTATTTGGAAGACCAACAGCAATTACTTTAGAATAACAATGTTAAATAAAATACAATCTGCCAATAATAGGTATTCACGAATAGCGACTGAGTACAGTAAGATGCGTGGATATGGTTGAAGTCAACAGCAGAAGTTTCAGTAACTGACGTAAACTATTAGGTAACTTCATAGAGCTTAGCTGTTTCCCAGATGGTACCAGAGAGCGTGTTCATATTCTCGTAAAGTAACACATAAATACTTTCACGTTGTAAGTCTTGATTGATAACTATCTCAAAGAATTTAAGGAAGCTTCACGATAAAATACTACCTATGTTCAAGTCTAAAAGAAGCGAACAAAAATAAGATAGCCAATACAACACTACATGCAAGAAAATAAATGGTCAGGAAATAAAGAATAGAATAGAATACTATAATATTTAGTGTAAATGCCAATAAACGTATCAACAGCTTGTACTACCCCTTTGATCTGGATCTCGGTAATCGAAACATGAAGTTCTAATCAACCTTTTATCAAAGGAACACCCAAATTACAAAGCAAACAGGCACCTATCAACACCACTCAGCTCATGCTGTATAGCCGAACCGAGACGAATTGATATTTTACAACACGACGATGTCACCCTTTCATTTGTATTTACAAACACGTGTGGACAACTGGACACCCTAACGCTAATGATACTCGTAGCTAATGTGACATTTATACAGTGTTTCGAACAGAGAATTAATTTAGTTTTTGAAGAATTAAATTTCACGCTTAATTGAAAAGAAAAATCTAGCAGAATTCAATATGTACAAGTTGCAGAAGACAAAAGAGAAACTGTTTTTATTTCTGCAATAATAAAAGTTCAACAGTAAAATTTGTCCCAATACCCTGACAAACTTAGTTCATTAGTACCATGGCCAAGATCAGGTCGGAGAAACCCAGGCCGTTCGACGCGCTGGGTTGATGACATCACCAAAGCCGCAGAAAACACCTGGATCGAAACGCACAAGATCGAAGGGGCTGGCAAAAACGAAAGGAGATCTGTCATTACCATAGAATACTAACTATTATGGCATTCCTGAGGAAGTAGTTGCATTGCAAATTTGTTAGAACTCACAGAATTTATTGATGTATTTCTCTGTTGAAACTTGAGAAAATATCGTTCGAATGGAGTGGGTCAAATAATTGTTGTCAAAGAGCAGAAGATCAAGCAAGGCAGTCTCGAAACATAGCTTTCCAAAATATCTGAAAATTCAAAGCAAAATCTGGGACCAAATGTATAAGAGATGTAAATTATATATTACAAAAGAGTTATATGCCAGCAACCCCAAAAATATGGGCTGTACTTTTCAGCCATCGTCCTGATCTACAACAATAGTATTCCCTAAGTACCTATGTTAACAAAGACCTCATATTTAGAACTTGTACGATAAATCATATAAGTACATTTTGTACCATATTATACTATCTGGGGAATAATGAGGGCGTCGTTTGCAAGTCTAATAATTAGGAATTAATTAGTAACGAACTTGAATTGTCTTTGGATGCAGTGAGCGTTGAAAATTAGAAATTCACTGGACTTAAAAGGCAAATTAATTTAATATTATGAAGTATAACATTTTTAATGTATTTTTATTTGATTGGAAGATACTAAATGAAATAGAGAATAAAATATGTAGTCCATTAATATTATACGGATGAACTGTGATTCTTCAAATCATTTATTTTAAATTTCGAGTATTTGTGCCAAAATCGTCGGTATCAATTCGAGTGTTGCCAAAAGAAATAATATACCATTTATTACTGACATTACAGCATTCACTACTTCAGCTTCAATTTTTTTGCAACTACAAATCGATCTTCATTCATAAAGAGTACATGAAATACTATTAAAAACCAACCATTTAGGTACGGTCACTTGAGAAAATTCCATTCATGGTTTGCAAAGTGTGATAATACATTTGCCCATTCATTTGAGCTGTGAATGTGATTCGTAAAATATTGTGCTTCCCTATTCAGGTGTAAAATCTCACTGTATTAGGTAGCGGTATCTTTGAGTCGTGTGACTCGTGTGCGCCGGTCTTTATAAAAGATGTGTGAACCTTGTATGGTTAGGAGATTGGCGGGGGCGGAGAGAAAGCGGGAGTGAGTTGAAATAAATTATATTTAAAATTAATTGTAATTAAGGATCAAATTATCTCAAGTAAGCCAGACGTAGATGGAAGAAAACATAAAGAACTGATTTTTAGAATAAAATAATATTAGCCAAATACCTGATATGTGAAGAGTTTTAAAGTGTAAGAAAGAATACTATAGTAGTCAAAAGTACCTACTAGAAAAGTACTACTAAAGACTAAAATGTAAAATGCTGTCGAAAATTCATAAAAATGTAAATGATATTACAAGTAAGTAGAACAGATAGCTTTAACAGCTCTCTAGGGATAATTGAGAAAGATACTCAACAAAATTGTTATTTCGGAAGCTTTCATTATTAA
Source organism: Asteroscopus sphinx (assembly GCA_949699075.1). Taxonomy (NCBI): domain Eukaryota; kingdom Metazoa; phylum Arthropoda; class Insecta; order Lepidoptera; family Noctuidae; genus Asteroscopus; species Asteroscopus sphinx. Next base: position 27,424,624 of record OX453012.1, read on the forward strand.
TTTAGAGTGAATGACACTCAAAGCACTTCAGCCGTACTAAACCGATAATAAGTAAATTCTTTACGACAGTTCTAAAACTTTACACTGAATGTAAAATTAATAAACTGAAACATTTAATATTTATTGTAATTATCAAGCCTCGGAAATTATTCTGAAAGTTATTTCCCATTATGACCGACTATTATAATAAACTTTGAAACATTTTATCTGTTACACCGTTCCCTTTACTTAAAGAAGGACAAAATTTAATAAAAGCTGCCTAAAACTCTTTATCAGCATCTAAAAATTTATAAATTCAATTTAAACTTTTCCGGGTTTCGTGGGCTGAAGCGTAGTGTTGGGTTTCTAAAAGGTTCGGGGTCTTACGGGGTACCGCCCCCTCTAATTGATTGCATAACTACAGCCTATAATTCCTTTCATTCTTTCATTCATCTCGTCCTCGTTCATTCAAGCAACCATTTGACATCAGCGACAAATCGGCTGCAAAGATGCTATTGTTGCTTTTAGCAAAGTTTTGATTTCATGTAACGTTTTAAATTGTGTCGATTTTGGATCTTATGACTTTGGTATTAGGTTTCTTTATCTTGTCATCGATTGAGAATCGATTTGTTTAGTAATATTCTTGGTAAAAAAAATGCTAGTTTTTGGGTGTTACTACAAAGAAATACAGGTTAATTTTGCTTGCATTATCTAAGGAAATGATACCAAGTTATCGTATTATAGTTATAATGTATTATAGAAAGGAATTTCACGCATGCCTCTGCCTTTTTTCTTCGCCGAAGTCAGACCTATTGTCGCCATTATAAAATTTTGAGTGCTACTTGTAATTGTTATGAATAGAATAAAATTAGTTATGGTGAACGATTATCTATGAATTTAGTTATTTTTATTTGGGCATTTAGCGTTTGATATGTAGTGTATGACCTTTTGGCAGATGTTCGGTAAAAGGTGATGTTTAGCCGTTTGAGATGACACGGGACAAGGTAGAAGAAATTTTACGGTCCAATGAACGTTTTGCAAGATATTGAGTTGATAATAAAACAGGAAATATCGCAGGAACTGAACAAAATTCGCAGAAGTTGGTATCTTTTTCTAATAGGTTTACGAAATGTTTTATCATTTTTCTCTCTTCTTCTAGCTTCGAATCTATTCTAGAATATTATTGATAGCTTGATCAGTTTTTCTATTAAATCTAAAATACACTACGAATTTAGCTAAAGTTTTGATCTTAGCTGTTCTTTTGGCAGCTTTCCTGGTTTTAATACAAAAAAAAAACAATAATTATGGTATTATATCCGTGAAAAAAGATAATATCGACGGACGCTTGAAAGGAACTACTTACAACAACAAGCGACATGGTCACTTCGTAATTTTTTCCTTTCAAGCGACAATATTTAACAAAGATCCCGCATATATTACTCATATCGTTCAAAGGTATGGCACCAGGAAGCGAAGCTTGAAGAGGAAACTCCTCAAGAATTTTCATACTTTCCCGCACTCATACAACTTTTGCGAATAAATTAGAACTTCATCGTCATAAAATAATATACGCCGTGTAATATTCATACTTATGCCAGTAAAACAAACTGGAACACTTTAATATCCTGGCTTTTATATAAACTATGATAGAAGAAATATTAATTAATGATATTAATAAAGCCACAGAGGCACTAAATAAAATAATTTGACGACGTCTGTGGTCTAGTGGTTCGAGGGTCGGACTGCTGATCACGAGGTTGTGGGTTCGATTCCCACAGGACACAAATATTTGAGTGATGAACAATAAGTGTTTATGTTGGTCAAGGAGTTTATAAGTATGTATTTACAACAAAAAAGTATATAAGTATTATATCCATTGTCTAGTACCCATAGCACAAGCTCTGCTTAGTTTGGGACTAGATGGCGCCGTGTAAAAATGTCCCAAAAACATTTATTAAAAAAAAAAAACAGTCTAATGGACGAAGATTGAAAACTTCAAGAGACTAAATTATTTAGCAACTTGAAATGATTAATTCATTCATTCACGTATTCCTTGGGATTGATCTATGGCCCAAGCTGGCTCCACGATAAAAAAATCAGTTTTAATTATTTCGACTGAGACTACACGTATTTGACTAGCCTACACGTCTTTGCAGCAAAAGCACTCGACACAAGGGATTTTATACGTATTGGAGCTACACCAAAAATTCATACCATAACCGTAGCATTCGATCCCATTCATCCGATGATATGCCATCAATAATTCACAATTTATCAACAATAAATGGCGTAATATGTCCACAATGAGTCCCTAACAAAAATCAGGAGCGGCTCGTGCAAAAACATCTGTCGGGTCCTACCATCCATTTGACGGGTCATTAAATATCTTTCACGCTTTCCACTTATTATCCATTTTTATATCATTTCTATAATAAATTTTATGGCAAATAAAATTCTTGGCTACGCCTCCTTCCAATAAATTATACGAAAAAGACAAATCTGGTGTTGTAAAGTTTTTTTCATCGTATTTTTTTTCATTTGCTTGGTTCCCTGTTTGCGTAAAATTGCCGATAATGTATCGAAGGGCTTTTAGTGACAAAACTGCGGTGAATATAAGTTTTTTATTCATGTTTCGCGGTTGGGGTGGCTATAGTTTTAATGGTATCTCCTCGTAATATAAGTGCGGTGGTGTGTGACATTGAGTGTTTGGCCACTCAAAATAATTAATAGTTTTGTCGTGTTTTTGTTATTTTGTGAATTAAAGGATAAGTTGTAATTTTGGGAAATTGAGTTGATGGAAGTGTTATTGAGTGTTTTTATTGATTTATTTCAATAGTCTATAGTCCAATAGTGTTAGGGTTGCTATATTTATTTTATTAAAGTGCAATTGAAGTTTTGTTATTGGACTTTAAAATCTAAAATTTTAGATGATCGTAGAAACTGTAAATGTTTTACTACATCCAAGATTCCATTTATTCCAAGATCCTAGAATCCGGACAAATTATCCCATCGCTATCTCTGTCCTTAGCTGGACTAGAACTCTTGCGTAGATGGTAGCAGTGCTTGAAATTTTTTTTGGTTGGCCGAATCAGCATCCATTTCCCACCAGAAAAATTGTACTTAATTTAATAACAAATGTATAATACCAATAATTAACTCACACATTTATCTCGAAGACAGAGTCACTCCTCCCTCCGACCTAAACTAACGAGGGCCTTGTGCCGGCCACGTGCCTTTTGTCCATCCAGGATTACACCTAATTACGGCATCAGGATGTTTGCAATAGAATAATATTATTATTTGAGTGTAAACAGTTCAAATGCCTAATAGAGATATCAGATTTAGGAAAATACTCTTTAGATGATGGGGTTTATTTGGGGAAAATATTTTTGTGATGATAAGGTGTCATTCCCGGTTGTCATACGAATGAAAGACGAAAATATTTCAAAAATTAAGGTGTCAGTTTATACATATTTGGAACGAGACTCAAGTACTGAACTTCCTCCTCTTCCTTTAATAAATCCCTCGTTCAACAAGTCAACCTGTATTATATGTATAACAAAAGAAAACAGATTATAATAAAACAAAGTTTAACCGGATTAAATCGCGTATATTATTTAAATTGGTTTTCCTGACGTTTCGAAAGCTTTGCAGCATTTCGTGGTCGCAGGTAGACTAACGGCCAAAATTAATACCCAATCTATCCACGATTTGCCCTACTAGAGATAGGTATTTGACATAAGCTTCATACAAAATATGTCACATTTCTATCTTCAGTAGGGTAAATCGTGGATAGATTGGATATTAATTTTCGCCGTAAGATGACAAGCGTCTTTACAGATATTTCTAAAAAAAATATTTTAGTCTACCATACAATATTATTAATTAAAATCGTTTCGATGCACGCAGTAATCACTCACAATATCATTATCTTTTACAGTGTTGCATGCTATTTGGGACTTGATTATTTTTAGGAGTGGGTTCCAAACAGGTAGCAGCTGCCAACCATCTTCTCTATTAAAATTAAGATGTTTTTTAATTTCAATAGCTTCACGGAGCATTCTAGGTACATATCGGTTTTCCTTCGCCAGAACTTGTGGTTTATCAAATCGAAGAAAATGGTTGGGTTCGTCTAGGGCATGTTCACACACTGCAGACTTTGTGGAGCGTCTGTTCTTCACGTCAGCTATATGTTCTTTAATTCTAGTGGCTATACTACGACCTCTGATGTGTAGTGATCGCGAAAACCTAAGAAATTATTAAAAGAAAACAGATTTACAGAAGCTAAATAAGCTGAAGCCACTAAATTTTACTTTCTAAAGCCGACAAAGGGTAATGACAAGCTGTATAAATGGAGTAGGTAACTCTTTACAATTACCACTTTAGGATTAATATGCTTTTACAATAAACATAATAGTTTTAATGAAACAAACTTGAGCACCCAATTATAAAAGAGAACTTTTTGTAAACCACCGTGACATACATTATTTGTATTCATACACCCTTTGTAGTTTACAAGTACTTTATACTATTCAAGTAATGCACGTATGTTTTAAATGAATCTCTTGTACTGTTGCCATTTTAATTTTGATTGAACTATAATGAATTGTATCATGATTAAGTTAAGAAACAATTTTGTTTGTGACATTTTTTGGCTGAACTTTTTCTAAATTTATAAGTGCAAGCCCTAATGCATAGTGATTGATTTGGAATACGCAAATTTACATGGATTTAAATAGAGTTTAGATTTGTGTGACGCTAACGTGACTTAAAAATTACAACGTTTTTCCATTACGTAAATACGACCCTTAAAGACTAATTCAAATTGCAGCTCATAAAATAGACTTTAATCGACTCCCAACTTAATGGCTTTCGTAATAAGGTCGTTTAATGGTTTCAGCAGCTGCATTTTATTGTTTATTATGAAACGACCATTTGACGTGGTGTGACGAATGAAGCCAGTTGGTGTGTTTGAATTAAACATTTAATTTGTTTCCTTTATTCTGTGTTGGATTTATTAAGTGGCAATGTACTATGACAATAGTCGTGATTCGATTTGCTGACGTCATTATTGTAATGAATGTTTAGATTGTTGGGGATAGAACATTTTGTGTTGACGAGGATTGCATAGAATTGTGTGACTTCACGCTTCCGAGTTTTTGGCTAAACATAAATTAGAATAATAAATTTGATAGTCACCGATTTTCGAAGCAAATTAAATTGGAAATATTGAGTTTATCATCAGTCGCTGGAATTATGACGATCAAAATTGAAGAGATTCATAGTTTTGCGTTAGAATAAACATCCGATCATATACCCGTTGATTAGGTAGGTACTGATTTTATTTATGCCGACCATATTACTGAAAAACCGGCCAAGTGTGAGTCGGACTCACACAGTAAGGGTTCCGTACCACCCATCAATCTGATACCCCATAGAAACTGATTTAATTTACGAGAGTTTATCAAAACGTCATTGAGTCTTCAACTGTGCGGTCACGCTATAAATCTGCTCCAGATTGATAATCTAAAATCTTACTCTGATTGAAGTGTTTATATAACTTTCTAGACAATCTAAAATGCTTTTAAGTCATAAAAAGTTAAATCTAAAAACAATAATTCGTTTTGGCGGTGAACACAAGTGTTTATTATTCATTATAATAAAACAAAGTTTAACCGGATTAAATCGCGTATATTATTTAAATTGGTTTCCCTGACGTTTTCCTAAAAATAATCAAGTCCCAAACAGCACGCAACACTGTAAAAGATAATGATATTGTGAGTGATTACTGCGTGCACCGAAACGATTTTAATTAATAATATTGTACGGTAGATTAAAATATTTTTTTAGAAATATTTGTAAAGACGCTTGTCATCTTAGTCTACCTGCGACCACGAAATGCTGCAAAGCTTTCGAAACGTCAGGGAAACCAATTTAAATAATATACGCGATTTAATCCGGTTAAACTTTGTTTTATTATAATGTGTAGTGATCGCGAAAACCTAAGAAGTTATTATGTTTATTATTCGTTGACGGATAAAACTTACTTTGTTAAAAAAACTTCAATGTTATTTCTCAATGACATTTTTATTTAAATTGTGGAAAGAATAAATCGCTCACGAGCAGGATTCGAACCTGCGACTCCTGGCTCAGTACGCCAGTGCTTTAGCCACTAAGCTACCGTGAACACTGCTCGTGGTAACGAAATTCTCATCCACTTGGTACATCTTTGGGTGACGTCAGCGATATCTTATTAAGAAACAATGTTTCTTCACCGACTCGACTAACTTTGCAGTTAATTCAAAATCGTATAGATATGCCTACCCTTACTAATTATTTATTATTTTTAACGCATTTTACGCATGCGAAACGAAATCCAACGATTTAAATTGTGGAAAGAATAAATCGCTCACGAGCAGGATTGGATTGCAGGATTGGAGTCGCAGGTTCGAATCCTGCTCGTGAGCGATTTATTATTTCCACAATTTAAATCGTTAGATTTCGTTTCGCATGCGTAAAATGCGTTAAAAATAATAAATGACATTTCTATTATTACTATTTTCATTAACTACATTCCTTAACAGTATCTACTGTTCAAAATTGTATACCTTCCAATGTGCCATAAACGCAAACTAATGGACATGTGCATTCTTCCCATCCTCACATACGGTGCCCAAACCTGGTCTTTGACACTTCACTAGAGGTCCACGCTTGAGGTTTGCCAGCGAGCAATGGAGCGCAGTATCCTGGGAGTCAGACTCACAGACCAAATCCGGAACACAATACTGCGCTCCAAAACACAGATTGCTGACGTCACTCAAAAAGCTGCCAAGCTTAAGTGGGACTGGGCCGAATGTCGGTCAATTTTTGGGCTAAAATTTGTACCGAGTGGGTCCCGAAAAACGTGCAACGGCAACGCGGCAGACCCAGGCGAAGATGGCGGGACGAGCTGGACTCGTATAGAAAAGACTGGTTCACAATTTCACTTGACCGGAAAGAGTGGAATAAGGAAAGGGAAGCCTTTGCCCTGCAGTGGGACAATATAGGCTGAAAATAATAATAATACCTAATTGTAGTATCTGCTATACCTAACATTTATATTCAATGTCATGCATGTCTATAATTTGTGCAATCACTATGTAAGTTTTACTTTTTAGTGTCTTTGTCTATATGCATTGTTGTGATTATGCTATTGGTGTGCTTAATAAATAAAAATAATAAATAAATAAAATCAAATAAATAAAAGACATCAACGATCGTACGCGAAATGTGAATTTTTACATCTCTTTCTTACGTAGGTATACATATATACACATGTATCTACGTTTGCCATATTTTTAGTATTTGTTGCTAAGCTACATAGTATGCACTATAATCAAACCAAGTTTGATGCTGGTATATATTACCGTTTTGAAGATAGAGAAGGAACAAAAAAGTAAAAAAAAAGCATGTTTTCGAGGTTTCTTGTATGGGGACCCCCTTTGGTTTTAGACTTTTTTATTTTTAGTATTTTTCGTTATGGACACTATAGTAACACATATTCTGTGGAAATTTCAACAAATTTTCTATTACCGTTACAAATATACAGCCCTGTGACAGACAGACGGACGGACAGCGTAGCGACTTAGCGAGTGTAATAGGGTCCCGTTAGCACCCTTTGAATACGGACCCCTAAAAATGGACCAGAGCAGGCGGATGATGATATTACTGATGAAGATTTTAAACTTAAATGTTTAGAAAAAGCACTTGAAACCTCGCTCTAAACATCGTGTACAACAGAATAAACGCAACTCCTGAAAGCGGTTTGTTCAGAATCACTAGGAGAATCAGTTGGTTTGTATACCATGTTACATTATACCAAATTTTTTTTTCAATTTTTTTTTTTGTATGCTTATGATGTACAAGTTTAAGTACATATATATCAGTGGATCTTGAGTAGATTCTTTAGCTCCAGGAAGAACAGTAAAATGGGTTTCCGTGAGTCAGGTAACCCCTAAAAGGATCCTAGCTGCAGGATCCTTTTTTTACAAGCAATCAACTCGGGAACTTGGTGATGCTTCTTCATCATCATCATCATTTCAGCCGAAAGACGTCCACTGCTGGACATAGGCCTCCCCCAAGCATCGCCACAACGACCGGTCCTGTGCCTTCCGCATCCAGCGGATTCCCGCGACCTTCACCAGGTCGTCGGTCCACCTTGTGGGGGGCCTACCCACGCTGCGCCTTCCAGTATGCAGTCGCCACTTCAGAACTTTACTGCCCCATCGGCCATCCGTTCTGCGAGCAATATGCCCCGCCCACTGCCACTTAAGTTTGGCAATTCTTCGGCCTATGTCGGTTACTTTCGTTCTCCTGCGAATCTCCTCATTTCTGATTCGATCACGCAGGAACACTCCGAACATAGCCCTCTCCATTGCCCTTTGAGTGACTTTGAGCCTTCTTATCAGGCCCATTGTGAGCGACCACGTTTCAGTACCGTAAGTAATTACTGGCAACACACACTGGTCAAAGACTTTCGTCTTGAGACACTGCGGTATTTTGGACGAGAAGATATTGCGTAGCTTCCCGAACGCTGCCAAACCGAGTCGGATTCGACGATTGACCTCTTTCTCGAAGTTGGACTTACCTAGCTGGATAGTTTGTCCTTGGTATACATAATCGTCAACAACTTCGAGTGTAGATTCTCCGATGTTTACGGGAATGGGTGCTATATGGGAATTCGACATAACCTTTGTCTCGATGACGAGCATTGTACCGAGGTCCTCCATGATCTCAGCCATGACTACTATGTCGTCGGCAAACCGAAGGTGAGTGATGTACTCGCCGTTAATGTTAATGCCTAGCCCCTTCCAGTCCAGAACCTTGAAGACATCCTCCAATGCAGCAGTGAACAGTTTCGGAGAGATCACATCTCCCTGTCTCACACCTCGCTGCAGAAGGATAGGTTTCGAGGCTTGGTCCTGTAGTCGGACTGACATAGTGGCGTTTTCATACAAAGACTTTAACACTTCGATGTACCGATAGTCAATCTGGCACCGTTGAAGAGACTGTAGTACCGCCCAAGTCTCGATCGAATCTAAGGTTTTCTCGTAGTCTACAAACGCTAAACAAAGAGGCAAGTTATACTCTTCGGTCTTCTGTATAACCTGCCGCAGCGTATGTATGTGGTCTACGGTGCTAAAGCCTTTTCGGAAATCGGCTGTTCGGGAGGCTGGAAGTCGTCAAAGCTGCGCGAAAGACGGTTCGTAATGACTCTCGAAAACAGCTTGTAGACATGGCTCAGAAGTGAGATGGGCCTATAATTCTTCAGTAGAGCATTATCGCCATTTTTGAAGAACAATACCACCACACTTTTGCTCATGCTTCATCAAAATCATCATGCTTAAAATCATGTAATGTTGTGCGAAACGAGAAATAGGTCCACTTGATGCCTATAACAACTCCAATATCACCTATAGTTGCCTAAGTATTGCAAACCGCTTTCGCCAAACTGAAACATAAAGATGGAAAGTCATAGGTGATAGCAATTTCACCGGCACCCATATCCACAGCCGAACATATCAATGAAGCATCACTGTTTGGCAGCAGAAATAGGTATGGTGGCAGTACTTCCCCGGACGAGCTCTTTCAAATGGAGCTTTTCTACTACTAGCTATTACCAGATAGTATTCATAATATTTTATTTGAGGTAAGTAGGTATCTGAGGTCTTGCGTTCATTCTGATACACGTTATATATCGTCCTTGAAACAGTTATGTTCTACAGTACCTACTACAGATTGCGTTCAAACATTTCGCGTCGGACTCTAAATACTAACGCTTGATTAGTGCTGCTATGAACGACGTAAATTCTACCCACTGTCAAGATTACGATACGGTTGGATGTTGATTTTAGTTGATATGGCAATTTTACTTCTGATAGCCTGATAGATACATAGATAAAACGTTTATTTAGTACAAAAACAATACAGAAGTAAAAATACAATAATAAAAAGTGAAAGTGAAAGAGTCTGATGCTACATTAATTCAAGTCCACAAACCTTCACCGGTGAAATTACAATCACATGAGATTGCCATCTTTATGTCTCAGTTTGGTGAACCGACTTGCGGTACCATTTAGGTAACAGCCTAGGTGGTATTGCAGTTGTTATGGGCAAAGGTTACCGCTTAACATCAGGTGGACCTTTAGCTCGTTTCGCCATCCATAATATATATAAAAAACCATCACAATACCACATCCAAACATCCTCAGCTTCATACATGCAGCACCTAAGTGTTATTTGTACCAGTTTTAGTGGCTCTCCATTAGGTGCTAGGTTGTTGGTACCTACCACACTCTAACCCGAGGTTCTTCTGAATTTATTACCGAACCCTATTGTCTCGTGTACTTGATTAACTAGTTGATTAACTTTACGAGTACTTCTATAATACTTATAAGAAGAAATGAAACACTTAGATAGGTATTTCAAGATTTAATTTGTAAAAGGCGTTCTTTTTAACCGACTTCAAAAAAAGGAGGAGGTTATGTATTCCGCGGGTTTTTTTTTTTTTTTTTTTCATGTATGTACACCGATTACTCCGAGATTTGTGGGCCGATTTACGTGGTTGTTTTTTTATTTGGTAGAAAAAGTCCGCGCGGTAGTCCCATATAAATTTTATTGACTTAGGTTGAGTAGTTTTTTAACTAGCTTCAATAAATCAGTTTATTTTAGCTTCGCATATCTAGATGATCTGCTCATTGGTTCGTTTTTCTGAGAATTCTTGGCCGATATGCGTGTTTTTTTTTTCACGATAGTGATTGGACGTTTGGAAGAACATGAGCGAGACCTTTGCCCAGCAGTGGGATAGCAAAGGTTAATAAAAAAAAAAAACTCAAATTGGTTATATAAACATTTATGAATCAACCCTCAACTAAAAAGTATGAAATAAAAACTTTTTAACAAAAAATAAAACCGACTTCAAAAACCTTAACTAAAAAGTAAAAAATAATCATTGTATGTATTTTAAAATCTTAACATAAAAATTTTGAAGGCTGCGCGTGATTTTCATGTACGTTCACATAAACTGTTTATACTATAGATATTGCGCTCGACTGTACATTACATGACGCAAAGGGTCAACCACGCGCCGCCTTAAAAATGTTGTTTATGTTCAGATTTTAAAATACATACAATGATTATTTTTTACTTTTTAGTTAAGGTTTTTGAAGTCGGTTTTATTTTTTGTTAAAAAGTTTTTGTTTGTAATGGCTTTAGAGTAACTTAAAAAATAATGGAACCATATAACGCACGGCGCTGCGCCACCGTTATATGATAGACATTCCGCCCTTACGCACGAACCGATTCGCTAATAGCTTTAACATGCGCACATGCACCGCTAAAGAGTAAATAATAATAATAATAAATAGTTAGGACATTTTTACACGGCACTATCTAGTCCCAAACCCAAACTATGGGTACGAGACAATGGATATAATACTTATGTACTTTTAATAATAAAATAATTAGTAAGGGTAGGCATATCTATACGACTTTGATTTAACTGTAAAGTTAGTCGAGTCGGTTAAGGAACAATGTTTCTTAATAAGATATCGCTGACGTCACCCAAAGACGTATAGTGGAGGATAATTTCGATACCACGAGCAGTGTTCACGGTAGCTTAGTGGCTAAAGCACTGGCGTACTGAGCCAGGAGTCGCAGGTTCGAATCCTGCTCGTGAGCGATTTTTTCTTTCCACAATTTATATCTTTAGAATTCGCTTCGCATGCGTAAAATGCGTTAAAATAATAAAATAATTATGTACTTTTTTTGTAAATAAATACTTATAATACTCAAAGAAACACCCAGACCAACACAAACACTTATGTTCATCACACAAATATTTGTTTCCTGTGGGAATCGAACCTCGTCGAAACCATCGAAACTCGAACCATTAGACCACAGACGTCGTCAGAGTGGAATTCTTCTGTGTTCTGTGTGTCTGTGTTTCCCAATAAGTATAATCTGGTGGCTTTCAAGATTCGAGTGAATAGGTTTTTACTGGGCAAGCGTGTTTCATCGTCGACCGCACCATCGTTTAACATCAGGTGAGGTGGCGGCACAGACCAGGAAGGCTCAAGACGCCGCATGAACAAATTTTGTATGAGAACACAGTCGTAAACATTTTGCGGGGATCGGGGAGCGTATGGCGCGTTATGATTGATCGGCTCAAAAGTTCGGTGGTATGATTGGTGCCACTCGCTGACGGAGAGACGTTCCGATTGGCGGCGGGGCGTATGATATGCAGTGGTACTGCATATGCGTGGTGACCGGGGTATCTATTTGCTCGTATCTACCCATGGCCTCACTATCCGGACCCATCCGAAAACCAGCGCTGTGACATTTCGGTGTTGTAGCATATGCTGAGATGGGGGCCTTTGTTAGTCTTATACAGGCTTGTTATTTTTAATTTAATTGTCACATTTTATATTTTTTCTCTCGCCTATAACGAGACTGTTTTTTTTTTCTTTCTTTAATTTCTTTCTATCTGGCTAATCGGCGTCTAGAGGCTTACTGGTCTGTGGGTGGCGGTCAAACGAAAGCCCATTAGATATAAAAAACGGCCAAGAGCATGTCGGGCCATGCTCAGTATTATAGGGTTCCTAATTACAAACGAATCAAATGGAATATTTATTAATCATTGCTATTTTAGTTTTTGCAAACAGCGCCACCTAGCGCTGATTTTAAGAAGCTAATTTTAAGAAATATGTCATATCAATATAACAGAAAGTTACTTTTTGTGATTTTTTTAAATAGGTAGAACTAAAGAAGCATTATTTGCTATGATCATTTTTCTCTAAGGTCAATAACCTATGAACTAGGACGTCTTAAATATTTTGCAGTTTTCTCACTATAACTCAAAAAATTATAATCATATTATACTCAAAATAATTTTAAAAGAGAGTTTTTATAATGGTCTATCAACGTGGAAGATTATAAGTTTCTACGTTGCATAGCTTAGAAATGGCAGGGGGGGGGACACATTGCAAGACACTTTGGCGGGCTGTATTTCGCAGATGGTACACCTGATAAAAAGTTGTGTATGAAACATTAACTTCATTTTAGTAGACCTATTCAACGATACCCCACACAAGGGGGGTGCAGCGAAAAAAAAATTTACATCCCCATTTCACATGTATGGGCGCCACCCCTAAAATACGTTATCAAGATTTTTTTATTCATTTAAAATTGAGATCTATATCTAAAGCCTTTTTTAACAAAAATTTCATTTACTTATGTTTATAACTGTAGAAGTTATTAAGCTGTAAAGGATTAGGACAGACGGACAGACGGACGGACATGACGAAACTATAAGGGTTCCTTGTAGGACTACGGAACCCTAAAAAACACAATATTTTTACACAGGTCATTTTTATAGAAGATTCGCGTGCACTGATGTAATAAATATCTGGAGATGTAAACTCATCTATACTTGATGGTTCATACTCGGGCAGACAAATACCTAAATTGATGTTTTATATTGTTAAAAAATAAGAAAACATCTTTGTAATTCGTGATATGCACGCGAAAACCTTATTTGATGTAATTTTATGGTAGCAATTTTGGGTTTTTGTTTAATGTGTGAGTGGAAGAAATGTAATTGAATTGTTATGGAAGATAAATTTGATATGTATTACAAGTAGAACCTATTACAACAAAAGCATACCTATTAGATTTTTATTTAATATCCTGACCTTGCAACAAAACATATTCTTACATATTTACAAAATAAAGTTGAGTTTTAAGATTGTTTACCTAAATATCATCAGCTTTCTCGCCTTTTTCCAACTACGTTGGGGTTTGCTTCGAGTCTAACCAGATGCGGCTGAATATCAGTATTTACATAAACAAAGAAATTACCTCAGTGTGTCGCGTGCGACACAAAAACGATACATGCGAGACCACCAAAAAAGTTGCAGTTATTTCCACCCTTTGACAAAACTGCCGATGACTTATTTTCAGAGTCATTCTGGATTTATTCTCAAACCCTTGCTATGTTTCTATGTGAAAATTTGGGTATTACATAATCGTAGAATTTTTCAAGTATTTTTAGATGACTAAGCACATTATTATTGGATTTTTAAATTGTGGAAAGAAAAAATCGCTCACGAGAAGGATTCGAACCTGCGACTCCTGGCTCAGTACGCCAGTGCTTTAGCCACTAAGCTACCGTGAACACTGATCGTGGTAACGAAATTCTCATCCACTTGGTACATCTTTGGGTGACGTCAGCGATATCTTATTAAGAAACAGTGTTTCTTAACCGACTCGACTAACTTTGCAGTTAATTCAAAGTCGTTTAGATATGCCTACCCTTACTAATTATTTATTATTTTTAACGCATTTTACGTATGCGAAACGAAATCTAACGATTTTTAAATTGTGGAAAGAAAAAATCGCTCACGAGCAGGATTCGAACCTGCGACTCCTAAGAAACACTGTTTCTTAATAAGATATCGCTGACGTCACCCAAAGATGTACCAAGTGGATGAGAATTTCGTTACCACGAGCAGTGTTCACGGTAGCTTAGTGGCTAAAACACTGGCGTACTGAGCCAGGAGTCGCAGGTTCGAATCCTGCTCGTGAGCGATTTTTGCTTTCCACAATTTAAAAATCGTTAGATTTCGTTTCGCATGCGTAAAATGCGTTAAAAATAATAAATAATTACATTATTTATCATTTGCTCTAGAAATATGGCACGGTTACAGATCAACAACTTGTATGTGTCTGTAACTCTGTATTTTATATCCCAGCAAATAATACACAGCGGCAGAAACATTGAACTCAAATACGTATTTATAATTCCAAAATGGAGAAAGAACTTGGTCACATAACACGTAGCAAACAGAAAAAACTTGGTTGTCTCTTTTTCTGACTCGTGTCAGCCACCTGGCTTCGCCCGTGGCTGTTTACAAAACTAAATTAACCTTACAAGACCACGCCTCAAAAGACCAATATAAGATGCACGTGCAGTTATACTTTAGATATGCCATATATTTGAGATTGTAGGAAATGAGTTATCGATTTGCTATTTCGGCCATTGTGGACGATCATGTATCGCCATTTGACAAATAAAGTAAAATGGTTTTGTAGTAGTTTTTGGTCTTAGAGTAATAAGACATGGAGTGATAGTTTCATTAGAATTTCCGCTCGAAGTTGAAACACAAAAACAATTGATATGTGCTCGCAAGCAGCACCTAAAATGTTCGCCGCAACGACGTTGAATATACCAGGCCCCTCAGAAAGTATTGCGAAAAAAAGTTTTTATATATGGGAGACTGGCCAGTTATAATGTTTTTCGAAAATATGATTATTTATAAGTAAAAATAAGTAAGTTCCAATTTCAAAATTTCCCTCCACATTTTTTGCGAGTTAATTCAAAGTATTGTGTCTCACTGAAATATGGATCTGCGCCGGGAACATTTTAGAGCTATGATTTTATACGATTTCAAGTGTCGCCTGAAACCGGATGAATCGTACGATAGACTTCAAATGGCATTCATGGATGAAGGCCCTTCCAAGGCAACCGTGTATCGTTGGTATAACGAATTCAAGCGCGGTCGACCAACTTTGGGGGATGACGAAAGAAGCGGTCGCCCTTTGACGGCTGTTACCGAAGAAAACGTGCTAGCAATGAAAAATTTAATCCAAGACAATAGGCGAATTACATATCAGGAGATTCAACACATATTGAAGATTGGATCGGGAAGCGTTCACGAGATTCTACACAGCCATCTTCGCGTGAGGAGGATAGTATCACGCTGGGTGCCGCACAACCTCACCGATGCTCAGAAGCAGGCCCGGGTGGAATGGTGCCGTGATATGCTTAACAAATTTGAAGCAGGCTCGTCTCGGCGTGTTTACGACATCGTTACAGGTGATGAGTCCTGGATTTATCAATACGACCCAGAAACCAAGCGCCAGTCGACTGTTTGGGTGTTTCAAAATGAGCCAACGCCTACCAAAGTGAAGCGATCTAGAAGCGGGGGTAAGATTTTGATCGCTAGCTTTTTTAATTTGACTGGCCACTTGGTATCAATTCCCTTACGGGATCAAAGAAGCATTAATGCCGAATGGTATACTACCAAATGTTTGCCAGAAGTTTTCTCTGTTATAAGCAACAAGCGACCAAACACAGGGCTCCGCGGGCTACTGCTCCACCACGACAATGCACCTGCGCACACCGCACTCAAAACGAGGGACTTCCTGGACAGCACGCCAGTCAAACTCCTGGGTCACCCTCCTTACAGCCCTGATCTAGCACCGTGTGACTTCTTTTTATTCCCAAAAATAAAAAATCTGCTCAAAGGGATACAATTTTCGTCGCCGGAAGATGCGCTGGCTGCGTTCGAGCAGGCTGTAAACGAGGTGTCTGCGGCGGACTGGAAAAAGTGTTTTGAAAACTGGTTTAGGCGCATGAATCTTTGTATAGAGGCTGGTGGAAAGTACTTTGAAAAGATTTGATAAAAATATATGTACGTATAGAACAATTTTTTTTAGTTTCGCAAAACTTTCTGAGTGTCCCACGTATTGCATACAATCAATTCTGCCACTAGCTGAGGCGGGGTACTACAATCCGATTGGCCCTACCAAGGCGGCTATTGGCTAATTACTAACGCGGCAGTTTTGACGGCTCACGTAAGTGGTCGAAACTGATTTTGAAGATTTCAAGTGGCGAATAGTGGTGACCTACATTAGTGAAATTTCATAGATGTCTTGCAGACATCGGTCGCCTGTTATCCGACGTCTATGGGGTATATGGTCGGTGGTTCGCCGACACACACATAGGCGCGCGTAAGCTGTACCGAAAGGAATAATTTCTCGCTCTAAATTGGAGCCAGAAATTACTTCAAATTGTGCTTGCGGACTTGGTTTCAATGTGTAGAAACCAAGATTCTAAGATTTTGGTTTAATTCGTACCTACTTAGTTCAAGAAAAAAAGATTCGTAAAAATCAGTTTTATTCCTAGTTCGAGCAAATTTGAATTCTCCACGTAATTGTTTGAATTAGACTGGAATTGGACTGGTAATCGGCTTGCCCCAATTACATGAAACCTGATGTAGTCATTAGCAAACATAAATCTAATTGTACTAGATTAGGTACCTAATCACAGAGTAGGCATTGCTGTATTGTTAACGACAATATCGAAGGTAAAATGGCTGCAGCCGTATAATGTATCTCATTTTGAAAACTTCCCAAATTGACCTATAATTTAAAGCTTTTTTTTATGTATCTATACACGATATGTCCCGCTTTGTAGTAATAAAACTTTAAGGGCGATAAATACATACATTTATCGATAAAAACGTCCCATTTGTGGGATTTTATGGAGATTAAAAAAAAAAAAACGAAGGGGCAGTTCGGGCGCGGGGGGTATTTTTAAGCAACAATAACTCTTAAGATAACTTGACTTAGAGCTGTGGGTTTTTAATAATGTGTTATACAACTCAATAACTAAGAAAACAACGCATAAAAGAAAAAAATAATCTTAAAGTTTGTGTAATATTTTAGAGAAAGTAAAAATAACGTGTAAATTTATGTTTAAAATATAACTTTAATGATACTATATAATAATATATATAATACCTAATATTACAAAATTAAGTTGAGTTTGTATAACAGTTGAATATTTTTTTAGCTAGTGTATACTATAACGTTTCAAATGACATTACGTTTACACCTCTAACCCCCAGTTTCTGGAAGGCTGATCAAATTGATCTGTTGTCAAAGACGCTCCACAAAGTCTGCAGTGTGTGAACATGCCCTAGACAAACCCAACCATTTTCTGCGATTTGATAAACCACAAGTTCTGGCGAAGGAAAACCAATATCTACCTAGAATGCTCCGTGAGGCTATTGAAATTTAAAAACATCCTAATTTTAATAGAGAAGATGGTTGGCAGCTACCACCTGTTTGGAACCCAGTCCTAAAAATAATCAAGTCCCAAACAGCACGCAACACTGTAAAAGATAATGATATTGTGAGTGATTACTGCGTGCATCGAAACGATTTTTAACCGACGAAAAAAAGGAGGAGGTTCTCAATTCGACGCGTATATATATTTTTTTTTTTTTTTTTTTTTTTTTTTTTTTTTTTTTTTTTTTTTTTTTTTTATGACCACGCATAACTTTTTACAGAGTGGTCCGATTATGATGATTCTTTTTTTATTGGATAGGGTATATCTTGAAGTTGGTCCCATTTAAATTTCAAAATCAAAATCCACCCCTAAGGGTAGTAAAACAGGGGATGAGTGTTTGTTCACCCACTGAATTCTTACCTGTTAACCGATTCTGTTGAAACTTGACATACATAAATATAGTTCTAGACACTACGACATAATGGAGACCTGGATTTAGAGTTTAACCACAAAAAAATGAAAAATAAAACTTTTTAACAAAAAATTGAACCGACGAAAACAGAAACTGAAAAGCGAAAAATAACTAATTATGAGTCGGCGCCAAACAACCAATCAACGAAGATCATTAAATTACTTTAAATAAATAATAAAAACAACGTCACATCAAATACAACGTGAGATTTTCAACGATAAACAATAACTTTCCAAAAATGCGTTCTCCGCTCGGCCACTTCCAACTTACACGCACTATGCTTGTTAAAAGTTCGTTTGGCGCCGACTCATAATTAGTTATTTTTCGCTTTTCAGTTTCTGTTTTCGTCGGTTCAATTTTTTGTTAAAAAGTTTTATAATTAATAAACGTTGTGCGGTAGATTAAAATATTTTTTTAGAAATATCTGTAAAGACGATTGTCATATTACTCTACTTGCGACCACGAAATGCTGCAAAGCTTTCGAAACGTCAGGGAAACCAATTTAAATAATATACGCGATTTAATCCGGTTAAAATTTGTTTTATTATATTTTATCTTTATCATTTTATCATGTTTGTTTAAACATAATCTAAATTAACACAATTAAGAGAAGACTCGATGGTTTCGCTGAGCGCAATCAAGATTGGGTAACAACTTCGGAAGCTATGCAATGAATACCAAGTACTATTGCCGACATTAGTATGGATTACCGCGTCCCTGTGATTCCTGGGAACTTTAGTTACATTTTATAAAATTGAAACGATAAGTTTATTTTTTAATCGACTACCTACTAAACTTTTCTCATATCTGCACAAATTTTACGTAAATTGTGTGAAAATGTGTCAGTCAGCAACGCTTAAAATATCGCAGCTAATTGCCCAGGATACACCAGTAGATTTATTTAATACTCATATAATTATCTACCTTACTCTAATAGCGGTGGTTTTAGTGACATCTATCATCAGTTTAAAGAAATTTATTTTCAAACAGGCAAAAATATGCCACTTACATGAAAATAGTAATAACATTTTAGTAAACTTATTCTAGTGGTCGCCGAACACTCAGTAAATAGTTTCATAGCCTCAATAGGAAGGCGAAAAATGTTCTATTTTATATTGAGACAGTTGAGACTTAAAACTACTAAATGAGCTCACATTTTTTATATTGGATGGCAATTTATTAGATAGCTGTGCTATCTACTTCTCCGCCAAATAGTGATGCTTGCATTGCTGTGTTTCGGTCTGAATGGTATGGTCACCGGTGAAATTACAATCACAGAGATTTTCCAACTTTATATCTCAGTTTGGCGAACCGACTTGCGGTACCACTTAGGTAGCCTAGGTGGTATTGCAGTTATTATGGCCAAAGGTAACCGCTTAACATCAGGTGGGCCTTTAACTCGTTTCGCCATCCTATACTATAAAAAAACATGAATTCTAAAAGTTTGTGGTGCGGGCTGGGTTCGAAGTTTCGAACTGAGACCCTCCTGCATGGAAGTCAACCATTAAACCGCTAGGCTATTCTTTACAAAATAGAATAATTAAAATACCCAAGTGAAAACATTACAACATGGCATGGGACAACATAGCTCATGTTAGTCTCAATCATCAATTTTAAAACTCATTTTCTTGACTCTACGGGATAATAATATTGGGAAAAATATTTTCATCAGAACACAAATCCCTGTAGGGTCTGCAATAACACGTTTGGTGAGTATTATAATAGCCAAGATGAGCTGCTGCTCAAGATTAAGTCCTTTAGTGGTTAGTTAGTCGTAGCGTCAGCATAAAAACATTCGAAGTTAGAATACGTTTAATACCGTGATCGTAGATTCTAAAACGATAATTATGGTCAATTTATAACAACAAAACAAATCTTCTAAGGTTTTAGATTTATGTTTTAATGTTTGTTAAATTTTGATACATGAAGCTACAAGGGGCATGTGACAGCATTTTATTTTATTTCACCATATTAATGAAAACCTAAATTATAGTAATCTTATTGGATGCTATGATTTTGAGCCGTTTGGGGTCGAAACGCTTGGGCCATGGGGTCCGAGCGCTCGGCTCCTTCTCAAGGAAATATCTAAGAGACTTGTCGACACTTCGCGTGACCAGAGGGCTGGCTTGTTCTTTGGGCAACGAATAAGCGTTGCCATTCAACGTGGCAACGCTGCCAGTCTTCTGGGCACGCTTCCGGATGACAGTGATGTGGAGGAATTCTTCGACGCCTAAGTCTACTTTTATGATATTTTAATATTATTGTTTCTGTTTTTTATACATGTTTATATTGTACATATTATTTATATTAATGTAGATAGGTAGTAGTTAATTATAATATGTGTATTTTATAAATCCATGATGTAAATAAAATTAATAAAATTTCATTACTTAGAAAAAAAAAAAAAAAAAAAAAAAAAAAAAAAAAAAAAAAAAAAAAAAAAAAAAACCTTAACCTCTCTATTTGGATTATAAAATAGGTTTTTTTAAATGAAAATCAATATTTCAAGCCATGCTTTTGTAAGACACGGATTTGGTACTGTAATCTAAACTTGGTGTGTCAACGGTAACTACAGCAGAGATTCTGTGACCTCCTTCTGGCTCAATCATTAGATCAGCTCCTAAACACCATATTTTTTTATAGTAATGGATGGTGAAACGTGTTAAAGGCCCACCTGATGTTAAGCGGTTACCTTTGCCCATAACAACTGCAATACCACCTAGGCTGTTGCATAAATGGGTTGCCTAAATTATCATCGGGTTTATGTAATATGTGTACCTTTCAGCCAATTCTGATAAATGGAACTGGTTTAAATTTGACTTGCAAGATTTGTCTAAACCAACTTACAAACATTGCAAGTTAAATAAAAGCTTTTAAAAAATGAAAGATCTGAAACGACACATCTCTGCGGAAAATAAAATATCCGGTTTTACCTATACAAACCTTTTTGCTGACACTACTGCAAGGAAGTACGGCGGGTGGCAGATTGCCGCGGGCGCCACCTAAACGCAATAAATGTAACGCAATGTAACACTTAGCTCACACACTATATTGTGTGTCGGGTAGTTAGGTAGGTTTGATGTCATTGTGTGTAGTGAGAACATTGCCGAAGTGTGGAAATAGGAACACATTATTGTCAGCAGACTTTTTTCTAAGGACTTTTTTAATATAGTAAGGAGTGCAATAAAAGAGTCTCAAGTACTTATGGCAAGTTTACACAAGCTTAGTATTAATTGTCATTAGTACTTATTGCTTTTACTTGTCGCTAAGTAAAT
Source organism: Asteroscopus sphinx (assembly GCA_949699075.1). Lineage (NCBI taxonomy): Eukaryota > Metazoa > Arthropoda > Insecta > Lepidoptera > Noctuidae > Asteroscopus > Asteroscopus sphinx. The sequence continues at coordinate 27,446,243 of OX453012.1, forward strand.
TGGATTTACCTCTATTCATTTGCCTTGACATTAATTCGGCTTCAATAAAACTAAGCACTAATTCGGCATGTTTAACACGTAAGTACCAGGCCCCTCAGAAAGTATTGCGAAAAAAAGTTTTTATATATTGGAGACTGGCCAGTTATAATGTTTTTCGAAAATATGATTATTTATAAGTAAAAATAAGTAAGTTCCAATTTCAAAATTTCCCTCCACATTTTTTGCGAGTTAATTCAAAGTATTGTGTCTCACTGAAATATGGATCTGCGCCGGGAACATTTTAGAGCTATGATTTTATACGATTTCAAGTGTCGCCTGAAACCGGATGAATCGTACGATAGACTTCAAATGGCATTCATGGATGAAGGCCCTTCAAAGGCAACCGTGTATCGTTGGTATAACGAATTCAAGCGCGTTCGACCAACTTTGGGGGATGACGAAAGAAGCGGTCGCCCGTTACCGAAGAAAACGTGCTAGCAGTGAAAAATTTAATCCAAGACAATAGGCGAATTACATATCAGGAGATTCAACACATATTGAAGATTGGATCGGGAAGCGTTCACGAGATTCTACACAGCCATCTTCGCGTGAGGAGGATAGTATCACGCTGGGTGCCGCACAACCTCACCGATGCTCAGAAGCAGGCCCGGGTGGAATGGTGCCGTGATATGCTTAACAAATTTGAAGCAGGCTCGTCTCGGCGTGTTTACGACATCGTTACAGGTGATGAGTCCTGGATTTATCAATACGACCCAGAAACCAAGCGCCAGTCGACTGTTTGGGTGTTTCAAAATGAGCCAACGCCTACCAAAGTGAAGCGATCTAGAAGCGGGGGTAAGATTTTGATCGCTAGCTTTTTTAATTTGACTGGCCACTTGGTATCAATTCCCTTACGGGATCAAAGAAGCATTAATGCCGAATGGTATACTACCAAATGTTTGCCAGAAGTTTTCTCTGTTATAAGCAACAAGCGACCAAACACAGGGCTCCGCGGGCTACTGCTCCACCACGACAATGCACCTGCGCACACCGCACTCAAAACGAGGGACTTCCTGGACAGCACGCCAGTCAAACTCCTGGGTCACCCTCCTTACAGCCCTGATCTAGCACCGTGTGACTTCTTTTTATTCCCAAAAATAAAAAATCAGCTCAAAGGGATACAATTTTCGTCGCCGGAAGATGCGCTGGCTGCGTTCGAGCAGGCTGTAAACGAGGTGTCTGCGGCGGACTGGAAAAAGTGTTTTGAAAACTGGTTTAGGCGCATGAATCTTTGTATAGAGGCTGGTGGAAAGTACTTTGAAAAGATTTGATAAAAATATATGTACGTATAGAACAATTTTTTTTAGTTTCGCAAAACTTTCTGAGTGTCCCACGTATGTTATTAGTTTAAGTGACAAGTTCTAAGCATTAGCAGCGCTGCAACATTTCGGTGTTGTATGGGGGCCTTTTTAGGGTTCCGTAGCCAAATGGCAAAAACGGAACCCTTATGGATTCGTCATGTCCGTCTGTCTGTCTGTCTGTCCGTCCGTATATCACAGCCATTTTTTTCCGAAACTATAAGAACTATACTGTTGAAACTTGGTAAGTAGATGTATTCTGTGAACCGCATTAAGATTTTCACACAAAAATAGAAAAAAAAAAAACGAAAATTTTTGGGGTTTCCCCATACTTAGAACTAAAAAAAAAAAACATCAAACCCATACGTTTGGGGTATCTTTGGATAGGTCTTCAAAAATGATATTTAGATTTCTAATATCATTTTTTTCTAAACTTAATAGTTTGCGCGAGAGACACTTCCAAAGTGGTAAAATGTGGGTGTAACTTCTAAAATAAGAGAATAATAAAACTAAAAAATATATGTAATGTACATTAGCATGTAAACTTCCACCGAAAATTGGTTTGAACGAGATCTAGTAAGTAGTTTTTTTTTAATACGCCATAAATCGTAAACCGCAATTTACCTTTCATTCAATGAACTCAAATATAAAAATAAAATAAAAACATTTAATTTCATAAACATAAACCTCATTTAACCACAGTTATAGATGAACAACTAAATAACTTCTTATACGTCCAAGGAAGGTACGGAACCCTCGGTGCGCGAGTCCGACTCGCACTTGGCCGGTTTTATTTAGTCTTACAGGCATATTATTTTTAATTTTGTTGTTAATTTGTTATTTTTTATTTATTTTCTCTCTGTAATGAGGCTAAAATATTTTTTTCTTTCTTTCTTAGTTATTAAACTCATGTAAACTTTACATTACATTACATTAATTATGGCAAAGATCCTGGATAGGCTTCTTGAAAATCTCCTAGCCAAACATATACATCTACATGATGGGCAGTTCGGGTTCAGACCTGGCCTGTCCACTGAAACTGCTATACTCAGCCTTAAGCATACAGTAAGGTATTATGTGGATAGGAAGACGCCGGTCTATGCCTGTTTCTTGGACCTGAGCAGAGCTTTTGATATGGTGTGCTATGATGTCTTATGGAGTAAGTTACGTGATGCAAATGTGCCAAGGGAGATATGTTCCGTTCTTGAGTACTGGTACAATAAGCAGGTCAATCATGTGAAGTGGGATGGGGTGCTCTCTGACCCATATACGTTGAAGTGCGGGGTACGACAGGGGGGAATATCATCTCCACTTCTCTTCAACATGTACATTAATGAACTGATAGATGGACTCAGCAGCCGACCTGTTGGATGCCATATTGATGGTGTTTGCATAAATAACATCAGCTATGCAGACGACATGGTGCTGCTGGCTCCATCTATCAGTGCTCTCAGGGAGCTGCTGCAAATGTGTGAAGCGTATGCTGCCAGCCATGGCTTGCAGTACAATGTAAAAAAGAGCGAGTTCATGGTATTTGCTCCTAGAAACAGAAGGTTGGATGATGTTCCATCAGTTGTATTGTGCAAAACTGCACTGCGAAGAGTTCGTGAATTTAAATACCTTGGGCATATAGTCACGGACTCTTTGAATGATGAACCTGACCTAGAAAGGGAACGCAGAGCGTTGACAATCAGAGCGAATATGCTGGCCCGCAGGTTTGCCCGCTGCTCTAAAGAGGTAAAGATCACTTTATTTAAATCCTACTGTCAGACTTTTTACACCAGCAGCCTGTGGACAGCATATACTCAAAAGGCTGCCAACGCTCTGCGCGTCCAATACAATAACGCATTCAGGATGCTGCTGAGGCTACCACCGTTTTGCAGCGCATCCGCCATGTTCATGGAGGCACGCACAGATGGCTTTGCAGCAATTTTGCGCAAAAGAGCTGCTTCATTGCTGCACAGAGTGCGTGCGAGCAGCAACAGCATCCTGAGTGTGATAGCGGGCAGGTATGACTGTCCGTTTTTTAAAAAGTGGATAAGTCTATGTGTTTAAAATGTTGTGTAGGTATGTTATGTTTTTGTGTAAGAATTAATTTGTGTATCTTAGTTAAGCTTATATAATAGGAATACTAACATAGTTATTAAGTAATATTGTTACTAACACATTGAGTCATTGTTACTTTGAAAATAAATAATAATAATAATAATTACGCTAAGCTTGGGGCTAGTAACTAACGCTTTGTACTAATTCACTTAAACTTAAACTGCGTGTAAACACCTGGTTTCGTAATAAGTTCACCTTAATTTTAAGTTAGCTCAGCCATTAATTTTGTGCATGCTGTGGCCTCCTGTAATCGAAGGAGTACACCAGATAGAACCCTGTATCTGCTTGTTCACTACTGATTTTTCGTGTACATCTTTTGTTGGAGGTCCTCAATAATATAAATAATTGTTAGTGAAAGTGGAAATTTCAGTGCTGGAATCTGTAGGAAGCTGATGCATTGGCATTTCAAGCCTAAGGCACAGAATATCTAATAGTACTATCGTCCTAAGGCGCAAATCACAAACAAGACGGGTGCGGGTCGAGCGCGGGTCGGGTCGAGAGTACGGCGGGTATATTAACCTGTTATTATATGGATTACATCACACGAAACGCGGGCATGGTCGGGCCCGCGGCGGACCCGCGGCTGGTGGAGCACGGGAGTCACACGTCTCCCGCCACTACAGACAGAGCGCGGACCGCGTGGGTCTCCCACGCTCCACCCGCCGCGGGCCCGACCCGCACCCGGTCTGTGTGTGATTTGCGCTTAAGTTTTTATATTGTGCAACGCTTTACACTCTGGGTTGAGCCTTTTGTTTTGGAATCAACACTAGCACCAAGAATCAGTGTCCCCACCCTCTCCTGTGGGGGGAAAATTAAGGGATTGTATGGGGTGGATGTGTAACAGCACTCTGACATAGACTGATAAATCTAATAGTTACTGTTCTGACCTAATTTCAAGGAGATTGCAGTCACTATTATATTACTCCTAGTTTCTATGAAGTTACAATTCAATAGGTTTGAATGGGAAACTGGTTATATGGTTATCAGATTTAATTCAGATGATCACACTATAATTAGTTCGTTACTTTTGTCAGATTGGGAAACATCGAGTATTGAACATGTGCCTCGCTGTTAATGGACGGACGAGGTATAATGTTCCTCCAACACAAATATCTTTCGAAGAAATAGATTACCGCCAAAATTAATTAATTTATTTATAGTATTTACGCAGGGACACTCAAAAATGAGGAGATTAGCAGGTGAACGAAAGTGACCGACATAGCCCGAAAAATTGCCAAACTTAAGTGGCAGTGGGCGGGGCACATTGCTTGCAGAACGGATTTATTTATTTAATAATAATTTTTGGATGGCCAATGGGTCAGTAAAGTTCTGGAGTGGCGAACGCGTACTGGAAGGCGCAGCGTGGGTAGGCCTCCCACAAGGTGGACCGACGACCTGGTGAAGGTCGCGGAAATCCGCTGGATGCGGAAGGCGCAGGACCGGTCGCTATGGCGATGCTTGGGGGAGGCCTATATCGAGCAGTGGACGTCTTTCTGCTAAAATGATGATGATGATAGTACTTACAGTGACACTTAAGGGTTAGTGGCCAAGTAAAAACTGCGTGGATTTGTATGATCTGCAAAGTTAAACTGCTCTTGCCGCGGTCAGTCTATGGATGGATGACCGATGCGTTACACATCGATACCCCTCCGTGCATCGGAGAGCACGTTAGGCTGTCGGTCACAGTTGTCATATAAATATCTATGGCAGTTGTTACGGTTAGTCAGAAGCCTGAAAGTCTGACAACTGGTCTAACCTCCGAATGTGAGTATTACCCAGTAACTGGGTTGCGGGGGCCTGATGGCGGTCGCTCCGTGTAAAATACTGATGTTCAGCCTCATTATCTGGTTAGACTGGAAACCGACCCCCATTATAGTCTGGAAAAGGCTCTGACGATGATGACTTACAGTGATACAAATTTTATCCACAAAATCAATCTTAGCACTCAGTCTTCATTCTAATATTACCGTCTTTCATTCATCGGAAACAAATCCAATCCTGGCTGATACACGAGGACTTTGAGTATCGTCAATATGTGCGGTTTGGGAAAGTTGAATCAAACAATTGTGCGACAAAATTCAAGTTTTCTGAAGCGATTACAATTACTGGGAACAAATAATTGAGACAGCTTTACACAACTTATGTTAAATTTCTATCTCCACTTTTCCAGTAGGGAAAATCGAGGATAGATACTCGTTATTAATTTTTAAGGGTGAAAGGGAGACTAATTCTTTGTAAGGAACTTTAAGGAACAAAGCTGGGAACCGCACATAACGATCCACTAGTGATTACTAAGTTAAAGCAACGGTAAGCTAACGTCAAAAGGAATACTAAAAACAAAACAATAAAACGCTTGAGCAAAGAACAATAATTAAGTTTTAATGCCTTCAAGAATACAGCTCTATTAATTTTAAACGTTTATGTCATGATAACCATTCCGTTGACACATTTAAATCTCTTTTAAAAGCTCCTTTTAACTGCCTTCTTAAAAGAGGTGTTTAAAAATTTCGAATTACACCTTTATACACTTAAATGTGAATACTAAATTGTATAAACTGAATTGTTAGTCTATAAAACTACAATATAAGCTATAATTCGTTTTCTATTCGCTACTATAAGGTTACAAGTGGGGCGATAAAATGTCACACCCTTTGTAGAGCTCGCGCGGTATAATGCGTTTAGGCAATTTTAGGCGCTCTACGTGTAATAAGTTTCGTATATCTATGGCTAATGGAATGTACTTTGAAGTATGATAAAGGTAATGAAGATATTTGTATAAAATTTATAAATCTAAAAAACCGCTTTCGCTTATTGAAAGCAACTAATAAATAAATAATAAATAATTTATTATAAGCACAGCAATACAACTTACATAAGAATCTTAATAGCTAATTATAAGGCAATTTAGAAACAGTCATCATTGTCTGCTGTCTCTCAAACTAAGTAAAAAACCTGTATCTTGAGAGACAGTGTATTGCTATTTCAAAGCACAACCCGTGTACTACAGTTAACAACATAACATAACATGACATAATGTTGTATATACAGGGCAATTTTTTGTACATTTTGTGAAAACCTCAAACACCTAGAAAATATTTCCATCAGAACTGACATCTTTTTATATTATTAATCGCAAAATTTCATGCTTTAGAGATATTTTAAGGTCCTCAGTTAGGAAGCAGAGAAGGTTGCCGTGCAGGGGCTAACTGATGCATGCATGGAAGCTCATAGAGCTGGATTTCCTGGACTGTCTATACATATTCACAACCAAATAATGCACTGATTTTAACCATAATAACAAAATTTTAAAATTACCAACACGAAGGGATGGAAACAAATCAGTCGACTTACACCAATCACAATTTTTCCCTGAAGTTTCATATTACAAATATTATGCCGCGATTTAATTCACAATGTTCAGCGTCGTGTTACATTTTATTGTATTATATTGTATTGTAGCGGCAATCGTCACTTCATAGCTATTAAGAGATCTGAGATAAAGTGATTTTTATCGTTTTTATTGTACAGTTGCTGAGGTATTTAATTTGTGTCGTCAAGTTATAGTAATGTGAATATAATAATATGAAAGAGCAGAGCTAGAGTTCCTTAGACTGTGATAATATGGTGTTATACGTTGTAGTTTAAAGGTTACATTCTTTGTATGTTTATATTTTGTGGGCTACCTTTACGGTTTTTTTTAGGATTGAAGCAGTGATAAGTGATAACCTAGTGGCTGAACGCTTGCCTTCCATGCAAGAGGATCTGAGTTCGAACCCGGCCTTTTGACTTTTCGGATTTATGTGCAGATCAGAATTTGATTATCACTTGCTTTAACGGTGAACGGTATTTTTCTTGACGTGTCGGTCTCGGCATGAATCTGGACAAGACTAGAGTCATGTTCAATATGCATGTCAAGCCGAGGCCAATATTCATCGAAGGGTCGGCACTCAAAGTTGTAACGGAATACGTCTACCTAGGGCAGGCAATTCAGCTTGGTAGGCACAACTTCGAGAAAGAAGCCAACAGAAGGATCCGTTTGGGCTGAAAACTTCGCCGAGTCTTCTCGTTGCCTATACCGCAAAGTTTGAAGACAAAGGTCTTCAACCAGTGCGTCCTGCCAGTCATGACTTACGGTGCCGAGACGTGGACAGTGCCGGACACTGACAGTTGGGCTAGTCCACAAGTTCAAAGTCGCTCAGCGAGCTATGGAGCGAGCTATGCTTGGAGTTTCTTTGAAGGATAAAATCCGTAACGAGATAATCCGGAGAAGAACCGGAGTGACCGACATAGCTTGTAGGATTAGTAAGCTGAAGTGGCAGTGGGCTGGCCATGTCTGTCGAAGGACCAATGGCCGCTGGAGCAGACGAGTCCTTGAGTGGAGACCGCGAATCGGCAAACGCAGCGTAGGGCGCCCCTGCCAGGTGGACCGACGACCTAAAGAACGTGGCTGGGGGGGACTGGATGCGGAAGGCAGAGGACCGAGTGTTGTGGCGCAACTTGGGAGAGGCCTATGTCCAGCATTGGACTGCGATAGGCTGAGTTGATGATAACGGTGAAGGAAAACATAGTGAGGAAACCTGCACACCAGAGGGTACTCCATACAGTTCTTGATGGTGTGTGTAGTCCGCCAACCCACAATAGGCTAGCGTGGTTTTAAAACTTGAATCATTTTTAATATCAGAAGAAGCCCGTGCCCAGCAGTGAGACATGACAGTATAATGGGCTGGTTATGTTATTTTGAAGGTAACTTTCGCAAAAAACTTACTAAATAATGCTATTAATATCTTAAGTTTGATAGAAGCTTCCCGAGGCATCAAAAGAATCTTAAGTATAAAAATAACTGGTGATATGAGTCGTGATGATGATGGGTTATGATAACTAGTAGTCATTCTATGTATAGACTCAAAAATTAAACCTAAATGCCGAGCGTGAAGTCCTGTACTCAATTTCCAGGTAAAAATGTTATTTGGTTTGCCCGCAAAAACAATAAAACAATTTTCTTTGTTTTCCTGTTACGAAATAAGATACTACGCAATATTTTAAACGAGAACAATTTATAATTCCAAAGCATTAACGCATGCAGACCGAAATCTAAAGATATACCGAGATCACCCATAGACGGATACAAAGTGGAAGCACTGGCGTACTGAGCCAGGAGTCGCAGGTTTGAATCCTGTCGCGATTTTTTCTTTCCACAATTTATATCTTTAGCTTGGGCGAATAAAAAAGGCGGACGGAATCTCGCTAAACAAAAAGTGAAGCACCCATAGTAAGACGGCTCGCTTAAAAGTACGGGCTGGCACGATACATTCACACCCATAGTAAGACAAAAAGCCGCGATTACGCAACCAATCTTGTGTGACGATAGTCATTGTCATAGTGTCACAAATCAAATAACAATATATATCTGGTGTGTTAAGATTATGTCGAAATTATAGTGGGTTTAGGAAAAAACTAAGTTCTTCAATCATTTCTTAGCGAGATTCCGTCCGCCTTTTTTATTCGTCTGAGATATTTAGTATTGTACAGATCACGTAAATGTTACAATCTACTGCCATACGACGACCAACCAATCTAAACAGTATCTATAATTTAAAACCTAAACCGAATCTGTACACAAACTGGACATACACAATTCCCAACGGACGGACAACCGGACGTAGCCTCTGTAACTGTTTGCTCACCGAATCGTCTTATATTGGTTTGTAAATATGAGCAGTATGACACAACTTAGAAGTTCCATCGAACAATTCTGTCACAGCCAAATGCTGAAAAGAAAGATAGTACCTGTTTTGAATTTGGGTGTTTGTGTCTGACATTTTTCAGTTTCTACGTCTCGGCACCGGCACCGTAGTCACGGACAACGTAGCTTGCCGGATCAGCAAGCTGATGTGGTACTAAACTCGCCATATCTGTCGAAGAACCGATGGCCGTTGGAGTAGACTAGCCCTTGAATGGACACTCTGAATCAGCAAACGCAGCATGAGGGCCCCCCATGGTCAAGTGAACCTACGTCCTGATTTTTCACCACCTACCGCGCTACCTTCTGGTAGCTGGAGGGACTGGATATGGAAGGCGGAGGACTGAGTGTTGTGACGCAACTTGAGAGAGGCGTAGGCCCACAGTCACAGCATCCCAGTCCACTGCTGAAGTAGTTCAGCAGTAGACTGGGATAGGATGGTTTGATTGATTGAAAAGAAAGAAAGAAAAAGGATAGTGAAGACGGACAACCACGGAATAGTAAAATTTGGAGAACGTACGTACTTACGTTTTGCCTGTAAATAATAATCTATTTTATTCTTCTTACGATAATGGCCGGTTTTCGTATCACCAGTAAATTTTATCGGAAGAATAAGTTGGATATTTTGATAGTTTTACATAAAACATCTTTAAAATTCATGATATTGGTTCCTCAGAAAAAATATATCAGACGATTTAAATGGCTCCGTTCAGGGGCCTTACTCTCGACTGGATCGAGTTCTGCCCCCTGAAAAAATCATTCGTTCAGATATGTCATTCCCATACATTTTGATTGTTTTCTATTAGCGTTGACGATTGTAGATTGTGTAGATTGTCAACTTGGCTAGGGGGGCTGTATCAATCAAATTTGAATTCGAGTTAGTGTCAATTCGTACTGCATTCCTCTAGGAATTGACATTAGCTCGATTTTGTTCAGAGCTCGAACTAGTCGGGAGAACTCGGGAGTAAGGCCCCAGTACAGATTACGTGCGCCTATTTGTGCGTCGGCGAATATTTTACCAGTGTCCAGCAGTGGACTGCGATAGCCTGAGTTGATGATGATGATGAACATTTTACGAGCATTTTTGTTTTTGTGCATCAGCTTTGAGAGGAAATATGAATGAAACTATCACTCTATGGTTTATTACTCTAAGGTTATAAATTAGGGTAGGTGTTAGGTTAATTGTACTGTACTTCTATTAAGTTTGAAATTGAAGTATAAAGCTCTTCAGATTGGCTCCAAACAAAAGGCTACTGGTCATCAAACATAGCACAAATAGAAAAAAAACATGTTCTATTTTTAAAGTTCTAAAAAGCCACCTTTTTATAAAACAGCTTTTTATCAAAATAATATCGTTTTTGTCTCATGTCACATCAAGGAAGCTTTCAACAAAAGCATCCGTTTCGTCGACTCATGCGCATCTGTCTACCCCTTCCATCGGAGGCGGGGCATCGTCGCCATGACAACCGTTAGCTCCACCTTCTAATATGCATATAGGTTGAGAGTTTACATTATGGTCGAGGCTTTTATCATTTAAAAGTAGTGAGAGCTAAGAGTTGACTGAGGTCTTCATTGTAAAACAGCTGATTATTTTGCTAATATAATTGACATTCTTTTGTCAAAGATTCCACATGACGTGTTGTCATAACACCAATGTAGATGCAAAAAATTGATTTTCTGAATGAAAATTCTAAATTACAGCCACGATATTAATTTGTGGATAATTTCAATGAAATGTAATCTTAATTAATTAATAGAATTGGGAAAGTTTACGAAAGTATCTGCAAGCAAAATTATAATTACCAAATTTTTATATATTAACTTCAACCAAAATTATTCAGAACCGAGCATTATTGAAGCCTTAACGAAGTAGGTTAAAGCAACAAAAACCTGAAACACTTGCATCTTCGCGTTTTCTCCTCTGCCGGAGACTGTGTTCGGAATAATAATGCGGAATTAAGTCAGGCGCGGGATTATGCCCGTTGCAAGATTTAGCCCGGCGCGGGAACTAACCCCTCGATCGGAGGGATAAAAAGGATTTGTTTTACGGTCCGTAATCTCTTGTCGTGCGTCTTGAATATGCAGTGATCATGAGATGTTGTATTACCTAGTTTTGGCAGCGTAGCCCCAGAATGTACAAAGGCCAGTTAAACTGGAGCCACAGTATTTCAGTAGGCTAACAACAATGATATTTAAAAGTATAGATACGTCATACCCTAACAAAAAAACGAAAAAAATGGCCGGACGTAGCGGCAGCACAGTACACAAGTAAGTTAAATACTTGAAGTTACTTTCACGTCATAATTGGAACGCTTTCTGTGCACACACGACGGCATTTTAGTTTTTTTTGTCACCGGTCACGCTCAGCACCTTGCTTGACACGGAATCAAAACGTCACAGGACGTTACATTTATTTATTTTACGTTTCAATTATTCGCGATTGCGCGCGCTAGTTACATATCTGAACTTTTAGAAATCATTGCCTCTAACCGTTTAAAACTAAATCGCATCTCCAAACCTTGATAATAGGTATATGATTCCAAGAAACTTCAACTTTATGTAACGACAACCAGCATTCAAGAAAAGCAAAAAACATCTAATAAAATGTCATATATCTGATTAAATTCGTTGCGAGTAGTCGGTAAATTTCCCAGAGGTACCACAAGACTGTATTGCTGTCCACCAGTTAGGTCACGAGGTCACCGCAGACGTATTAGATATGTACTAGTATTAAATGAAAAAAAAAACATTCATATCATACATACACATGGATTAATAATTAAGGGGAAACTTCTCTGATGTTAGTATACCGTTATTTCATAGCTCAAAAAAAAATGCGTGAGAGCCATAAGTATACGGCCCACAGAAATAGAATGGTTGAAATCATAATTTTACTTGCGATTCATGCGTGGCAACTTTCGAACAAACTACGCCTCCCATGTTGACGTCATTAATTTTTCAAAATTAACTTTAATCCAATGTACTTTACAGCTTTTTTTTCAGCAGTTAGAAACAGCACAATAAGGCATTTTTGCGGGTTTTGTTACAGTATTTATAGAAACAAGTCATAAGGCGTACTGAGAAAGGCTTTGAAATGCCCTGCACTATGGTGCAGAGAAAAAAAAAAAAAAAAAAAAAGAAAGGAGGCCTATACCCAGCAGTGGGTGATATCGGGCTAGAATGATGATGATGGTGCAGAGTGTTGGCACGCGCGCCCTGCCACTTGGTCTGGCAGCGGCGGGGCATGCAGCGGCGCTAGCGAGCGCTTTATAAGGTTACCATGGAGGCTAATTAATTTTAAGGTCTGCTTCAAAAAAAAATCGTTTCGACCATTCTCATCAGAAATGAATTAAACAAAAAACAGTAGATACCTACTGAAATATGTCCGCGATCTCATCAGTGTACACAAATAATGAAAATAAAATGACAATACGGTTTAAAAATAAAAATCCCTTAACGATACTCGCTGTTCGCATCCAACACAATAAAGGGTTGATCACGTTTTTTGTTTCATGGGCCAAGTAACAAGTTTTTTTTCGAGTGATTTTATAGAATAGAATAGAATATATTTATTTGCATAAAACATGGTATAAAAAGGTGTTATAAACTTAAATATGTGATGATTCATGTTTTGCTTAAAATTAAAGCATGCAAAATTGTAGACATTATAATCTTTGTTCGAAGAATTCCCTAATGGTATAATAATTATTTTTAACCGACGAAAAAAAAGGAGGAGGTTCTCAATTCGAAGCGTATCTTTTTCTTTTCTTTTTTCTTTTTTTTATGTATGACCACGCATAACTTTTTACAGAGTGGTCCGATTTTGATGATTCTTTTTTTAATGGATAGGGTATATCTCGAAGTTGGTCCCATTTAAATTTTAAAATCAAATCCACCCCTAAGGGTAGGAAAACAGGGGATGAGTGCTTGTTCACCCAATGAATTCTTACCTGTTAACCGATTCTGTTGAAACTTGGTACACATAAATGTAGTTCTAGACACTTCAACATAATGGAGACTTGGAGTTAGATTTTAGGCACAAAAAAAATTTCAATAAAACTTTTTAACAAAAAATTGAACCGTAGAAAACAAAAACTGAAATGCGAAAAATAACTAATTATGAGTCGGCGCTAAACAAACAATCAAAGAAGATCATTAAATTACTTTAAATAAATAATAAAAACAACGTAACATCAATTACAACGTGAAATTTTCAACTATAAACAATAACTATAATAAGCACTAATAAGTACGGTCGACCGCAAGTCGGTGGTAACACTTTGACATTAGCAGCATCTTTATTTCGTAAGCAGTAAGGGCGGTTTTTGAATTGACGTGTTACCACTGTCATGCAGGCGACTGTACTATATCTTTAATAAGCATTGAGATGCTATTTGAGACCATGTATTATTATCTACACATGTTTTTGCAAATAAATATATCTTTAACTTTCCAAAAATGCGTTCTCCACACGGCCACTTGCAACTTGCACGCATTTTGCTTGTTAAAAGTTTGTTTGGCGCCGACTCATAATTAGTTATTTTTCGCTTTTCAGTTTCTGTTTTCGTCGGTTCAATTTTTTTTTTTTAAGTTTTATTATTCAGCCATTCATACAATTTGTTCTTAAACAACCTGCAATTTAGTATTTTTAGCCAAGAAAGTTTAAAAAAATTACAGTTTTACTCTGATAAGCAGGTATAGTATCAATCAAATAACTGTCTATCACAGTTACAGTTGTAAAGTAGCGGTAAAAATACGGTTATTAATCCTAAGCCGTTAAAACCCTAAACGCAGCGCGCTGCATTTAGGGTTTAACGGTGGTTGCAAAACTAGTCCAAATTCGACTGCAAGCTAAAAGGGGTGGTTAGTTTTTTTGAGCTTTTGAGCCTAAATTGTTTTATTTGTAATAAGATCTTGTCGTTGTTAGTACTATGCTCATGTTTGTTATAACTTTAGTTGTAAATTCCAAACTTCAAATTCCAAGCGCGTGATACTACATTCAATACTCAATTACTAAATTCGGAAATAATAATTTCAAAATAAAGGTACCTACGCTGAAGAGAAGTCTCTCATGAATGTTGCTTTACATAGAAAATAAAGTATCATCATCATTTCGGCAAGCATCCCCACAACGACTGGTCCTGCGCTTTCCGCACCCATCGGATTCCCGTGACCTTCACCATGTTGTTGGTCCACCTTGTAAGGAGCCTACCTACGCTGTGCCGTCTAGTCATCATCTCAGCCGACAAACGTCCACTACTGGACAAAGGCCTCCCACAAAGGGGGGGGATATGCCATAATCGCCACGCTTGGCAGGCGGGTTGGCGATCGCAGTTGGTTGTTTAAATACTCAGAGAACGCGCTGCCCATCCTCTGGTGAATCCCTTAGTCGCCTTTTACGACACCCATGAGAAGAAAGAGGTTGGTGCAATTCTTTACGTCCGGCACCACACGGACGTGCCGTCTAGTATGCGATATAAAATAAAGTATCTATAATTAATTATTAAAAAAAAACAATCGGTTAAAAGTCTCTCTTCAGGAGAGAGTCCAGGAGAAAAAACTGATACCGTAAAAATAATTTTATAGCCATTTAAAGCTATCAAAAATTGTTTAAACGGTTTAATTTGAAATAACCCGTTTTTAACCGTTTGGCTTAATACGTTAGCTGCCCGCTTTTAATCGTAAGCATAGTCTACAGCTGAAAATCTTGCCTCAGATGATGAGATCTTGCTCTTAGAAGTCTTAGAAGGAGAGAATGCTCGTACGTCGCAGTCGCATCGCTGGACAACTGCACATCGATGACTCGACACCTGCAACCCAATATACCTATGAGTACGTCAGGTGACATTGACGACCAAGTTGAACATTTTATATTAAGCTAGCTGACGGTTTGCCGGCAATGATACTGTGACAAGTTATTAAGTTGTGTGAAGTCATAAGGTGTATATCCTGAAAACTATTCAAAGTGATGATCTAAATAATTTTAGCATGATGATCCAAAGCTAAGCTATGATCACCATCTTCAGCTTACTGATCAATTCAATTCAATTCAATTTATTCAGAAACAATTTTCACATTGTCTTTGAAACATAATCACTTCAGTTACTTAATTCAATGAATCAAAATTATTGTGTAAATACCTACATTAATTTAGAAAATACACAATAATATAACAACCAAATATACATCCTCGGACGAGTAAAAAAAGCCGGACGGAATCTCGCTAAGAAAAGATTGAAGCAATTTATTTTTTCCTAAACCCACTATAATTTCACCAGCATTTTAGCACACCAGATATTTATTGTTATTTTATTTATGACACTACGACAATGACTACCGTCACACGAGATTTGTTGCACAATCGCGGCATTTTGTCTTACTATGGGTGTGCATGTGTGCGTGCCAGCCCGTACTTATAAACGAGCCGTCTTACTATGGATGCTTCAATTTTTGTTTAGCGAGATTCCGTCCCCCTTTTTTTATTAGTCCTTTTTTTTTCCTTTTTAGGGTTCCGAAGTCCTACAGGGAACCCTTATAGTTTCGTCATGTCCGTCCGTCTGTCCGTCTGTCCGTCTGTCCGTCTGTCCTAATCCTTTACAGCTTAATAACTTCTACAGTTATAAACATAAGTAAATGAAATTTTGTTAAAAAATAGTCTGCATATAGATCTCAATTTTAAAAGAATTAAAAAATAGTTTTTACGTTCTTTAGGGGTGGCACCCATGTGAAATGGGGAAAAAAAAATTTTTTTCGCTGCACCCCCTCGTTTGGGGTATCATTGAATAGGTCTACTAAAATGAAGGTAATGTTTCATACACCACTTTTTTATCAGGTGTACCAACTGCGAAATATAGCCCGCCAAAGTGGCTTGCAATGTGTCCCCCCCCCTGCCATTTCTAAACTATGCAACGTAGAAACTTATAATCTTCCACATTGATAGACCTTTGTGAAAACTCTCTTTTAAAATTATTTCGAGTATAATGTGATTATAATTTTTTGAGTTATAGAGAGAAAACTGAAAAATACTTGAAACGTCCTAGTTCAAAGGTCATTGACCTTAGAGAAAAATGATCATAGCAAATAATGCTCCTTTAGCTACTTTCTATTTGAAAAAATCACAAAAAGTAACTTTGTGTTATGTTGACGACACACTACTTAAATTTGGCGCCATCTAGCGGCGTCGTACAACACTCTCTGGGTCGCCAATGCTGGCGTCAAGTGCCGTGTATTACATTTGGCACTGTATAGCGCCATCTAGCGGCTACTGACATCACTCTCTGAGTCGCCAATGCTGCCGTCTATTGCAAAAACTAAAATAGCCGTGATTAATATTCGATTTGATTTGTTTGTAACACCTACTTAAGGAACCCTATAATACTGAGCATGGCCCGACATGCTCTTGGCCGGTTTTTTTTTTAAATTTATAACAATGATTTTATAATGTTTCAGTAAAAAAGTCGGTCACTCCGGATCTTTTCCGGCTAATCTCGTTACGGATTTTGGAAAATATGCCTATGCCGCCGAGGTATTCTAAATTCAAAACCAATTTGGATACTGTTACTCCTTACTCTGTAATCTGAGCTGTACTACTCATTTTTCTTATACAAGTAGTCCGCTCATTCTTTAATTTTATACCACACCCTTACCCTTATTTGAATAATTCCTCGTCACGGGTTACAAATAATTGCTTCTCTGTCCGTACCTGCTGTAATTGCGATTTATAACCTTTTGTTTACTGAGTGAATGTAAACTGTATGGTCCTCTGAATAAAGACAACTTTACTTTGCATTTTGGTCAGGTATTATCTTTATTGTCAACTAATTATTGCTATAATTTGCAATTAAGTACTTGCGTTTCATTTTTTTTTTACGTAGAATAATAGTAGAAATTATATTAAAAATCGCTGTAGAAAATGATTTAGTGATGTAATAATTCATTCTGCTGTGAATAATTCATTTATAAATTGTAATAATTATGATTATTTGTGTTTTTAAGAACTTAAGTAACCTTGTTGTGCAATAAAGAGGAGATAAATAATAATTATTATGTAAACAATTTAAAACATTTATTTTGCCACACATACACAAAATATACATATTACATAAAACCGGCCAAGAGCATGTCGGGCCATGCTCAGTATTATAGGGTTCCTTAAGTAGGTGTACAAACGAATCAAATCGAATATAAATCATGGCTATTTTAGTTTTTGCAATAATCGGCAGCATTCGCGACTCAGAGCGTGTTGTTAGTAGCGCCATCTAGCGATAAATTCAAGAAGCCAAATTTAAGAAGTCTGATTGATGTCAAAGTTACTTTTTGTGATTTTTTCAAATAGAAAGTAGCTAATGGAGCATTATTTGCCATGATAATTTTTCTCTAAGGTCAATGACCTTTGAACTAGGACGTTTTAAGTATTTTTCGGTTTTCTGTCTATAACTCAAAAAATTATAATCACATTATACTCGAAATAATTTTAAAAGAGAGTTTTTACAAAGGTCTATCAATGTGGAAGATTATAAGTTTCTACGTTGCATAGTTTAGAAATGGCAGGGGGGGGACACATTGCAAGCCACTTTGGCGGGCTATATTTCGCAGATGGTACACCTGATAAAAAAGTGATGTATGAAACATTACCTTCATTTTAGTAGACCTATTCAATGATACCCCACACGATGGGGTGCAGCGAAAAAAATTATTTTTTCCCCATTTCACATGTATGGGCGCCACCCCTAAAGAACGTAAAAACTATTTTTTTATTCTTTTAAAATTGAGATCTATATACAGACTATTTTTTAACAAAATTTCATTTACTTATGTTTATAACTGTAGAAGTTATTAAGCTGAAAAGGATTAGGACAGACGGACAGACGGACAGACGGACAGACGGACAGACGGACAGACGGACAGACGGACAGACGGACAGACGGACAGACGGACAGACGGACAGACGGACGGACATGACGAAACTATAAGGGTTCCTTGTAGGACTTCGGAACCCTAAAAAGGTGAAGGTAACAGGACAAATTAATTTAATTTATTTATCTCCTTTATTGTCATAAATATACATATTATTTAATTTTTTTTAAATGTTCTAGACATGTTGACTGCCTCGTTGGTCTAGTGGTAGCAAGCGCGACTGCTGAGCGTGGGGTCCTGGGATCGATTCCCGGGTCGGGCAAAGTGTTATTGGGTTTTTTCATTAGGAAATTCTCAGTAGCAGCCCGGAGTCTGGATTTGTGCCCGGTCAGTGGCAATAGGCTCGCCCCCTATTACCTACATGAAACTATAACATAACTGGCGAAATGTGGGTAGAAAATTACACCTCTGCCTACCCCTTCGGGGGAATACAGGCGTGATGTTATGTTATGTTAAAAATGTTCTTAAAAAAACACAAAACTATAATATATAAAATATAGTTTCCCACCGGTATCGGGTACAGGGACCAAGCTACCGGCAGTCAGGGCTCCAGAGAAAGGAACCTCCTAACATTAAGCGCCGTATCAAGGAGTACCGCTTTTTACATTAAGGCCTTGACCCAGCCGCCTAAAGAGAGCCTCATGAGATAATTAATTTTAGCAGTTGATGTTAAATAAGCCTTCTAGATGGTCCATTTTATTTACATTCTAGGTTCATTTTCCACTGGAAGATAACAGAGTTTGAAAAACCAATCGCTTACTAATCTAATGTGCTATGCGATTCAGAACCACACGATAACCAGTTGTCGACCGGTTCCGTTTGTTATCTCGTTTCGTCTTATGATTCACGCAACGAGAGAAAAAGAGATAGCAAACCGAATCGATCGACAACTAGTTATCGTATGGTTCTGAATCGCTATACTGGTTAGATAAATAATTGAAAACGAAAAATAAACAGAATGTAGTGATAAACAAATAGATTTACGTCAGTGTTTGTAACAGAAGACATGTTAACAAAATGTACATAAAACGATCAAAGCTTTTAACTTGATTTCCCTTCAGCCACAATTTACTTTGAAATCCACACACCTCTCTATTTTAACAAAGTCCCAAACCTATATTAATTGGTTTACTCGATTCCTTCATCAAACACAGCCTAACTCGATTTGACTGCTCAATTCCCGGCCGCGGAACTTTTGTCAAAACTAGCGGCGAACACAAACGAATACTTCGCCACTCGAGTCACTCGAGTAAAGGAATCGATCATGTCATCGATTATCAGATTAACCTTACCGATAGTGCGGCAAATGTCGGCGAAGAAGCACGTTTCGTGATGAGTGCGTAGTTTGTGACAAAAAATCGCATTGATGTTCCGACGGCATGGTATTATCTGTGGTATTATGAATAGATAAGTTGTATTTTGTCGGCATTTAGGTACGTAAAAAGGGTTTTCAGGAACATATTTTATTACTATTGACATTAATCGGTAGTATTAGGACAGTAAGAACGGGTTTGCGGTCACTGACTCGCGTGCCAAGCGCGTACATGTTAGTTCTTTTTGCAAAGGGTTTTTATCGGAAGCCAGGACATACTGACTTGACAAGTCATTACCAGATTAAGTTAATAGCGAAAAGAGCTAGAACCACTTGATGTTAAGGGAAAACCTTGTCCCATAGCAATTGCAATAGCACCTTGGCTGTAGCATGGTACTGCAAGTCACGTTCGCCAAACTGAGACATGAAGATGGAAAGTCTCATGTGATAATTTTTTCACCAGTACCAGTATCATTGTTTGGTGACAGAAATAGATACCTTCCCTGGACGAGCTCACATCGTCATATCGTGTAATCTTTAATCCATCAATTTCTGACCAATTTCTGGCCACGGATCCTTTCTAAGGGCTTAGGCCAGGGATGGCGAGTCAATGACACGGGTGCCACTGATGGCACGCAACTAGATATGTGGGCACGACACCTAATTTAATTGAAATAGTTTTGTATGTCAGATTATTAGAAACTTGACAGTATCATTGAAATAATTATTTTTATTTATTATATTTTTTTCTACTAAGATGAAAAATAATTAGCATATTATGTCCACATTAAACATTTTGTTGAGAAAATTGGCACGTTGGTTTATAAAGGTTCGCCACCCCTGGTTTAGGTTATGCGCTCGCCTGGTCTTTTCTCTTCGTGTCGATGGTACAGTGATGGTGGCACAGCTACCAGATACTGCTAGCCCAGTTTGCCACGTCTCTTGCATTGTCTGTGGCATTGTTGAGGATGCTCTATGTGCAGACGCTAGGACATAGAGAGCAGGATAGCAAGTGTAACATTGATTAATGCCACATGTACAGGCTGTAGTCATCTGGCTTATTTATAAGCCCTTAGAAATGTAAATAATGAGGTAATAAAAATGTTATCTACTGGCTTTTAATACCGGAACGCATGTCGCCTGTTTGACACTACCAACACATAAATACGCAATTACGCCCAACTTTTTTTAGCACATAAATGCAAAATAAATTGAGCCAAAAAATATTCCGTTGTTAGATATGCTACAAAATACAATTTCCGCGTCCAAAACAGCACTGATGATCAAGCAAATGGATCGCGCACTGGTATATTACGAGACTGCACGCGGCGACAAGTTACCCGCCCGGTTAAGACGCTGACAACAGCCAAACACCCCAAATAGGCTTCTTTTAAAAACATTTTTAGTTGTATCTATTCAGTTTGTGGCAGTGAAAAAAATATATGTTAATCTTAATCGTATTTTCTAAAACTGTATTGTGCCCAAAACACGTTTTCTTGAAGTTTTCTCAATAGAAAAGAATTGTAAACTAACCTCTTAAAACATGCTTTAAAGCAAACAATCTCTATTACTTACCAAATATTGTAAATGAAATTAAGAAAACATTTAAGAAAGACAATAATCTAAAACACTGTTGTTTCTGTTTTTCAAATAAGCTTTTAGTTTTTTATTTAAAAAAATATATTGTTAATTTTCATTCAAGTTGATCGACGTACCCAACGTCCCTCCGCTCGTTGCCCCTTTCTTTTCTGTACAAACGACAGTGACCGAGACCGTGTCGAAAAAAAAAAAAAAATACCGCCTTCAATTTCACCTGCCCCTACCACTTCTATTATCTTATTAAAAATTTGTATAATATAAATATTAAATCCATTTTCTAGTACCCATAGTACAAGCTCTGCCTAATTTGGGACTAGTTGGTGCTTTTTTAGGGTTCCGTACCCGAAGGGTTCCGAACGGGACCCTATTACTCTCGCTACGCTGTCCGTCCGTCCGTCCGAAAAATCGAACGGTAATAGGTAACCGGTTGAAATTTTCTCAGAATATGTATTGCTATGAGGTGTATCACGACAAATACAAAAACAAAAAAAGTCTAAAACCAAAGGACCTCATACAAGAAACCTCAAAAAACATGCATTTTTTTCTACGTTTTTGTTGCTGCTTTATCCTCAAAACGGTAATACATACCAGCGTCAAAGTTGGTCAGATTATAGTGCATATTATGTAGTTTAGCAACAAATACTAAAAATAAGACAAACATAGACATATGTGGTGGAACCTGCGTAAGCAAGACATGCAAAAATTCATATTTCGCGCATTGTGCGTTGATGTCTTTTGATAAACTCTCGTAAATTAAATCAGTTTTTATGGGGTATCAGGTCGTTGAGAGGTACGGAACTCTTACTGCGCGAGTCCGACTCGCACTTGGCCGGTTTTTATTATAGTATAGGATGGCGAAACGAGCTAAAGGCCCACCTGATGTTAAGCAGTTACCTTTGCCCATAACAACTGCAATACCACCTAGGCTGTTGCCTAAATGGTATCGCAAGTCGGTTCGCCAAACTGAGACATTAAGTTGGAAAGTCTCATGTGATTGTAATTTCACCGGCACCCGTATCCTTCAGACCGAAACACAGCATTGCAAGCATCACTGTTTGGCGGAGAAGTAAGTACGGTGCATGGAGAACAGACGGTGGCAGTATTTCTCCGGACGAACTCTTTCATAAAGGAGCTCTACTACTACTAATGCTATGTAATAATTTCCCAAAAATATTATTTATATTTATATTATTAAGATTTCTATAAAAATCCCCACTTGATTATGTTAAGCCTACATCTGCCTAGGTGCACATTCGGCTTAGGGACTTTCATATACACTGGGCCTGCTCTGCTGCTGAATCAAAACAGTAGTCGACAGGCTCGGTTTGTTACCTCGTTTCGTCTACGATTCACGTAACGAGAGAAAAAGAGATAACAAACCAAACAAAATGTTCTGAATCAGGGAGCTGGTGTCTAAAGAGTTCATGTTAAGGTTCTATTTGTGAGAACATTAACTCCGTCAACATGTGGGCGTTTTACTGGTAATCGGTAGAGACCGACTGCAAGTGGATTTTTATTTTCGGCCGAAAACGAAACCGAAATTCGGCATGAGCTATATTTTTGGCCGAAAATCGAAACCAGAACCGAAAAATTCAAAAAAAGTAAAAACATGTACTACTTCTTTTAAATCCATAGTCTTTTGTTTGTTAAAAAAATTACTATAAAATTAAATACATTAAATATCTAACTTGCACCTAATTTAATGATTAAATGGTCGTACATAATTTATTTTAAAACTTGAAACATACGAATACTTACTTTATGTATTTTTCAAAAACAAATTTTTATGCAAGAAAAAGCAATGTCCTTCCTATTATTACTGCACCTGACTGCATAAAGTTGACCCGCTATACTAAATAGTACATTTTGCGACCACGTAAATAATCTTCGGGACAAACCGAAAAAAAATTTTTTTTCGCCTGACAACGAAAATAGCCGAAATTGTGTATTTTGGTCGAAAACGGCTGAAAACCGAAAACGAAATTCGGTCGGACTCTAGCAATCAACCATTGTTTTGATAAATTGGTAAAAGAAACAAAATGTCTCGCCAATTCCTTTGTTGCCAGCAAACGAAATGCCAGTACCTACACGCGAAAGTAAACATTATCAATAAAAAAACATCTACAGACAATACAGATTGCAAACAAAACCTTTGATATCCGTATCATAACAATGTTTGTGCTGATAAAACAAATCGCTTCCTTTAGGAAATTGGAGAAAAATTGCGAGTAAACATAACGACAGCTCTGCTACGTTTGTTATGGCAGCTTTATAACTTCACGTTAAAAAGATATGAGAGAAACAAATATATCACACACATAAGCGAAGACAATATTGTTTTATGTGTGATGTACTTATGTATGGGTCTCTTTTCGAAGTAGCTACAATAATAATTCGACAACACAGAAAAATTATGGGTTTTCGGTCACGTAAGTGTACCGATGAATCCTTTGTGAAAGAGCTCGTCCGGGGAAGTACTACCACCGTATCTAATTCTCCGCCAAATAGTGATGCTTGCATTGCTGTGTTTCGGTGTGAAGGGTACGGGTGCCGGTGAAATTACCATCACATGAGACTTTCCATCCTCATGTCTCAGTTTGGCGAACCGACTTGCGGTGCCATTTAGGCAATAGCCTAGGTGGTATTGAAGTTGTTATGGGCAAAGGTAACCGCTTAACATCAGGAGGGCCTTTAGCTCGTTCCGTCATCCTATACAATAAAACAAAAATAAAACATGAATCCGAAGTTTGTGGTGCGTATTTTTTTTTTATAGAAAAGAAAATATGTAAGAATCGATGGACACAGCGACTGACAGAATGGATACTAAGGGAAAGAAAATGGGAAAAAGAAACCGATACAGAGATGGAGAGAAATTTTAATTCAGAGATATGGATCAAGTTGGATACAAAAGACACGAGAAAGAGAGGTGAGGAAAGTTTGGTAAATTATGCGTCACATCCGCGCAATTTTTTTTTTGTTTTTTTATTAAATCAATTTAAGTTACATAGTGATAACAAGTATATACCACACAAACCATCGCGGGTTCAACAGTGGTATACAGACACATCATCTAGGTGCATAACATACATAGTTACATATACCCACAGGTTTAAAATTAATTACATGAAAGAAAATGTTTTTAGTACCTTTTTAACATTTTTATGGTTACGTACTCAAAGGGTGCCAATCGGGACCTTATTACTCTTGCTATGCTATCCGTCCGTCCGTCTGTCTGTCACATTAGTATTTCTTGTGTTGCAGATTCGAATTAGAAATCGGCCATCGCTCAGCATAATGTTGTGCCACAATTACGGAGCAGATCCACAGCGCTAGTTTTCAGTGATAGCCACTGTTCTCAGCTTCCTTGCTCACCGCTGAGCTTTTTCGCGGAGCTCTGGAAACGTGACGTATAGGAAAAGACGATTTTCGATTCCCGCCTGAAAACAGTTCTCGTCTATAATTTATAATTTAATTAAATATTATGTAAACCCACAAATCTTTCATGAGGTAGCGAGTCCTACCACCAACAGAACTTAATACTATTATTTGTTCTACGATCATCATCATCATCATTTCAACAGAAAAACGTCCACTGCATAGGCCTCCTTAATATAATTAAGGGGGGATATGCCATAATCGCCACGCTCGGCAGGCGGGTTGGCGATCGTAGTTGGTTAGTAAAATACTCAGAGAACGCTGCTGCCCATCCTATTGTGAGGTCTAGGACCTCAACCCAATTTGTATGTAACCTGTATGAAATAATAATTATTCTTATTCAAATTATTCTTATTCTTATTCATCCTCTGGGGAATCCCTTAGTCGCCTTTTACGACACCCGTGAGACGAGATATAGGGTTGTGCAATTCTTTATGTCCGGCACCACACGGAACATGTTGTTCTATGACTAACTTACAACCAGAGATGTTATGAATGTCATTTTTTGACATTCGTAATATTTGGAATGTAAATGTGCGAATCCGAATGTTTTTCGCAAACAGTGCACTTTGCGTGATCGCGATCTATAGCTGTAAAGTAAAATAACCCCATATCTCACTTTTCTTCCCCGTAGTTGAACCAAAGTTACAAGCAATCGGCGAGTGATCAAACAATTCCTATTAGCCGTACGCAGTGCGTGAAGCTTGCGACACGCATTACTTGTAGTGACTTGCACAACATTCGCATCTATTGCGAAGATTCGCATCGCTTGATGCGAATGCGAACACGAATATTCGTAACATCCCTGCTCATTTTTAAGACCACCAAGTAATATTCTTCAATCCAAGTTCCAAGCTATCTATTTTAGTTCCCAGTGACTACACCGAGACACGGTCGGTCGTCAATGTTTATGTAACGTCTTAATACATATACTCTAAGTCTAGTAAAGGTTGGGTAATACCATCAAAAATATACTGGGATAGATTTGTGGAGTCTGGAGTCTGTGATTTGTGGGAGAATTTGTAAAAGTAATATTATTAACTAGCCTATGCCCGCGACATCGTCTTCGTGAATTTCGTTTATCGTGCATCCCTCTGGAACTGTTCATCTTCTCGGAATAAAAAGTAGCCTATGTGGTAAGAGGCTGACAACACCTAAAAAATCAGACCTCTGCGGTCACTGTCGTTTCGAACAGAACTGAAGGAGAGGCAAAGAGCCGAGGGACGTCGGATACGCCGCTCAACTTGAATGAAAATTATCAATTTTTTAAAAAAAATAAAAACTAAAAGCTTATTTGAAAAACAGAAACAACAAATGTTTAGATTATTGTCTTTCTTAAATGTTTTCTTAATTTTATTTATAATATTTAGTAAATAATAGAGATTGTTTGCTTTAAAGCATGTTTTAAGAGGTTAGTTTACAATTCTTTTCTATAGAGAAAACTTCAAGAAAACGTGTTTTGGGCACAATACAGTTTCAGAAAATACGATCAAGATTATCATATATTTTTTTCACAGCCACAAACTGAATAGATACAGCTAAAATGTTTTTAAAAGAAGCCTATTTGGGGTATTTGGCGGTTGTCAGCGTCTTAATCAAGGTTATGTTCTATATGTATGCCAAATTACATTAAAATCCATACAGTAGTTTTCGCGTGAAAGAGCAACAAACATCTATACATCCTCACAAACTTTCACGTTTATAATATTGGTAGGATAGGATGAAGCTAGCTGGGTTTTATTAATTTTCCCTTGAAACCCTACAGTTATTAAATATCAAGTCTTTTAGAATTTACATAAAATCTTATAATAAGAGAAAATATACTTGAAATAGATACTAGATTCTTGATGCCAGAAAACCGATTTGTAATATTTGAATTTTGTAGTGTATGACTAGTGGCGCCTTGTCAAGGGCGCCTTGTATACTGTTTTATGCCAAACTGTCTTCTATTATTATTCTTATTCTTTATTGTACACCGGAAAAATACAGTAT
Source organism: Asteroscopus sphinx (assembly GCA_949699075.1). NCBI lineage: Eukaryota > Metazoa > Arthropoda > Insecta > Lepidoptera > Noctuidae > Asteroscopus > Asteroscopus sphinx. Next base: position 27,472,680 of record OX453012.1, read on the forward strand.
TAACTTACAAATAGAAATTACATGTACAAAGGCGAGCTTAACTCAAAAAATAAATAATAATATTAATAAAATGCTATTAATTTTTACGTGCCACTTTAGGTAAAATATGTGGAAACTAATTGACAATTAGTTATTGTGACTGATATCTGCCTGTATCCATATTTTAAATGCTGGCTTTGTTGTAGTGTCATAACCACAATCATGTTATAAAAAAACAGAAGATCGACTTACCTCCAGCTACTGAAAAACTGATCACCACCGCAAAAATGAGCTCAATCAAGTGTTATGATTGGTTGTTAGTATTTTTGTCGACCAATTACAGGAGTTAATATTACATTTGACAGCAGATCAAATTTATCAACAGCCTTCCAGAAACCGGGGGTAAATCCTGGTTTCTGGTGTTTCTCATCAGCTGTCAAATAACAAGTTAAGCGATGCGATATGTCAAAATCATTGATGTAGCTTGACAAAATGTATGGTTCAGCAAATTTTTTTTTCGTTCTTGCAGGTTTGGTTCCGTAGTAAAATTTATTCGTTATGATGAGAAACCTCAGCTAATAATGTTACAGCTTGTATAATTATATTTCCTTAATGTGGACATGAGATCCAATAGACAACACATTTTACAATTAAATAGGTACACAAAATGCAAAATACTCCAAAAAATACAAAATACTCCAAAAATTACAAATTGCTCCAAAAATACAAATTACTCCAAAAAATACAAAATACTCAAACACATAATAAATAAATACATAAACACTCTTAAAAATATATCACTCTTAAAAATAAAACAAAATACAAATACAAGCATACAAAACAGGGACCACACACACAGTACGCGCAATCTAAAGTTTATTCGATAGCTTATTCCCTGAATGAGTTCTTCAAATATGACAACGCATTTCTGATACAGGTTGTATATACCTACAAATATTGTTAATAGTAACAGAAGTCAAAAGTGCCATTTGCTCCTTCAAGATAAGGAAGTAATTTACTTGCGCAAGCAACTTTAACTTGGCAAACAACATGATTGTTTTAGTTTTAGCTGCAAGAAGTACGGCAAGTTTCGATATCGATCTGTTGTTGCCGCAAAGCTTGTGAACTATCGCTTGGTTTAAGACTGATGGTTATTTACGTAGCGAAATAATGTAAGAACATTTTTTTATTATTTATAGGATGGTGAAACGAGCGAAAGGTCCCCTGATGTTGAGCGGTTACCTTTGCCCATAAGAACTGCAATACCACCTAGGCTTTTGCCTAATGGTATTGCAAGTTTCGTTCGCCAAACCGAAACATGAAGATGGAAAGTCTCATGTGATTGTAATTTCACCGGCACCCGTTCCCTTCACACCTAAACACAGCATTGCAAGCATCACTGTTCGGCGGCAGAAATTGCTACGGTGGTAATACGTCGCCGGACGAGCTCTTTCACAAGGAGCTCGTGCTCTAACTACTACGAAATATTTAGAGATACATTCAGTTCACGAGACAGTCGCAGGTGTTCGCAACAGTTGGCGGAATATTATTCAATCAATCAAGCCACGTTCTTTAGGTCGTCGGTCCACCTGGCAGGGGGGCGCCCCACGTTGCGTTTGTCGATTCGCGGTCTCCACTCAAGGACTCGTCTGCTCCAACGGCCATCGGTCCTTCGACAGACATGGCCAGCCCACTGCGACTTCAGCTTACTGATCCTACAAATATTATTCACAAGAAAGTAATTTCTGGGGGAGAGCATGACCCTCAGCATTGAGGAATACGACTGAAGGACGAAGATCTATATTCTTAGGGATACTAACCAGTGATGGTAGTAATGCTTCTAGTTTTCAACATTGCTCGTTGATCTTAAAGCATACATTCTGCAAAGAAAATTATGCTTTCTTGTCAAGTTACTATGGAAAAAATTGTTCTTCGTATTTTAGGAATTAATATCTAGAGCAATTAGTTAAGAATTTTGAGACTTCTCATACTTGAGACTATTAAATAACACCTTAAAGTTAAAATCAAGTAGGGAACTAAATTACATTTTTGTTTTATAATTTAATTAATACATTTTCTAGGGAAATAAATTGTTATTATTCTGTCTACTAATATCAGAACTTTCTCTAACAACCAAAACTGATGAAAGCGGCCTATGAAACGCTGGCAGGTAGACTAAAAAAAAAAACACTAGAAAAAGAAAAAAATTGGTTTCAAATCGCGAAATGAACGACGCCAGTCTGTCTATCGCTGTCCATTCATTCAACCATTCTACGTTCATTCATCGAAACGGTATTCTATTTTTGAATGAGCCTTTTGTGATGCCAACGCCTTATGCGCTTGTTTGTGGTAAAAATCTGAATAGATAATTTATTACTTACATTTTGTTCGGTTGTATGCTTTTGACTATTTTTGTGAATGAAGTGCCTTTGACTCGATTTTGCGTGTTAAGTGCTATTGTAAATTGTGTAGTGGCTTTCGAGTTTTCGACATGGTGTTTCAAATCGTCGTTAGTTAAGAAGGCTCGCGAGGTAAGCCTGATTTTTAGTGTTTTGAAATATTATGTTTTAGACCACACACTATTATAGGTCAATTTAAGTGGACAGACGCTGGATGTAGAAAGCGCAGGACGTTGTGGCGGTGCTTGGGGGAGGCCTAGGTCCAGCAGTGGACGTATAATAATGTACTCTGTGAGTGGACGTCTTTCGGTCGAAATGATGATGATGAATCAATGATGATGTTCAATTTTAAGAATTGCTAAACTTAAGTGGCAGCGGGCGGGGCACATTGCTCGCAGAACGGATGGCCGATGGGGCAGTAAAGTTCTGGAGTGGCGACCGCGTACTGAAAGGCGCAGCGTGGGTAGGCCCCCCACAAGGTGGACCGACGACCTGGTGAAGGTCGCGGGAATCCGCTGGATCGGAAGGTGCAGGACCGGTCGTTGTGGCGATGCTTGGGGGAGGCCTATGTCCAGCAGTGGACGTCTTTCGGCTGAAATGATGATGATTATGATGATGATGATGAAGTGAACCTGTCCCAACTGATGGCACACATGCATCAGCCATCCTGTAGGTCAACCATATTTTACGGGCGTGCTTTTCAAGAATGTAGGTTCTTTATGTGATTTGTAGTGTCTAGTACGATGCCTACATTTTCGACTTAATTCCATTTTTTTCTCAGAAAATATTTTGGCAGAGAAAATATAACAGTATTCAATTGCAAAAGCTTTGTTATTAGATACCCAAAATGGTACGAAGCAAAACGTGGTAGAATTATCTAAACACAGATAACGGTCACGTACCGTTCTAAAATATTACTAAATCACTTAGTACGGTCGACCGCACGTCGGTGGTAACACTTTGACATTAGCAGCATCTTTATTTCGTAAGCAGTAAGGGCGATTTTCAAATTTAAGTGTTACCACTGTCATGCAGTCGACTGTACTACGACGTGCAAAAATATTTAGCGTCTCATCATATTTACTACAACTCATTTTTTATTCGTCCACAAAATAAAACAAATAAGTTATGAATATGAGGCATGACGTCCAAAAAGCGTATTTTTTATGGTATCTATGTAAGTAGTACTTACAACACCTAGGTAGCTAGAACAAAACTAATTTGGAACCTTACTAACAAGCTTACAATATTTCTTAATATTAAAATTTCGGGAATTTCTAATCAGTTTATGGATAATAACCGCAAGCATGCTTTTTTACCCCTGCGCCAGAAGTAGGGTTATGTTTTTCGAGTGTATGTATGTATGTATGTATGTATGTATATTTCTTTGGCACGCTCTGTAGCCTAAACGGCTTGATGGATTTTAGCTTGAGAGGTGTCGTTAGATTCGTCTGTCTTAACCGTGAGAGTGAAACTGGGTATATTAAAATTACAAAAAACAAAACGGCCGCTTTTTGGCCCCATATTAAATGGCTTCAAATTTTTTTTTCCTTCGAAACCTATCGAGTGTGGTATCAAAATAAAGGGTTTAATAAATGCTTTACAAAAATATATACAACTTACATGTTTAAATGTAATTTGGAATGAGAAATGCTAAAAAACAACAAAATATTTAACGTTAAAAATGAATCAGCGCGATAAAACATAACAAAACTAAAAAGTTTAAAATAAAAAAGTTAATTAACAAAACCAAAAAACCCGACTGCGTGTAAAAATAACTGAAAAGATGTAAACAGGACTTGTGTAGGTAAGTCCATGTGAAAGTATCAAATCAACAGGCAGGCGGAGGCTACTTAGGCAATGAACTATGAACTACTTTGACCAAAAACATACGTAGCCTCCGACTGCGTGTTGATTTGATACTTTCACATGGACTTACCTACACAGTCTTGTTTACATCTTTTCAGTTATTTTTACACGCAGTCGGGTTTTTTGGTTTTGTTAATTAACTTTTTTATTTAATGTGTCGTTTCTGACCTACGCTATAAACCACAACTATTTGCATGTGATTATAGGGAAATAAAATAAAACAAAGGTTCGTGTAGATATATTTTTAAATTGATTTTCCTGACGTTTCGAGTACTTTGCAGCGTTCATGGTAGCAGGAAGATTAAAACGACAAGCGTCTTTACAGATATTTCAAAAAATATTTCAATGTGCCGTGAAATTTGTATTAATTAAAATAGTTTCGATGCACGCAAAAATTCACGTAGGTAATAACATTTTTAAGATAGATTATAACTACTTTTGTAATATATATAAAGACGCTTACAATTTTAGTCTTCCTGTGACCACGAATGCTGTAAAGTATTCGAACCGTCAGGAAATCCGATTTAAAATCTACAGAATGTTTTTATTATAGTGTGTAGTGATCGCGACAACCTATGAAATTATAGATTAAATTATTTAAGGGGCGGCATTGTGAAAAGTAGGGTTTTTAGAATAAAAATATTTTCATTTGTGGATAAGACGTTGATCTCACATTCATATTTTTAAAAAATCATTATATTTACTAGATTTTGGTATAGGGAAAACACGATTTAATTAAATTTCCTGGATAGGTTTATTTTCCAAAGTAAGGTCTGTTTTTGCACTATTTCGCATCGCATTTAGAAATTCCAATCGTTTTTACTATTGTTTTTTGTGAATAAGATATATCTTGTACATATCTAAATTCTGGTGTAACAGATTTTTATTTAAATGTTTAGTCGCTGAGATATTTGCAAAAATGTTAAAAAACATCAGAACAGCGCGATTCCGCTCTGTTTTCACACGCGCAATTTGCCGTATGTTAGAAAGGGACGGTTGCAAATTCAATGCAGCACCTTAATGCAATACCCTTTAAAATAATCCAAGAGCTACTTTTGCACATGCAACAGCTATGTAGATAGGTACAATACCAAACCTATTCCGCAACTATTTCTCAATGCGTCGGCCACGTGCATGCCCCGCCTCCATCGTCAGCAGCTACTGCTCATGACATCACCCTCACAGCTCATGAGCTGATCGCATCGTGTTTTTAATGGTTTTTCATTCACACTACATGATTATAATGTCATATATCAAAGTATGTCAATTGCAGGAGCACTGCATGGTGCATTGGTGTGTAGTTTTAGTTTTTGTGAAATCATTTTTGTTATTCGTCGTAAAGTTTACTGACCTGACTGACAAGAACAAATTATTTCATCTTTTTTTTTATCTACCTATTGTTTGTCAGCTGGTTTAAATAAAGGGAATTGGCTTGACATTGACTTTCATGTTTTGCAACTCCACACAAACCCTCAGTTTTCGAAATGCTGATCAACGCAAAAGATAACTAATCAGCTGTCAAATCACAGGTCAAGCGATGTGATTGGTTGTTAACATATTTTCCGGCCAATCACAGAAGCTGACATTAGATTTGACAATAGATCAAATTGATCACGCTTCCAAAAACTAGGGTTTAGTCTAATATTAAATGCGAAAGTAAATCTGTTTGTTTGTTACCCTGTCATGACCAAACCTCAGAACTGATCTTAATAAAATTTAGCAAAGAGGTGGCCTGAGACCTGGAAAAGGTCATGCACTACTTTTTATCTCGAGAAGATAAACAGTTCCCGAGGGTTGCGCGATAGAGTATTTCTATAATAAACCGTATTATAGGCGGGCGAAGTCGCGGGCATAGGCTAGTGATGAATAAAAGATTTAAAAAAATACAATAGCAAGTCTAACCTTGCAGATCAATATTGCTATTATATTAAAGATAAATAGATTCACGAGCTCCTCCGAAAAAAACCTTTTTGACTACCTACGTTAAAATGAATTTATATCCGTACATTCGACTGTGTGACCTACAGCCGTGGCTTCGTTAATCTGGCTACAGTCCAGGGGTCAGTAATCCACGGCTCGTGGGCCACGTGCGGCCCGCATGCCTTTTCCTTCCGGCCCGCGACTGTCTTGTAAATAAGGTCTTCACATTGTCATTAAATAATTTCGGGCCAAAACTGAAATCTGCAAAACTCGCGAAAGCCAGCGCGCACGCAGGCTGCAACCGTGAACTTGACTGTCGTGGGACATCCAGTTGGAACGAAGTTCCTTTCGCTATATAACAATAAAATTATAATTTTGAATAAAAAAATCAATTCATATTAATTTCAAATAATTTAATATAAATGCGTCATAACTATTTCGAAAAAAAAAATACAACGGGGACACACAAACACACATAACGAATATAACTGCATTGCACTACATGCATGGCTGTAACGATGTACACACGGCTACACATCAAGCTGTACATTTCCAGTATAAGCAGACCTCGCATTGTATAGGTTTTCCTTACAACGCGAGGTCAGTCTTTACTGGTTTTTTACAGCTTGATGTGTAGCCGTGTGTACTATAGCAAGTGTCGGTTTTTGTCGAAATTTTACACTTTTTTCGGCTTAGCTCTCAATAGCCAAGTAACATGTGTTATGGAACTTCGTTCCAATTTTTTTTAATATCGATTAAATAATGTACACAAAATTATGAAAAAATGCGGCCCACCTTTATTTCGTTTTGCTACTATGCATTATGTGACCGTTGCCTGCTAAAAGATTGCGAACCGCTGGGCTATACCGATGAAAACGAACCGGGCGCCCGCCCCGTTCCGTTCGTTTTTGCGAATAAAACGTTATCCGATTTGCGGATCCCGATGGATTTTTTAATCTTGTTTCGGTAACGTGTGTTATATGTTTTGTTTTGAAATTATTATAGAATAGAGAAAAAAATAATGAGGTTTTAATGACATTATGATTTACTTTAAACAATACTTATTAAATATAGACTCGCCCCGTATTATAACGGACTTATAACTTATCTGGCAGTTTACAGTGTAAACTACATAAGAACCATTGACACGAAGAAGAAGAAGACTTATCTGGCGAAATGTGTGAGAAACAAAAATAATAATTTAGGTGTAACATGTACCTCTGCCGACCCCTTCGGAAAATACAGTCGTGATTTTACGTATGTTTGCAATAAAAATGTGGCAAAAATTTACTAAAGGTTAATCAAGTGTTAAGGTGAATGCTACGGGTTGCCCGCGAAATCCAAATTTTTTATTTTTTTTTGCAAATTGTACCTTTATTTCGCGTTGTATAACGGTCAAAATATGATTGGCGGAAATAATAACAACATATGTACTGAACAATAACTTTGATCGTAACTTAATTTTCTCGAGCTTGTACAGCTTATAGAGCTTGGTTAATATTTTTTATGAGTATTATTCAGTAGATATATTGTTATTATTTTCGCCTATCATATTTTGACCGATATACAACGCGAAATAAAGCTACAATTTGCAAAAAACACCAAAAAAATTGAATTTCGCGGGCTACCCTGTAGCATTCACCTTAACTACTTAAACATAAATGGTAGTAGAACTATAATAATTCTAGGATTAACGTCACGTAACACTTGTAGTTACGATGAAACTGAAGAATATCTACTATCACTACGCCTACGTAAAGAAGCGACACTAAAAGTTTACGACAGGCATACGAAAAATTTGAAGGAAATGTGTATTTGCATAGAATGTTTGTGGAGGAAATTCGTTTGTTAACTATGTGGTTCATTTAAAAAGAAATCTTCTATTCAACGTTGCTTATCTAAATTCTAGCAGGTCTAATATGACACAAGTCTTAGTCACAAGACATTATGTTAAGGTCCAATTTTATATGAAAAAAATCCGAGGATATGACACAGTAGCTGACTCCCACAGCTTCACTCTAGTTGTATTTTAATAAAAAGTATCCTATAATCTATCTGTGTGCCAAATTTTATACAAATCCATTTACCGTTTCAGCGTGGTTGAAGGATAAAAAAACATAGTAGGCTGCCAAGTCATCGTGTCCCTTAGGGCTCGTAATTTAAAGGAATCGGTCGAAATATGCTTATTAGCTGATGCGTATGAGTTTTTAGCTGTTTTTTTATGGCATAAGATGTTAAAACGAGCTGGCCTGATGCTAAGCGGTGGCCCATAACAACTGCAATACCGCCTAGGCTGTAAGTTGCCTAAATAATATAGCAAATCCCATTCGCCAAACTAAGACCTAAAGATGGAAAGTTTCATGTGATAGTGACTTCACTGGCACCGGAACACAGCAATGCATGTAACACTGTTTGGTGGAACAAAAAGGTTTGAAGTACAGTCGACTGCATGACAGTGGTAACACTTGAATTAGAAAACCGCCGTTACTGCTTACGAAACAAAGGCGCTGGTAATGTCAAACTGTTACCACTGACGTGCGGTCGACCGTACTACTTCCCCGGATTAGCTCTTTTACAAGGAGATCTACTACTACTGTATTAGTATCGCAAATCTGAGTTTTTTTCAACATACCTTTTAGGCGGCCCATACACCTACAATATAATTGCGCAATATTAATATTGCACAATTATTATTGTATCGTTCCGATCTACATTTGTCTTTCAATCTCACCCCTACACGGTCAATATCATTGCGTAATTGCAAATATTGCACAATTATATTGTAGGTTTATGGGCCGCCTTATAGTTATAAATGACTGCTACTGTCCATCTATGGCCAAAATTAATATCTAATCTATTCACAATTTACCCTACAAAAAATAAAAATAAAATAAATAATGAATATAGAAATTTGACACAATTTGTGTGGAGCTTATGTCAAATTCCAATCTCTAGTAGGGCAAATCGTGCATATATTGGATATTAATTTTCGCCACTAGCTAAGTAAGAGATATCTTGATCCTTTAGCAAACGAGTCATTATGACTTGGCAAGAAATTATGCAAAACTTTTCTAACCACTAAATTAAAAAAAAAAAAAAAAAAACCCGACTGCAATGATCATCAGATTAACTAAAAAGACAGAAACAAGATACTATTCTACATACTGAAACTGGTCGGGCACACCCGATGGAATAAAGTGAGTGAAACCGTTTATATTAATAATTACTATTCTACAATTAGATCTGTGATTGGGGATGCTCCTAATTTTATTCAACACGGTACACAATATTAGTTTATAAACATTTGATAAACTTGCATAATGTTCAATTTATGACTACAAATTAACTGTAGCAGTCGGGACCCATCAGCGCCATGTAATGTATAAACCACGTATTCGATGCTAAGTGTATAATATTGAATGTTTCAATCCCTACGTTTTCCTAGACTAACGTTTTAATTTCACCCAAGTGTATACATTAAACTTCTTTATGCAACTGACTGTACCTTACAGTTATAGCCAATCTGTCAAAACGTCACATTTATTCCCCAGTTAAAAGTTATCAGACCATTGAAAAACCGGCCCTTATAATAGTTAGTGCAGCGTTTAGATTATCGGACGAATAATTCGGCGAATAGCTCGGCAAATATTTTTTGTATGACACGACAGTACCGAATACACCTGAACAAATCGTTTACATGCTCGCCTCTTTGTCTCTGCTCAGCGAGTATCTAAACTAGGCATTAGATGAAAAAACGAAAAGAGATCCATCGGCCCTATTAGTCGGCCGGCGATAGAATTTTGCGAAGTTTTCAAAATTTTGTTGAATTTTTCAGTCGGCTTTATTCTCGAAGTTGTGTCTACAAAACAGAACTACCAGGCTCAGACACACAAAACAATATTCCTACTCGATTTGATTACCAATCTTTTAACAACCCCCTGAAAAATGGCACTCCATAAGGATTATATTGGTTCTGAAGTTAAAAGTGTAAAAATATTTCAATTATTTATTTGAATACTTCATGAGCTCATAGTGATTATCTAGGCCTGAAACTTTACGTTTAAATCAATATAAGCAGAATTTTTACAGGCTAGGTTTTTGCTGGGCAAGCATGTACTATTATAGTCCGTCGGGCCACTCCATCGCTTAACTTTAGGTGAGGTGGCGGTCAGACGCGAGACCAATAGGAATAAAAAACAATACTTTGATACAGCGAGACATTAATTGAACGAATTTCACAACACATTATTAAATAAGAGAAAACATTATTTATTAAATTTAACGAATTTCACAACACATTATTAAATAAGAGAAAACATTATTTATTAAATTTATACAAGTTAGTTATACATAACCTTTAATGAGTTACGTCTTTAGAATTGTCTCCTCGAGCCCTTTATTTTGACACCCCACAAGGTTATGGGACTTGTTTTTTTTTTAATTACTTTACTTATTGACGCTTAAAATCCGCCATTTTGACATAATTTGTAAAAATGTATAGCCTATGTTACTCACGCCTTTAAGACGAATCTAAGGATACCTCATTTATTAAAATCGGTTCACCCGTTTATTCTCTAGGAGGGAACATAGACACAGACATACATACATACATACCAAGCAAAAACATTACCCTCCTTTTGGGCTCCGCCGCAGTCGGGTAAAAAGTTAGTGTCTACGCGCCTGCTGAATTTGCGTTAGCAATGATTATCGCACCGTTAGGCGTTGACTTTGTTTGCTAAGGCGTTCTCATTATATTTTTTGTTTCACTGCCACCTACATGTTTTGTAAAAAAAAAAACATTACTCGATACTTTCTGTTTGTACGGTTCGCGTTTTCGGTAGCATCAAAATGGTTAAAAATTGTGAAAATCATCTAGGATTAAAAGATTTATAGAAGATATCGAGGTTTTGTTATTTCCAAAACTTCCATTTGTCCACTACGAGACAGTTAGCTACAAAGATAAAACAGTTCCATCCTATCTTCATTAACCAGGCAGCTTACAACCTAAATTACAGTATAGATTACAAAGAGATTTACTGTCCTCCATTATTTGTGTCAACTGTCTCGGTTCTCAAATTATATTATTCACGTTTCGCCCCAACAATTCATGTCGAGCTAACAAAGGATGCTCGGCGATATTACTTTAATACTTTTGTATTATTGTTGTTCAGTGGGATTTTAATGAAAAATGTAGGAACGTATGGAGACATTCCTTGGAAAATCTATGTAGTGTGCAAACACAATACTGTAAATGAACGGGTACGTGCTGGCCACATAAGTTGCTAAGCCGTCCGCTATGGAAGTGCAGGCATTATCTGGCTGATAATAAAATATAGGTATGTTTCAGTTTTTTTTTAAGAATGAACAATTTAAATAAATATAGAACGGAATGTCACTTTCATGTCGACTTTTGGAAGACATTACTTAATGGCACAGACCTACTTAATGGTCTATACCAACGATTTAAGAAGCTACTACAAACCACATTACGATGTGCAAAGCACGGGCGGGCGCAGGCGCAACGATTTTAATTTTAAATAATCCATAACCTAACATCCACCCTAAACTTCGGCTCATACATAGAGTCCAAGGCTCAACTTGCTGCCAAAAAGCTGGGCATCCTCTCTAACGTGAGACGGTACTTCACACCTGAACAGCTGCTCAATTTGTACCAAGCACAAGTTCGGTCCTGTATGGAGTACTGCTCTCATCTCTGTGATGGCTCGGCTAAATATCAACTGGCGGCTCTCGAGTTGATTGAGAGGCGCGCCAAGAGGCTCGTTGGCAACGATGCGCTGGTCGATGCCAAACTACAAAGTCTCGAGCATCGGCGCAGAGTTGCTAGCCTATCGGTTTTTTATCGAATGCATTTCGGCGAGTGTGCGTTGGAATTGCACAATTTAATTCCCTCAAGCCCTTTCCATTATCGGACGACCAGACGCACGGCGATGCGCCACCGTTATATGGTAGATATTCCACCCTTACGCACGAACCGGTTTGCTAATAGCTTTATCATGCGTACCGCCAAAGAGTGGAATTCCTTGCCGGCGTCAGTGTTTCCCGAGAAATATAATCTGGTGGTCTTCAAGACTCCAGTGAATAGGTTTTTGCTGGGCAAGCGTGAACCATCGTCCACCGCACCATCGCTTAACATCAGGTGAGGTGGCGGTCAAACGAATAAAATAAAATAAAACCTTCTAAGGTTAGAGATCATGACGTGTGGATGGGCGGAAGGGCCCGTCCACCCGTCCGCACATCGTCGTCGATGTGCTCCCGTATTAACTAATTAACTTAATTAATTAATTAATTAACTGTAGAAAGGATTAGGACAGACGGACAGACTGACAGACGGACAGACGGACAGATGGACAGACGGACAGACGGACAGACGGACAGACGGACAGACGGACGGACATGACGAAACTATAAGGGTTCCTTGTAGGGCTACCCTAACCCTAAAAACGAGAATTTCGGTAAAACCTTCAGAGGACCCAAAGATGATGTTTATTTAAATTAAATTAACTTTTGATCATCCAAAGTTTAAGCCGAGAATCATAATACCTACGCAACAAAATCTGAGCCAATTTTTAATTTTATCACTATTTCCACATAATTTCTAAAATGGAGGCTTAAACGAACCCTCTGAAACGATCCTTATCTGAACTTGGCAACGACCTTGACATTTGCCGCTCAATATTGTGATAAGGGTGCTCTTGCACCCACGTTCTTTTCCAACCAATATCAACAGTAGGGGATTTATTTCAGTCAGTGTATTTTCTGTTTGTTTCCGTCCAATTATTTCAGACAATGTACTTTTAATGTTATGTTTTATCATTGATTGTATAGTCATTTGATTTGTATAGTCGATTAATTATTTTTGTAAGATTCGAACTAATTTGAACTAATAATACAAAAAAAAAAAACTCGATGTACAGTCCAATGAATTGCATTAAAAATATTTTTAGTATAGAACTCCATCATATCTAGTGAGTGGTTCTTTTGTCTCTCGTGAACATGTGATTGGATTATTTTGAAGTAAATGCACATGAAAGCAATTTCACAGAATAACTAGTAAATATTTTGATATTAATTTAGTGTCATTTTCAGATGTTTTTAAAAAATAAATGAAAAGGTTCACTTTACACGTTCTTTACAATAATAATAAACGAATAAAGAGAAAATAAAAACAAGAGTTCAAGAGCGTACAGAGCAAATTATAATTAGGTACGAATGTCACATGAAATATTCACTCCACAGAAAAAGAACGTCATCAACATTACAGACCTGCATCTGACGATCTCTGGCGTAATTTTTTCCAGTGCTTTTATTTTACACATAACTTTAATGAAAACTAAAATACAATTTCATTTTGCAGAAATCTCACAAGGTTCAAAACCCCTGCAAACAGTCAAGTGCAGTGTACAGTACAGTCACAAGTCACAACTAAATTAATTAGAGTGGGGAAGGCACTTTGATAACCGCCGAGTACAATCGCGGTCAGCAGCGACAGTGTACAATTATGACTGTCCGCAAGTGTAGTGCACATTGGTTTGAGTGTAGTAATTGAATAGATTCTGGGACTTGTATGAGTACGTGTATTATGTGTAGGTCTGCCTTGACCTAAATTGTCAACGAGAAAGCCGGGCAAAGACTTCCAAAAGAATAAAAACCTCGGAAAAGAATAAGAATAATTTATTGTATAAAGGTTACAAAAAATTGGGTTGAGGTCCTTAACCTCACACTCACACATATCATTCATATATTCATACCTTACTTTATTTCATTTTATATTCCATCTTAGATTAAGAAATCGAAATGTATCGTATTAAATACCTACATGATTGCAAATGCTTCTTTCCTTAACACGGAAATATTGCTAGTAAATTTGTAAACGGATGAAAGAGCCTAGATCTCACGACACAGGGAATCCTAGTGTGAGGTCTAGGACTTCAACGCAATTTTTTGTAACCTTTATACAATAAATGATTCTTGTTCGGATATTTGGGCGAAACCAAGTATTTCCCCAGACACACTTATAATTTAAAAAACATGGAATAGGTAATAATTTCTTAAATTTTCGCGATCACTACACATTATAATAGAATAGAATAGAATAGAATAGAATATAATAGAATAGATTTTTTATTGTTTGTCACAGGTAATTGAAAATACAGATGTTAAAACATAAAACAGTTTCACTGTAACATATCCATAAGATGTACAATATTAAGGGTGGTAAAGAAAAAAATGGAGCTTTACAACACAACGACTTATGATTACAAAACCTATAAATAAAAACTAAATTTAAAAATAAAAAGATCATTTAGAAATAGTTTCATACAATATAAAAAGTTTTCCTAATGTAACGTTAATGTATATAATATTCATGTAATATTAAAGCTAAATATATATTTATTTGTTATAACATATATAAAATTACAGTATCCGTCACGCGGGTTAACAGAATCTAACGCGAGCGGAGCCGCGGGTAAAAGCTAGTATATACATATTCTAAAGCTCAACATGTTATGCCATGGAAGGCGTACAAATATTAAAATTTAATTATATTATTTCAATATACAATTATAAAATTATCAAAATGGAATACATATGTTAAAGTTTATTATTTAAAAAGTCAATTATATTATAAAAGCATTTTTCTGTTAGCATCTTTTTCAGTTTGACCATAAATAAATTTAAATTTAGTTGTTTGATGTCCTTTGGAATTTTATTATATATTTTTGGACCCATACATGCAATACTTTTATGTAATAGTGTGGTCTTAGCTACATGTATACAGAGTGTATCATTGTCACGTCGACTTCGAACATAATTATCCGATAATCGAGGAAACAAATGCGGAATAATAAAACAAGTAACCGGATTACATCGCGTATATTTTTTAAATTCGTTTTCCTGACGTTTCGAATGCTTTGCAGCGTTCGTGGTCACAGGGAGACTAAAAAAATTCCAAAAACTACGAGTAATTAAGTCAGCAACAGCACGCACGCAGTAAACAGCACGCTGCACTGTAAAACGTCATATCGACACCGTAAGTGACTTCTGCGTGCACCGAAACGATTGTAATTGTTTTTTTTTACAGTAAATTATAACACTGTTTGAAATATTTGTAAAAGACGCTTCTCATCTCTTCCTGCGACCACGCTCGCTGCAAAGCATTCGAAACGAAATGCGTCAGGAAAACGATTTTTAATAATATACGCGATGTAATTCGGATAAACTTAAATATTTTAGAACCGTATTGTTGGAGCAGGAGGCCAATTCTATTTCAGCATCAAACTTGTTTCTACTGAAAATGCAATTTAATTCAATGTTCCACACAAACAAAACTTGTCTAATATTTACCAAAGTAATAAGAAAGGAGAAACGAGAAAAATATAGGTTGAAACATGGCTGCAGCACCAATGCAAAGAGCATTACAGTTATTGGAAAAGAATCATAAGTTATAGCAGTCTTTAGATATATTGAATTGTATATAGGTCAATAAAATTGGATACGACATGTGGAAAGAACCAGACAACTACTTTTTTCTGGCAGCCCCATTTTATAGTGGTGTGCGTGTGTAAACGTATCAGCGCTAGCACACATAATGATTTTTTTGCATCAGTATTGCTAGCGCGTAATGTATGGAACTATCCTTCTATGTGTAGTAATTCTATGGTGACGATATTTAATTGATCGTCTGGCACACTCTGGGCAGTCAGCCCTGCTATCAACCTGCTGACTGGCTAATCTTTTCCCCACGACATGAGCTATTATTATTATGTAGCTCATGTCGACACGAAGAAGAAGAAGAAGAATTCTATGGTACTTACATAATCTTTCTGTACACTACTGTCTTTTTAGGGTTCCGAAGTCCTACAAGGAACCCTTATAGTTTCGTCATGTCCGTCCGTCTGTCCGTCTGTCCGTCTATCCGTCTGTCCGTCTGTCCGTCTGTCCGTCTGTCCGTCTGTCCGTCTGTCCGTCTGTCCGTCTGTCCGTCTGTCCGTCTGTCCGTCTGTCCGTCTGTCCGTCTGTCCGTCTGTCCGTCTGTCCGTCTGTCCGTCTGTCCGTCTGTCCGTCTGTCCGTCTGTCCGTCTGTCCGTCTGTCCGTCTGTCCGTCTGTCCGTCTGTCCGTCTGTCTTAATCCTTTACAGCTTAATAACATCTACAGTTATAAACATAAGTAAATGAAATTTTGTTAAAAAATAGTCTGCATATAGATCTCAATTTTAAAAGAATAAAAAAATAGTTTTTACGTTCTTTAGGGGTGGCGCCCATATATGTGAAAAGGGGAAAAAAAAATTTTTTTCGCTGCACCCCCTCGTGTGGGGTATCATTGAATAGGTCTACTAAAATGAAGGTAATGTTTAATACATCACTTTTTTATCAGGTGTACCATCTGCGAAATATAGCCCGCCAAAGTAGCTTGCAATGTGTCCCCCCCCTGCCATTTCTAAACTATGCAACGTAGAAACTTATAATCTTCCACATTGATAGACCTTTGTGAAAACTCTCTTTTAAAATTATTTCGAGTATAATGTGATTATAATTTTTTGAGTTATAGACAGAAAACTGAAAAATACTTAAAACGTCCTAGTTCAAAGGTCATTGACCTTAGAGAAAAATGATCACAGCAAATAA
This sequence comes from Asteroscopus sphinx, assembly GCA_949699075.1. Classification (NCBI taxonomy): domain Eukaryota; kingdom Metazoa; phylum Arthropoda; class Insecta; order Lepidoptera; family Noctuidae; genus Asteroscopus; species Asteroscopus sphinx. Next base: position 27,489,494 of record OX453012.1, read on the forward strand.
TGCTCCTTTAGCTACATTATATTTGAAAAAATCACAAAAAGTAACTTTGTGTTATGTTGACGACACACTTCTTAAATTTGGCGCCATCTAGCGGCGTCGTACAACACTCTCTGGGTCGCCAATGCTGCCGTCAAGTGCCGTGTATTACATTTGGCACTGTATAGCGCCATCTAGCGGCTACTGACATCACTCTCTGAGTCGCCAATTCTGCCGTCTATTGCAAAAACTAAAAAAAAAAGCAAATAGCCGTGATTAATATTGGATTTGATTTGTTTGTAACACCTACTTAAGGAACCCTATAATACTGAGCATGGCCCGACATGCTCTTGGCCGGTTTTTTCGTTAGGTTTATGTACAGTAAAGAATATAATAAATAAATAAAATTTATTTCTTGCTGCTTCATAGTAAATCCTATTACTTTGTACGCAGCCTACAAAAACTGGACAATATTTTTGTTTTGTTTCAGTTAAAGCTGCTCTTTTGTTTTGGATTGAATAGCTTTGAGCCGCTTATAACTAGCTATGCGTTACAATTAGGGCTGCAACCTCTACGAATGAATGAATGAATGAATGGTGCATTTCCGGGATATCTCCGAGTCAGACCGGGTGGTGAGTGTAATCATAGATAATATGTTGTTATTATCTATAGTTACAGACTGACAATAGAAATAATTCTTATTATAGACTACATACTTTTTCACATAAATATACAGGGTGGATATGACAATACAACATTAATTAAAACCACATACAGAGTATCACGTCCTCAGAGAGTATAAAAAAAAATCAAGGACAGTGTGAATCGAAGGCAACAACCTAGTTAAAGTGTTTTTCAGTGTACTTACCTATGTTGATGCAAGAAAGTGTGATACTAGAAAATAACATTGCAAGTACTATTCGATAAGAAATTGTAAGGTTGTACTTTTTAAGATGCAAATAAATGATTATGATTATGATATGATTATGAAATCCAGTTAATAGCATGGCCACAGGAAATTATTTTAATTTCATTAATTATGAATGTAGAACCATTTTTTTAGGCAAAAATCGTTATGTCAAAGACCTGTGCGAGTTCATATAGTTTAAAACACTCTTTCTCAATTATTACAGATGATTAAAAATGGTGTTACTTATTATTTCGATGTTTTAATATTCATTTTGTTAAAAAGTTTAGTTTTTTTTAAATTTTCGAATAACAACTTATTTATTTGTTTAAAACCTTCCGGCGGCGTGGTTCGATCGGACAGTTCGATTAATCGAACGACGAGGAATTTCAAATCCTTTTGGTGCGATCCTATAGTCGAACCACCAGGACATACATTTTACAAGTATGTGTGGTTCGATTGATCGAACTACAAGGATTTTCAAGTCCTTGTATTGCGATCGGTCGAACGACGCGGACTTATGCTTCTATAAACTAGTAATAACCGTGTTTTCATTTATTGTCGTATTATCATATCCACGTTGTATACTAATAATTATAGATATTAACACATACATAACATCACGCCTGTATTTCCCCGTAGGGATAGGCAGAGGTGTAATAGTACACCCACATTTCGCCAGTTATGTTATAGTCCCATATAATAGGGGGCGAGCCTATTGCCATTGACCGGGCACAAATACAGACTCCGGGCTGCTATTGAGAATTTCCTAATGAAAAAACCCAATTACACTTTGCCCGACCCGGGAATCGAACCCAGGACCCCACGCTCAGCAGTCGCGCTTGCAACCACTAGACCAACGAGGCAGTCCTATAGACTACACATTATAATAGATATTATAATGTTAATATTATAGATATTAACATTATAATATCTATTAAGTGCGAGACTCGAGAGCCATCTGTAAGGTGGCGCTGACGGTCGACTTTCGTTTCGCTGTTCAACACACCACAACCAACAAACTTTGACGAAAGCTTGCTAGACTTGAAGAAAGCGCTAGATTGGGTAATTTTTGAAAAAAAAAAGCTCGATTATATAAAATGCGGCCAAAATGAATGAAAAATCACCACATCGCACATATCAAGCAGCGAGGATGAACGAGCGATGGTAATTTGCCCATCTGCCATGGACAATAGTTTGCCATATTTTTTTTTTGTTCATTTTGTTTTATATTTGACACTAACTGACATTATTTTATTATTTTTATTTTTAACGCATTTACGCATGCGAAGCAAAATCTAAAGTTTTAAATTGTGAAAAGAAAAAAAAACCTGCTCGTGAGCGATTTTTTCTATTCACAATTTAAATCTTTACTAACTGACATGATTTAAATTTTGTTTTGATTTTATTTTATTATTTATTTTGTTAATTTTCTTACATGTTAAATATAATCTAGTGTCCTTTACTTCTGGCATGATTTTAATTATGTATGCATTTCTTTTAATTGAATTTAATTTTGTACGACATGTTTTTTATGATATGGGTTAAACCCGAAATAAATGAATTTTAATTTAATTTTAATTTTTAATTAGTTCAACGTTGCCGTCGCGGCGTCACTTGATTTCGCTGCTTGGTCTGGATTCTGGATCATGAGTAAAACATCCTATGTACTCGTACATCTATGGTCTAGCCTAGGGGTGGGCCAATTTTCTTCATCACGAGCTAAAAATACCTAGGAAATCAAACGCGGGCCAGTTATTTTTACTAAGCTAACTACTAGGTCTTTGTTCTAATGCTCACTCATCAGGCAATCGAATTATTTCTATGTTGAGTTTTATAACTGCCTCGTTGGTCTAGTGGTTGCAAGCGCGACTGCTGAGCGTGGGGTCCTGGGTTCGATTCCCGGGTCGGGCTAAGTGTTATTGGGTTTTTTCATTAGGAAATTCTCAGTAGCAGCCCGGAGTCTGGTTTTGTGCCCGGTCAATGGCAATAGGCTCGCCCCCTATTACATGGGACTGTAACATAACTGTTAAAATGTAGGTGTACTGACGCTTGTCATACTTGCGACTTGCGACCACGAAATGCTGCAAAGCTTTCGAAACGTCAAGAATACCAATTTAAATAATATACGCTATTTAATCCGGTTAAACTTTGTTTTATTATAACTCGTATGATAATAATAAATTGCAAGTTTCTTCTTTCTTTAATACCTTTTTTCGGTAAACCATGTTGCACTAATAAATTATTGTTTAACACCAAGAATTCATACTCATGAATAAGTGATTGTATGATCACACATGTTTAATATGAATAAATTGTTTTGATTAGATTTACCTTTTCCTTTTGCCGTGACCATAAATATATAATATGTATATAATGTATATAATTATGTATCAGGTATTATAATTCATAGCGAGTGTTTCTTGTTTTTTACCTAGTTGAGAATGTTTAGATAAATAAAGTAATACTTAAGTAGTTACTGCTTCGCGAACAGTGAAAATGTTGAAATTTACCCTGTATCAATGATATTTAAAAGTACAGATATGCTACTGAGCTCGCACACACTCCGACGCCGTCGTCCTAATTATCGTCCCCGCCGGCGAGGACCGCCGCTACGTTCACACAGATACCGAGAGTCCGACTCTCGAGAAATCCAACACGATGCTGCAGCGGCTGCTGGGGGGACCAGTGGCGGGGTCCCCCAGCTGCACCCTGAGCAGAGGCCCGAGTTCCCCCCTGGGGACGGAGATAATCTCGTCACGCGGAGGCCGACCCTATGCTCTAGAGTAGTTCCTAGGAGTAGGCTTAACCGCCACTGTTAGGATTACGTAGGTCTTGGCCCTCGGCGGCGAGGCTTGCCGCTTAACGGCGATTCGTGAAACGCGTCACCCACCCGATATACCGAAAGTCCGCCACTTTCGAGAAAACTATTCCCGATGCAGCAACGGCTGCCAGGGGGACATAGCGGTGGGGACCCCCCGCAATGCCCCAGTAAGCCGAGGTTCGAGCCCTCCCTTGGGGGACTAAAAATGCGGTTTTGCAACCGCGTTTTTAGTTTAAATAAATAAATTTATTTATTTGCCAAGAAACAACATTACAGGATAAGTAATTATCCAGTGGCCCCACACTAGGCAAGCCTGTCCTGTGGGTGCCAGATACATATGTTTAGCAGGTTGAAATTACATTGTTTACTTGGTCGACATAATTAAAGTAGGTAGGTACCCAAATAATTAATTACAAACATAATAACATTTAGAGACATTAAGATTACAGTTAAAAATAATTCATTCATGCTAACATTAACAAAATTCATGACTAAAATTTAGTATGTATGTGTATTGTGTGTGTAGTGTATATATGTAGTGTACATGAATGTGTGTAATGTGTGTGAGTGTAGATGTCCAATAATAAATTATAAATTATAGTTTATTAAATAAGTTAGGTTTAGGGATTTTTTTCAGCGGATGGAGTCCCTCACGGGATTCTCCGCCACCCGCCCAGGTAAGCAGTTAGGGTACCAATTCTGCGAGAGACCATTCGAAAAAAAAAAATACTGAGCTCGCAATCTGAAGACTCGAAAATGTCCTAATTAGAAAGTTTTTCTTTTGATCCGCGTCAAGTAAGGCGCTGAGCGTAACCGGTGACAAAAAAATACTAAAATACCGTCGTGTGTGTACAAAAGTATTCCAATTATGACACGAAAGTAACTTGAAGTAATCAACTTACTTACTTTTTACTAGTTTATGTGTATTGTGCTACCGCTGCGTACGGAACATTTTTTTCGTTGGTTTTGTTAGGGTATGAGAATTCTATATTTTTAAATATCATTGCCCTGTATGGATAACCATCGACCATATTAAATTATAACAAATCAAACTTGATCATCATAATTATGTGCTTCTAAAAGAGTGGTTGAATGTCAGTAAATTCTTTTGATCACATAAAATATTAAGTTTCAAAAACGTAACACGTAGGTCCGTTTGATACCCTACTATTTGGTTTCCGCGTCCCTTTTATTTAGAACCCATATCTATACAGTAGGTACCCATAAAGATTTCAATTTGTTTATTTTTTGTTTTAGTGTAAGAATTTTACACTGGCCAGTATACTAGGCAATTTCAAATAATTAACGTAGCAATTAAAGCTACTACACGCGCAGATAAAGAACAGGATTGAAAATGGCAGCACTTTTTTTTTTTTTTTTTCTATGTGCCTGACGCTCTCAAAATACTAAGCATGAGAGCGAAAGGCAAATACAAATGCTGCCATTTTCAATCCCATCCGTTATCTGCGCGAATACTTTTTTGTTCTTTACAGTGCAGGTAATACGTCATTTAATAATGTTGTACACACGGCTACACATCAAGTTGTACAAAACCAGTAAAGGCTGACCTCGCGTTGTAAGGAAAACCTATACAATGCGAGGTCACTGAAAATACTGAAAATGTACAGCTTGATGTGTAGCCGTGTGTACAATGCAGTCCATTTAGTTGCTGTTTTTTTTTTTGGGACATTTTTCCACGGCATCATCTCGTCCCAAACTAAGCATAGCTTGGGCTATGGGTACTAGACAATGGATATAATACTTATATACTTTTTTTTGTAAATACAAACTTATAATACATAAGAAACACCCAGACCAACACAAACAGTTACAGCAGTCCGACACTCGAACCACCAGACCACAGACGTCTATATTTATATCAGTTGGGTGGTTAAATACTCAGAGAACGCTGCTGCCCATCCTCTGGTGAATCCCTTAGTCGCTTTTTACGACACCCATGAGAAGAAATAGGGTGGTGCCATTCTTTATGTCCGGCACCACACGGAATTCGATTAAAAATATAATACCTAACAAATGGGTTGAACGTGGAAGCTGAAAGATGTTCAGGTTTAATGTGAAAGAAACAAAATTTAGCAGAAGCGTGGATCGAACTTTAAATTGAAAATGGAAGAACACAAAATATAGCATAATTTAGGGGTTTTTGAGCTATATGAATCTTCTCATTTTTTAAACCGGGGTCAGAACTTTTCTGATTAATAAAAATAGGTAGGTATATCGTTTCAGCCATTATCAAAATTGTTAATCGTAGTATGATAAAAAACTCTTTTTCATCACATACATATTTGCATCACAGGCTTTTCGATGAATTTTTGTGTTGTTCTAGTTTAAAAAAAAAATGCTTTTGTTTCGTGTAAAATTGAATTTTCAGCAACAAAAAAAAACTGTTTTCGATGACACACGTGTTCGTGTGTAGTTTGCAGATGAAAAATTTGAAACAATACATTTTTATTTATTCGTCGCATATGCTACTCGTATATGGGACTATTTTGATGAATATTTTTACATACTTTTACAGTTGCACGTGAAAAGGGCGTTATTTAAAAACAAATAGGTTTTGTTTTTAAAAGTAACAATGTAGGCATTAGGCATTTGGAGTATTTCGTTGACATAAAAAGCTATTTATTTAATCCCGTAATCCCCGAATGGAAATAAATAAATAATAAATAAATAATTTATTACTGAAAAAACCTTTACAGTAAATCTTTTTACTATGATTGCACATTAATAAATATCAAAGGAGTGTTCTGGCACTCATACTAGGAAATACTTGTATCACGAATGCCATCACTATAATTATATCCTCCAGACGAGGAAAGCATAAATTCTATTTACTTTTTAGGTTCTGTGACATTTAGAGATTTAAACCTTTTCCTCTTAAACGATTATTCACATTGCATTGTAATGATTGTCTACTCTTAAAACTTTAAAACCTACGTGTACATTTTTTTTTGTATCCTGGTGTTCCAGTGTCACAATTATGTGTAACCATGTTTTCTTGAAAATAAATAAATACTTTAAATACATGACAAGGAAATGCATGAAAATATTTCAATTTTAGACTATCTTGGTACGGTAGTAACCATATCTTGAGCATTTACGTTCAGCAGCGTAAGTAAATTCCTTTCCAGCTATCTCGAAGATATGACAGTTCCACAAAATGAGAAAAGTTTTCATGCATTGCAATGTTAGGAGTCTGAGTTACTGGGACTTTCATTTTGGCTAGCTATGCATTGCACAAAATTACAATCTCCGTCAAATTCAAATGTTGAAATGCTTCCAATGGTAAAGAGTGGAATCATTTGCTGACGTCCGTGTTTCCCAATAGGTATAATCCGGTAGTTTTCAAGGCACGAGTGAATAGGGAATAGGTTTTTGCTGGGAAAGCATGTAGTACAGTCGACTGCATGACAGTGGTAACACTTCAATTCTAAAACCGCCCTTACTGCTTACGAAATAAAGATGCCGCTAATTTCAAAGTGTTACCTGCGGTCGACCGTACCATCGTCGACCGTACCATCGGTCGTCAAACGCAAGATCATTAAGAATTAAAAAAAAAAACTGAGTTTAAATTTTAAAAAGGCAATAGGTACAGTCGACTGCATGACAGTGGTAACACTTCAATTCAAAAACCGCCTTTACTGCTTACGAAATAATGATGCTGCTAATGTCAAAGTGTTACCACCGACGTGCGGTCTACTGTACCTACATGTTCTAAAAAATGTCGACAATTTAGATGCACAGTTTCAAAACGTACATTTTATGGAGAAACGAATAATGCTAGAAATGTGGATGTGCTGCTAAGCGTGGGTTCCTGGGTTCGATTCCCGGGTCGGGCAAAGTGTTATTGGGTTTTTTCATTAGGAAATTCTCATTAGCAGCCCGGAGTCTGGATTTGTGCCCGGTCAATGGCAATAGGCTCGGCCCCTATTACATGGTACTTATAACATAACTGGCGAAATGTGGGAGTACTATACACCTCTGCCTACCCCTTCGGGGAAATACAGGCGTGATGTTATGTTATGTTATGGATGTCCACATAAACTGTCAAAAACCCTTTAATATAGTTTTTAGTCAAGCTTAATCAATACAAAAAGATTTAAATAAAGAATAAAATTTAAAAAGGTTTAAAAGAAAGTGGAAAGAAAAAATCGCTCTCGAGCAGGATTAAGATTTCACTTCGCATGCGTAACTGCGTTAAAAATAATAAAATAATACAAAAAGACACAAAATTTATTGAATAAATATTATCAATTATTTTATTATTTTAACGCATTTTACGCATGCGAAGCGAATTCTAAAGATTTAAATTGTGGAAAGAAAAAAAAAAAAAAAAAGAAAAAAAAGTGAAGTAAAGTAAAGTTTTTTTTCTTTTCTTTCCACAATTTAAATCTTTAGAATTCGCTTCGCATGCGTAAAATGCGTTAAAATAATAAAATAATTAGTAAGGGTAGGCATATCTATACGACTTTGATTTAACTGCAAAGTTAGTCGAGTCGGTTAAGGAACAATGTTTCTTAATAATATATCGCTGACGTCACCCAAAGACGTATAGTGGAGGATGATTTCGATACCACGAGCAGTGTTCACGGTAGCTTAGTGGCTAAAGCACTGGCGTACTGAGCCAGGAGTCGCAGGTTCGAATCCTGCTCGTGAGCGATTTTTTCTTTCCACAATTTAAATCTTTAAATCTTATCAATTTTATTTCACCTTGCCACAAACTCAAAGGATGGCAAAGAATTAATCAACTTTGATTACGTAACAAAGAACATAAGAAATATGAGCATCCAGATAGACTGCTAATAACCACTATAAAAAGTATAGTTTTTATTCAAGCTTATTCAAGACTAAAAAATAAAAACACTAAATAAATCTTATAAATTTCATTTCACTGTGTCACGAACTCAAAGGACAACTTTTAACAAAACAAAGACTTTGTTTTGTCACTTGTTTTGTCTTTGTAAAAAAATTAGAAATAATTAACCAACTTTAACTTTTTGACGGCCTCTGTGGTCTAGTGGTTCGAGTGTCGGACTGCTGATAACGAGGTCGTGGGTTCGATTCCCACAGGACACAAATATTTGTGTGATGAGCATAAGTGTTTGTGTTGGTCTGGGTGTTGCTTATGTATTATAAGTATGTATTTACAACAACAAAAAAAATAAGTATTATATACATTGTCTAGTACCCATAACACAAGCTCTGCTTAGTTTGGGACTAGATGGTGCTGTGTAAAAATGTCCTAAAGATATTTATTTATTTATTTTAACTTTGATCTTCTACGAAACAAAGAAAATAAGATATAATAATATGAGCGTCCACATAAACTGCCTAAACCCCGTATATTTACTATAGTTTTAATAAAGTTTAATCAAAACTAAAAAAACACGATTCTCTAAATAAATCTTATAAATTTTATTTTACCTTGCCACGGACTGAAAGGAGTGATCTAAAAAATAGCAAAGAATTAACCAACTTTGATCTCCTACGTAACAAAGAGTGCAAAACCGTGCCAAAGGGCATATATCCTTAAAAATGGCGATAGGGATGAACAAATATCCGCTGAATTGTATTTCGTATCCGCTGCGCGATTTATGATCCTATCAATTCATATTTATTTGATGTTCTCACACTTGGACCTTGTTTGATTAGGGGCGGCCGCTAAAATAGCGGGTTTGAGCTATTTAGAATTTCATGAGCGAGCGGATTTCATGGTGTTGGTGGTAGCGATGTTTTCTCTTGTATTACATTATGAATGATGTGTATAATAATGAATAGAACAAAATTAAATAATTATAAACATCAATATAGGTAATATATTCATAAAATGTACAAAGTAATATGTCAAAGTCAATAAATAAATAAATAAATTAATTAATATTTAGTTTCACGTATCCCAGCGTCGAAGCAATTGTTAAATAATCCATTATCAGAATCAAAGACATTTCCATACTGTTTCCTTACGTCAGTATAATAACTCAATGATCAGAATCTAAATCAGTAAAGTGACAATATGTCAATCGAAAATGGATAGGAATGTGTAATGACGTTTTGCACTATCTCTAACTATCTCTAATTATGAATTGGTACCGAAAAGGTGATCTAGTGAAATTATCTCTGGTTTATCAAAAATTACGAAGATTAGACAAGTCGAGGTTCTTTGCATGGTAATTAACAAAGATTATCTTACATTGATTAGTTACAATGTAATGATAACCTAATGATTGATTATTGGTATTGTGACAACGTTTATCTTTGTTGAGACCATAGGTCGCTGGTTCAATCCGGCTCGAAGGACCATATGTTGAGACCTGTGCCCGATAACCCTAAGCTGGGAACTTAGTCTTGATTGAAATTACTGTAATGCTGGTTTAACTGATATAATAAAGAGAATATTGGTAAATAAATTCACGTAACCGCGGCGCGACAATGAAATTGCGAGGATAATAGCGACGTATGGTCGCCCGTGTCACGTTCCGGTGAATGCTGGCGCAGCCGGCGACGAGTGGAGCTAGGACAGGTGCGCCCCGCGCACCCCTCAGCCCCCTCGTGTGCTCGTGCGTCACCAATCTTAATTGCCGTATTATGAAATCAAAAGTTAACAGGTGGATATAGTATAATTAAATTACAATCACATCAGACATTCCAAAAAAAACTAAAATAAGCGAAAGTATATAAAAATTCGCCCCACGGAGAACACCGCCCCACAGACGGCCAAAGAAACCATCCCGCGAGTTTCCTAGCCCCACACAACTCGCATGTATTTTAAATTTAAACTTAACATTTCAATAGCGCGCCCCATTTTAGTTATAATACCCCTTGAATTATTACAAGTATTTTATAAACGTTAATATAGAAATATTACTGAACAAACATTATAAATAAAGTACATTCTAGTGATAATGTAGTGATGGTAATACTCGGCGTAAGTTAAAGCTTAGAAGTAAATCAATCTTGCAATATTAAGCCGGTTTTAGATAATAACTTTCAATTGTGGAGGTAATAATAACTGTGCTATATTATATTTATTTGGCTAAGGGATGAATATAAGCTAGTACATCTGTGACTGAGGTCTTATAATAAATCCACAGAAAAAAAAAATACAAATTAAATATGCATTCTGGTGTCAATTTCCCAATATGTCATTAAAATATTTTGTTTATCGGGGTTCACCGATATGCAAAATAATAGTACATTACTGTCGAGGCCTGAAATGAAGCGATTTACGGCCGAGTAATATTGGAAGTACGAGTCGAAGCCGAGTACTTCCCAAGTGATTTCGAAAGGATGAGGCGCAAGCCGATTCCTTTTTAACTAAACGAGGCAGTTAATTGCTATTTCAGCCGAGACTTGTATAGTACTTTTCCCTGATTTGCGAGGAAACACAACACAAATTAATTCAACAGTATCTCATTTTCATTCAAACCAATTCGCACGCGCGCGGTTCTTGTTCTATTTTCGAAGTTTTGAAAAAAAAAATGCGCATTCAGCCTATATAATGAAATGTTTTGTACCTAAAAACACCTAATTTAATGTAAGTGTGTACTTAAAAACCTCGGTAGCATAATTTAAAAAATAAAAAGTGTCCAGCAATTTCTATTATTGTCCTGTTGGATATTACCGGCCTGTTATTTCGTTGCGTACGGAAAAGAGCCGATTGTTGTATTCTTTTTTTGAATAATGAAACTATTTCCGAGCAAGTGGGAGAAAATTTATTTTCGATCACATTTAATACAAAATGAATTTCATTGGATAGTGCATAAAGTAGCCATCGATCAGCGACAACTAAAGTCGTAATAATCAAAAGTTTAATCAATAAAAGTTATTTCGAATCGTGAAATCCGACCACGGCATGTAAAATCCTAATTATTGTGATTCAATTCAATTCAATTTATTCAGAAACAATTTTTACATTGTGTTTGATGAAAAATAAAGTACAGCTGGCTCTTTGGCTTGTTTTATTAATAAGTTTGCTATTATAGCGACAGTACAGCTATAAGTTAATGTTTTTTTTTGTGTGTCAATATTGTTTGTAATGTTAAGTCATCATCAGACGCGGGCATCTTCTCAGAATGAGAATTACAGCTTAATAGATTCATAGGCGTAAACGTCTAAATTATTTGCTTTTAAGTGTTTATTTCGTCATTCATAAACTTAATCTTGATCCAATGCATCACTGTTACAGTTAGGTAACAGAAAACCAATATGGCGGACGTGGAAATTTAAATTAATGGTCCAGAAACTTAACAGCGTGCTGATTTGGATTAATGGCTATTCCGTTGTTTTTGCTGCTGAGACCACTAGATTGTTTAAGATCCTTTTAAAGAAAATATAGTATCGTTACTAGAAATTTTGGAAGCTACTAGAGTTGAGAGAGACTTAGATACGCTGCTGGACTGATTTTTGGCTAATATTACTTATTGTAGTAATAGTAATAATAGTAATAAAATTTTATTTCTCTCTTCACATAGGTGGGCTTAGTAATATAAATAGGTACCTTAGAATTATGTAACAAATAAGTGCGTATAAGCTCCTTTGCGAGAGACTGGAGTACTAGGGAAACCCTGTGTTACGGATCACCAAAAGTTGTATTGTATTGTATGTTAGTTAGGTGCACTTTTTTTGACAGTAAGCTTGTTTGACCTTGTGGGGAGTTTGTTCCGCCGCTTCTAACCCCAGCAGAAGCTCTAGGAAGTGGAGAAGGGCAGGCGTTTTGGTGGCTGTCTTTACTGTCGACAAATAACCATAGCAGCTGAAACAAAGTTAGAGTAGATACTGCGATCAAAATACCTATTTGGTAACATTGATATCGTTAGCAGTGCCTTTCAGAAATCGAAAGAAAATGAATCATGTCAGGACTGTAGTTGTTTTAAACTTTAGAGCACTAGTAATATTGTTCTTCATAATGCCACACTCATGGACTTACCATTATAAGCCATTCTATGTTAATATCGTGTTTAGTATTGTCATCCGCAAAGTTTAGCACATTTTAATATCAAAATGTGAAAAGGGTTAAAACTAAGCATAACAATAGTATGAACTCCCTAAAAAGAACAACACGATCACTTTTGATCGGTATTCCAAAAATCTGAGATAACGAAATAAAAAATTATCACAAGAGTCCATTTTACGGAATAAGTCCCTCGTGTACGCAATGCAATCTAGGTATTGTACAAAGTAACTTTATTTTCAAGGCAATTAGGAATGACAGGTGCTGTTACATCATTCTGCCACCGAGGGAGGTCCTTAATTTCGGGAAATGATGTAATAATTTACTTAGAAATTATGTTTAAATCACGTAGATACTATAAAACAAAAGCTTGCATGTAAAACTCATTATTGGGCAAGCAATACATAGAGCTGGTTCACATTAGGTCATCTGCAGGCCAAACAAATACTTATAAGACTATTTTAAGGCACGCATCCACCTATCGGTATCGTACGCATCAGACGGATCGGATTGAATACAAAAACGCGGATGACGTCATCAGCATCCGAATTTAAATATAAATAAATATTTTTGGGACATTTTTACACAGCACCATCTAGTCCCAAACCAAGCAGAGCTTGTACTATGGGTAGACATGGGTAACTCAACAAAAATGCGTGAGCTGCAGCTCAGCTCACGGTTCAGGTCAGTGAGTCGGAGCTGTGAACCGGCTCACAGATCAGCTCAATTTGTGTATCTGCCTACTTCAAGTTATGATCTGTGATGTGAGTCGCTGATCTTAAAGACCGTTCGATCTGTTTGAGCTGCGCTCGCTCGCTGACTCTGCGACTCACCGCGGATCTGTCGCCGCTCCAGCTCACCGGTTCAAACAGGTTTTTATCTACATAGACATATTTTATCTTCTGTGCAACAAAAGTTGTCGCACAGATAGATACTATTCTTTGAGCCGTGAGCTGCGTATTTTGTCATTGAGTTGCAGTTCAACAGCTCAAGCTTATTGATCTGTATATTTGAACCGGTTCTGAGCTGAGTTACACACCTCTAACTGTGGGTACTAGACAATGGATGTAATACTTATATAGGTTTTTTTTTGTAAATTCATACTTATTATACATAAGAAACACCCAGACCAACACAAACACTTATATTCATCACATAAATATTTGTGTCCTGTGGGAATCGAACCCACGACCTCGTCATCAGCAGTCTGACACTCGAACGACTAGACCACAGACGTCGTCAAAAAAAAATCAATATTAAAAATCCAACGGCAATCCGTGCGCTGCGCATAGGTGGACGCACTACGCTATACGGATCTGTTTAATGCGATCCGTCCGATGCTTACGATACCAATCGGTCGACGCGTGCGTGCCTTTACAGTTTACATACTGAACTCATTTTACAGTCTTGCGTTAGATCTTTTTTTAGATGGTGGCACAAGAGTATAGAGCGAATAAAATATTTTTAAAGACTTCACGAAGTTACATTTCTTCCCGTATTCAACCATTTGCGTCTAAATTATGCGAAATTACAAACACAGTCAGCAAAAAATCTACCATCTGATCATTATCAAACATAAGGAAACATTTTTTATCAGCAAACAAACGTTTCACAAATTGCCGAGACCTTTGTTGACTAATAAAGCGAACATGTAAAGGATTGCGTATTTTTTGGGACCCGTGATACAGATCTTTGGCGAAAAGTGAAAAAAATACTCGAAAGTTTTTTTTTTGACGCCGCCAAAAGGTTTTTATGAGGGTGAATACGTTTCTAAAATGTTATTTACATTTGGCTGAGTGGCTCTGCATTTTTGATGACATGATAATGCTTATCGGCTGTGATTCTGATTTGAAAGACGTTATTTTCTCCAGAGATAAAGACGAAAAAAATAGAGAAGAAGAAGAAGAGATAGATAGATTGATAAAACGTTTATTTAGTACAAAATCAAGACGTATGTATGTCCTGTTACAATTAAAAATACAATAAAAAAGTGTGATATGTGTCTCAGTATAAGAGAGTTGAATACTGTAACTCCATACTTATTTTGTCTAAATGTTTTCTAGTTGCTAACTCATATACGAGTAGATTTTAAGACGTAAGGATAATAATAATAATAAATTGTTGATTAATTTTGAAAATTTGATTGTACCGGTTGTCGTTACAGCCAATGGCTTAATAGCCAAGAGCCTCGATCTACATCTGAGGAGGCTCGCGTTGGGCAGCTGGGTCAAGCGCTTGATACAGAAAGCGGTACTCCTGGACACGGTGCATATCGTCAGGAAGTTCCTCTCTCTGAGGCCTTGACCACCGATAGTTTGGACCCTGTTCCCGATGCCAGTTGACTACTATTTTTGTATATTTTTAAATAATTTTTATTTATTTTAATAGAAATATTTAAAAATGTAAATGATAGGTATAAAGATAAATAAAGAAATAAATTTTAATTTATCTGGGCTAGGTAAATTCATATTGAAGTATGTATTTAAAATAAAAATTATTGTCACCACAAGAGAGAGTCTGAAAGTAAAACGTAGTGATTATATTATCTTTGTCTGAAAGTAGCGCCAGTGACAGAAAAGTTGCGTAGCAACACACTATCGTGCTATGAACATGTTATGCAGAGGAATAAGGAGCATTTTACAAGAAAAGTATGAATGTGGATGGCTATAAGAAAAGAGGCAGACCGAAGAAAACATGTATGGATTGTGTGAAAGATGATATGAATAGAAAGAAAGTGAACACTGAAATGACGGCTGATAGAGATGTATGGAAGAAAAATACATGCTGCACCGACCCCAAATAAACTGAGATAAGAACAGTAGAATGATGATGATTGTTATCACCACGAGAGTATCAAAGCTGTTGTCTATAACAACTACTTTATGAAATGCCGTAATTCCTAAAATGTACCTAATGAAGTTATTTTTTATGTTCACCTACCACATGTCGTTTTGTTGTGTCAATAAATATTTTTTCTTTCTTTCAAATGTCTTTAAGTTGTATACAAGCTGTTGATCTGTAACTGTGAAACATATTTCTAGAGCAAATGTGCTTACTTATCTAAAAATACTTGAAAAATTCTACGATTATTTAATACCCAAATTTTCACTTAGAAATATAGCGAGGGATTTGAGAATAAATCCCGAACGACTCTGAAAATAAGTCATCGGCGGCATTGTCAAAGGGAGGAAATACCTGCAATTTGTTTTGGTGGTTTCGCACGCATCATTTTTATATCGCACGCGACATACGGAAGGAATTAGTTTGTTTACAAATAGGTATTTAAATTAAATAAAAAAAAATCGTATTGATTTTTTTATTGATTCGTGTTCAGTATCAGTGGTATAGTCACCAGCCTCCTTAAATATGGTACGAATACTGACCAACATGTTGTATGTACATGCCATTATTTTGGGGTTCCCAAGTATGTTAACTAAATTAACAATGATTGTATTAATGTTATTATTAAATTAATGTGAACATTTCTACAAATTCCATTAATAAAATAAATAGACTGTATCACACGTTATAATTGAAGCAACATCGTCACAAAAGGTGAAGCCACACGAATAAATATCAAACCAATTTGATCCAGAGTAGCAATCAGTCTAGCAGACTAATTTAATACACCCGTCCACACACTTACTGCTGCCAATTAACTAAATAAGAGCTTTACAGAAATACTAAACGACAAAGCTAAGGTTAAAAGAAAGGCTTAATATTTAGTTGGGACTGTTTTGGGGCACGTGAGCTTTGTTTTGTTGCTATTAATTAGATTTAAAATAAGTAGCAATTTTGTACATTATATCTCTCTAAGATTCATGTTAGTCCATAGAAATCATACTTTTTTTATGGTATAGGATGGCGAAATGAACTAAAGGCCCACCTGATGTTAAGCGGTTACTTTTGCCCATAACAACTCCAATACCACCGAGGCTGCTGCCTAAATGGTACCACAAGTTGGTTCACCAAACTGAGACATGAAGATGGAAAGTCTCATGTAATAGTAATTTCACCGGCACCCGTACCCTTCAGACCGAAACACAGCAATGCAAGCATCACTGTTTGGTGGAGAAGTAGGTTCGGTGGAAGTACTTCCCCGGACGAGCTCTTTCACAAAGGAGCTCTACTACTACTTGTCCTAAGCTTTCTAAGAGGCAGATAATTGTCAATTTTAAGAGAGTCATCGCATGATCATAACAAGCACATTACTGTGCCAACATTGTGCACAACTTTTTTTCTAAGAATGTTATGGATTTAGATAATACCTAGTCCACCTCCATTAAGTCAGAACATGCGCAATGCCACGCCGGCGTGTTGCATTTCGCGAGCTAAAAGGAGCGCATTTATGTAAGTTAAAAATTAGCGTTATTTATTTCAAATATATTTAAATGTGATTAGGCCTATGTCCAGCAGTGGACGTCTTTCTGCTGAAATGATGATGATGATGATGATGATGATGATGAAATGTGATTAGGTACTCACATTTCATTTCATTTCATTTTTATTTTTTGGGGAGGTCCCCATCCTGCGCGTGATAGCAGAGCAGCCTGGACTGATGGCCGGCTCGTGTGGGCACTGGTCGATCAGACCAAATCCCTTCCAGTTATTAGGTACTAACATAGGCTAAGTTAAATTGTTACTAACACACTAATAATAATTAGGGTTTCATGTTCAATGTGCCAAGAGCTAAGAGCTTATTGTAAAACTAAAACAGACTTCTAAAAGAATAAAATAATTTATTTAAAATAGTTCAGGAAGTAGGTGTCTTTGGTTCGTTTTGATTTGAGAATAAATTGGCACCGACTTCCTAAACTGTTTCACACAATTTTTTTTTTTTTTAGTGGCATTAGCAATATAGTGACAAGCGATTGCTGCAATCCCCGATGATTTTCTGTCATCCATTGAAGAGTTCCCTTCTTTATCTCCAAAGAACTTCATCAGATCTTTACCAAATGATACTTTCTGAATGCAAATGCTTGATTTGTTCATGAAAGTACTAATATCGTTATATGTATGCCTATAAGATTTGAGGAGTTCCCTCAATTCTACATGGATCCCATTAACAGAAATAAAAATGCATTTATATTCATGCATTTGCATTTGCATACTATATTTTGATAAAAATGGGACCAATCTGGAAGAATCCTTTCAAATAAAAAAATGATTTTTCTAAATCGGTTGATAAATGACGGAGTTCTGCCCCCCTAGCCAAGTTGACAATCAACGAATAACTTTTTCGTTGAGATATGTCATTCACATACATTTTGTTTGTTTTCTATAGCGTTGACGATTGTAGATTGTCAACTTGGCTAGGGGGCCAAACATAAAAAAATACAATCTAATTAAAAACCTCCTCCTTTTTTTGAAGTCGGTTAAAAATGTAAACACTACAATACCAAAATACGAAGAATGAACGTTTTTACTTAAATAAAAGAATTTCGCCAAAATTTCATGACAAAACCCATCAAAACCTACATAGTAGTTATACATGTGATTAAAACTTATAAGATAATAGAGTGGAAACCAATTAGAATACTCGTTCCCAAACATCAAGTTCAAATCGAAACAACAGAGAGCTCGAACTATTTCCGTAATAATGTGCTAATCGATTCCTGGAACATGGAACTATCTGCAAACTGTCCGCGGCAGAAACTTGCAGTACTAACACAAACTGTCAGGAGTTTGTTACAGTTTGTTCTTAATCGTTTTCAAGTTTGAATTAACTCAGAATTCTGATAAATTTTATCTACAGTATGCAACAAAAACCCTGTTATTCCTGTGAGCTACGTTATCAGAATCGATATTCATACGTAAGGACACAACTGATTTCAAAAAACTCTTCAATAAAAATAATCAAATTAAATATTAAGTCATTATTAACTGTAAATTGAAAGTGATTATATCACTCAAACCACACTCACTCAGTGATTATGTCAATAAAAATAATAAAATTTAATATTAAATCATTATTAACTGTTAATTGAAAGTAATTATATCACTCAAACCTCACTCACTCAGTGATTATATCAATAAAAATAATCAAATTAAATATTAAATCATTATTAACTGTTAATTGAAAGTAATTATGTCACTCAAACCTCACTCACTCAGTGATTATATCAAGAAAAATTATCAAATTAAATTCATTATTAATTGTACATTGAAAGCGAGACTACTAATAGTCAGATTTGAAAAAATATTTTTGCCTTTGGTATCCTAATTCTTGAAGAAAATTATATGCTATTTAAAATCACGCTACGACCCTTAGGAGCCGAGCAAAAAGTGAAAAAAGCCAGAAAGATCGGTAAGCGAAAACGAAGTAATAGTGATGCGACGCACGGCGGGTGAAATCGCGGGGCACAGCAATTTCTTTTTTTTATAGTATAGGATGGCGAAACGAGCTAAAGGCCCACCTGATGTTAAGCGGTTACCTTTGCCCATGACAACTTCAATACCACCTAGGCTGTTGCCTAAATGGTACCGCAAGTCGGTTCGCCAAACCACAGAATATCTAATAGTACTAACGTAGCCAAACTGAGACATGAAGATGGAAGTCAGTTTTACTATAAAATAAATATAAAGCAATGTTCCATTTACTAACTTAAAAATGTAGACACTAAACTGCAGTCTTTTCAACAATATAAAATAATAACTATCGTTATTTCACCGTTATTACAATTAATGGATTATATCTCTAATTTGAGAATTATTATTCTTGTAAGGTTGGTTTTAAAGAACTTTTTTTCTCATAAGAAAAATTTATCTTAATTCTAATAAAGTACCTACCAGTCCACCTCTGGTGAAAGGCAGACCACAAAACGTTTCCGTAATAAAGAACCTGCTATTTCTTAAAGCTTATATCATCCTCCAAAGACCTTAAAAATTGTGTTTAGAAATTATCTTGCTAAGATAAGGTTTTGCTGAAAAGCCCACGACTTATGGGAAAAGCACTGCTCACTCACGGATCCTCCAGCACATCTGCGAATTGCAAAAAAAAACTCAATATTTTCCTCCAGTATTCTTGTCTTGGCATTGCTCAACCAGCCAGTCTAGCAGATCCTATATTTTTTTATGATTATCAACACGATTCCAATTACGAAATATTGTGATGACAGTGACAGCTGTTTTCTTTTTTACAAGATTTTTTCTAACGATTGATTGGCAGGATTATAACCTCATTACAGTTTTTCGTATTTTTTTCTTACATTTCGTATATTTTTTTCCAAATTATTCGTCACGGTACAAAGCTGTCATTTCAACGCGCTTATTACGCAATGATTGACGTGTCCCTATTATCTGTCACGCGAAACACGTCATTATCGGATGATTGTCGCGGCGCACGCGTTCAACAATGGGTAGGTTGGAGGCCCGTTTTGGGTATTTTTACCAATTTTTAGAGAATCCCGGAATAATCCGCTTTGTTGCCCTTTTTGTTGGTTATTAACAGATTAGCGGAAAAGAATAATTTGATAGATTTTGACCGATATTGTTCTGTTGTTGAGGATAATGTATCCCATAGTATTACCGCGATGATGTGATTTTATTTTTTCTATCACTTTGCTACGATTTATAATGAAATAATTTTGTATTTGTGATGTACTGTGGGTGTACTATACATCTCTGCCTACCCCTTCGGGAAATACAGGCGTGATTTTATATATACATATGTATTGTGTAATTTTGTATTATAATAGGTCTGTATGTAATTGATGAATCTTCTTGTTTGTAAATCAAGTTAGGTGCATCAAGCACCTATTTTGATGCTCAAGTATGCTCAAGTATGGATTTATTTGTTTGTTTATCCCTCAATCATTTTGAAAATATTGAACGGATTTGGATGAATTTTCGCACACAGATACATCTATCTATATGTACCTTGTACCATATATTTCGATGTACAGATAGACCAAGACATGGGTAACTCAACAAAAATGCGTGAACTGCAGCTCAACGCACGGTTCACATGTTTGAACTGGAACTGTGAACGGGCTCACAGATCAGCTCAATTTGTGCCTCTGTCATATTTGAGTTAAGATCTGTGATGCGAGTCGCGGACCTTATAGAGCGTTCGATCTATTTCAGCGCACGTTCACTGGTGGCTGACTCCACGACTCGCAGACATCTATTATAACGTAGTGATTATAGTACTCTTGACATCTATCGCCGCTCCGGCTCACCAGTTCAAACAGATATTTATTGAAATGGACATTTTTGATCTCTCGTGCAACGAACGATGTCGCTCAGATAGATACTTTTCTTTGAGCCGTGAGATGCGTATTTTGTCATTGAGCTGCAGCTCAACAGCTCAAACTTATTGATTTGAATATTTGAACCGGTTCTGAGCTCAGTTACACACCATTAGATAGATAAAATAAATTAAAAAAAAAATATTTTTGGGACATTGTTACACAGCACCATCTAGTCCCAAACTAAGCAGAGCTTGTGCTATGGGTACTAAATACATATATACTTATTTGTTTTTGTAAATACATACTTACATAATATACACCCAAACCAACACAAACACTATCACTTATGTGTTGATCTTATCCTTTTTTCGAGGCGGAGAAAATGTCTGCCATATGTCACGCCACTTGGGGAGGTAGCATGGTTATGTGAGTCTTGCACCCACTTAAAACTCTGCTGGTTATACCATATCCGAGTAACACCCATAGCATACTTTTTATCGACATATCACGGGAGCGATGCCGCAAGCACCAGCTAGTATAGAATATCCGAAGTATGTTTTCATTATTTACAGCTCCCACAAGACAAGTTGTTAATTTTCAATTAAAATGTTAATTGTTCTGAGGTCTGACAGCACATCAGCAGTTGTTTAACTTTACACAATTTCTGTTTCCAGCAGAGATAGAAGGACACGGAAATGTTTTACGTAAGGGTGCTGGCCAGAAAACCTCCACGTGTGCCTGACGGCTGCTTGTCCTCCTGGACACGTCTGGAGGGAACGGCAGTTGTTTGGCCGGTGCATCCTGGGCACCGGAGCCCGTTCTCGGCCAGTGGGGAGTTACTCCACGTGTCCCTCTGTTGCCAACAGAGGGCACAGTGGAGGAGCAGGGGCGGGCCCGGTGTGCACCCACCCTGCCACTGGGCAGGCAGCGGGGGCCTGTCTTTCCCTGCCCCCGTCGATCTCGTAACCCCAGGAGTGCCCGCTGAGTAGTGTTCTCGCGCCTCTTGGGACCGAGGGTCTTGGCTTCACAGCCCGGACCACGAGGAAGAAAACCTCTATAAAAATTACGGGAGGTAGAGCCTGCGAGCAGCAGACTCGGGGTAGTCTGCTGCCCGACCAGCAGCGCTGGCGTAGCTGGCACAGCCGGCGTAGTTGGCGTAGCTGGTAAAGGCCCATGAGGTGAAGTGGCGTGCAGTGTTCCGTGTGCGCCACTGAGGAGGGTGCGGCCGACGTTAGGCCGCACGGGTAGAAGGGGCTCGCCTGCTTGTGGCGGGCCGGGACCTGTCGGGGATGGTTGTGTGAATACTCACGGGTTCCCACGCCCCCGGCTAGGTAGTTGAAGGAACACCGTGGTGGTTTTAGTCGGTAAGAGTCCAACACTAGCTCCGCCTACCCCGGGCGGAGTGCGTCCATGAGGATTTCCCCATGGCAAAAAAAAATAAAAAATGTTTTACGTATATAACGTGTATCAGAAATGAGTGGTCATATAAGAGCTCATTCCGAACATGGAACAACTTTTACTATGAGACAAACCCCATAATGTTTTTTTATTTCAAATAAATATAATTACAGGCACCTATGAAACGTCAGGCTCTAGTTGCACGGTTCCAAAATGTGGGTCCTATGAAGAAGAACCGGCAAGAAACTCCATAGATATACTCTTTTAAAAATAAGTTATTGTTATTTTTTTTTAATAGTATCGAAACGAGCTAAAGGCCCACCTGATGTAAAGCGGTAACCTTTCCCCATAACAACTGCAATACCACCTAGGCTGTTGCCTAAATTGTACCGCAAGTCGATTCGCCAAACTGAGACATGAAGATGGAAAGTCTCATGTGATTGTAATTTCACCGGCACCCGTACCCTTCAGACCGAAACACAGCAATGCAAGAATCACTATTTGGCGGAGAAATAAGTACGGTGCTAGTACTTCCCCGGACGAGCTCTTTCACAAAGGAGCTCTACTATTACTAGAATTACGAAAACCACCCTCACTGCTTACGCATTTAAGACGTTGTCATGTTGTTATTATACTTTATTGTACACACAAATACACATTAATATTACAATAGGAAAGCTTATGTACATCGGCGAGCTTAACTCAAAAATGAGTTTTCTTACAGCAAACCTTAGAGCGATAGAGAGATAATTATTTTATTATTTTAACGCATTTTACGCATGCGAAGCGAATTCTAAAGATATAAATTGTGGAAAGAAAAAATCGCTCACGAGCAGGATTCGAACCTGCGACTCCTGGCTCAGTACGCCAGTGCTTTAGCCACTAAGCTACCGTGAACACTGCTCGTGGTATCGAAATTATCCTTCACTATACGTCTTTGGGTGACGTCAGCGATATCGCAGGTTCGAATCCTGCTCGTGAGCGATTTTTTCATTCCACAATTTATATCGATAGAGAGATGTTGATATATTAATAGCAAAAATTTTGACTACATAACTTATCTAACAAAATTAAACTATTTACAAGTAAAATAATTATATTAAGATATATATACTTATATACATAAATAGGTACATACATATGTACATAAAATACATACATATATATATATATATATAAAATACGTATATATATATAATACATATGATTTATGGTGAAAGAAAATGCTCCTTAATTCTTCTCTTGAAGACATCCAGTGAAGGGCTATCGCGTAGAGAGTGTGGAAGAGAGTTCCACAGGCGCACTGCATGAATGGTGAAAGAACCGTCGTAACGGCTAGATGTGTGATAGGGCATACGGAGGAGAAGGGAAGAGGATGAGCGACAGGGCTTTCCCCTGGGGACAAGATACTCAAAGCGTTCCCGGAGATATGATGGAGAATTAGGATTGTGAAGAACAGAGTAGAGAAAAGAAAGAATGTGAGTATCTCGACGACGTCGAATAGGCAGCCACCTCAATTGCGTCCGGAATTCCGACACGTGGTCGTAGCGAAGCGGATTGCCAAATTCTGCAGTCGTTCGAGTTTATTGAGAAGTTCCTCTGTTGCATCAAGAAAACAGATATCAGCATAGTCCAGAAGTGGAAGAAGAAGAGATTGGGCAAGAGTGATTTTAGTAGGAAAAGGTAGGAACTTCTGGAGCCGTTTGAGAGACTGGAAGGAGTAATACACCCTCCTGCTTACTTCCGCAATGTGAACGTTCCAAGAGAGATTGTTACCACTGATGTGAAGTCGACTGTACTTTTTCATCAACTCAGCCTATCGCAGTCCACTGATGGACATAGGCCTCTCCCAAGTTGCGCCACAACACTCGGTCCTCTGCCTTCCGCATCCAGTCCGCCCCAGCCACGTTCTTTAGGTCGTCGGTCCACCTGGCAGGGGGGCGCCCTACGCTGCGTTTGCCGATTCGCGGTCTCCACTCAAGGACTCGTCTGCTCCAACGCCCATCGGTCCTTCGACAGACATGGCCAGCCCACTGCCACTTCAGCTTTCTGTACTTTATCCTTCCTTTAAGAAATAACAAAAACAAACAAACATTCAACTGCAAATTCACATTTTACAGATGATTTTGTTCCAAGTAATGAGGAGAATTTCAAATTACATTCAATATCACTCAAACTCAAACTCAAAACTTTTATTGCATTCATGTGTACATAGGTGTTACATTTATAAGTCCTGTAGGTACTTATATGGTTTCAACATGAAACCCGGTAAGGGCACAGCAACATACTAATAAATAATAGGTTCCATAGCAATGATAGATATGAAATTATTAAAAAATAGAAATCACTTTACCCAACATGGAAATATAATTCATACCTCCATTCACTCAGCGGCTGTGTTTATGAATTAACCACTTTTCCAACACTATGACCTGATATAAACTGAGTTGAAGATAATTATTATCAGGGTGATGATAACCGGAAAAATTACGCGATTTATATGAATTCCATCTAAGATAACGAATAACAAATCAATCGCTAATTATAGGAATCATCAATTTTATTGATATCAGATTTCACTAAGACGGTGACTTCTGTATGACCGATTATCTAATTCTATCTGATCTGACGGCTGAACTTTGATTATAAATACATAATCTGATTTCGATAAGTCCATATGTTTGTGTTAAGGAGCGTACACGCGTACAGATCAAGCAAACGAAGGCCAATGGATTGCAACCTAACATTTTGATCAAACGTGTTTACAGCAAACCTTCGCAGATCAAAATCGAGTTTTGTTACCACATTCTGAGACTCTTCTCAGCCAGCTTTGGGCCTCTGCCCATGCCCAGCAGTGCGACAGTAATGGGTTGATGACAGTCAAAGCAAACAACAGCTGATGATGATGATAAAATCAAAATCAAATGTTGTTTATTTCAAATAAACCTAATTACAGGCACTTTTGAAACGTCAGGCTCTAGTTGCACGGTTCCAAATTGTGGGTCCTATGGAGAAGAACTGAAAGAAACCCCATGGATATTTTCTTTTTAAAATAGATTATTGTTTATTACATCAAATTTATTCAAATAATGTGAGTATAATGCCTACATTATAACCTATTAATGCCAGAAATAATAAGAGTATAAAAGTGAGAATATTGCCTTTAGAAATAAACGTAAAAAGAGTTGCCATAGTATGTAGGAGCTGACCTGTCCCGATAGACGGCACCCGTTGACGCATGACGTGAGCATCAGCCATCGCTTAACTCAACCATATTGAAGGGAACTTAACGACCCGACACTGACGCCACCATCAGCATGACATTTAAGTGAGCATGACAGACTCATACTGCTAGACAACAGATAGGCAGGAATATATAGAATTACTGTAAAAACATTAATGGCCACATCCTTTGACTTTACTTGGTCTATGGCCACATCATATTTACATTTTACATTTTAATCACCTATTCAAAAATTGTAAGCATCTCATACCTACCTATCCATATAATTCAATTAACGTAAGCGACCATAACACCACCGAAACAAAGAAAATAATAACTTCTTACAGAGTGGTCCGATGGGTTCGGATGGGTGGGTGGTTAGGGTATGGCGAAGTTGGTACCATTTACATTTGAAAATCAAAATCCACCCCTAAGGTAAGAAAACAGGGGATGACTGCTTGTTCTCCCACTGTTTTCTTACCTGTTAACCGATTCTGTTAAAATTTGGCACACATAAATGTAGTTCTAGACACTACAACATAATGGAGACCTGGAGTTAGATTTTAGCCACAAGAAAATTAAAAATTAAACTTAAAAAAATAAATTGAACCTCCTCGGTACAGAAACTGAAAAGACAAAAATAAGATGAAGCTTTTTAGTCTTAATAACTATTCTTCAAACTATAATAATGTAAATAACTAATTATGAGTCGGCGCCAAACAAAAAATCAACGAAGATCATTAAATTGCTATAAAGAAATAATAAAAACAAAACAACATCAAATACAAGGTGAAATTTTCAACGATAAACTTTCCAAAAATGCATTCTCCACTCGAACACTTGCAAATCGCACGCACTTTCGGGGTGTACTCAGTCGGAGTTGAGCCTTGTCAAAGTTAAGCTTGTCGGAGTTGATTCTCATGATATTTAAAAATCAACCCTACGCTGACTGGGTAATGTTAGGTGATTTGTGATTTGCAAATCACCTAACATTACCCAGTCAGCGTAGGGTAGAACTAGGTTTACCTGGGTAAATGCCGAATTTTAAAGATATTTCGGACTCTACCCAAAGAGTTTGCATAATATTAGGTTTACCCGAGTAAAACTAGATTTACCCGTTCTACTAACATTACCCGTGACATATATACAAATATTATCGGATTCCTTTTGGCGCATCACTATCTTTTGAAAGAAAATTGATTAGAAAATCACTCGAAATCAAGTCTTATCTTTCACGTCTGCATTATTCAATAGCTGGTTATTAGTAAATTACATATTATTATGAAATAGCTAGAATACTCAGAGCAGTATAAATGCTGAACGATTTCATCCTATCACTGCATTCAAGCAAAATGTTCCGTCTGATCGCAGTTTTCACCTTCCTGGTTCCTGGCCTGTTGGCGTCTTCCTTCTCAGACGTCAACAGAGATTGTATTGCCGCCAATACTAATCAATCTTCAAACGACTTCCTCCTCGGAAAATGGTATAGGATATACGAGTTCATACCTTCCGCTTTAACTCCTTCCGTCGGTTGCCCAGAACATACCTACACAAAACCTACTGCGGAGGAATTGCAAGAGTACCACAATAAGTACAACCCAGCTGGATTCCCCTTCACATTAGACGAGAACCCTATTTTGCAGAATCAAACTAATAATTTCTTTGGAATGGTTTCTGGGAACACTGAAGCCAAGTTTTACGTTTTGGACCCTAAGTCGGTAACGGTTCTAAACTGGGATGGTTATGAAGTGAATATATACAGGCGTATTACTGACGACTACGTGCTGTGGTGGAGGTGTGCTATGAGAGGACAAATGAGATGGCTGCTGGCTCGTGAAAGGAATCCACCTCAGGAGGAAGTGCTGCAGATCATTGCTAGTATACCTGATGTAAGCAGAATGTTTGCCCGGAGATACTGTACTCGGTTTTAAATAATGACGATATTTATTGAATAAATGGCTTTATTTTTCTGTAGTTTATTGAGAACCTTATTTGTAACGTTAGCGTTAATTATAAAGATGAATGAATGAATGATGGGGATTTTAATGGTCATGTTAAAAAAAGAAAAGTCTAAAGAACTTCAGCTTAACTCAATTTGAAACACGTAAGTACTGGGAATAATGAAATATTCATTCTCAAATTAAGATAAAATTATGTATACAAATTTCTTAGGTTTTCGCGATCACTACACATTGTAATAAAATAAGTTTAGCCAGATTACATTGCGTATGTTATTTAAATTGTTTTAAATTATAATTATATATATATAACATAACATAACATCACGCCTGTATTTCCCCGAAGGGGTAGGCAGAGGTGTATAGTACACCCACATTTCGCCAGTTATGTTGTAAGTCCCATGTCATAGGGGGCGAGCCTATTGCCATTAACCGGGCACAAATCCAGACTCCGGGCTGCTACTGAGAATTTCCTAATGAAAAAACCCAATAACACTTTGCCCGACCCGGGAATCGAACCCAGGACCTCATGCTCAGCAGTCGCGCTTGCAACCACTAGACCAACGAGGCAGTCAAAGTCAGTCAATATGTAGTATTATTAATAATAATAATAAATCTTTATTTCAGATGACAAGTTGATCCATATAGTGTTAGTAACAAATAAAAGAAAACCTAAAACCTAATGTTAGTAACTTAAAATTAATACATTTTTCTAATAGTTAAAACAGGTTATTATTCATAATTGTATATTTTTTTGTAATTGGCTTCAACGCTCCACAGTGCAGTCACATCTGCAGTGTGTGAACATGCCCTAGAAAAACCCAACCATTCATCTTCAATTTTATAAACCAAAAGTCTTAGCAAAGGAAAATCGATATAATATATCTAAAATGTTCACGGAACGGCTATTGAAAATAAAAACATCCTAATTTTAATAGAGTAGATGGTTGGCAGCTACCACCTGTTTGGCACCCAGTTCTAAAAATAATTAGTCCCTGACGTCACCCAAAGACGGATACAAAGTGGAAGTTAAATTCGATACCACGAACCACAGAAATAGAGAGTAGTTAGAATAGCTATGTGGGCGGGGTGGGCGCGCCACAACTTTGAACATGAAGCTCATAACCTACAGCTCATAACCTAATATGATCAAACGACGCATTTAGTTGCTCGCGGAACATATCGCTGTGCAAAGCTGGGGCTATTATTTGTTTAAAATGCCGTCCTGTGCTGTTATAAGTTGCAAAGCAAGAATCCAAGAACTCAGTACATCATAAAAGGAGGATTTATTTTCACCAATGAGCATTAGATACCTTAATAATTAAGAAATCTTGCAAAATTTAGAAAAAATATGTAATAGTCGTTGAAAACGATTCCTTAGCAAAATACAATTTAAAAAATATTCATTACGTACGATGTTCCTTGTGGTCGAAGCTGAGATAATTTTAAGGAAGCAATGTATGGTTACGCGAATGACTGTCGTTGGTTCGATGAATGACATTCCCGTAGTAAACAGGCTACTCAGCATGCATGCAAATATTACATCTATTTCTAATGTAATTGAGTGCAAATAGTGTACTATAGTTCAAGCGCCCTCTAGCGTCGAGTAGTTGAACTCGTTAGCTATTGCCAGGAATAGTTATCTGCTATGCTACCCAGCATGCATGCGAATAAAATATCTATTTCAAATGCAATTGAGGCCAAAATAGCGTCATTTAAATGAAGCGCCTCCTGGCTTCGAGTAGTTGAACTCACTAGTTGTTGCGTACGATTTGATTAAAATGGAAAAACGTCTTAAGTGATTTTGACATGATCGTTAAAAACAAATTTTAAAAACTCGCATTAAGATTGAATTAAATAAATACTGTATGAGTTTAAGGCCCAATTTGAATTTTAAATTGGGACTCAATCACGTCGCGGTTTTTTGTGTATTGTAATGTACTATTTCAGTTGTAAATGTGTGAGTTTGGCGACACTGGTTTTCGTACTAAGTAATCCTAGTAGCCATTCTAACTCTATCCATTTCTGTGCCACAAACAGAGTTCACGGTAGCTTAGTACTGCCAGAAGAGCTGTGATATACGCATTGGCGCAATATAGTATCTAGTAGCCTAACTACAAACACGTGGCGCCGTCTGTTGCCGAGTAAACAAACCCTATTCAATTCAATTCAATTCAAAACTTTATTGCTGAACAAAGTAGGTACATAAATATACATTGCAAGATGTTGAGTGAATGTGCAGTTCACTATGTTCTACCAATTAAGGCATGCAATTTTTTTTTTTATTGTTCACGCTCATCCATTATATTAATGCTTGGAGACAATTATTTATCTCCTTTTCGAATGTCATAGTCAAAGTATTGGCGCTAAAAACCACCGTACTATCATCGGCAAACAAAACCATTGGATGATGTGTTACTCTGGGCATATAATTTATGTATATAATAATAAGTAAAGATCCTACAATGCTTCCTTGTGGTACGCCATAGTTATTAAGTCTCTGACTTGAAACATGTGTACGCTCGGTTTTTGAAGTCATACATACCTTATCTATCTGTGTGACTTGTTTTTTATTTGATAAGTATGATTTCAGAAGGCTTAAAGCATTACCCCTAACTCCATATCTTTCCAGCTTATTTAAAAGTATGGTACGATCTACAAAAATGATGTCATTCTGGAATCAACTAGAATGACTAAAAAGATAGATGGCGCGTAGAGTCTTCCGGATTCTTCGGATATTATATATATTACCCATACACAGATAAGGCAGTGTGACAAGACGAATGATCGGAGGGATACTTTTCTGGCAGATCGAGACTCTAACGGGACTCTCCAGCAAACTAGTCCAGTAGTTAAGCAGCAAGAGTACCTAAGTACTGCCTGCGATAGAATCCATTCGAAATAAATAAAAAACCCAACTATCCGTCTTAGGTACAGTCAACATATCGGAATCATGACCCACTCAGCTGATATATCATTTGAAATCGTCAAAACAGTAAGGTTTTCTTCTATTCTGCACTTAGGACATTTTGAATATTACAGAAACTGCATTAATACGGGTCAGAGGTCTGTGCCATTTTGAGCTTTGTTATCAATGCAATAGATTTATAATTGGATTGGAAATTATGTTTTTGATAAAGCAGGAATTATGTTTTGAATTTCGAATTACCTGTCATTTCACGTGGTTTTCCTACAAAACACCTAAGAAACCTATATTAACTTTTTCGATTACAGAACATTATGAAATAAAAATAAAAATGACAAATAATAAAACGTCAAGTATGAAATGATGTCAAACAATATTTGGAGTTAAACATCAAGAATAAAATTTAGAAAAAACAATTATAAATTCTGCGGAAGACCACGTAGTGACTAATCAATTATCTGGCCGAATTTCAGCAAACATGTGGGCCTGGATGAGTGCCGGAAATGTAGGCGAACTCGTCCAAATTTATTCTCATGCAAATTCAATTAACTATGTTGACTTATTAGAAGAAACTATGTTACCGACGGTGCGAACAGTTTACCTGCGAGAAGAAGTTCCGAACTTCTACGTTCACGATAGCTGTCCAGTGCATACAGCAAGAGTTGTCACTAGTTGATTTCACCAGCATTTTCATAGCCGTCTAGGTCCCCGGAACCCAATCCAAATGAAAATTTATGGGGCTTGATAGTCCAAATGTGGGATAATAGAAACGAGAGGACAAGGCAAACACTTGAACAACGTTGTAACAAAATTTGGGATTATACAAAGACATTAAAATACGTATATTTAATCTCTTTGGGAGTATATAATCGGATCGATGCGTTCCAGACTACTGGACGTTATTGAAAACTATTTTGCTTACTCTCGTTTTTAGGATAAATTAATTGTCATTCATTAATGTTATTGTGAATATTTTATTAACCATTTAAATACAGTCTTTTATTGTGTATTTCCCTTATCTCTTATTTAGTGATGTTTTATGCAGTGGGTAAGGTGACTAAATAACAAAGAAGTGCTTATTATTGTAAGATTTCACAAAACTGTCGTCGCATCAATCGATGTCTTTGATCGACGCCATTCGGGTGGATGTATTTATACGCAGTTACGCAGTAATACCCTTGCAATATGGCATCGAATGTTCATAATAAGTCAGTCCATCATGAGGTATCGAAACTCAATGTCTATTGTCCGCCATCATGCGTGAGCATTTGAAATTTATAACTTCACATGTTATGGTTAGTGCCAAACGTGTCAAAGAAAGTTCACGTTCTATGCACGAAAGCACGAAAGGAGATGGCATAGGGCACATCATAGGGAGACCAAAGACATTTCCATACTGACGTAAAGTATAATAACTCTACCAGGCCCCTCAGAAAGTATTGCGAAAAAAAGTTTTTATATATGGGAGACTGGCCAGTTGTAATGTTTTTCGAAAATATGATTATTTATAAGTAAAAATAAGTAAGTTCCAATTTCAAAATTTCCCTCCACATTTTTTGCGAGTTAATTCAAAGTATTGTGTCTCACTGAAATATGGATCTGCGCCGGGAACATTTTAGAGCTATGATTTTATACGATTTCAAGTGTCGCCTGAAACCGGATGAATCGTACGATAGACTTCAAATGGCATTCATGGATGAAGGCCCTTCCAAGGCAACCGTGTATCGTTGGTATAACGAATTCAAGCGCGGTCGACCAACTTTGGGGGATGACGAAAGAAGCGGTCGCCCTTTGACGGCTGTTACCGAAGAAAACGTGCTAGCAGTGAAAAATTTAATCCAAGACAATAGGCTAATTACATATCAGGAGATTCAACACATATTGAAGATTGGATCGGGAAGCGTTCACGAGATTCTACACAGCCATCTTCGCGTGAGGAGGATAGTATCACGCTGGGTGCCGCACAACCTCACCGATGCTCAGAAGCAGGCCCGGGTGGAATGGTGCCGTGATATGCTTAACAAATTTGAAGCAGGCTCGTCTCGGCGTGTTTACGACATCGTTACAGGTGATGAGTCCTGGATTTATCAATACGACCCAGAAACCAAGCGCCAGTCGACTGTTTGGGTGTTTCAAAATGAGCCAACGCCTACCAAAGTGAAGCGATCTAGAAGCGGGGGTAAGATTTTGATCGCTAGCTTTTTTAATTTGACTGGCCACTTGGTATCAATTCCCTTACGGGATCAAAGAAGCATTAATGCCGAATGGTATACTACCAAATGTTTGCCAGAAGTTTTCTCTGTTATAAGCAACAAGCGACCAAACACAGGGCTCCGCGGGCTACTGCTCCACCACGACAATGCACCTGCGCACACCGCACTCAAAACGAGGGACTTCCTGGACAGCACGCCAGTCAAACTCCTGGGTCACCCTCCTTACAGCCCTGATCTAGCACCGTGTGACTTCTTTTTATTCCCAAAAATAAAAAATCAGCTCAAAGGGATACAATTTTCGTCGCCGGAAGATGCGCTGGCTGCGTTCGAGCAGGCTGTAAACGAGGTGTCTGCGGCGGACTGGAAAAAGTGTTTTGAAAACTGGTTTAGGCGCATGAATCTTTGTATAGAGGCTGGTGGAAAGTACTTTGAAAAGATTTGATAAAAATATATGTACGTATAGAACAATTTTTTTTAGTTTCGCAAAACTTTCTGAGTGTCCCACGTATGAGGGAGACGACAATTTTATTGGTAAACTAACTGTCACTGTCAGTAGCTAACAAAATTGATAACAAGTCTGTTGCCAGGGAAACATCTGTTTAAGCGAAATTCAACCTAATTGTATTAGAATGTCTGTAGGATATTAAACTTATCGTGGGTCATGATTCCGATTTGTTGACTGTACATGAAGCGATGCAAGTGATAAATAACAGTGAATAGTGCAAATACAATTACTTTCAGTGGCGAATAGCGAGATTAGTGTTTGTTGGTGTTGCCAGTTATAATAAATGTCATTTTCTTGGTACAAATTCGTATCAATTAATGTATCCCAAGCCCTGTCTCGTAACAATGCTATACTAATTATATCCATTTATTGAGCTCAGCCATAGTTTACTTAAATCAACATAGGCCCTACAAGGTTGTCAAATTGAGGCCCGTCGAAAACTGTTGTTGGAAAAATTACCTCTACCCGAAAATTATATCCAACCCAGTAATAAGCTTCCTGCTGTTTATAATCTCAAAATGGCCTGCAAGTCCCTAAACCGTCTGCAGACCCAGGTAGGCAGATGTAAGTTGAAAATGAGCAAATGGGGCTACATAGACAAAGCGGATACAGCTTCTACCTGTGGCGTTGATCCTCAATCAATGCCAGATCAGATCAGACATTGAGAGATCTGAACAATGCTACAGACAACGTAATAGAGGTGGCCAATTTCTGGGCCAACAATATACAAATATTGTTCCATCGTCACAAAGAAGAAGATTGAACTTGAATTTCTGATATCCTAAAATAACTTAACTACAATTTTATGTCAGGCCCTCAGGGGCAAGCGTCAGCGTCAAGCGTTATCAATTTCAATGTTCTTAAAATAGCTTTTAGCTCTAGGACCTTTCTCGAGAGATTTGTATTCCAAAGTTCGCCAGCATTTAATTTTTACAAATGAAAGATCTCGACATTCTTATTTTCCTGAACAATGGAGATATAAAAATGTAATTTTCAAATCTCGTTTAAGTCAGTTTTGCTCAAACACGTCTCTTGGGGTGCGTCGCTCGACAGTTCCATACACCATTTTTTGTACCCTAACTTTGAACTGAACGCTTTGTTCAATTGCATGATGAGAGCTAGCACTTTAAAATAAATTATTTTATAAAATGTATATCCTAAAGAAGTGTCCCTTCCATTTCTTTAAAACTAATTTGTAAATTGAAACGTTGCTGCTGTGTTTATATTTAGTTAAATAAACCAATAAGTCTGGGTAAACTTATTAATTAGAAAAAAAATCACGAAGCACTTCGTGATTTTTTTTCTCGGAGTATTATATTTCAGTGCAAACTCTCTCGGCATTGATATTTCTTACTTCAGTCACTGAGTAAGGATGTATCTCTTTATACTGTGCTTCAGTCCTATTCTTAATGATCTGCTGCATTTCCTCCTCAGAACATACAACACACACACACCTCCAGAGAAACATAAAATGGTCGTTTGTACGCCGAAATACAAATACTTCACAACCTTTAACCTTAAGTTGCATCCATAGAAATTTAAATAATAAGCTAATGGAAATGTTATCTACTGTCTTTTCCTATGGGAACGCATGTCGCCGGTTTTCCACCACCAGCACATAAAGACGCAATCACGTCCACCATGTTCAACAATTTTGATGTTAGATATACTGCAAAATACAGCTTTAGTGACTGCGTCCAATACAGCAGTGATGATTGAGCAAACGACTCGCGCACTGGTGTCCTATGAGACACCTGTACGCGGCGACAAGTTCACGCGTCTTTACCACTTCTATTACTTATATTATTTTGATTTCTATGGTTGCATCATGGATGTAGATTCCAAGATACAGTCATCTTAACTATTATAAAATTGTAAACGTCTGTTTGTTTGTTTGTTTGTTCCAGCATCACGCTAAAACTACTGGACCGATTTTGATGATTTTATTTTTGTTTGAAAGCTGATGATCTGACTTAAAAACTGGTATGGGTTTTGAGAAAGAAAGAAAGAAAGAAAAAAAGAAAAACAATAATTCGTGGGTTGCGTACTCACCCGACAGATCGAATCTTCTATGCATTTGCACGAGCGGATAGTAATGTACGATGGAGTGGAGTGGACAGGGGATGGGACTGGGGATGGGACTGGGGACGGGACAGGGGACGGGACTGGGGACGGGACTGGGGACGGGACAGTGGACGGGACAGGGGACGGAACATGGGACGAGAAATGGGACAGGACATGAGACGGGACATGGGACAGGACAGTGGGCCGGCACATGGAACTGGACTTAGGATTGGACATGGGACAGGACATGGGACATGGGACGGGACGATAGTGATATAGTGAGATAGTGGGACAGTGGGACAGTAGGACAGTGGCAGTGGGACGGTGACACGGTGGGACAGTGGGGCAGTGGGGCAGTGGGGCAGTGGGGCAGTGGGTTAGTGGGGCAGCGGGGCAGCCGGGCAGTGGGGCAGCGGGGAAGCGGGGCAGCGAGGCAGTGGGACAGTGGGGCAGCGGGGCAGCGAGGCAGTGGGACAGTGGGGCAGCGGGGCAGTGGGGTACCGGGGCAGCGGGGCAGTGGGATAGTGGGGCAGTGGAGCAGCGGTGCAGCGGGGCAGTGGGGAAGCGGGGCAGTGGTGCAGTGGGGCAGCGGGGCAGTTGGGCAGCGGGGCAGTGGGGCAGCGGGGCAGTGGGGCAGCGGTGCAGCGGGGCAGTGGGGAAGCGGGGCAGTGGGGCAGCGTGGCAGCGCGGCAATGGGGCAACGGGGCAGGCTTTGGGGAAGTGTGATAGTGGGGCAGCGCGGTAGTGGGGCAGCGGGGTAGTGGGGCAGTGGGGCAGTGGGGTAGCGGTGCAGCGGGGCAGTGGGATAGTGGGGCAGCGGGGCAGTGGGGCTGCGGGGCTGTGGGGTAGCGGTGCAGTGGGGCAGTGGGGTAGAGGGGCAGTGGGGCAGTGGGGTAGCGGGGCAGCGGGCAGTGGGGCAGCGGGGCAGCTGGGCAGTGGGGTAGCGGGGCAGTGGGGCAGTGGGGTAGCAGGGCAGCGGGGCAGTGGGGCAGTGGGGCCGTGGGGTAGCGGGGCAGTGGAGCAGCGGGGCAGCTGGCAGCGGGGCAGTGGGGCAGCGGGGCAGTGGGGCAGCGGGGCAGCGGGGCAGCGGGGCAGTGAGGCAGTGAGGCAGCGGGGCAGCTGGGCAGCGGGGCAGTGGATCAGCGGGGCAGTGGGATAGTGGAGCAGCGGGGCAGTGGGATAGCGGGGCTGTGGGGTAGCGGGGCAGTGGGGCAGCGGGACAGCGGGACAGTGGGACAGTGGACTGGACTGGAATGGACTGGACTGGACTGGACTGACGTGGGTTAACAGAATTTAACGCGAGCGGAGCCGCGGGTAAAAGCTAGTGTACTATAATATCATGTGCATGTTTGTTATTATTTGCATTTGAATCTATTGCGATAGGTATATTGCATTGGTCTAGTGGTTGCAAGCGCGACTGCTGAGCGTGGGTCCTGAGTTCGATTCCCGGGTCGGGCAAAGTATTATTGGGTTTTTTCACTAGGAAATTCTCTCTCCCCTATTACATGGGACTATAACATAACTGGCGAAATGTGGATGTACCTACTATACACCTCTGCCTACAAAATTCAAATACAGGCGTGATGTTATGTGTTATGTGTTGTCTGGATTTGTGCCCGGTCAATGGCAATAGGCTCGCCCCCTATTACATGAGACTCTAACATAGCTGGCGAAATGTGGGTGTACTATTACACCTCTGCCTACCCCTTCGGGGAAATACAGGCGTGATGTTATGTTATGTTATGTTATGATAGGTAGATCTAATGTATTGCACTTGTCATAATACTCTTGAAGCTCGTCAGCTTTCGGTTTGCTAAAGCTCATATTGGGGTACGAGGCAGGGGGCGGGCGTCATGGGGGACAAGCGTGTTTTGACAAGTGTCTGAACTTGTAAATCATGTACATACCATGTTCCTATTAAGAACTCGCTTGGAACAGTACCATTATTTTTCGCAATACAATCCTTGTTGACATTGTAAAGGGTGGATGATGCTCTTATAATAGTGAAGCGTTTGTAGTTTAAAATATGTTCTTCAGATGTGATAAACCAATATCATACATCGTTATCTTAGATACTAACTTAGGCAATAAGCGCAAATATCTTGGCGTTTTTCTGGATCTGTCGAAGGCATTTGACACTGTCTCTATCCCCATACTTATCAATAAACTGGAACGAATTGGTATTCGTGGAGATCCACTGAAAATCTTCAAGGACTACTTAACAGATCGCATTCAATGTGTTAAAATTGGTTCACTTGTGAGTAATGAAGAGGATCTGACATTTGGAATTCCTCAGGGCTCGATTCTAGGTCCTACTCTTTTTCTTATCTACATTAATGAGCTGTGTCGACTGTTAATACCTAATTGTAAAAAAATTACATACGCAGATGAGACGGCTCTAGTTATAAATGCTCCATCTTGGGTGGAGACACAGGAAAACGCAGAATGTGCACTTATAACTGTCATGACGTGGTTGTCAGAAAATCAACTAACATTGAATATCACTAAGTCTATTTATCTTCCGTTCGCTCTTAAAAGTTACCTTTTGCCATTGTCCTTTACAATTAAAGCCCATAATTGCATTGACCAAAATCTCAACTGTTCTTACTTGACGATAGCTAAAAGTAGCTGTGTTAAATATCTTGGCGTTTTGATAGATTACACTCTCAGTTGGACTCCTCATGTAACCTCTCTCACTGGACGTGTTAGAAAATTAATCTACATATTCAAAAAACTTAATAAATGTGCGGACTCAGAGACACTCAAACTAGTTTACTTTGCTCTTTGGCAATCTTTAATAACATATTGTATATGTGCACGGGGTGGCTGCTGTAAAACTCTAATTATTAGGCTAGAGAGAGCTCAAAGAGCTGTATTAAAAGTTGCCACCTCAAAGCCAATACGATATCCCACGACTATGCTTTATGAGGACTGAGAGCTTCTAACTGTCAGGAAACTTTTCATATTATTTACAGTATTGCGTAAACACTCATCCAAAATCTTCGAAATCACCAACAGCCAACGTCGTGTAAAAAGCATTCTTCATTCTCACATACACAAAACCTCATTAGCCCAGAGACATTTTAATGTCATATCTAACTACTTGTACAACCAATCTAATAGGAAACTTCAAATCTTCACCTGACTAAATATAAAGTGAAGTCTACTATGACTGAATGGTTCAATCAACTCAGCCTATCGCAGTCCACTGCTGGACATAGGCCTCTCCCAAGTTGCGCCACAACGCTCGGTCCTCTGCCTTCCGCATCCAGTCCCCCCCAGCCACGTTCTTTAGGTCGTCGGTCCACCTGGCAGGGGGGCGCCCTACGCTGCGTTTGCCGATTCGCGGTCTGCACTCAAGGACTCGTCTGCTCCAACGGCCATCGGTCCTTCGACAGACATGGCCAGCCCACTGCCACTTCAGCTTACAGATCCTACGAGCTATGTCGGTCACTCCGGTTCTTCTCCGGATAATCTCGTTACGGATGACTGAATGGTTGATGAGCTTAAATTATGAAGAAATTGAGGAACTGCTAAAACCTCCGTCATAATCTCATATCGAACACAATCCATTGTTACAGACACCACCCAAAACGCCCACACTACACATCACATACACACTCACACCCTATATAAACCGACACACACTACACACCTTATCACACACCTAGTCACACCACATCCACTAACTCTTACAAGTCAATACCCACCACAGCTTTGGTAGTTAAGTATCATAAAATTTCTGACATGTTCTAAAATTTCTATTTCTGTTTGTTTTTGTAAAACATAAAATTAATTATTATTATTTTTCTTTCTGCATGCATCCTTTCCTCGCGTTATTGTATTATTTACTTCTGATAGAGAGCGCCTTGACTTCCATAATACAAATTCTACTTAGTTTGGAAGTCAAGAGTTCAATTTCTTGTGCCTATGTTTTTATGCAATAAACGTTTTTTATTTATTATTTATAGATGTTGCTAGAAACGTTTTAATTCTAACATCTTACCAGAGGCAATGCATACCAGAACTTTACTCAATTCTAGTTCATCTCTCAGTATTTATACTAAGAAGTTATCTTGCAGAGACAGTATCAATGTCTGATACTAATTAATGTTCTGTAATAAACCACAAAGTTCATGCCAGTACAACATATCAGTATATTGTTAGATATGAAATGCTGTTCATCTGTATTACGTTTATATCTAGGTGTGATTGGTCTCTGTACTGGCCAAATTATTATGTAATTTCTTGCAAAAAAACCGAGATCCCAAAAAGTAATTAACAACATAATTATATTCTACGAACGAATATTGTGGTAAATTAAAGCTCCTTGGGAAAGAGCTCATCCGGAGAAGAACAGTACTACCAGCTCACCTTTTTTTCCGCCAAATAGTTTTTTTTTCTTTTCTTTTATTATTCATAAATATATATGTAATAGTTACGCTTGCATTGGTGTGTTTTAGCACACCTCGGGCACTCAATACAATTTGAATGCTAGCGCCACCTACATACACAATATTACGTCTGTATACGAAAGCACACACACATGTAGGTTAGGGATACTCGCCACTCGTAGTGCCGACTGGGTTCCAAGCGCTTCTCAGTAGTTTTCAGAGATGGCGTGCTTGTGTAGCAACTGGCGATTGACATCCATTGCACGATTGCAGTCCAAGTGCTGTAAAATTGTAAAATTGCGGACAGGTGCAGGGCGCGGGCGGGGATTCTCGAAGAATTTTCGTGGGGCCGTGAGTGGCCGTTCTGTATATTAGTACTATTAGATATTCTGTGATGTTAGTATGAAGGGTAGGATCTAAATATTTTTCATTTTTCTAAATTTACTTTCTTATTAATTTATTTAATTTAAATAAACAATTAACCTCTCATGAAGTTCATTTTAAAATTTAAAATAATTATGTTCACCAACCTTTAGCTACAAGTAAGATTGGCTACAGAGCCAAATAGCCTATAACCTAATTGTGCTGCAAAATCAGCCCATTACTGTCCCACTGCTGGGCACGGGCCTCTTCTGAGAATGAGACGGATTTAGGCATTAGTCCACGAGGCTAGTCTGCTGCAGGTTTGTAGACTACACACACCTTATGGTGTGTGTAGTCTGTGCCTTATGGCACTCTCAGACGTGCAGGTTTCCTCACGATGCTTTCCTTCACCGTCAAAGCAGGTGATAATCAAATTCTAAACCGCTCATGAATCCGAAAAGTTTTAGGCACAGGCTTTGATCCCAGATCCTCTCTCTACTAGTAGGCTATCACTGGTGTTTGTTTTATATTTACACTTATAATTTATTTTTGACTGATGAAGTTCTGATATTCATCAATGTCAATAGAATATTATGAATTCAATTCACGTATGCAACCATAAAAACACTGAAACAAATAAAATAATTATCATTACCATAGAAATACAATCAGATTCCTTTTAGCAGATCAATATCTTTGAATGGAAATTGTTTAGAAAATCAATCAAAATCAAGTCTTATCTATCACGTATGCACTTATTCATGAGCTGGTTACTAGTTAATTACATAAAAAATATGAGATACTTATCTGCACTCAAAACAGTATAAATACTGAACGATTTCATCCTACCACTGCACTCAAGCAAAATGTTCCGTTTGATCACAGTTCTTACCCTTCTGGTTCCTGGCCTGTTGGCGTCTTCCTTCTCAGACGTCAACAGAGACTGTATTGCCGCCAATACTAACGATATTTCAAACGACTTCCTCCTCGGAAAATGGTATAGGGTATACCAGTTCATACCATCCGCTTTAACTCCTTCCGTCAGTTGTGTGACACATGACTACACAAAACCTACTGCGGAGGAGTTGCAGGAGTACCACAACAAGTACAACCCAGCTGGATTCCCCTTCAAATTAGACGAGAACCCCATTTTGCAGAATCAAACTGATAATTTCTATGGAATGGTATCTGGGAACACTGAAGCAAAGTTTTATGTTTTGGACCCTAAGTCGCCTGCGGTTCTAAACTGGGATGGTTATGAAGTGAATGTATACAGGCGTATTACTGATGACTACGTGCTTTGGTGGAAGTGTGCTTTGAGGGGAAACACGAAATGGCTGCTGGCTCGTGAAAGGAATCCACCTCAGGAGGAAGTAGATCAGATCATAGCTAGTATACCTGATGTAAGCAGAATGTTTGCGCGGAAACAATGTACTCCATTTTGAATCATGACGACTTTTCTTGTTTAATAAATGGCTTTATTTTTCTGTAGTTTACTGAGAATATTATGTGTTATGTTAATGTGAATCCAATAAACCATAGGGATAACAGTAGTCCTATTAAAAAAGACAAGTCTGAAGAACTTAATTTGAAACACGTACTGAGAATAATGAAAATTTCATTCTCAAAGTAAGATAAAATTATGTAGTCCCGTACAATGAAGAAAGATATTACACCCCTATCATGCGTTCTACGAGGATCATATTTTGCAAATCTTGTTAATAATTTGTTCGTTTTCACGCCAGCGTTTTGCTGCTAGGCCCGACGTGACGGCTCCTGAATAATGTATGTACAGTCAGTTGAATATTACATGTCCCGCGACGATCCACCCCCCACAATGCCAGGTTACGCAACACTGTATCATAACCTGGCAATTTGATTGCATATGTAACAAGAGATGTATTTAAAGTGAAAGAAATTGAGACGAGAAATTGTGTCATTTTTGATATCACAGTCCGTGGGATACTAGTAATGTATATTTTGTAATATCAATTGGGATACATGGCAATAGAGGAGATACAAATCTTATATTTACTGGTATTCCGTACTTGCACTTACCGCAAAACAGATAAACAGATAAACATTTTATTGATAATTAGTTAAAATTAGATAAGTACATTTAAATTAATTAATTAAAATTTTGTTAGGTAAAAATATAAAATCAATCTAAATAAAACGGTTGAAAACTAGTCGTTTTAAATATTACACACCTATTTCGACGTCTATGGTGTCTATCGAGTGTCGGTCGGACTGCTAATCACGAGGTCGTGGGTTCAATTCCCACAGGACACAAATATTTGTGTGATGAACATAAGTGTTTGTGTTGGTCTGGGTGTTTCTTATGTATTATATAAGTATGTATTTACAAAAAAAAGTATATAAGTATTATATCCATTGTCTAGTACCCATAGAGCTCTGCTTAGTTTGGGACTAGATGGTGCAGTGTGAAATCGTCCGAAAAATATTTGTTTATTATTTATAGAAAATAGATAGCATTAGTAGTTTCTGAAACATTCTGCTGTGACGGATGGACGGACAGACGGTCGTACAGATTGAGTAGCACTATAAGGGTTCCTTTTTACCGTTTTTGTACGAATGCCTAAAGACACACCTAGCGATAAACGTACAGTTTGGCATAAAAGAGTACACAAAATGAGGGCGCCACCGAAAAACACATACATTGAAATTTTTTAACTTTTATAATCGCATTTTCGGCTGAACTTTGATAGATAGTTTTACTAATTTATATTCAATTTAAGTGTTTACAGACACATTTTTCTAATGATATAACACAAATTGATACAATACTGACAAAGATAAAAAATTTGTTCCGATTTCAGAAGTTTTTGCCAGACTGTACAACAGGTAAACAGTATTTTTACAAGCTTTTATTTTTTATAGTCTAGATACCAGTGGCATGACCTTTGTAGTTTATTTTATTTTGTAACATTAATTAGTTGTCATTGACCGTTTGCAAGATAACATTCGAGTTATAAATAAGCTCACTAGCTTGGATCGGGTAAAATACTTTGATCCATTGCTTCTGGTAAGACGTTATCAATTTCAAAAAACGTAATCAAATCTAGAATTATGATGATTTATCTTCATTCTACCATACTTTGGCTGATCACCTTCAGTATTATAGGAGCAACATTCGCTCTATCCGATGTAAACAAGGATTGCATTGCGAAGAATAATGGTACTATTTCAAACGACTTCTTAATAGGAACATGGTACTTGGTATACAAATTCAAACTCTTTGGTGTGACGCCCACTGCTACATCTCCCAATGTGACCTTCAGCAAGGCAACATCTGACCAACTTCAGGAGTACCGTGACAAGTACAACAAATTAGATCTACCTCACTCCATAGATGGACATTCTCTCGTAACAGAGAAATACGACTATAATGGGTTAGTATTTGGACAATCTGAAGCAAAGTCATTTGTTTTGGAAACTACAACGAAGATGGAACTAAATCTTGATGGTTATGAAGTGTATGTGTTCAGGCGTATCAACGACCATTTTGCATTATTTTGGAGATGTGCCTTGAGAGGTCATGTCAAGTGGCTTATGGCGCGTGACAAGAATGCTTCTGAGGAGGAAATGCAGCAGATCATTAAAAACAGGATTGAAGTAAGAAGAATGGATGCCGAGAGATATTGCAGTGATGTCGGAAATTGCGCATTTGAATAATTATAAAATATTTAGAGGAAATTCGGATGGGTAAGATCCAATATTAATGTCCACACAAAAGTTCTTGACTGTTTTCTGTCTGGTTCATAATCATAACCCAAAAGTAATTATTTTTTACAGAAAAATAAATATCAACTTTTTTATCTACCTATGTTTTAGTTTTTTTTGATTAATTCGATGGCCCCACCGAATAAAATGGTGTAATAGTAAAATGATAAAGGACTTTACCATTACATTCAGTGGGGTCGTCGAATTATTACAAGCAGCCCTAAAAAAATCTAAAAATGTTTACTGCTGTCTAGAGGCCTAGTGTATAAAGACAACTATTAATGAAAAAGG
The DNA here is from genome assembly GCA_949699075.1 of Asteroscopus sphinx. Classification (NCBI taxonomy): domain Eukaryota; kingdom Metazoa; phylum Arthropoda; class Insecta; order Lepidoptera; family Noctuidae; genus Asteroscopus; species Asteroscopus sphinx. The sequence goes on from OX453012.1 coordinate 27,533,440, forward strand.
AAAAATATAGCAACATATTCTTCTAATTCAGTTTATGAAATCTCTTTTAAATCGGTTCAGTTTCGGGGGAGAAAACTTAGAATTATGACTTTTTTACCATGGCTATTCATTCGGAGCTGCAGTGCCTGCAGTTGTCCTTATCGCACCTATTTGTTTCCGAGCGCTCTCAAAGCGACAGCGATAGTTTCTTCAAATACATAATTTTCAAAAGGCTCTCTCGGTCCATATTTCCTATTGAGGTTTAAATTGGTTATTTTCATTTGAGTTTTTTTGGTTGAAACATCTATTCAATTCATTTTTTTTTTCTTTTTATTATATCTATTTTTTTTTTAACTAAATAAAATAATTGTTGAAACAAAAACACATTATAACAGTTGACATAGTTGTGTACAATATTTGCTACATTCATTGGAAACTATGTAGTGGTTATTAACGCCCCACCTACAAGAGGAAGACGACAGTGTTCCAGAATTATGGGGTGCATTAGAATTTTCTGTTGGAATCGAGTGGTATTAGAGCTGGTTTGTGAAAGAGCTCTTCTGAAGAAGTACACACCTTACCTATTTCTGCAGCTAAACTGTTTAATGCTTACATTACTGTATTTCGGTGTGTGTGGGAGCTGGTGTAATGGCAATCCCATGAGACTGCATCTTTTTGTCTCAATTTAGCGAATGTGACTTGCAGTACCGTTTAGGCAACAGCCTAGGTGGTATTGCACGTGTTTGTGTGCGCTTTTCACCATTACCTATACCATAAAAAAATCTGTCTCCCTCATTTCGTATGAGTGTCAGTAAAATCATGGTAAAATCTGTGATCGGATGTTGGATCATTATGTTTTCCTAAAAGTTGTAAAGAGGTTAGATAATCTTTGCTAGCGTTCAACCCAAAGACATTTCTATACTTACGTCAGTATAATACCTTTATGGTTCAACCACTTGCCTATCATTGCTGTTTTGTTTTTAGTTTAGACCTAGGTATAATTTATTTTTGACAGATGAAGTCCTGACTTTCAGCAATGTATGAATACTTTGTATCAAATTATCTTTGTATAATATTATAATGAACATATCGTGGAATATAAAGTAAGTATTTTGTCAATTGTTCTCATGGCTTCACTCGCTTTATTCGTTACTCCGTCAAAACATCAGGCTCTAGTTGCACGGTTCCAAATTGTTCATATGGAGAAGAACCGGCAAGAAACTCCATGGATATACTCTTTTTAAAATAGGTTATTGTTTATTACATCAAATTTATTCAAATAATGTGAGTATAATGTAGGTTAATGACCATACTTTACGACTTCCACTGACCCATATAATTTTCTCTGAATTTGAAATTGCATTATCCTTTTGCCAGATAGCCTCTTTATAAAGTACAAACAAACTTAGCGGTAAACAAACATCAGATGAACAGTATTTTATTATTCTCTAGATACCAGTGACATGACCTTTGTAGTTTATTATATCATATTAATTATTTGTTATTGATGCTGTCTGAAAGAAACTTCTTTCTTATAAATACTGAGTGAGCTCGGGTCAGGAAAAATTATTTTATACATTGCTCTGGGTAAGACGCTACTGACTTCAACATTCGAGATCAAATCTAGAATGATGATGAATTACCCTCAATCGACCATAAATTATCTGATCACCTTGAGTATTATAGGACCAGCATTTGCCCTATCCGATGTCAACAAGGATTGCATTGCGAGGAATAATGGTACTCTTTCAAACGACTTCTTAATAGGAACATGGTATATGATATACCAGTTCAAACTCTTTGGTGTGACGCCCACTGCTTCGTGTCCCAATGTGACCTTCAGCAAGGTAACAGCTGACCAACTTCAAGAGTACCGTGACAAGTACAACACGTTAGATCTACCTCATACCATAGATGAAAATTCTCTCGTAGAAGAGAGATACTACTATAAAGGATTAGTGTTTGGAGAATCTGAAGCGAAGACGTTTGTCTTGAAACCTGCATCAGGGATGCGACTTGGCCTTGAAGGTTATGAAGTGTATGTGTTCAGGCGTATCAACGACCATTTTGCGTTCTATTGGAGGTGTGCCATGAGAGGTCATGTCAAGTGGCTTATTGCGCGTGACAAGAAAGCTTCTGAGGAGGAAATACAGCAGATCATTAAAAATAGGATTGAAATAAGAAGAATGGATGCCGAGAGGTATTGCACTAAAGTCTAAAATAAGCCATCTGAAGACTCAGATATACCACTTGAATTATTGTTATTATGTTTGGCTAAGATAACCTACGTCTTCCATCGTAGCGTGAGTAGGCCTCCCACAAAGTAGACCGACGACCTAGTGATGGTCGCGGGAATCCGCTGGATGTGGAAAGTGCAGGACCGATCGTTATGTCAATGCTTGTCATTTATCTTCAGATAAACATTTTTCGGCAAAATTAGCACCTAAATTCAGTAAATGCGTTATAACAAATAAAATATCACCACTCATTTACGATCTTGCAGATTTCGCAAATAAGTCCCTAGGTCGCTGGCATATCAAAGATATAAAACCAGTACAACGTACATCTAATTAAACTATTCAATTTATTATATACTTATTTTTTTATATTCATACACATTATATTAGGTATCATCATCATCGTGGATGAAAATCCATCATATATTATTAATTATTTTTATCATACTATTTAATCACGAATACAATATAGTACTATTACATTACTATTTAATCAAGTACAAATTATAATTGATTATAATTATAGTTATTATATTCATATTTTATTATTCTATTACTTACTGTGATAACAATCACTTACTCTATTACTTACGGTGATAACAATCACTACTTCTATAACTTACCCTATTACTTACTGTGATAACAATCACTCTATTACAAAGACCTCTCTTTGTTTTATAAATATTTTAATATCAAGGCATTAAAACATGCTTTTATTTAAATTGTGTTTAAAGCACATACGTGGGACACTCAGAAAGTTTTGCGAAACTAAAAAAAATTGTTCTATACGTACATATATTTTTATCAAATCTTTTCAAAGTACTTTCCACCAGCCTCTATACAAAGATTCATGCGCCTAAACCAGTTTTCAAAACACTTTTTCCAGTCCGCCGCAGACACCTCGTTTACAGCCTGCTCGAACGCAGCCAGCGCATCTTCCGGCGACGAAAATTGTATCCCTTTGAGCTGATTTTTTATTTTTGGGAATAAAAAGAAGTCACACGGTGCTAGATCAGGGCTGTAAGGAGGGTGACCCAGGAGTTTGACTGGCGTGCTGTCCAGGAAGTCCCTCGTTTTGAGTGCGGTGTGCGCAGGTGCATTGTCGTGGTGGAGCAGTAGCCCGCGGAGCCCTGTGTTTGGTCGCTTGTTGCTTATAACAGAGAAAACTTCTGGCAAACATTTGGTAGTATACCATTCGGCATTAATGCTTCTTTGATCCCGTAAGGGAATTGATACCAAGTGGCCAGTCAAATTAAAAAAGCTAGCGATCAAAATCTTACCCCCGCTTCTAGATCGCTTCACTTTGGTAGGCGTTGGCTCATTTTGAAACACCCAAACAGTCGACTGGCGCTTGGTTTCTGGGTCGTATTGATAAATCCAGGACTCATCACCTGTAACGATGTCGTAAACACGCCGAGACGAGCCTGCTTCAAATTTGTTAAGCATATCACGGCACCATTCCACCCGGGCCTGCTTCTGAGCATCGGTGAGGTTGTGCGGCACCCAGCGTGATACTATCCTCCTCATGCGAAGATGGCTGTGTAGAATCTCGTGAACGCTTCCCGATCCAATCTTCAATATGTGTTGAATCTCCTGATATGTAATTAGCCTATTGTCTTGGATTAAATTTTTCACTGCTAGCACGTTTTCTTCGGTAACAGCCGTCAAAGGGCGACCGCTTCTTTCGTCATCCCCCAAAGTTGGTCGACCGCGCTTGAATTCGTTATACCAACGATACACGGTTGCCTTGGAAGGGCCTTCATCCATGAATGCCATTTGAAGTCTATCGTACGATTCATCCGGTTTCAGGCGACACTTGAAATCGTATAAAATCATAGCTCTAAAATGTTCCCGGCGCAGATCCATATTTCAGTGAGACACAATACTTTGAATTAACTCGCAAAAAATGTGGAGGGAAATTTTGAAATTGGAACTTACTTATTTTTACTTATAAATAATCATATATTCGAAAAACATTATAACTGGCCAGTCTCCCATATATAAAAACTTTTTTTCGCAATACTTTCTGAGGGGCCTGGTATACTAATAATAGGTATATAGTTAAGTTTTTAATCATTTTTTTTTCTTTATCACCAATTATGCCAGCGGGTAGTGACTAACATAACTGAAAGCCTACACTAATTAAAAAGGCTTGCCTCTTGAGAATACTTAGGGTTTTGTTAAGTACCTATTTCTCTATTTTGTTTGTCTTATTTAATGTAATTTTAAATATAAGACATTTGTGGAAGATATGAAAGAGTGTATGAATGTTATTAATGTTGTTGAGGCTAACCTATTGTAAATAAACATTGTAAATATCACCCACATTTCAAAATTAATCACCCATATCCATTTTTCTAAAATAATTGTATTTTTTTAAATTTTTGTAACTTTTATTTTAAGTTTTGTAAAAAAATCTTTTAAGAGATTTTTTTACACCGGCCCACCCGGGTAGTGTAACGAGGTCCAACTCGTTATGCTGCTCACCCTATTTGGTTTTCCTGGCCACTTTATTATACTTTAATCAATCCAAATTCAAAATTCAAAATTATTTTCAAAAATGGCTAATTTTCCACTGTTTTAGCTCAGTTCTATATTGTACGCTGAAAGACACTCATGTGTCTGTGACTGTGTCTTATAATCATTATATTATTTTATTAACAAATAGCAAATGTATCAATTTACCAGTTAGTGAGATACAGTATACCAAAATCGTTCCTGTTGTGTTTTTATTGTTTGTGCCGACCTACCTACCTACCTACCTACCTGAATCCTGAATCCAGCCCGAGCTCGCTGCATGGACATAGCAGCAGCTCAATTGTTTTATAGTCGGAGTTGACCTACCACTCCTCCGGTCCTCCGTACTACTGACCCTCTCTGCCCTCCATACCTCAGAGGAGTTCCATAACTCCATACCACTAGTTCCTGCAGTTCCTGTACCACTAGTTCCTGTCGTTCCTGAGTTCTGTTCCTGTAGTTCCTGTTCTCCTCCTACTTCCGTGTGTCACCGTGTGCCAAGCCACCGAACCTTCGACCCTGCGAGTCTCCTGCCCGAGCCACCCACACCGGCCACGACGCGACAGGGCTATGCCAGCAGTAGACGTCTTTCGGCTGAAATCATGAAGATGAGGATAATCTAGATTTGGATAAAAAATAAACAACTTCGTTTTAATTCAAAAATTCGTGTCAAATTTTTTTTGAGGATAACAGCTACCTATGAGTATAAATTTCAATTTTAAAATGATTTATTTTTAAGTGCTAGCTTTCAAAATGCAATTGGGCAAAGCGTTTAATTCAAAGTCACCACCTCCACCCACTACCACCGGTTTACTACCACCGGTTTACTACCACCGGTTTACTACCACCGGTTTACTACCACCGTCCCTATTTCTGCCGCCAAACAGTTTAATGCGTAGGCAAACCTCGGAAAATTAATACAATATAAATGCTAGCACCACCTACATACACCAGATTACGTCTGTATACGAAAACAAACATACGTGTAGGTTATAGATGCTTGCCGCTTGTAATGCCACCTTGGCACCAAGGACTTCTTAGTAGTTCCCAGAGATGGCATGTTTGTATAGCGACTGACGATTGACGTCCATTGCAATCGTGCAGTTCATTTTCTGCCGAACTGCGGGCGCGAGCGGGGTATGAGTGAGGAATTTTAATTAAATTGGCAGGGGGCGGTGAGTGGACGTTCTTTACGTTAGTACTATTAGGTATTCTGTGGTTTAGGTATGATTTACCTATATTTGATTAATGAAGTGCTGACTTTCACCAATGTCAATACTTTGTTGTTTGGGTCAAATTTTTATTGAACGGATGGGCGCCATCGCTTATGGCTCGCGGTGGATCCAACTTGCATTTCGTACGAAAACGTTGCGGACCAACGGTGGTCCGGACGGCACTTGTGGGGTTAAATATAATTATTGTCGTGAACATAAATATCGTTGAATTTGAAGTAAATATTTTGACAATTGTTTTTAAAGCTTCACTCGCTTTATTCGTTACTCCAATTCTACATAACCACCACTTCGTCTTGAACTTCTCTGTAAGAAATGCTTAGTCAGTCAGCGAGATTGGTAGCGGAGACTGCCTACCAGATGTAATTATATCGATCGGTGGGGCTATTTCCGGGAAACTTCCATTGACAAGTGTAATTTTCACTGAATTCACCGTTTTATTTCAATTAAACAATACCTGTAACAAAATGAAACTTATTTAAAGAAATCGCATGATTATTTGGCTAGGTAGCCACTCTATAATATACAACCTCATCATTTCAGCCGAAAGACGTCCACTGCTGTACATAGGCCACCCCCAAGCATCGCCATAACAACCGGTGCTGCGCTTCCCACATCCAACGGATTTCCGCGACCTTCGCCAGGTCTTCGGTCCACCTTGTGGGGGCCCTACCCACGCTGCGCCTTCCAGTACGCGATCGCCATTCCAGAACTTTTCGGCCCCATCGGCCATCCGTTCTGCGAGCAATGTGCCCCGCCTACTGTCACTTAAGTTGGCAATTCTTCAGGCTGTGACGGTTACCTTCATTTGACTAGGAATCTCGTCAATTCTGATTCGATCACGCAGGTACACTCCGCTCCATTGCCCTTTGGGTCACTTTGAGCCTTCTTATCAGGCCCATTGTGATCGACCACATTTCAGTGCTGTATTTAATTAGTGGCAACACACCCTGATCAAAGACTTTCGTCATGAGACACTGCGGTATTTTGGACGAGAAGATATTGCGTAATATACAAAATCAAATCATCTTTATTTTTCGTTCAATGTAGGTACATAGAGAACGCTGCTGCCCATTTTCTGGTGAATCTCTTAGTCGCCTTTTACGACACCCATGAGAAGAGATAGGGTGGTGCAATTCTTTACGTCCGGCACCACACGAAACTGTTTCAATTTTTAATTATGCAATTTGAGCACTAAATTAAATTATATAAGTCAATCATATCATGTCATAAACTATGTTAATAAAGTTACGCAATTATATTTCAATGCCAAAATTAAGTCATCTATATCGGTAGTATCACGGTTATAAAATCTACTATTGAATAATAACATTTTTCAATTAATAATGTCAATAACTTATTTTTAAATAAATAAAAATAATAAATAAATCTTTATTTCACATAAATGGTGTACAGTAAACACTTACAAATAGTAGTTATACAATTTCTCGGTATGAAGTGTTTGTTTGAACTCTGGTACCCAATGTAAGATTTAACTTGTGTTATGGGTACCAGCGCTCTCATTAATTAAATCCACAGGGGGTTACATTAATTGCATCAGGAGGTGGTTACAAGAAAGTGCAGTTGAGTAAATGGAGTAAGTAAAACTACGTTACAGGCTACAGCATAGATTAAAGAATAAATAATAATTCAGCTAATAATAGTAGTAAAGCCAGAAGCCTCATGTGTGTGAGTGTGTATGTGTGAAGGGGTGTGTGGTGTGTGGTGGGTTAGTGGGTGTGAGAAGATATGATAGTGTGATTGTGATAGTACATTATTTTAGAGAATAGATATTTTTAATAGATTTTCTGTTTCGTCATAATTTAGTGACAGTAGCCACTTGTTAGCTTTTATTTTGCATTCATGTTTACAGAGAGGATAAATATTACAAGATTCATTGATCAAATTGTACAAGTGACACCCAATGATATGAAAATGGCGTTGAGCGAGAGCTGTTCTGCAGTTGTAGGTTTCGCATACTCTATATGCTCGAAGCGTCCTCACGGTACTCGCCTTAAGTTTTAGAGTAGAGTGTTTCCGAAGAATGGTTTGGAGTACAAAGAGTTGTCGCACCGTGAGGACCTGGCAATCAGTGTGTAGATTATGAGTAGAGTAACGAAATGGCCTGAAAGTCATTACCTCATAAAACAAAGTCATCAAATATCATCATTCATAGTAGTCGTCGTCGTCGTCGTCGTTTGTCGTTTCATTAGTCATTAAATATTCGTATTGTTTGTTCCTTAGCTAGTCATAATCGCACAACAGACGAACAATATTTTATAATTGCCCAGATACCAGTGACCATTGTAGTTCATTATATTACTTTAATATATATTAATTAGTTGTAATTGATACCGTCTGCAAGATAACATTCTACTTATAAATACTGAGTGAGCTTGGATCGGGTAAAATTCTTTTAACTATTGCTCCTGGTAAGATGCAACTAACTACAATATACGTGATCAAATCTAGAATTATGATGAGTTATCTTCATTCGACCATACTTTGGCTGATTACCTTCAGTATTATAGGAGCAACAGTAGCCCTATCCGATGTCAATAAGGATTGCATTGCGGAGAATAATGGAACTACCTCAAACGACTTTTTAATAGGAACATGGTTCATGATGTACAAATTCAAACTCTTTGGTGTGACGACCACAGCTTCGTGCCCTAATGTGACCTTCAGCAAGGCAACAGCTGACCAACTTCAAGAGTACCGTGATAAGTACAACACATTAGATCTACCACGTACCATAGATGAAAATTCACTCGTTCAGGAGAGATACTACTACAAAGGGTTAATGTTTGGAAAATCTGAAGCAAAGTCATTTGTCTTGGAACCCACATCAAGGATGCGATTAAACCTTGATGGTTATGAAGTGAATGTGTTCAGGCGTATCAATGACCATTTTGCGTTATTTTGGAGGTGTGATATGAGAGGTCATATCGTGTGGTTAATGGCACGTGACAACAAGGCTTCTGAGGAGGAAATGCAGCAGATCATTAGAAACAGGATTGAAGTAAAAGGACTAGATGCCGAGAGGTATTGCACTGAAGTCTGAAACTGTGCTACTTTGGTGCTTCTTGAACTATGGCGAAGTAAAATATTTTAATTGAGATTAAAGATTTGATTACATAGTACAAACACAACACTAAAAACGTTTTGATTTATGAAATTACAGTCGTCTTCTTTCTATAATTTCAATGGTCCACAAATATACTCTGTTAAAATATTGTAGGGTCTCCCTTTGAGTTTAAATTTCTATTTTAAAATCATAACTTTCTTTTATAGTGCTATTATTATTCACGATGCAACTAAGCAAAGCGTACACTTCAAACGGTACAAATGTTGAATGCAACTGTTGAGCGTCTCGTCCTACGAGAAGTGTTTGAGCAAAACTGACATGAACGAGAACGAAATCTACTATTGAATAATAACATTTTTCTATTAGTAATGTCATTAGCTTATTTTTAAATATTTGTATTGTTTGTTCCTCAGCTAGCCATAAACGCATAACAGATAAACAGCATTTTATAATTATCCAGATACCAGTAACATGACCTTTGTAGTTCATTATTAGTTGTCAATGATACCGTCTGCAAGATAACATTCTACTTATAAATACATTGCTTGAGCTTGGATAATGTTAAATTCTTCTGTTCATTTCTTTTGGTAAGACGCTACCGACTTCAACAAACCTGATCAAATCTAGAATGATGATGAATTATCTTCATTCGACCATACTTTGGCTGATCACCTTCAGTGTTATAGGAGCAACATTTGCCTTATCCGATGTCAATAAGGACTGCATTGCAAAAAATAATGGTACTCTTTCCAACGACTTCTTAGTAGGAACCTGGTACAAGATGTACGAGTTCAAACTCTTTGGTGCCACTCCCACTGCTTCATGTCTCAATGTGACCTACAGCAAGATAACAGCTGACCAACTTCAAGAGTATCGTAACAAGTACAATACATTAGATCTACCTCACACCATAGATGAAAATTCTGTTGTAGAAAAGAAATACTACTACTATACAGCCTTAGTATTTGGAGAATCTGAAACAAAGTCATTTATCTTGGAACCCACATCAAGGATGCGATTAAACCTTGATGGTTATGAAGTGTATGTGTATAGACGTATCAACGATAATTTTATGTTATTTTGGAAGTGTGCCCTGAGAGGTCATGTCAAGTGGTTAATGGCTCGTGACAACAAGGCTTCTGTGGAGGAAATGCAGCAGATCATTAGAAACAGGATTGAAGTAAGAAGAATGGATGCCGAGAGATATTGCACTGAAGTCTGAATTATTGCACGCCTGATGCGCTTTTTATTGAATTATTGTAAAATAAAGTATTTATTTATTATATTCTTTATTGTACACTAGTGGCACGTCCCGGCTTCAAACGGGTGGACATGAAAATATAGCGTATGTTACTCAGGGTGAATGTGGCTTTCTAATGATGAAAAAAAAATTGAAATCTGCACAGTAATTTTGAGTTTATTCATTACAAATATACACATAAAAATACAAATCTTTCCTCTTTATAATGTTAGTGTAGATTACACCAGACGAAAACAAAGCCAACAGTTTACAGAAAGATTAAAAAAGTACAATGAGCGGTCTAGTTGGTCCTATGGAGAAGAGCCAGCAAGAAAGTCCATGGATACACTCTTTTCAAATAATAATAGTACAATGATTTGTTACATGATTAATTGGAAATAATTGAGTGAGAATAGTGTAGGTTAATGACTGAGACAAATTCACTGAAGTAAACTAATTAATGACTAATAAGGATTTTAAGTTTTTTCTGAAATCTTAACCTAGACAATTAGTTTTGGTTTTTTTATTCCTTATAAATAAATGTGCTGATATGATAATAATTTATGTGCCACACTCAAACCCAGAGGTTTAAACTCAGTTTAAGTGTTACTTTTTTACCATCTTTGATTGTGTATCTTATTGATAATATAATATTATTATAATTATTATGAGCCTGTGCTGTCCCACTCTTGGGCAAAGGCCTCCCCGATAATTGAATCAATAATAATTAATAAATAATTTACAAAAGCGACACCAAAATCCCTCTCTAAAAATTACAGTGACAACCCTTTCAGTATGCAGTTCTATTTTAAAATGATTTCTTTTAAAATGCTAACATTCAAAATGCAATTGAACAAAGCATTCAGTTCAAAGTTAGAATACAAAGAATTCTGTATAGATTTATGAAACCGTCGAGCAGCACGTCCCATGATACGTGTTTGAGAAAATCTGACTTAAACGAGTTATTACTAAGGGTTCCTTATTTATTCATTTATTTATAATTTATGTACACATAATAACATATGAAAGGAGACAGCATCAAAATTATTTAGTACAAAGGTACTGCTTATTTCAATGAAATTTCTACCAGCAGACCTGCGAGAGGAGAAATAAGTAAGAAAAGTAGACAACAGTGTGTAAAAAAGATAAAAAAAAAAAAATTAGTTCTAATAAAGCAATAGATACTTAAATAAATACATATAAATTATGTAGGTATAGGTAAATATGATATAAATATTATACAATTACAAATTAGGAGGAAAGGTAATGCTCTTTAACACGTCTTTTGAAGACAGATATAGATTGAGAATTCCGTATGTTAGGCGGGAGTGAGTTTCATAATCTTACTGCATGCACAGAGAAGGCATACGAATAGTAATCCGTTCCTTATAGTTAATATAGAACTTGAAACCCTTATAGTTTTGCCATGTCCGTCCGTCTGTCTGACTGTTTTGTCATTTTATTCGAAGACAGCAAGTGGTGTTGAAGTTTGGCATGGTTATTTATTTATTCTCATGACAACTACAAAGTTATAAAAAAAATCTGCAATAAAAATAGTTTTTAGGGTACCTCCCACTGCTAAAATACAAGTAATTTGGGGGTACTTTATTTCATTGGCGTAATATTGATGATCTTTCATACATGCGATAATTGATTTATGTTTTTTATATCTAGTGGACTAGCTGTGCCCGCGACTTCGCCCGTGTACTGAACTAAAGTATAGCAGCCTATGTGACTTCCGCTTAAAGTAGCTTTCTAATGGTGACAAATTTATTAAAATCGGTAGTTTCAGAGTTTATCAATTACAAAAAATTAAATCTTTCCGCTTCATAATATTATTATTAGTACCTATATTAGTATAAACTTGTGTCAATTCTCTTGTTTACGAACTAAAATTATTTTAAACCATCGCTCTCTTTTACTAATAGTAGATACAAGAAAGGGATGGCAACAATTTTAGAACTGTCAAATTAGTTTACTTGTTACATTTTTGTAGTTTAGTGGGTACGTTCCGAGATCATGACTAAACTTGTATGGAAATCTAAATGCCGACTAATTTGACGGTTCTAAAATTGTTGGCATCCCTTTCTTGTATCTACTATTAGTAAAAGAGAGCGATAGTTTAAAATAAGTTTAGTTCGTGAACAAGAGAATCAACACCATTATCAATGTTACCTTATGGCGGCCCATACACCTACAATATAATTGCGCAATATTAATATTATTTATTTATTATTTTTACTTTTTTTTTACTTACGGTACTGAAACGTGGTCGCTCACAATGGACCTGATAAGAAGGCTCAAAGTCACTCAAAGGGCAATGGGGAGGGCTATGCTCGGAGTTTCCCTGCGTGATCGAATCAGAAATGAGGAGATTCGCAGGAGAACGAAAGTAACCGACATAGCCCGAAGAATTGCCAAACTTAAGTGGCAGTGGGCGGGGCACATTGCTCGCAGAACGGATGGCCGATGGGGCAGTAAAGTTCTAGAGTGGCGACCGGGTACTGGAAGGTGCAGGGTGGGTAGGCCCCCCACAAGGTGGACCGACGACCTGGTGAAGGTCGCGGGAATCCGCTGGATGCGGAAGGCACAGGACCGGTCGTTGTGGCGATGCTTGGGGGAGGCCTATGTCCAGCAGTGGACGTCTTTCGGCTGAAATGATGATGATGATGATGAATATTGCACAATTTAGTATTGTATCGTCCCGATCTTCATTTGTCTATCAATCTCACCCCTACACGGTCAATATCATTACGTAATTGCAAATATTGCGCAATTATATTATAGGTGTATGGGCCGCCTTAGAATGATATTACTCCAAAGAAGGCTGTCGCTACGTGTGCGTATGTTAATGAAGATATAAAATATTTAGCCAACTGTGCCATATGTGGTAAGCAGAGGCCCCTTACGACCCATGAAACTGAAAACTTAGCTTCCCCTATATATTAACATTTTTAATTATTTGGGGTTGACTACGGTGGAATGTTTTGATAAGATTTTGTGGTTTAATACCCTACTTACTATTATAAATGCGAAAGTGTGTTTGTTTGTTTGTTTGTCCTTCATTCACGCAGTTATGGAGCAACAGATTGATATGATTTTTGCATAGAGATATAATTTATGCTGAAAGAATATTTTACCATGGTTAAAATAACAAAATTCTGATGAAATTGAAAATCTATTTCAAATTCTAAAATGAATGTCAATCAATCAACTCAGCCTATCGCAGTCCACTGCTGGACATAGGCCTCTCCCAAGTTGCGCCACAACACTCGGTCCTCTGCCTTCCGCATCCAGTCCCCCCCAGCATCGTTCTTTAGGTCGTCGGTCTACCTGGTAGGGGGGCGCTCTACGCTGCCTATTTATGACCAGGCATTAAAATGAATGTAATGCCTGGTCATAAATTCACCATGCAACTTATTATTATACAATTATAAATGAAAAACCGGCCAAGTGTGAGTCGGACTCACGCAGTAAGGGTTCCATACCACCCATCAAACTAATACCACATAAAAACTGATTTAATTTACGAGAGTTCATCAAAAGACATCAACGACGTGCGCTAAATATGAATTTTTGCATCTTTTTCTTACGTAGGTACCACCACATATGTCTAACATAACATAACATAACATCACGCCTGTATTTCCCCGAAGGGGGTGGCAGAGGTGTAATAATACACCCACATTTCGCCAGTTATGTTATAGTCCCACACATATACACATACCAGGCCCCTCAGAAAGTATTGCGAAAAAAAGTTTTTATATATGGGAGACTGGCCAGTTATAATGTTTTTCGAAAATATGATTATTTATAAGTAAAAATAAGTAAGTTCCAATTTCAAAATTTCCCTCCACATTTTTTGCGAGTTAATTCAAAGTATTGTGTCTCACTGAAATATGGATCTGCGCCGGGAACATTTTAGAGCTATGATTTTATACGATTTCAAGTGTCGCCTGAAACCGGATGAATCGTACGATAGACTTCAAATGGCATTCATGGATGAAGGCCCTTCCAAGGCAACCGTGTATCGTTGGTATAACGAATTCAAGCGCGGTCGACCAACTTTGGGGGATGACGAAAGAAGCGGTCGCCCTTTGACGGCTGTTACCGAAGAAAACGTGCTAGCAGTGAAAAATTTAATCCAAGACAATAGGCGAATTACATATCAGGAGATTCAACACATATTGAAGATTGGATCGGGAAGCGTTCACGAGATTCTACACAGCCATCTTCGCGTGAGGAGGATAGTATCACGCTGGGTGCCGCACAACCTCACCGATGCTCAGAAGCAGGCCCGGGTGGAATGGTGCCGTGATATGCTTAACAAATTTGAAGCAGGCTCGTCTCGGCGTGTTTACGACATCGTTACAGGTGATGAGTCCTGGATTTATCAATACGACCCAGAAACCAAGCGCCAGTCGACTGTTTGGGTGTTTCAAAATGAGCCAACGCCTACCAAAGTGAAGCGATCTAGAAGCGGGGGTAAGATTTTGATCGCTAGCTTTTTTAATTTGACTGGCCACTTGGTATCAATTCCCTTACGGGATCAAAGAAGCATTAATGCCGAATGGTATACTACCAAATGTTTGCCAGAAGTTTTCTCTGTTATAAGCAACAAGCGACCAAACACAGGGCTCCGCGGGCTACTGCTCCACCACGACAATGCACCTGCGCACACCGCACTCAAAACGAGGGACTTCCTGGACAGCACGCCAGTCAAACTCCTGGGTCACCCTCCTTACAGCCCTGATCTAGCACCGTGTGACTTCTTTTTATTCCCAAAAATAAAAAATCAGCTCAAAGGGATACAATTTTCGTCGCCGGAAGATGCGCTGGCTGCGTTCGAGCAGGCTGTAAACGAGGTGTCTGCGGCGGACTGGAAAAAGTGTTTTGAAAACTGGTTTAGGCGCATGAATCTTTGTATAGAGGCTGGTGGAAAGTACTTTGAAAAGATTTGATAAAAATATATGTACGTATAGAACAATTTTTTTTAGTTTCGCAAAACTTTCTGAGTGTCCCACGTATGTCTATGTTTGCCCTATTTTTGGTATTTGTTGCTAAACTACATAGTATGCACTATAATTAAACCAAGTTCGACGCTGGTATGTATTACCGTTTTAAGATAGAGCAGGAACAAAAACGTTAAAAAAATGCATGTTTTTCGAGGTTTCTTGTATAAAGGGGGTCCCTTTGGTTTTTTTTTTGTTAGTATTTGTCGTGATACACCTCATAGCAACACATATTCTGTGAAAATTTCAATCGGTTACCTATTACCGTTCAAAAGATACAGCCCTGTGACAGACAGACGGACGGATGGACGGACGGATGGACGGGCGGACGGATGGACGGACAGCGTAGCGAGAGTAATAGGGTCCCGTTTGGCACCCTTTGGGTACGGAACCCTAAAAACCATCAAATCGTTAAATCATCAAACTTATCAGAAGTAGTCAACAAATAAAATAAATACAACTATTGTTACGTTACATTAATTCTACACAATCATATCATCATCATCATCATCATCATCATCATCATCATCATCATCATCATCATCATCATTTCAGCCGAAAGACGTCCACTGCTGGACATAGGCCTCCCCCAAGCATCGCCACAACGACCGGTCCTGTGCCTTCCGCATCCAGCGGATTCCCGCATATCACACACACAAAATCCTTAGGTACACAAAACACTAACATTACATACGCGCAGTTCACTACTTTACTTCCACTAAAATTAGAGCAAAAATTATATTATTAAATGTTAGGCTTAATTTTTTTTTTTTTTTTGTAATAATCCATATTACCTAATTAAAATTTCCCACATAACATTGCATACTCCTTTAGATGATAAAGGATACAACTCTGTTATTGATCGTTTACGTAAAAATGAGTTAAATCATCAAACTTATCAGAAGTAGTCATCAAATAAATTAAATACGTTACGTATACGATACGATACGTATTGTTACGTTACATTAATTCTACACAATCATATCACACACACAAAATCCTTAGGTACACAAAACATTAACATTACATACGCGCATTTCACTACTTTACTTCCACTAAAATTAGAGCAAAAATTATATTATTAAAATTTTGGCTTAATTTTTTATTTTTTTTAAATAATCCATATTACCTAATTAAAATTTCACACATAACATTGCATACTCCTTTAGATGAACAGAGAATAAAGGATACAACTCTGTTATTGATCGTTTACGTAAAAATAAGTGCCGAAGTTCACACATTCTGTGCTTGCTAAATGTACGGCGTCTATTTTATTTATTCCTGTTGACGGTATTTGCGAAACTAATATGATTCGAGTCACTACATAGTCAAATGTGTCTACCCGCAAAATTATTATTTTTGTGAGTATGTAATTGTTTTGTTTTTAAGTTGAAATGTTTATTGAGTTTACTGTTAGATGTGTACTGTATTGCAACACATGAAGAAACAAACGTCTAAGATACAGGCCAAGGCCCGTGATGGTGGCGCGTCGTGTTCCACGCGCGCCAGTCAATAGAAGGGTGCGGCCGATGATGCCGCATGGGGAGAAGGGGCTTGCCTACTAGTGGCGAGTCGGGACCAGCCGGGGATGGTTGGACGACTATAAGTTTCCCACGCCCCTGGCTAATGGTTGGAAGAGGAACACCGTGGTGGTTTTAGTCGGTAAAATGTAAGTATGATGTGGCCATTAATGTTTTTACAGTAATTCTATATATTCCTGCCTATCTATTGTCTAGCAGTATGAGTCTGTCATGCTCACTTAAATGTCATGCTGATGATGGCGTTAGTGTCGGGTCGTTAAGTTCCATTCAATATGGTTGAGTTAAGCGATGGCTGATGCTCGCGTCATGCTCGTGAACGGGTGCCGTCTGTCGGGACAGGTCAGCTCCTACATACTATGGCAACTCTTTTTACGTTTATTTCTAAAGGCAATATTCTCACTTTGAAACTCTTGTTTATTTCTGGCATTAACCTACATTATACTCACATTATATGAATAAATTTGATGTAATAAACAATAACCTATTTTAAAAAGAGTTTCTTGCCGGTTCTTCTCCATAGGACCCACAATTTGGAACCGTGCAACTAGAGCCTGACGTTTCAAAAGTGCCTGTAATAAGGTTTAATTGAAATAAAAAACATTTGATTTTGATTATGAAAAAAGAGTCCGACACTGGCTCCGCCTTCCCCGGGCGGATTGCGTATATGAGGATTTCCCGGTCCCCACGTAAAAAAAAAGGCTCGGCCTAGTTTAGACGTTAGTGTTCATCGATAAATGTAATTAAAAATTTGTTCATGATTTGTTTACTTTTATGTAATATTTTCTTAGTGCCAAAATAAATAATAATAGCACCACACCGTCTCTTGTCGTAGGTGTCGGAAAAGGCGACTAAGGAACCAGAGGATGGGCAGCAGCGTTCATCAACATCATCAACTCAGCCTATCGCAGTCCACTGCTGGACATAGGCCTCTCCCAAGCGCCACAACACTCGGTCCTCTGCCTTCCGCATCCAGTCCCACCCAGCCACGTTCTTCAGGTCGTCGGCCCACCTGGCGGGGGGGCGCCCTATGCTGCGTTTGCCGATTCGCGGTCTCCACTCAAGGACTCGTCTGCTCCAGTGACTATCGGTCCTTCGTCAGACATAGCCAGCCCACTGCCACTTCAGCTGAAATGATGATAGATAGTTTATGGGCCAGAAAGTGATATGGTTTTTTTTGCATGGTTCCTGTGGGAAAGTATCACAGAAGCGACCCACGGGTAAATGCTAGTAAAGGATAAAAATAATATCTTGACGAAGAATTTTGTGTTCATACATTTTATCAGTATACTTAATATCATCATCGTTCACGCCTATTCCCAATGGGATGCATTAAAAGAGCCTCCACGAGTGTTGATATTTAATTGATCGTCCGGCCCACCCTGGGCAGTCAGCCCCGCTACCAACCTGCTGACTGGCTAATCTTTTTCCCACGGCATGAGCTATTTATTTTCATTATGTAGCTCATGTCGACACGTTGGTCGTTGACTGCTTCGTTGGTCTAGTGGTCGCAAGCGGAACTGCTGAGCATGGGGTCCTGGGTTCGATTCCCGGGTCGGACAAAGTGTTATTGGGTTTTTCCATTAGGAAATTCTCAATAGCAGCCTGGAGTCTGGATTTGTGCCCGGTTAATGGCAATAGGCTCGCCCCCTATTACATGGGACTTATAACATAACTGGCGAAATGTGGGTGTACTATATACCTCTGCCTACCCCTTCGGGGAATTACAGGCGTGATGTTATGTTAATGTTAATGTCGACACGATAGAAGACATAACAACAACAACAATAACACAATACAACAATAAAAAATAATAAAATATGTTCAAATATGTATCTCAATCAAAGATATTTAAAAGTACAAATATGTGCGCAGACAGCGCAGTAGCGTTCGCAATCTGAAGACTCGAAAACGTCCTAATTAGGACGTTTTTCTATTAATCTGCGTCAAGTATGGCGCCGAGCGTGACCGGTGACGAAAAAAAAACCAATTTGCCGTCGTGCGTGTACAGAAAGTGTTCCAATTATGACGCAAAAGTAACTGGAAGTATCCAACTTACTTACTTTGTACTAGTTTATGTGTATTGTTTGACGACCTCTCTGTGGTCTAGTGTTTCGAGTGTCGGACTGCTGATCACGAGGTCGTGGGTTCGATACCCACAGGACACAAATATTTGTGTGATGAACATGAGTGTTTGTGTTTGTCTGGGTGTTTCTTATGTATTATAAGTATGTATTTACAAAAAAAAAAAGTATATAAGTATTATATCCATTGTCTAGTACCCATATCATAAGCTCTGCTTAGTTTGGGACTAGATGGTGATGTGTAAAAATGCCCCAAAAATATTTATTTATTTATTTATTGTGCTGCCGCTGCGTACGGAACATTTTTTCGTTTGTTTTGTTAGGGTATGACATATCTATACTTTTAAATATCATTGATCTGTATTTAATCTCTTGCCGCTTCTTCTCATAATTGACCTTTTCTCTATATTTTTTTTTTTAGAATGGAAGCCTAATTGTATGTTAATTCCGTCCTTTTAATATAATATGCAGTTACAAACGTATAAATATGAAGTGGCCGGCGCGTGAGACGGTTCATTAGCGCCCGGATTGTTTTAAATTATTCTGAAACAAACATCATTAGGCTTCCAGCTACGGTAAGGGTTTGGCTATGAAAACTTTGTGAAATCTCTCTCTTAGTATAGTTGCCGGCACGAGTCGTGAGCACAGATTTCACTGCGTTAGTGGTCGAATCTCTGTTCACAGTACAACAGACCAGAAACGGGCACTTACATTGGCTTAATGATATGATAATGCATAATTAAATATATGTAGAAAACGGAATACTAGAATACGGTGATGACAGAGACTACCATGCAGGTACAATTTGTGCTCACGTCTCGTGCCGGGAACTATATAATCTGGTGGTCTGCAAGGCTCGAGTGAATAAGTTTTTGCTGGGAAAGCGTGAACTATCGTCGACCGTCGCTTATTTTTAGGTGAGGTGGCGGTCAAACGCAAGCCCAATAAGAATATCTATTAATATAATAATATAATATTTTGTATCTACCTACGCATTACTTATTATTTCAAATCAGTTGCTACTAGCTTATGAATTACTTATTTTTAAAACTCAAAAGTGTTTCAACATACAGAAAAACCTGTGCAAGATTTTTGTGATGTTTTTGTAATTATTTTTAAGAATATTTTAAGTTAAATAAATTACAAAAAAAACATTTAGAAGTTAGTAATAAATAGTTTACATTTTTAAGGTCTCCCTATTCGCCTAGGCTAGTGCCTTAATGGTACTGCAATTTGCGTTCGCCAAACTGAGACATGAAGATGAGAAAAGTTCATTAGTACCCGTACTCTTCGCACCGGAACACAGCAATGAAAGAAAGAATGAAAGAAAAATGGTTTATTGTTCTGTATGTGTTTCTTTCCCGGATGAGCTCTTTCACAAGGAGCTTTCATAGGTTACATAAGTATGTTTTTGTTCAGTCTGTGAATTATCTTCTTTTTTTTTGTTAGTTTGTACTGTATTACTGGCTGAAATGATGTACTGTATTACTGCTGGGCAAAGGCCTCTCTCAATTCCTTCCATCTATCGCGGTTCTGTGCCGCCTCCTGCCAGCTGTCTAGAAAGACATCGAGCTCGTCTCTCCTAAGCATAATATTTAAATATTTGATTTAAAATACTTCTTGTGTTGGATTTGTTTTTGTATTTGTTTGCATTTGTTTTTGTTTGTTTGCATTTGAGTTTTGTTTACATGATGGTAAAAGGTACCAAAGTCATGTTCAATATGCATGTCATGCCAAGGCCAATATTCGTCGAAGGGTTGGCACTTAAAGTTGTAACGGAATACGATTGGGCATTTGGCAAACTTCGCCGAGTCTTCTCGTCGCCTATACCACAAAGTTTGAAGACAAAGGTCTTCAACCAGTGCGTCCTCCCTGTCATGGCTTACGGTGCCGAGATGTGGACACTGACATTTGGGCTAGCACAAATTCAAAGTCGCTCAGCGAGCTATGGAGCGAATAGCTCGCTTAGCTTGGAGTTTCTTTGAAGGATAAAATCCGTAACGAGATTATCCGGAGAAGAACCGGAGTGATCGACATAGCATATTGGACCAGTAAGCTGAAGTGGCAGTGGGCTGGCCATGTCTTTCGAAAGACCGATGGCTGCTGGAGCAGACGAGTTCTTGAGTGGAGACCGCAAATTGGCAAACGCAGCGTAGGGCACCCCTCCGCCAGGTGGACCGACGACCTGAAGAACGTGGCTGGATGCGGAACTCTGCCTTCCGCATCGAGTCCCACCGAGACCGAGTGTTGTAGCGCAACTTGGGAGAGACCTATGTCCAGCAGTGGACTGAGATAGGCTGAGTTGATGAAGGGGTGCTGGCCAGAAAACCTCCACGTGTGCCTGACGGCTGCTTGTCCTTCTGGACACGTCTGGAGGGAACGGCAGTTCTTTGGCCGGTGCATCCTGGGCATGAGCAATAAAATCCTTTGGGGATTTTATTGCTTGTGGCGAATATTCTGGCGCGGTAGGGGCCTGTTCTGGGCCAGTGGGGAGTTGCTCCACGTGTCCCTCTGTTGCCAACAGAGGGCACGGTGGAGGAGCAGGGGCGGGCCCGGTGTGCACTCACCGTGCCACTGGGCAGGCAGCGGGGGGACTGTCTTTTCCTGCCCCCGTCGATCTCGTAATCCCAGGAGTGCCCGCTGAGTAGTGTTCTCGCGCGTCTTGGGATCGAGGGTCCTGGTTTCACCGCCCGGACCGCGAGGAAGAACACCTTTATAAAAAATTACGGGAGGTAGGGCCTGCGAGCAGCAGACTCGGGGTAGTCTGCTACCCGACCAGCAGCTGGCGTAGCTGGCACAGCCGGCGTAGTTGGCGCAGCTGGTAAAGGCCCATGAGGTGAGGTGGCGTGCAGTGTTCCGCGTGCGCCGCCTTGGAGGGTGCGGCCAACTTTAGGCCGCACGGGTTTCTCCCCGTTGGGGCTCGCCTGCTTGTGGTGGGCCAGGACCTGTCGGGGGTGGTTGTGTGAATACTCACGGGTTCCCACGCCCCCGGCTAAGGTAGTTGAAGGAACACCGTGGTGGTTTTAGTCGGTAAGAGTCCGACACAGGCTCCGCCTACCCCGGGCGGAGTGCGTCCATCAGGATTTCCCCAGGGCAAAAAAAAAAAAAAAAGGCTGAGTTGATGAAAAGGTACTAGGCAAAACCATATTCTAATCGAAGAAGAATATTAATTGAATCTTTAAACGATGTTAGTTATAAGAACTACTTAAACTATCATATTTTTTATCGCCCGCTAGTTTCCTAGCCCATCAGTAGCCCGCAGCGCGAGACAAACGATGTTTACTCACTAGCTCGGATAAAATAAGCGAACACACCCACTAAACATTATTTTTTGCACCTTTTTCTTACATATATCTACTTTATCTTTCGTATATTTTGACTGGATTGCGATCGCCTTAGGCCCATGTTTGTTTTCTGTTCGACAAATATAACAGTTCCCTGAAGAAATACAAGCGTTCATTATTTGTTTGACTGGTCATGCGAATTTATCAATACCCTGGGGCTGAAAAGACGTAAAGGATTTCAGCAGTACGTCGCTTATGCCCTTTGAGTCCAAAGGTATCGATATTATGTAGGTAAGGATACCGAGATACATTAGTATCTATATGTCTCGTTCTGAGGATTATGTGTGGATGGAATCTTTTTAGGTATAGGTTTGTCCTTGTGGACATGACGTAATTTTTTTTTGTAGTGTCGGATGGCGAAACGAGCTAAAGGTCCACCTGATGTTAAGCGGTTACCTTGGCCCATAACAACTGCAATACTACCGAGGCTGTTGCCTAAATGGTACCGCAAGTCGGTTCGCCAAACTGAGACATGAAGATGTAAAGTCTCATGTGATTGTAATTTCACCGGCACCCATACCCTTCAGACCGAAACACAGCAATGCAAGCATCACTATTTGGTAGAGAAGTAGATACGGTGGTAGTACTTCCCCGGACGAGCTCTTTCACAAAGGAGCTCTACTAAATTATAATGGTATTGAATATCTTCTACAAAAGATTATTATTAACGCCTTCTTAAAAAAGAATGTGGTTTTTCTCTTCGGATATTTGGATACCATGGATGGACCGCCATGAGAATTAATGAGTCCATACTTGAGGAGCTCAACATCGGCAAACGACTATCTACAATATGCCAGGAGCATGCCCTCAGACTTTTCGGATATATTATGCGATCATCTAGGCATTGTCTGGAAAAGCTCGTGATACTGGGCCGGATAGAAGGAAAGCGCGCTCAAGGCAGAGCACCGGAAAGATGGTCAGACGCGACTAAGGGCCGGTTTTTTGATTCGTAGTAAAAATCGTGTTGACCATTTGTTAATTTGACCATTGGTTAGGACTAACCAATTGTTAAATAGAGTTTACGTTTTTTGATCCCCATTTAACTTTTGGTTTAGATGACTTATGGTTAACTATGTTGCCATTGCAATGAACACTGACAGACCCATTGCAGAGTACTTTTACGTAAGGAGTCATTATTTTTTCATGGCAACACTAAAACAGCTGAATGCATTTTGACGGTTAACACGGGCGTTTATGTAAAGGTGGCCTTTGTTGTCAAATTTTAGTTGTTTGTTACGGTTAATTTTGAAACTTATATCGTGGTAATTTTCATCACTGATATTAAAATATCTGTACACGTTCAATTAATTGATTTTGATTTAAGTTTATTATTTTTTAAAGGGGCAAATTTAGTTAATATTATAAATGTGAAAGTTTGTGACGATGTTTGGATGTTTGTTATTCAATCACGCTATAAGGGCTGAACGGAACTGGATGATATTTTGGCATATAGATAGATAGAACATAACCCGGATTAACATAAAGGCTACTTCTTATCTCGGGAATATGAACATTTTCCGAATGCACGATAACTGACATCCAAGCGGGCGAAGCCGCGGGCATAAGCCAGTTGTTTCATGTTTTTTAATTATTTGCATTGAATAATTGAGCATTTGCATGTACTTATCTACATTTAACATTTAATTAGGTATACCTATATTACTCGTTTCAGTTTAGCAATGGTGAAAAATTTATGTCTCAATTAATTATTGTTGTCCATGTTATTGATAATTATAGAAAGTAATATTTTTCTTTCATATCCTGCATCATAATTTCTTCTGACAGAGTATAATTTTAATCTACACAAATGTTATGTTGAATTGTCATGTCCGCTTCCATACACCACGAACGAACGAACTTTGAACTCTTACTATAAAAAACCCGCGGAATACATAACCTCCTCCTTTTTTTGAAGTCGGTTAAAAATTACCGCGTCTTGTCATCGCACACATCGCAATAAAATGCTTCATTTTGACACCGAAACATTGTTGCATATGTGGATTGGCCAGTGGTATAAAATTTCGCCGTAATGTCCGAAAAAATAACACAATACACTCAATTTCAATAGAATCACCCGAAACAGCTGCAGGTACAAAGAGTTGACTAGCCGCCATCTTGCTAAACCCTCGACGGAGTCGTGGTTAATTATTATGACCAATGGTTACTTATTTAACCATTGGTCGTGTTAACAACGGATCAAAAAACTGATTTTACTGGAATTTAACCATTTGTTGCAACGCAAGTTGAAAACGCACTTTATAAACAACCTAGATGCTTGTCGTGTGACTCGTAAGGAACCGGTTTATGTTTTTTGCACGCAGGTAATGGAGGCAGTCACTTGCCGGAGGCATTGTTTACTCATTTATTGCACATATTTAAGTATGTAGTTTAATAAGTTGTCTGCAGAATTAACGGCATTCCGGACAATTCACCGTTGTCAGTACACAACAAAATATTACTATATAAACAAATATTAATGCCAATATGGACATATGGTATTCAGTTGTGGGGCTGTACCAAACAGAGTAATCGTCAAATCATCCAACGATTCCAAAACAAAGTACTGAGGGGCATCGTCAATGCGCCCTGGTATGTTAGAAATTGCGATCTCCACCGGGACCTAGAAATGGACTTCGTGAATATAATTATTAAAAAATACGCAGAAGCTCATGAAAATAGGCTTCATCATCACGTGAACATCGAGGCAATACAGCTCCTTGACAACACGGATTTAACAAGAAGACTCAAAAGGAAAAAACCCTTTGAGTTAGTTTATGAGTAGTTAGTGAGAGTGCAAAACAATAAGTGCTAAAAAGAACACATGAACAAAGTGTCTTCACCTTAATTAGAAACTAAGGAAAGTGTTATAGGACGCATTCTTAGAATTTTAATTGTTTAGAAGTTTAAGTTAAAATTAAATTACTTATTAGCCTTAACCGCTAGATTGTAATATAAATAAAGCAGATGCTTTATCAATAAAAAAAAAAAAAAAATTCCGGACAAACCCCCGTGGGTTTTGGTTTGCTTTTGCCATGTAATGTATGTTTAAAAAAAAAAAGGAATAAAAAAAACCGGACAAGAGCATGTCGGGCCATGCTCAGTATTATAGGGTTCCTTAAGTAGGTGTACAAACGAATCAAATCGAATATTAATCATGGCTATTTTAGTTTTTGCAATAATCGGCAGCGTTCGCGACTCAGAGCGTGTTGTGAGTAGCACCATCTAGCGATAAATTCAAGAAGCCGAATTTAAGAAGTGTGTCATGTCAAAGTTACTTTTTGTGATTTTTTCAAATAGAAAGTCGCTAACGGAGGATTATTTGCTATGCTCATTTTTCTCTAAGGTCAACGACCTTTGAACTAGGACGTCTTAAGTATTTTTCAGTTTTCTCACTATAACTCGAAAATTTATAATCACATTATACTCGAAATAATTTTAAAAGAGAGTTTTTATAAAGGTCTATCAATGTTGAAGACTATAAGTTTCTACGTTGCATAGTTTAGAAGTGGCAGGGGGGGGACACATTGCAAGCCACTTTGATACCACACACGAGGGGGAGTAGCGAAAAAAAAAATTTCATCCCCATTTCACATGTATGGACGCCACCCCTAAAATACGTAAAAACTATTTTTTTATTCTTTTAAAATTGAGATCTATATGTAGACTATTTTTTAACAAAATTTCATTTACTTATGTTTATAACTGTAGAAGTTATTAAGCTGTAAAGGATTAGGACCGACGGACAGACGGACAGACGGACAGACGGACAGACGGACAGACGGACAGACGGACAGACGGACAGACGGACAGACGGACAGACGGACAGACGGACAGACGGACAGTCGGACAGACGGACAGACGGACAGACGGACAGACGGACAGACGGATAGACGGACAGACGGACGGACATGACGAAACTATAAGGGTTCCTTGTAGGACTTCGGAACCCTAAAAAAGGTATGTGGTCGTGTTACATTCAACATAGAAGTTTTTAAACTTTCGCGAATTTCACTCATATTGAACTAAGTTTACGGGACTTGTCGCGCACAATTAAATCAAAATATAACAAGCATTTTGACTAACCTCGACGTTTCGGTCAAGTTGCATTGGCCGTGGTCACGAGCAGACAAAATGTTAGTCAAAATGTTAGATTAGTCAAAATGCTTGTTATATTTTGATTTAATTGTGCGCGACAAGTCCCGTAAACTTAGTTCAATACATTCAACATGTTATTATTTTTTTAAATAACTATTAATAAAAATTTGTGTTTATTGACTTTGTTTATCAAATAAATGGCGTTATTGATGCTTTTATCACTTATCTGCAATTTATCCAAAACATAAAAATCAAACAGTATTGGCATTCGTTTGTTATTAATTAGGTATAACCCTTATATTATGTACCCTTATTTTAAGTCCTAAGTTTAATAATGTTAATGCTGTTCAATAAAGAATATTCTATCTATCTATTTATCTATAACTAGCAGGGCTAAGATATATTAAGCACCTGCGACAAAAAAAAAAACCAGAAAATCCAGTATTCTACCAAAATTCCCGAGGGATTCGCTAACGTCTTTCTATGACAAACTGAATTACACATGTGCGAAGCAGCGGGCAGAATCTAGGTAGTTCTATATAAATATACAACATGTTGCTCTGCATTCGTGCCATATTTAAGGAGATGACTATACCACTGATACTGAACACGAATCAGTAAAAAAATCAATAACATTTTTTTTTTTTTTAAATTAAATACCTATTTGTGAACAAACAAATTCCCCCCGTGTATCACGTGCGACACAAAACGATGCGTGCGACACCACCAAAACAATTTGCAGGTATTTCCACCCTTTGACAATGCCGCCGATGACTTATTTTCCGAGTCGTTCGGGATTTATTCTCGAACCCTCGCTATGTTTCTAAGTGAAAATTTAGGTATTAAATAATTGTAGAATTTTTCAAGTATTTTTAGGTGACTAAGCACATTATTTATCATCAGATCTAGAAATATGGCACGATTACAGATCAACACCTTGTATAACCGAAACTTTGAAGTATTGTAAGGTTTTGGCGTAACACGCCTTTCTCTCCATACATAAAATAACTTCAAATCACTATATACGTGGGACACTCAGAAAGTTTTGCGAAACTAAAAAAAATTGTTCTATACGTACATATATTTTTATCAAATCTTTTCAAAGTACTTTCCACCAGCCTCTATACAAAGATTCATGCGCCTAAACCAGTTTTCAAAACACTTTTTCCAGTCCGCCGCAGACACCTCGTTTACAGCCTGCTCGAACGCAGCCAGCGCATCTTCCGGCGACGAAAATTGTATCCCTTTGAGCTGATTTTTTATTTTTGGGAATAAAAAGAAGTCACACGGTGCTAGATCAGGGCTGTAAGGAGGGTGACCCAGGAGTTTGACTGGCGTGCTGTCCAGGAAGTCCCTCGTTTTGAGTGCGGTGTGCGCAGGTGCATTGTCGTGGTGGAGCAGTAGCCCGCGGAGCCCTGTGTTTGGTCGCTTGTTGCTTATAACAGAGAAAACTTCTGGCAAACATTTGGTAGTATACCATTCGGCATTAATGCTTCTTTGATCCCGTAAGGGAATTGATACCAAGTGGCCAGTCAAATTAAAAAAGCTAGCGATCAAAATCTTACCCCCGCTTCTAGATCGCTTCACTTTGGTAGGCGTTGGCTCATTTTGAAACACCCAAACAGTCGACTGGCGCTTGGTTTCTGGGTCGTATTGATAAATCCAGGACTCATCACCTGTAACGATGTCGTAAACACGCCGAGACGAGCCTGCTTCAAATTTGTTAAGCATATCACGGCACCATTCCACCCGGGCCTGCTTCTGAGCATCGGTGAGGTTGTGCGGCACCCAGCGTGATACTATCCTCCTCACGCGAAGATGGCTGTGTAGAATCTCGTGAACGCTTCCCGATCCAATCTTCAATATGTGTTGAATCTCCTGATATGTAATTCGCCTATTGTCTTGGATTAAATTTTTCACTGCTAGCACGTTTTCTTCGGTAACAGCCGTCAAAGGGCGACCGCTTCTTTCGTCATCCCCCAAAGTTGGTCGACCGCGCTTGAATTCGTTATACCAACGATACACTGTTGCCTTGGAAGGGCCTTCATCCATGAATGCCATTTGAAGTCTATCGTACGATTCATCCGGTTTCAGGCGACACTTGAAATCGTATAAAATCATAGCTCTAAAATGTTCCCGGCGCAGATCCATATTTCAGTGAGACACAATACTTTGAATTAACTCGCAAAAAATGTGGAGGGAAATTTTGAAATTGGAACTTACTTATTTTTACTTATAAATAATCATATTTTCGAAAAACATTATAACTGGCCAGTCTCCCATATATAAAAACTTTTTTTCGCAATACTTTCTGAGGGGCCTGGTATATTCTCGAAATAGCTATGTTTGTAAGAAAAAATACACACTTCTTTCAAAAAGTAAGCGAAAATAGTAGGTTCGTGAAAAGAGATCCAACAAAGTTAAAAAATTAGTTGTGTAGAAGTACTCTTCATCAGAGAAACAGCTATTTAATGTGTGTATTCACAGCTTGATGTGTAGCCGTGTGTACTATATGAATACACACGAACAATAATACACGACACTAAGGTAACGTGAGGTTTTGGCGTAAAAAGACTACCAGGCCCCTCAGAAAGTATTGCGAAAAAAAGTTTTTATATATGGGAGACTGGCCAGTTATAATGTTTTTCGAAAATATGATTATTTATAAGTAAAAATAAGTAAGTTCCAATTTCAAAATTTCCCTCCACATTTTTTGCGAGTTAATTCAAAGTATTGTGTCTCACTGAAATATGGATCTGCGCCGGGAACATTTTAGAGCTATGATTTTATACGATTTCAAGTGTCGCCTGAAACCGGATGAATCGTACGATAGACTTCAAATGGCATTCATGGATGAAGGCCCTTCCAAGGCAACCGTGTATCGTTGGTATAACGAATTCAAGCGCGGTCGACCAACTTTGGGGGATGACGAAAGAAGCGGTCGCCCTTTGACGGCTGTTACCGAAGAAAACGTGCTAGCAGTGAAAAATTTAATCCAAGACAATAGGCGAATTACATATCAGGAGATTCAACACATATTGAAGATTGGATCGGGAAGCGTTCACGAGATTCTACACAGCCATCTTCGCGTGAGGAGGATAGTATCACGCTGGGTGCCGCACAACCTCACCGATGCTCAGAAGCAGGCCCGGGTGGAATGGTGCCGTGATATGCTTAACAAATTTGAAGCAGGCTCGTCTCGGCGTGTTTACGACATCGTTACAGGTGATGAGTCCTGGATTTATCAATACGACCCAGAAACCAAGCGCCAGTCGACTGTTTGGGTGTTTCAAAATGAGCCAACGCCTACCAAAGTGAAGCGATCTAGAAGCGGGGGTAAGATTTTGATCGCTAGCTTTTTTAATTTGACTGGCCACTTGGTATCAATTCCCTTACGGGATCAAAGAAGCATTAATGCCGAATGGTATACTACCAAATGTTTGCCAGAAGTTTTCTCTGTTATAAGCAACAAGCGACCAAACACAGGGCTCCGCGGGCTACTGCTCCACCACGACAATGCACCTGCGCACACCGCACTCAAAACGAGGGACTTCCTGGACAGCACGCCAGTCAAACTCCTGGGTCACCCTCCTTACAGCCCTGATCTAGCACCGTGTGACTTCTTTTTATTCCCAAAAATAAAAAATCAGCTCAAAGGGATACAATTTTCGTCGCCGGAAGATGCGCTGGCTGCGTTCGAGCAGGCTGTAAACGAGGTGTCTGCGGCGGACTGGAAAAAGTGTTTTGAAAACTGGTTTAGGCGCATGAATCTTTGTATAGAGGCTGGTGGAAAGTACTTTGAAAAGATTTGATAAAAATATATGTACGTATAGAACAATTTTTTTTAGTTTCGCAAAACTTTCTGAGTGTCCCACGTATTTAACTTTCTTTCCATACAAATAAATCTTCAAATCGCTATATCTTTGAAAATATTTCAATCAATCAATCAACTCAGCCTATCGCAGTCCACTGCTGGACATAGGCCTCTCCCTTCTAAGTTGCGCCACAACACTCGGTCCTCTACCTTCCGCATCCTTGAAAATATTTGTTAAAACTAAAATACTGAAGACGCATTTTGTATTCGCAATGATGAGTAGAATCCGAATCCAATATAAAATTCGCAAAAAAAGTATTTCATTTTCATGCAAGTCCACCAGCGTTAGTTTTTGTTCCACAGTGCGCCGCGCGCCTCCCGGCTGGTTTCTTTGTGTGAATGTGTGTGTAAACTACTTTAAGCAACTCTTAAAAAAACATGATTTTATGTATGTTTTTTTGTTTCAATGAAATGATGCCATATTATGGTAATAATTTCTGGCAATAAACAAGTTGTATGCGTTTTAGTGAGATAGCAGAGAAGCGGACAGCAAGATTTTATTTAATAAGTTATATTTAGTTGCTTGACACCGCGCCAGGTACCTACGAAACGTCTATCAAGAAGCAAAGACAGGATAAATAGCAGTAAGTCACAATAAATTCATATTACATTTTAGTAATTTTTTTAAGACAATTTTTAGGAGTTTGTGTTTTAGACAAATATAAAATAAAATTAACGAGTTCTGTGTGTTTTAACCATTGAATTAAGAAACCTATGGAAGTGGCCAATTCTTCTATATCCACCTAGTTTATACAAATATCTATTAAATCGTTATTGAATTATGAAACTATTCTTTGTCTCTTGTTAACCAACGTGTTATGTCGTCTGGTGAAAGAGATCGCATGCTATTTGTATATTCTCTGTTTGGCAACATCTTTACGGGATGTCAAAATACCTACGCCGCGTGGCAACCCCGCTTACCCCGCAATGTGGCCCATAGTACATGAGCTGTCAAGTAAACAAACTAGGGCTGTTGATATTTTTTAAATATCAGATTTTCGATCTATCGATATTTTTAAACATACAATCGGAGTTCGATATATTGAAAAAAAAAAAGATATTTCGATATATTGGCCAAATTTCATGATTCTAGGTCATTGCGAAGTACCCTATAGGTTTTTTATGTGAGTTTGCGAGTATCAAAATGTGACATAGCCGTATGATTGCCTTGACCTAGAAGCTTGATTTTTTATGTCCTAGGGACAGCCGAACTTAGTATTTGATATAATTGCATTATTTATTACTACTTGAAAATGATTTTAATCAGCACACATCTCTGGTACGAAACACGAGCATCGATATCGATACTTTTTAGTTTTGATTACTTACTTCCCTAGCTATGGCCACCATAACGGTGGCCCGGATATTGTAGGTATACCACGCTTATTTCGTAGGTATTACTGGTCCATAGGTATAAGTCAATGGTTTTAACAAGCGCCACGAAACGATATTCCTGTATGTAGGTACCTTGACACTGACAGTTGGGCTAGTCCACAAGTTCAAAGTCGCTCAGCGAGCTATGGAGCGAGCTATGCTTGGAGTTTCTTTGAAGGATAAAATCCGTAACGAGATTATCCGGAGAAGAACCGGAGTGACCGACATAGCTTGTAGGATCAGTAAGCTGAAGTGGCAGTCGGCTGGCCATGTCTGTCGAAGAATCGATGGCCGCTGGAGCAGACGAGTCCTTGAGTGGAGACCGCGAATCGGCAAACGCAGCGTAGGGCGCCCCCCTGCCAGGTGGACCGACGACCTATAGAACGTGGTTGGGGGGACTGGATGCGGAAGGCAGAGGACCGAGTGTTGTGGCGCTTGGGAGAGGCCTATGTCCAGCAGTGGACTGCGATAGGCTAAGTTGAGTTGAGAGGTACCTTGTTGAAATTTTACTGACATAATAATATGATAGCCACCGCTACACCTAGACAGATATATATATATGTATTATAACCAATTGGGCTCGCAACTAATGAACCTCGGAATACACACCTAACCGACTTCAATTAGTGTGTCGCGATCTGGAAGCATCGGATTCAGCTTGTATTTCAAAGCTTTCCTTCATACCTATAATGTTAATAGGAAATACGTGTTCCATACGTCATAAAGCATGTACTGAGCCAGAACTCTAAGATAATCTAAAACGATTCTATTGAAAACACAATATGTGATTCTTTACGTACTTGTTTATATTTACAGGGCAACAATGGTACAAGTGAGAGTGACCGAGGGCTTGTTGGAGGGAGAGCTGGTACAGAATGAGTTCGGTGGGACGTTCTGGAGCTTCAAGGGAATACCGTACGCGCAACCACCGCTTGGAGATCTCAGGTTCAAGGTAATGAGCAATTAATAAATTATAAACTTTTTCCGCGGCTGAAATAAAATTTAGCCTGTTACTTCTGGATAAAGTTGCTATATAATATTGAAAGAATGATTAAAATCAGTTCATCGGTTTCAGAGTTTATCGATTACAAACAAACAAACAAATCTTTCCTCTTTATAATATTAGTATAGATTGTACATAAAACAGAAAACATTAATTGAAATGGAATAATTAAAATTCGTCAATGTCTCATGATTTTATGATTTAAAAGTAAAGTAAGTAAGTTTTTTTAAAGTTTAGTATTTGTGATTGAATTCTGTTAAAACCGATTGAGTTGTTTTGAGAAGAAAGTTCTCACTTATGACCGGAAAAATTATTTCAATGTTTTTTTCTGCAAACTGTAGGGGCTTATATGTTACGGGCAGAGTCCACAGAGGGTGCAGAGTCAGCCCATCCCGGGCATTGTCGACGTTGCTCATTCTCTCAGAGCAAAGCCCGAAAATATGAATTATTAACGGGCTCTGCTCTGTTTCTAATGGGCATTGTCAAAACTGCCCGAATGACGGTGAGCCTTGTTGTATGATTACATTAATTTGCGTACTATGCCCAACTTCGACTGGGCATTGTTGACATTTCTACGTGTACAAAGTGTAACTCTGTTATATACCAAAGTCTTTAATGGAAGAGCTATGTTGTTTAAAACATTTTAAGTTAATAATGCAAGTTAGCAAATAAATGAAATCGTCATCATCAACAGTCCCTACCGTCACTCGGGCAGTGGTGGCAATGCCCATTATAAACTGGGCAGAACCCGCTACAAATTCATGTTTTCGGACTTTGCTCAGAGTGCTTGTGTAATGACGAAAATGCCTGGGCAGTGCTGACTCTGCAGTAGGGTGGGTCATTTTTTTTTTTTCTCGTTCTTCTTAAATGCTCAGCATTAAAAAGGTGCCAAATGGTGTCGTTAATTGATATGTAAAGTTTTATTAGATTATTTTAAGTTTTATTGCCTCCGGAATGCCATAGAACTATTTAAAAAAAAAGTAGATTTTTGGCGTCACTTTACTAACACTTTTCTCAAGTTATTGATATCAGATTTCATATGTAATACTTTTAAGTAATGATAAATACGAAATTGTTTGGTTGAGTTCAATAACAAAGCAGTAAGAAGGGGTGGAGTGCGGGGGAAGTTGAGACGAGTGACGCGCGATTTAGCGGTAAAACAATCAGTGTCGCGTTTCGCTTAATAGAGTGCAGTCGTTGTTTTACGTCATCAGAAAAATGGAACGCACACGAAATAGTTGGAAGTGTCCCTTATTTGGTGATTTATGTGATTTTAAAGACAACATATTGCCAACTTACGAAGATGTGATGAAGTTTTATGAGTGGATCCGACACAGGCTAAAATTTGAGAGGGAAACGAAAAAAGAGCCCACATATAAAGAAATAGAGGCCGTTGTAGTTGCAAAACTAATACAAACATGGGCGAAAT
Organism: Asteroscopus sphinx; assembly: GCA_949699075.1. Lineage (NCBI taxonomy): Eukaryota > Metazoa > Arthropoda > Insecta > Lepidoptera > Noctuidae > Asteroscopus > Asteroscopus sphinx. Next base: position 27,567,486 of record OX453012.1, read on the forward strand.
CTTCTATTCCTACAGTAGAACCAAAAAGGATGAAGGTAATGTTACAAACTTATCATTTAAAATGCAAAAACCTTCTTAAGTCTCACCCGAAAATACCTAAAAACAAGTTAGAAGAGTTTCGTCTTGGAAGTAAAGTTTTGTTCGATATTTCGGCTTGCAAGTGTCGAGATTTTCTTAAATGTACTTGCCCTAAAAACAAAAAAATACCTGTAAGAGAGCACAGCTTTATAACAGATCAACGAACTGCTAGGCAAATGATGATAGGTGGCGTAGACGTTGGCACAACAAAACAAATTACAAGAGCACTGAAAAGAAAGTTGTTACGAGAAAAATCTGAGAGCAAACGACAAAAAGTAGCCGAAATATGTACGGAAGAGTTGAGTAGCACATCTGAATCCGAGTGTGTCCACTTGCATTCGGATTGTGAAGAACCAACCCAAATTCAGTTGCGGACTTCATGTACTAATTCGGTGGGTAGTACTACAACTGCAGTTGATTATGCTTTGCTATCGAAAACATGCGATAGATTTGGAGTGTCGGACAGGGCAGGAGCAGCAATTGCATCAGCAGTTCTACATGCATCGAGTTCTCAAGTAATAGACAAATGTAAGCTTCGCCGAGAACGAAAAAAAACTAGAGAAAATATAATTTCACAACAAACTGTTTCACAAATACCAGCATTATACTTTGATGGGAGAAAAGATCAAACATTGATTATGTCTGAAAAAGATGGGAAAAAGTATAGGCGACGCATACTTGAAGAGCATATTTCTTTGATAAAAGAACCTGACTCGAAGTTTTTAGGTTATATTACACCTGCTTCAGGCACTGCAAAGTGTATAGAACAAGAAATATTCAACTTTTTCTTGAATGGCGATATATCAATAGATCATTTGATTGCAATTGGATGTGATGGGACAAATGTTAATGTTGGCAAATACGGCGGTATTATACGGATGCTAGAAATAAGATTGGATAGACCTTTACAGTGGATTATTTGTTTATTGCACATGAACGAACTGCCATTAAGACATCTGTTTCAACACATTGATGGCAGGACGTCTGGGCCACAAACATTATCAGGGACAGTTGGCAAAGGACTTGAGAACTGTGAGACAAGACCTATAACTCAGTTTCAACCTATTCCGGCGAACTTACCCGAGCTTTCTGCGAAAGATATTAGTACAGACCAAAAATACTTGTACAGAATAGTTGAAGCAATTTCAACAGGCATATTTCCTAGCGATTTAGCTAACAAATCACCAGGTAAAATGTCCCATGCCCGATGGCTAACTCGTGCCAACAGGATTCTCCGTCTGTATGTTTCAGTAGAGACTGCCTCTGAAAATCTAATAACTCTTGCAACGTATATTGTCAAGGTTTACGCTCCGATATGGTTTTCTATAAAAATTCACTCTAGCTGTAAAGATGGATCGCGACACTTGTTTCAACTCATCGAGCTAACCAGATATTTACCAACAAATTTAAAAGCCGTTATCGATCCAGTAATACAAAGAAACAGCTATTTCGCACACCCGGAAAACTTATTGCTTGCAATGTTGACAGATCACCAGCCACACGTTCGTGAATTAGCTGCACGTCGAATTTTGAAAGCTAGATCAGAAACACCAAAAAAATTGCGTCTTTTTCAGTTACCAAAGATAAATTTTAACGCATCAACATATTATGACCTTTTGAATTGGCAAGAAAATATCACCGAGCCACCGCTATTAAAATCCGTAACCGAAGAAAATCTCCGATTGCTTATTCAACAAAAAGGAGAAGGAGAATTTGATTTATTACGCCTTCCGTGTCACACACAAGCAGTAGAAAGAGCAGTTAAAGCTGTTACCGAAGTTTCATCCACTTTATGTAACAAAACAATGAAAGAAGGTTTCATCAAAGCCCAGATCGATTCTAGAAAAGCAATGCCGAAATTCGACAGCAAAAAGGATTTCGCCACAAACTAAACCCTTCACTATAATCATTATCCTTTATTATTTTTATAAAAAAATTGTTTGCTCTTTAATAAACCTATAATTACTATTGATTTAAGACTTTTATTTAGTAATAGTGCACATTAGTGTAACTTTGTATGCCATGCTGCTAAGTCTTTTTTAACATATTTGTTGACAATTTCCACATGGCTCCGGAGGCAGAAGATTGATTGCGATTGCAATGAAACTTCATAATCTTCTTACACTCATAATTTAGCACCGTTATGTCACTGTGCCCGTATAAAAACTAATCTTTTTTTTTTCTCCATACAAAAGTGACCCACCCTACTCTGCAGCCTCTGTCGACTCTGCACGTAACATATACAAGACGCAGACACTTCTGCTTAAAATGAAACAGGTTAACATAATTATAATTAATCATACGATAACCAGAGCAATGAGCGAAGTTAAAAATTCATTCTGATTAAAACAATTCTAAAACCATGGACGAATAAAAAAAGGTAGACGGAATCTCGCTAAACAATAAGTGAAGCACCCATAGTAGGACGGCTCGCACAAAAATACGGGCTAGCACGCACACATTCACACTCATAGCACAGTATAATATTAAAATACATACTCTGTGCCCATAAAAAGAGCCTCCACGAGTGACGCTATTTAATTGATCGTCCGGTGCACCCTGGGCAGTCAGCCCCGCTACCAACCTGCTGACTGGCTAATCTTTTCCCCACGGCATGAGCTATTATCATTATGTAGCTCATGTCGACACGATATTAGAAGAAGAATAGTAAGACAAAAAGCCGCGATTAAGCAAAAAAATCTCCTGCGACGGTAGTCATTGTCGTAGGGTCACAAATAAAATAACAATATATATCTGGTGTGTTATAATACTTACAATGCTGTGGAAATTATATATAGTTATATATATAAAAAATATAGTTTTATATATAGGGTTTAGGAGAAAAAAAAGTGCTTTAATCTTTTCTTAGCGAGATTCCGTCCGCCTTTTTTATTCGTCTCAATCTAAAACCTAGACATTCTATGGTTCTAAAAAAAACTGTCAACTTTGAATAGGTAGTTAATTAAATATCAACCAGCTGAGTGGGTTTGATATTTAAAGGTCTGAGACACATTTTTTTTTTTATAACTTGAACATAAATTTTAATTATCCTGACTAACTAGTTTATTTTCGCGTTGCAGCCCGATCTTTAACATTTGGCCATGAATCGTTTTTGTTGTTATTATTTTTAATATTTATCTCAACTTAGACGCCAGAAGCGGTCGGTCGGTGGTTGGTTAGTGGCAATAGGCTCGCCTCCTATAACATGGGACTATAACATAACTGGCAAAATGTGGGTGTACTATACACCTCTGCCTACCCCTTCGGGGAAATACAGGCGTGATGTTATGTTATGTTAGACGCCACAAGACAGTCAATATCAGTTTACTCGTTGTTAGTAGTTATGATACAAGTGAGATAAGTTGGGCATTATACTCGAGGCTGGATTGCAACCCAAGCTGAAGGTGATGGCGTGATGAAGCCGAGAGCATATAATATTAAATTTGTGAAAAATGGCGCACGCGCGGTTTTCCTTACTCGCACGCCGTTTTTCTTGAGGAAAATCCATATGTACGCACTACGCCCGGTGAAGGCGGAGCCAGTATCGGACTCTTACTGACTAAAAACCACCACGGTGTTCCTCTACTGACCCTTGGCCGGGGGCGAGGGAAAAAGTCTCAAATTCGCCCAACCATCTCCGGCAGGTCACGGCTCGCCACTAGTAAGCAAGACCCTTCTTCCCGTGCGGCGACAAAATTCACCACACCCTCCTCTTGACAGGCGCGTGGAATCGTGGAAGTCGGAACACTACACGCCACCGTCACGGGCCTTGACTGATTGGGCGGCGGGCCTCCCCGAGTCCGCTTTGTGGTTGAGTTAGCTAGGTATGCGCGTGCAGGTGGAAGGAAAGGTACTGATGAAACCACCAAACAGCCTTATATTAAAAATATAATAAACTAAATGTTTTTTGTATTTAATCTCATTCATCATCATTTTAGCCGAAAGATGTCCACTGCTGGACACAGGCCCCCCCATTTAGGGGGGATGTGCCATAATTGCCACGCTTGGCAGGTGGGTTGGCGATCGCAGTTGGTTGGTAAAATACTCAGACAAAGCTGCTGCCCATCCTCTGGCGAATCCCTTAGTCGCTTTTACGACACCTTTGAGAAGATATAGGGTGGTGCAATTCGTAAAGAATTACAGCACCACACGGAACGTAAATAGTTTAATGAAATGTCATGTTCATTTGTCATTTTGTAATTAAAACAGGTTATTTTATTTATTATTAAAATGTTTAATATTTTTTAGACATAAAAACACTTTTCTGAGATAATTATAAAACCGGCCAAGTGTAAGTCAGACTCAAGCAGTAAGGGCTCCGTACCACCTATAGATCTCATACCCCATAGAAACTTATTTAATTTACGAGAGTTTATCAAGATACATCAACGATTGTACGCGAAAGGTGAATTTTCACATCTCTTTCTTACGTAGGTACCACCACTTAAGTCTACGTTTGCCATGTTTTTAGTATTTGTTGCTAAACTAAATAGTATGCACTATAATCAGACCAAGTTTGACACTGGTATGTATTACCGTTTTGAAGACAAAGCAGGAACAAAAAAGTTGAAAAAAAAGCATGTTTTTCGAGGTTTCTTGTATGGGGACCCCCTTTTGTTTTAGACTTTTTTTATTTTTAGTATTTGTCGTGATGGACATCATAGTAACACATATTCTGTAAAAATTTCAACTAGTTATCTATTACCGTTACAAAGATACAGCCCTGTGACAGACAGACGTCAGTCTGGACGGACGGACGGACGGACGGACAGCGTAGCGAGAGTAATAGGGTCCCGTTAGCACCCTTTGGGTACGGAACCCTAAAAACTGTACCTAAAGTAAAAAGCACTAGTGCGGTAAAGTAAAAAGCACACGTGTTTTATAAGCTACATTATGAACCTAAAAGCGGTGCAATAAGAGCCACTTTACGAGCAAGAGTGGTGAAAATTATATTATTTTGTTTAATCCCGCGAACACCGATTAGCTTTGCTATAACAGTTTCTAATTATATAATATTTAAATTTTCAGGCACCACAACCTCCGAAAAGATGGGATGGAGTGAGAAGTGCAAAAGAATTTGGTCCCATGTGCTATCAGCTCGACCCATTCATGAACACACCGCCCCGTGGAAGTGAAGACTGCTTATACCTTAACGTCTATACACCAGATTTGAAACCTAAGCAGCCTTTACCTGTAATGTTCTGGATACATGGAGGAGCCTTCGTCTCTGGCAGCGGCAATGATGAAATGTTTGGCCCAGAATTCCTCGTGAGACAAGGTGTTATACTTATCACAATTAACTACAGACTCGAAGCTCTGGGTTTTCTTTGTTTGGACACAGAAGACGTACCTGGCAATGCTGGCATGAAGGATCAAGTTGCAGCATTACGGTGGATCAATAAAAATATTTCTAATTTCGGTGGCGATCCGAAAAATATCACCATTTTTGGCGAGAGTGCTGGCGGCGCCAGCGTCAGCTACCACTTAGTGTCCCCCATGACAAAAGGCCTTTTCAACCGAGCTATATGTCACAGTGGAGTAGCAACTTGTTGGTGGGCAAAAGTGTTTGAGCCCCGTGAGAGAGCACTCGCGTTGGCCCGACAACTAGGATACAATTCTGAAAACGATAGTGATCTCTATGAATTTTTCAAATCACAACCGGTAGAATCATTAGTTAAAGTAAAATTACCACTATCTTTCTCTGAACAACAAAGAGCAGGATTTGAATTAAGCCTTGGTATTGTTAGTGAAAAAAAATTTGGTGACAATGACAGATTCTTCCATGGCAATATATCAGATTATTTAAAGAATGGTATTCATGAAGGAGTTGAAGTAATAAATGGCTACACTGAGGACGAAGGTGTCATACTTTTTGTTTTTGGTGAATACGCAAAAATGCTAGCACAAGCAAAAGAATTCAGCACTTATTTTGCTCCAAGACATATAACAATGAATTATCCAATGAAACAACAACTGGAGGTGGGACGGATGATTAAAAACTTCTATATGTGTGATAAGAGTTCGAGAACTGAATGGGAAAGGTTGGCCCGATATCAATCTTTTGAAGTGTTTAAATACAACATCATCAAGTGGTCAAATATTTGCGCAAGTGCAAACAAAAACAAAATCTACATGTTTAAATTCACGTGCAAATCTGAAAGAAATATTACAACCCGCTTGATGGGGCTGGATACTGTAACTGGCAGTAAAGAAATATCATGTCACTGCGATGATTTGTTTTATATTTTTAATAGTAAAGCTGCAGATAAGAAAGTTGATATGAACTCTAAAGCTTTTGAAATGATTGACAACATGACAAAGCTTTGGGCAAACTTTGCAAAATATGGGTGAGTCATAATCATAAGTAAAACTTATGAAAAAACATTGACACTTTATGATCATAATACTTATATATTTTTTTGCTTTTTTCCAGGGACCCTACACCAGACAATGATCTTGGTGTTAAATGGAATCCGTTTACAGTGGAAAATAAACAATATTTGGACATTGGCAACGAGCTGAAAGCAGATGCAGCGCCAGATCATGAAGAGTTTATATTTTGGGAAAATATTTTCAAGGAATTTGCTCCTGAATATGTAAATAAAGTATTTTAAAAAGTCCCAGTAAGTTACAATAACATTGTTATAATTGATAGATTACATTTAATTAAAAATCCAGGTTAACAGTAAAAATTCATACATGATAGAGGTGGTTTATCAGCATTAATCCCCGGAATGACACAACTGCACACTTTCAGTGACCTCATGCTGCACTGACCTAATTCAGGGGTTCTACATTGGGTTCTACGGGGAAACTCCTTGATTTCTTCAAAACAGTATAAAAAGTTTGTTAATTGTGTAAACAATATAAGAAATATTTAGGCATGGGAGTGTAACATTATGTAATTCGTTTTATAACGTCTTAATTATTATATTTTAATAATCAACTTTCTTGCACAATATAGCAAAGTAATTACTTTATCTAGATTCTAGGTAAATAAATAAGATATATTTCAACTGTTGTTCGACAACATTACATAACATAACATCACGCCTGTATTTCCCCGAAGGAGTAGGCAGAGGTGTAATAGTACACCCACATTTCGCCAGTTATGTTATAGGTTATAGTCCCAAACAAGTCTCCTTTTCAAATACGACGATAATGCTAGTCGTGTCATATTATTGTATACTAATACTAAAAGACAATGTATATAAGTATTATATCCATTGTCTAGTACCCCTGTGGGTACTAAACAACTACTATTGTTTACTATGTACGTATTATTATTGTACGTATGTATATTTTTTTTGTGTACTATGTACTATTACAAGCTCTGCTAAGTTTGGGACTAGATGGTGTTGTGTAAAAAATGTACCAAAAGTATTTAATTTATTTATTTATTTTAACAATGTTTGGATCATGTCACTACATTTTTAATTATCATAATCATCATCATCATTGGAGCCTCTTATTAATCCAGTCTTGGATGTAGGACTCTTACCTCCCTTTCCATTCCTGGCGGTCTTGTGCCTGACTTATCCAGTCATAACCTCCGTGCCGACTGAGAAATTAAAACTATAGAGTGGAGTTTCCGAATACTGTACACTAGTGTACACACGACTACACATCAAGCTGTATATTTCCATTATATGCTGTCCTCGCATTATGCGGCTTCCCTTACAATGATACGTAAGCTTATACTGGTAATTTATAGCTTTATATGTAGCCATGCGTACAACCATAAAGTAATAGGTAAAACCTACACGACAGGTAATATAATAACGTAGACATACCGAGTTTGGGCTCGTTAGATTTGTCTCAATGAGTAGTTGGCTGAAAGATGGTGAACAAGGTCTAATGATGGAGTCGCAAGGTGGTCACAGGATCTCTGCTATAATTACCATTCACGCGACGAGCTTGGGTCCGTTAAATTTGTCTGAATGCGTAGTTGGCTAAGAAATGGTGATCAGGGTCTGTTGATAGATCCGGAAGGTTGCCACAGGATCTCCGCTGTGGCACTGAGTTTGGTCTTGTTAGATTTGTCGCAATAAGTAGTTGGCTGGGAGATCAGAGCTGTTGTTACGCGTCGTTAACTGTGACAATAAACTATTTTTCTTTCTTTTCTTTTTTCTTTAGATGCACTTTTCCGTATCAATTGCCATAGATATTCAGATGGCAACTGGGGCCGAAAGCCTTACATGCTCTCCGAAGTGTAATTCCCCAGGTTTAAATTTTAGGCCCCTTTCTTTTCTTAGTACCTATATACATAGAAGTGTGTTATATGTCTATGCCTATATATAAATGACCTTCCCTATATGATGGCTGAATTATCGGATATTATCTTGCCGGTTCTTCTCCATAGATAAGACCAACTTTTTGGAACCGTGAAACTCGATTCATAAATAACATTTTGATAGTGCATGTAAATGCTTATTTGAAATAAACGATTTGAATTTGAAGTATGGGGGCGTCTCGATGTGTAACGGTCCCGATCCACGGACTGACGGAAAGCTAAGCTTTATCTTACAGATTGTAAAATCCTCGTGGTTCTTATAGAGCCACAAGCCCCTCCATACAGCAGTCCATTCACATAATAATAACAAGGTAATCCCTTTTTCAACTCAACATCCACGAGGTCCTGTAAAATTGGATGACCTACATTTAACCTGGGACCACGGCTTATAAAAGAAAAACACTTGTCCCATTTTAATTGAACGACCCAGTATTGTATTGTCCGAAAATAAACAACACGAAATAGGTTACTGAAATAAATATCCAGTTATTACGAAACTGACATTTTTGTGGGATATTCTGGGTTAAGATAGCTTTCAAAAAAGGCTCTTATCTGTAAACTAATCTAATACGAATCTTATTTCAAAACAAAATGGACTTATGTAATAATAAATAATAAGTGATACAGAAATACAATAAGGTTAGTTATAACAACTGTAGCTCGTGGACCTTTACTGAGGAGTGGACTGTATATAGATTTTAAGAAAATAAGAGAAAATACTAAAAAATAGTATGATGCCTAATTTGGATCCTTGTTTAGTAAAAAGCAATCCTAATTCCACCAACCTTAAGCTCCTCCCGTATCCTGGATCAGATCAGGCTTGCTAGTCCAAGAGGCAATTCGCTTGCACGTAGATGGAAGTACTTCACTCTGGTCTTCTAGAAGTGCTTTTGAGGACACAAATTTAGGCACACACGAGAGTTATGTAGGTATAGTTCGCTCTGATACGATCAGAGGACATATAATAAAAGTAGGCTGATAAAGGCGAGCACGGCTCCGCGACACAGCTTCCTTTACGGCAGTTGAACGTCAACTCATCATTCTAAGATGGCGGCGCGGCGAGAGCGTCACCGTCACTTCACCAAGAGTGAGGGTAGAAGAATAATGCTGAATGGATATAAAACTACCTTAAACTAAACAAGGATTCAACATACCCCCCACCGAAATCACTATGATGATTTCTCATATATAAAGAAAAAATAGAAGATATAAAATGAAAAGGCTGGCTACGAGCCAGAAGATGCTTAGATCAGAATGGTTACGAACCCTGATAAGCAATGTGAATAATAGGAAAATAAACAAATTCAATTAATATGGACTAGGTAATTCTAAAGTAGAAATGTACCTATAACTTACGTATCTAATTTTGTTTAACTAAAAGGTAACATAATGAAAACTAATTTGCATATGGTAGTGGGCAAATTTTGTTTACTGATCTTTTAAAAACTGTTATTTTTTGTTCGTAAAGTAACGACGCGAACAATATTGTCAACACCTGGATGAATTTTATCAACTCTAGCCAGCGGCCATGCGGATGGACGCGTGACATCAGATTTAACAAGAACCAAGTCTCCTTCCTTTAGATTGGGTGGCGACAAAACCACTTCGCTCTCTGTTGCAGTGTGTGAAGGCAATCATGCGACCAACGTTTCCAAAATGATTGGGTAATTCTTTGAAGCGATTGCCAACGTGACAACCTACTCAAAGAAACATCCTCTAAGTCGTATTCTGGAACCGATAGCATACTCTGACCAATTAAAAAATGACCAGCAGTGATCATATCAAATTCTTTAGGGTTATGTGACATTGGACAGAGTGGGCGTGATTCTTTATTGGGCTGAAGTCTAGTTGAGGGTAACGTACCCATCTTTGATTCAACAGATGTTGGTTAAAATTTAAAACATTTAGCGCATTTTGACAATACTGATCGAATAACATGACATGACGACCATTTTACAATCTAATATTTCCTAGATAGGATTCCGTGCAACGTGCGCGGGCCTACATGCATATAAAGTTTATGATAATCTATTAAAATTAAAGTCGTATGACAAGCTTTGGGCAAAAGCATATGCTTGGTACCATAAGACAAGTCGTCAGCCTGTGATATTCTACCCCCCACCCTGAGGAACTTATCATCATCGACGAAGGGTGAACGTTTATGCATGGAGACTACGTAGCCTTTCTTTAAAAGCGTAGTTATTTCAGCGTCAAAATGATTTATTTGAATTGCTCGAATTATAGAATCACGAGCTTGAGAAACCTCAAGGGTTGTACGAGGCCCTGTGACTCTTTGTTTTAATTTTAAATAATATTTGTAATGGAGGTACCAAGCGATAAACCATTGTAATTTATTAAAAGACGAAATTTTATTAAATAATAACTCTTCTAAATTATTTTTCGAACTTTTACTGTTGTTGTCAGTTGCACTAAAACAAAAGGTGTCGCAATTAGATTTTAATTCAGGTACTTTGTTCTTGTCTACAACATAATGTGATTTTATAGGCCACAGATCGCGTTCTTGATATAACCATGAAGGACCACGGATCCATTCAGGAGCAAATTTTACAAATTGATCGGGCAAACTGCCTCGAGAGCAAATATCAGCAGCATTGTCCTCACTGCTGACATGATACCAACAGTTAGGTTGCACGATATCAGTTATTTGGCTGACCCGATTTGCAATGAAAGTTTTTAGTTTGTATGACGGCGTCTGAAGCCATGACAGAACAACACTAGAATCGCTGAGTGCAATCATTGAACAATCTAATTCTATTATATATTTGGTCAAAATTAACAAGCTTGGACAGCAGCACGGCTGCCATAAGTTTAAGTCTAGGGATCGACATCAATGGTTTCATCGGAGCAACCTTTGATTTGCTGGTTAGCAACCGAACTTTGCCATTGCCCGCATTATCAGTGCTGTGAACATAAGTACAAGCTGCGTAGCCTAGGGATGACGCATCACAAAAGGCTATAAACTGAACTGAATTAAAATTTACTAAAAATAAATATCGTTCTATTCGCAACTCTGAAAGACAAGGCAGGTTTAAAAAGAATTTATACCATTTTCCTTTTAATTCGGTTGGTAAATAATCGTCCCATCGTAAACTGAATTTCAACAAGTCTTGCATAATACACTTGGAAACAAACGTACATGGCGATGGTTTTAATAAAATTGGAAAAACGTATCGGCCAGTTTCGTCCCTAGAGTAATTTTCAATAAATATTTTTTCAGCAAGAACGTCTTGCGGATTTGAAGGTTGAACCTCGCACGGCGAAGATTCAACTTCACAAAATCGTTTGTGAGAATCATTGAGGAGATTTTCCTCGACAGTAAACGTTACTGCATGCAGGGAAGTAGTGGCAGTGGTCACGTGAAGGTCATTATTTCCTGACTGACAGAACCTTCCCGTTATCACATAACCAAAAATGCTACTTAACGCGACGGGTATATTAGACCCAAAGTTTAATTTCTTTCCGTCATAAATGTACGGAAAAATATCACCGGCTAAAATTATATCTATTTTTGAACGGTTATAAAATTGCGGATCAGCTAATATTAAATTTCGATATTCCTCAATTACATTTTGAGGTAATTGTACTGTAGGCAAATCTCCAGTTAATTTAGTAAGCACAACAGCGTCAATATTAAAATATGGTTCATTACTATGACGCGGTTTCATAGTAAACGAAGTCATACCATGATTTTTTACACTTTCACCCGCGATTCCAAAAATATCAAAATAACATTTACGCGTCGACAACCCTAAGCGTTGTAAACAATCAATAGAAATAAAGTTAGTCTGAGCGCCAGAATCTATCAAAACACGACACGGCTGATAAGAATTGGTTTGATCTAAAATGTGCACCACTGCTGTACCTAATACGACTGTGCTAGGGTGTGTATGAACAGAAGCGGCATGGCTACTGTTACTCACACAGCTAACATTCGGTGCGGGAGCACTCAGTGACGTCTGTGGTGACGATAATTTTGCATTAGATGCGCTCGCGTCGCTGTGGTGCAAACTCAAAACCGGTTTGTTATTGTCAAGATGCAATAATACGTGATGTGATTGTTGACAAACTAAACATTTAAATTGACTCTTGCATTCATTAATAGTATGGTTCTGTTTAAGGCAATTATGACATAACTTAAGTGCATTAACACGGTCAATGCGCTTATGAGTGGATAATTCACGGAATTTGTCACACCTAAATATCATATGATCGCCGTTACAATGCCAACATGAAAATGTGTTTTGAGAAGAAGATGCATGAGTGAATGATCTAGTTTTATCAGTTTTGTTAAATGGCTGCCGTTTATTTTGTTGCAAGTTCACGGAACTTGAACTACTAGTGTAAGACTCAGAGTGATCGAGCACTTTAATATGATTGTGAACAAAAGTTATCAAATCATTGAAAGTTGGAACCGATTTTTGATCCAAACTTTGTTCAAATAATTTTCTTGTTTGAGAATCTAAGGCGCGAAGTGCAATGTGACACATTACATCACTATTTAAGTTTTCAATATTTAACGCTTGAATTGCTTTAAAAGAATGCTCAAATGTTTCAATGAAAGTGTTTAATTGAGTTGAAGACTCCTTATTTATCGGCGTAAATCCCAACATTTTATCCATGTACCTACCTAACAACATGCGGTTGTCTTGGTACTTATCAAGGAGACTTTTCCAGACTAAATCATAATTACTTGCAGTGATTGGTAAACTTTTGACAATATTTAATGCACTGCCTTTAGTACAGGAAAGTAGATAATGGTACTTATCGATGTTTGGTATGTGTGGTTGGCTATGTACCAGTGAACAAAAGGTCTCATAAAATGTTGTGAAGTTTTCAATATCACCGTCAAACGTGAATAATTCTAACTTCGGTAATCTCGGACGGGATTGATTTACGGTTGGAGTTTCAAACTTTACACTATTTACGGTTGCATTTTGTAATTTATTTGCAACTAATTTAATTCTGAAATAAATATCATCGAAACTTTTTAATTCCTGATTTTGTATGGTAGCATCTGGATTCGATTCGAGTTCAGTTTCAAAGATTTTAAAAACAACCTTTTCGAATCGTTTACGCACTTCATCAATGTCTGAGACACGTAATAAAACTAACTCCTGTTTATCGGGTGTGGAAATATCTTTTGACATTTCATAAACATATTGCAGCTGCTCAAAGAGTACTTCTTTTTCTTGGGTTAAGTATGCTATCGATTGTGAGACATCTTTTTTAGGAGGCATGATTACGTTCAAATGTTATAAGTTGACAATATTATTTTAATGTAGGTACCTAGGTACTAAGGTTCTAGAAAGTTCAAAGTGAAAATTAGACACGTAAATATATGAACATGTAATTGTACTATGAATACTTATGAAATGATTTTATACACACTAAATACCTATCATTTACGTACGACGTAAATATATTGAGGTATTTAATGATGACCGAATGAGATGAAAATACCTATTTTTATGAAAATAGGTTCTGATATCCGGCTCGAAGGCCAAAAAAATGTAGCTCGTGGACCTTTACTGAGGAGTGGACTGTATATAGATTTTAAGAAAATAAGAGAAAATACTAAAAAATAGTATGATGCCTAATTTGGATCCTTGTTTAGTAAAAAGCAATCCTAATTCCACCAACCTTAAGCTCCTCCCGTATCCTGGATCAGATCAGGCTTGCTAGTCCAAGAGGCAATTCGCTTGCACGTAGATGGAAGTACTTCACTCTGGTCTTCTAGAAGTGCTTTTGAGGACACAAATTTAGGCACACACGAGAGTTATGTAGGTATAGTTCGCTCTGATACGATCAGAGGACATATAATAAAAGTAGGCTGATAAAGGCGAGCACGGCTCCGCGACACAGCTTCCTTTACGGCAGTTGAACGTCAACTCATCATTCTAAGATGGCGGCGCGGCGAGAGCGTCACCGTCACTTCACCAAGAGTGAGGGTAGAAGAATAATGCTGAATGGATATAAAACTACCTTAAACTAAACAAGGATTCAACAACAACTATTATTTGTTCTATGGTTATAAGCGAAATTAATTAATTTTACTTATTGAGCCTGATACCTAATTTTATCTCCTAGTAGCGAAAAGTATCGTAGTTATAAATGAGATATGATATCATGATAATTATGTATGTGTATGATGTCAAACTTATGCCTTGCCTGAAATGAAGTTTTTTTAAATAACGAGTGTTGCAAGACGTATGCTTTCAACAATTATTGGTTGTATTAAAGGGTATACTAAAATTTTTGAATTGGAAAGTGGTGACAGATAATAAGAATAATAAGGTCGTTTCTTCTGCAATTACTCTTCCCAACATGGTGATCGAACTTGGACATGTCGCTTGGCTGCCTCAGTTGCGACCAAATAATAAAGCAAACTTTTACACCCATTTTACTACAGCAAGAATCTCAGTATCAGTAAATATAGCGTTTCATACGGAATTCCGGGAGGAGTGAGTAGATTTGCTTTCCCGTCTCATTCAGGCGAACACAATTAAATGGTATCTGAGTTCTATTTTTCTCTTGTTCTTTACTCAGGGTACTTGTGGACCTGATCATAATTAAAGTATACTACAGTACGCACAATCTATCTTAGCCGCAGTGAAGTTGTCACAACAGGTAGCAATATTAATTTTATGGATGTCAGTTGGAGGCGGGAGTCGGCGCAACATGTGTGCCTAACTTCATTCCAGCCAAGTTAAAATGCGCGGACTGTACTTTTTGATAAATTCATTATTATAATGTGGGACCATTTCAGTAGAAAGACAATTTTCGTGCACAAACAAAATAAAGATTTTTGTTTTCTACTTTTGAGCAAACTTTGATACTTATTTTACAACTGATGTAGGTATCAATATCAAGTTTCACTTGGTCCAACTGCCCCCCTAGCCAAGTTGACAATCTACAATCGTCAACGCTAATAGAAAACAATCAAAATGTATGGGAATGACATATCTCAACGAAAAAGTCATTCGTTGAGATATGTCATTCTGATTGTTTTCTATAGCGTTGACGATTGTAGATTGTCAACTTGGCTAGGGGAGATGACTCCAAGACCAATACAAATACAAGGAGACCGTAAAATATAACTAGCTTGACGTAATAAAATTACAAGATGACGCTGCGTCAGGGGAACGTGCACATCATAAAGTTAGCTACTAACGTTGACAAGTGACAAGTTAATCGCCAAGTTAGTGCCAGACCATGTTTCATGTTACTTAGTTGCTTAGCGTCCAAGGGTCGCGTTATCAAGTGTCATGGAATAATTTGGAATAGGCTTACGAGTATGGTCAGGTCTAGCTGGATTGCATAAATAAATGTCATTACAAAATTTAAAAAAAAAAAAACCCTCTGTGCATGTATGGACGAACCCTCAAATTTCATTTTTATTATCTTATGTTGTAGCTGTTTATTATCCCTCAATAAATAAAATAAAATAAAATGTTAAATATCATATTCGGCATTGGCCTAAAGTTTTACATATGTTTTACATATTTAGGGCCGGTATTTCAATAGTCTGATAACTTTTAACTGAGGAATAAATGTGACGTCTTGACAGATTTTCAATACTACAACTGTCAAAATGTCAATCTTATTCCTCAGTTAAAACATAACTGGCTATTGAAAGACCAACCCTAAGTGTGATATTTGAAGTAATTATATTATTTGAATAGGAAGTTATAAGATTCGGACAGACAGACAGACAGACGAAGTGCTGAGTGGCCTAGTTAATTCAGGTACCTACTGTAGTTTAATCAGAAATTATTAACTCTGTAAATTGTATTATTATTATTGACTGCTGAGCGTGGGGTCCTGGGTTCGATTCCCGGGTCGGGCAAAGTGTTATTGGGTTTTTTCATTAGGAAATTCTTAGTAGCAGCCCGGAGTCTGGATTTGTGCCCGGTCAATGGCAATAGGCTCGCCCCCTATTACATGGGACTATAACATAACTCGTGAAATGTGGGAGTACTATACACCTCTGCCTACCCCTTCGGGGAAATACAGGCGTGATGTTATGTTATGTTATGTTATGTTATGTTATGTTATGTAAATTAAACTTCGCTGTAGTTGTAGATAGAAAAACTGCGAAAAACGGCCACTTTTAGCATTTTTTCTATCTACAACTACAGCGAACTATATTTTACAGAGTTAATAGTTTCTGATTAAACTACGGTACCTTTACTTCAATTGTTAAAAACGAATATTCGATAAATGATGTATTGAGCTGGTATTTTATTTTTTCTGATGGGGGCGCCACTTGGCTCGCTTGCAAAGTGACAGCGATAGTTTCTTCAAATACCTTATTTTCAAAAGTCACTCTGCCATCACAGTGCAATGTTCACTTGTTCAGGTGTCCATAGAATACATAATAATATAACGTACCTATTAGCGTTTTTCTCCATTAGAAATAACGCGTTATGTTGTTGAATATTTTATATTAATATTATTCTTGCAAAACACCCTGCAAAAGAAGATCCATATTCCTTCAGAAGCCCAACTGCCTTCATTATATATTTTGCAAACATCGCGCTCGTTAACACACATCAGAAATTCCCTTACATGTTCGTAATGCAACGGAAAACCTTTTACTTAGACATCGATCTCTTTGATTGATGCGTTGCCAGGGGAATTCTTTCATGTCTTGAGGATACGACGCCAAATCCAACTCCTTGAGTCCTCGAATAATTTGAGCATGAAAGGGGTGATTGAAGGGAAGATGTTTGGGAAAGTTTATACGCAAAGGTTTAGTAACAGCGTCTTAAATTTACATATTTTGTTTAAAAAAATAATAGTTCTTTATAATATGCTTTATGAGTTGCAATGCGGCCGTGGTCAGCAGATATTTATTATATATTGTTGTTCGCGCCTGATAATATTTTAATAGCATGACCCTCCGTGTTCAACTCATTGCTAATCTTGATTTTTATATTTTTATTAATGTTGGTACCACTTATATTGACGTCAAATTAGTACCTACTGAAAATGTTCTACCTTCAATTACGTTGTTATTCATCTAGCATGAGAACTAGCATTTTGGGGTCGAGTCATCCACGTCCGTAGGAGAGTACCCCTTTTCCGAATCCCTACACGTGATCCCTGGGTGGTGCAAATCAGGTGACATACTGGTGGTAGGCCTCAGCCGACGGCTTGCGACCACCCACCGGGCAAAGACGTGCCGCCAAGCGACCCAGTCGTGTTCCGGTACGATGCCCAGTGTAACCACTCGAGAGGATGGGTCGAAATAGTTGTTTCACTGCAAGCAGACCAATCTGACGCGCGCTGATACTGTCACATCGGGAGGCTAATCGCGGAGGGTAGCGGGATCCGAGGCACGGTGCACCGCTGGCCGACCGCAGGTAGTAGGGGGCCCAATTAGTGTGCTAGCCACACATGAAAGGCTGCCCCGCCAACTAGCGAAAAATCCCGGGATGCGCCATCGTGCCGGTCGGCGACCGGTTGAGAGGGCCCGATGGACACTCCTGGGGGGGCTCGGGCGTCCCCGCAGTCTCCGGCTTAGTCCCCCAATGTTGTGACGTGTCAGTGTGTGTCTGAACGTTAGCAGCGTGGAACCTCACTTCACTGCCATCCCCTCACCTTCCTTCACTCGACAAAAATAATGATAAAGAGAAGCAAGAGAAAAATGGTTTCACAGCGGCTGCACTCCCTCTCTCTCAAAGTGCACCTCCACAACATCCGAGGTCTGCACTCAAATCTCGTTGCAGTCCACTACCACCTCGAGACTGATAAACCATCACTCCTGTTTCTCTCGGAGACGCAGATCGGATGTCCGTCTGACGTGTCGTACCTTTCCTACCCAGGGTTTACCCTGGAGCACAACTTCAAACCACGTGCGGGCGTATGCCTGTACGCCCGGGACGACATCTGCTATCGGCGTCTCCGAAACCTTGAAGATCCCAGTTTCTCCATACTTTGGGTTTTGGTTGACACAGGCATGGAGAAAATTCTGTATGCCTGCGTCTACCGTTCACATAGCGGAGATCAGGAGACAACCAGGCTCACACAGTACCTTAGTGAGGCGGCGGATGCGGCCCAGCAACGGTACCCTTCGGCCCAGTTAGTGATTCTGGGGGATTTCAATGCCCACCACCAGGAGTGGCTTTTCCCATACCAGATAACTGACCACGCAGGGAGAGAGACGCGAAAGCTGGCTTTAGCGTTAAATCTCACCCAGCTGGTCCAAGGGGCAACGAGGGTGCCTGATGTTGAGTCGCACACAGCCAACTGTTTGGACCTTCTGCTGACAACTGATCCAGACCGGTATTCCTTGTCGGTATCATCACCCTTAGGTAGTTCTGACCACTGTCTGGTGAAATCTGTATCCGTCTACTCTCCGCCCGATCCCAGCCCTAGAGGCATCCGGCGAGTGTGGCGGTACAAAGCAGCAGATTGGGATGAGATGCGGTCGTTTTTTGCATCTTATCCTTGGCAGCCGACTTGCTTCTCTTCT
The DNA here is from genome assembly GCA_949699075.1 of Asteroscopus sphinx. NCBI lineage: Eukaryota > Metazoa > Arthropoda > Insecta > Lepidoptera > Noctuidae > Asteroscopus > Asteroscopus sphinx. Next base: position 27,586,355 of record OX453012.1, read on the forward strand.
GATGATCCTTCAGTTTGTGCAAGCGCCGTGACGGACGTGTTGCGTCAGGGGATGGAGTATTACATTCCATTTTCTGATGTAACAATGTCTGGCGAAGCTCGTCCATGGTTTGGGGCCGAGTGTAGAAGCGCTGAGGCGCTGAAACACACGGCATACCTGGAGTGGGTCGACGCTCGAAACCGCAAAACTAAGGACTTAAGCGAGAAGAAGAGAGCTTTCAACAAGGCTGCCAAGTCCTGTAAGAAGGCTTTGCGCAGAGCTCGATTTGACCACATAGGCCGAATAGGTAACAAACTTGCTTCTTACCCGTCGGGTAGTAAGGCGTTTTGGTCCCTGGCGAAGTCGGTCGAATCGAACTTCTGTCGCCCCTCACTACCTCCACTGCTGAAGCCTGATGGGTCACTGGCCCACACTGCTGAGGAGAAGGCAAACTTGTTTGCCTCTCTCTTCGCGGATTCTTCACGTCTCGATGCTGGTGGCGCTACACCCCCTTCTCCACAAAATGGATGTGAGACTTGTATGTCGGATATTCGCATCCACCAGAAGGAGGTCCGTAAAACGCTACGCAATCTTGACGTGAACAAAGCAAGTGGCCCCGACGGTATACCAGCCATAGTCCTTAAAACCTGTGCGCCTGAATTGTCTCCGATCCTGACACGCCTATTTCGTCTCTCGATGGTGACTGGTAAAGTGCCGAAATCCTGGAAGCAGGCTAATGTGCAACCAGTGCCCAAAAAGGGCAGTCGTGCTGACCCTGCTAATTACAGGCCCATCTCAGTAACGTCCATACTCTGTAAGAGTATGGAACGAGTACTTAATAACAAGCTCCTAGGATACCTTGAAGCTAATGACCTTCTGAGTGACCGACAATACGGTTTCCGCCGAAACCGGTCTACCGGAGATCTTCTTGCGTATGCCTCCCACATTTGGAGCGAGGCCATCGAGAAACACGGAGAAGCGATTGCCGTTTCTCTTGACATCTCGAAGGCCTTCGACAGGGTCTGGCACGATAGCCTTATAAACAAGCTTCCTTCATTCGGCCTGCCTACTGATCTGTGTAATTGGATCTCAGACTTCCTGAGGGATCGGTCGATCCGAGTTGTCATTGACGGCTGCACGTCCGACCAATTGGCTATAAATGCCGGGGTCCCTCAGGGCTCAGTACTCTCCGCAACTTTGTTTTTGCTCCACATAAATGATCTGCTAAGACCCGGCACCTTTGGGTACGCAGACGACAGCACCGTTGTTGAGAGTTACACATCCAATGCACGAGCGAGTCGGACGCAAATCCAGTCTCTTAGAGAGGCCATGGTTGAACGCTTGAACTTGACCCTGAAAGCTGTCTCCGAATGGGGTGATGCTAACTTGGTCAAGTTCAATGCTGCTAAGACCCAGGCGTGCCTGTTTTCTGCTAAACGGAGTCAATTTGAACTTACTCCAACTTTCTGTGATGCATCCGTGCCGATAACTGACCACCTTGAGCTTCTTGGCGTGTCACTAACATCCACCCTAAACTTCGGCTCATACATAGAGTCCAAGGCTCAACTTGCTGCCAAAAAGCTGGGCATCCTCTCTAAGGTGAGGCGGTACTTCACACCTGAACAGCTGCTCAATTTGTACCAAGCACAAGTTCGGTCCTGTATGGAGTACTGCTCTCATCTCTGTGATGGCTCGGCTAAATATCAACTGGCGGCTCTCGAGTCGATTGAGAGGCGCGCCAAGAGGCTCGTTGGCAACGATGCGCTGGTCGACGCCAAACTACAAAGTCTCGAGCATCGGCGCAGAGTTGCTAGCCTATCGGTTTTTTATCGAATGCATTTCGGCGAGTGTGCGTTGGAATTGCACAATCTAATTCCCCCAAGCCCTTTCCATTATCGGACGACCAGACGCACGGCGATGCGCCACCGTTATATGGTAGATATTCCACCCTTACGCACGAACCGGTTTGCTAATAGCTTTATCATGCGTACCGCCAAAGAGTGGAATTCCTTGCCGGCGTCAGTGTTTCCCGAGAAATATAATCTGGTGGTCTTCAAGACTCGAGTGAATAGGTTTTTGCTGGGCAAGCGTGTACCATCGTCGACCGCACCATCGCTTAACATCAGGTGAGGTGGCGGTCAAACGCAAGCCCGTTAAGAATAAAAAAAAAAAAAAAAAAAAAAAAAAAGCATATAGCTCCGCTAATTGTTCTCAGAATAATCGAATATTGTAAAAACTATAAGTAAACCAGTTTATTATTCAATATATTGGTTTCATTTTGAGCACCCTAAAGCTCCAGTGTCTCAGTAATAGACATATTGTTATTTTATTTGTGACACTACGACAATCACTACCGTCACAAGAGATTTGTTGTGTAATCGCAGCTTTTTGTCTTACTATGGGTGTGATTTTTATTAATTATAATTGGATGCTGATAAGCAATAATGTGTCAACCCACAAAAATTCGAAAATTGAGTTAATGATGCAGTACGCTTCTTTGGCTGACAAAGAACGTTTTTCAATAGGGTTTTAACCTAATTGAATGGTTTTTATACCAAAAATGAGTATAAAAAGGTTGACACGAAATCAGTTCGAAGGGTAAGACATTTTGCAAAAAGATGTTTAGGCACTTGAAACATTGTTTGATGACCCTAGGCGCCATCTGTTTAAAGTCAAAAGAAGTTATGGGACATGATCGGTTATTGCGTAATTAGTATTATCCTTTTTCGGCTGTGTAAACAACATTGGCCCATATTTAATTAAAATTATACGTATAAAGTGGGCCTCACAAGACTACTAGCCACGAATACTACATGGAAAACGCAGTAGAAGACTTGGGGAATATAAGATCATCAAAGGTAAGTCAAAATATTACATAAATATAAGGATTTTAGCTACCAGGCCCCTCAGAAAGTATTGCGAAAAAAAGTTTTTATATATGGGAGACTGGCCAGTTATAATGTTTTTCGAAAATATGATTATTTATAAGTAAAAATAAGTAAGTTCCAATTTCAAAATTTCCCTCCACATTTTTTGCGAGTTAATTCAAAGTATTGTGTCTCACTGAAATATGGATCTGCGCCGGGAACATTTTAGAGCTATGATTTTATACGATTTCAAGTGTCGCCTGAAACCGGATGAATCGTACGATAGACTTCAAATGGCATTCATGGATGAAGGCCCTTCCAAGGCAACCGTGTATCGTTGGTATAACGAATTCAAGCGCGGTCGACCAACTTTGGGGGATGACGAAAGAAGCGGTCGCCCTTTGACGGCTGTTACCGAAGAAAACGTGCTAGCAGTGAAAAATTTAATCCAAGACAATAGGCGAATTACATATCAGGAGATTCAACACATATTGAAGATTGGATCGGGAAGCGTTCACGAGATTCTACACAGCCATCTTCGCGTGAGGAGGATAGTATCACGCTGGGTGCCGCACAACCTCACCGATGCTCAGAAGCAGGCCCGGGTGGAATGGTGCCGTGATATGCTTAACAAATTTGAAGCAGGCTCGTCTCGGCGTGTTTACGACATCGTTACAGGTGATGAGTCCTGGATTTATCAATACGACCCAGAAACCAAGCGCCAGTCGACTGTTTGGGTGTTTCAAAATGAGCCAACGCCTACCAAAGTGAAGCGATCTAGAAGCGGGGGTAAGATTTTGATCGCTAGCTTTTTTAATTTGACTGGCCACTTGGTATCAATTCCCTTACGGGATCAAAGAAGCATTAATGCCGAATGGTATACTACCAAATGTTTGCCAGAAGTTTTCTCTGTTATAAGCAACAAGCGACCAAACACAGGGCTCCGCGGGCTACTGCTCCACCACGACAATGCACCTGCGCACACCGCACTCAAAACGAGGGACTTCCTGGACAGCACGCCAGTCAAACTCCTGGGTCACCCTCCTTACAGCCCTGATCTAGCACCGTGTGACTTCTTTTTATTCCCAAAAATAAAAAATCAGCTCAAAGGGATACAATTTTCGTCGCCGGAAGATGCGCTGGCTGCGTTCGAGCAGGCTGTAAACGAGGTGTCTGCGGCGGACTGGAAAAAGTGTTTTGAAAACTGGTTTAGGCGCATGAATCTTTGTATAGAGGCTGGTGGAAAGTACTTTGAAAAGATTTGATAAAAATATATGTACGTATAGAACAATTTTTTTTAGTTTCGCAAAACTTTCTGAGTGTCCCACGTATACAAGTTTAGAGGTCATTTTACCGGTAAAATGATTAAAAAAACGCTTTTTTATGATAGAATACTGTTTAAAATTACATTCAAATACGTTTTACATACTAACCGTGGTAATATTACTTATCTTAACTACCTAATTTCAGCAAAATGTAATATTTTTGATTAACAGGTTATTGCTTAACAAACATTCTACTATTGACTAGAGCTTGTAAAAGTTTTATAAAGCTTGACACGTTATTGCTACAAAAAAATCTCGTTCACTTGTTCGTTCGTTTATTTCAATAGTATGTTAAATGACTTGAAACGTTTTTGAAAAACGTGGAATGAGGGAATTAATAAAACAAACAGGTTCACGACTGTAAGTATCCGCAAACAGGGTAGACAGACATTGTCTCAAATCTTCAGGTTCTCGAAATTGTTACATTTTGGCACATACCCACATTTTGCAGGTTGTGTCTTATTTTTATAATTATTTTCAGAATGCCACCGCCAAGATCAAGAAGCCATGTTTGCGTATCATGTACCTAATACCTCACGAGGAAAGCCATGCGTCGCGTCCTACTTCTGACGAGGAGTTTCAGTGTGAGGTTATTAGCCACGATGTTGAAGAAAAGAGGCGTATGGTTCCGTCAAATAGCAGTCTCAATGAGGAGTTTCCAGAAGTTCGGCCAGCAGAAACATACCTTCCGAATATTTATATTTCTGATCAAGATCTGGACTTTGAGAATACTCTGGATTTATTGGAGTTTCTAGCTGCTGTTGATTACTGTTTATGGCTGATAATACAACACTAGCTCATTCGTCGATCATTGAGCTTATTCCTCATACAGCAACTATTCAGTCCGAGCCCAATGAGTTGTCTGATTCATCATCAACTCGGCCTATCGCAGTCCACTGCTGGACATAGGCCTCTCCCAAGTTGCGCCACAATACTCGGGTTTCTGCCTTCCGCATCCAGTCACGTTCAGCCACGTCCTTCAGGTCGTCGGACCACCTGGTGGGGGTCGCCCTACGCTGCGTTTGCCGATTCGCGGTCTCCACTCAAGGGCTAGTCTGCTCCAGCAGCCATCAGCCCTTCGACAGACATGGCCAGCCCACTGCCACTTCAGCTTACTGATCCTACAAGATATGTCGGTCAATCCGTTTCTCGTCCGGATAATCTCGTTACGGATTTTATCGTTCAAAGAAACTCCAAGCATAGCTCGCTCCAGAGCTCACTGAGCGACTTTGAATTTGTGGACTAGCCCAACTGTAAGTGTCCACGTCTCGGCACCGTAAGTCATGACAGGCTGGACGTACTGGTTTAAGACCATTGTCTTCAAACTTTGCGGTATATGCCACGAGAAGACTCGGCGAAGTTTGCCAAATACTACCCAGCCTAACTAGAACCTTCTGTCGGCTTCTTTCTTGAAGTTTGTCTACCAAGCTGAATTATCTGCCCTAGGTAGACGTATTCCGTTACGACTTCGAGTGCCGACCCTTCAACGAATATTGGCCTCGGCATGACATGCATATTGAACATGACTTTAGTCTTGTCCAGATTCATGCCGAGACCGACACGCCGAGATGCTCCGTTTAAGCTGTGCAGCATTTCGCCCAGGTGTTCCAACGACTCAGCCATACAACGATGTCATCGGTAAAACGGAGATGTGAGATGTTCTCGCCGTTAACGTTGATACCCTAACCAGTCGAACGAAACGAGATTATTTTGTTGTAGGTAGTTTGATTTTGATTTTTAAATACTGTTTTAATTTAGATAATGTTGATTATGATGTAGGTAGGTAAGTATTCAAAATAAATCTTGAAGATTGAATAGCCAATAACGCTGGATGGTCCCTAATTTGTTCCGTTTTTAAGAGGTTAATAAATATTTTAATATTGTAAGAAATCATGGCTTTTATTGATAACACCTTAACATTACAATGTTTATCTTAATAATACGTTTATCAATATAGGGTTAAGGTACATGACATTAATCAAATTGAATTTAAATTAATTGTTTTCAGTTTAGCAATAAAGTGTTATAAGACTTGAAATGTATATCCAAATAAAATGTTTGCTGGCGCATTTTGTAATATAAAATTTACCGGTTTCTGGAATGAATATAACAGATTTTACAAGTTTAATGGGAGAAATTTGATCTAAACTTATATTATGATATAATGACTGCATATCATTAATATTTGCAGCAAATTCTTGAACAAACTAATTAAATTGGCGCCGTAATTTTGAAACACGATTTACTCGAAATGGCTTCCGTGTAGGTTGACATACTATTGCTTATCAGCATCCAATTTATATTCGATTATCACTTGATTTAACGGTGAAGGAAAACATCGTGAGGAAACCTGCACATCTGAGAGTGCTCCATACAGTTCTTAATGTTGTGTGTAGTCCGCCAACCCGCACTAGGCCAGCGTGGTGGACTAAGGCCTTAGCCTTCTCGTACTGAGAAGAGGCCCGTGCCCAGCAGTGGGACAGTAAAGGGCTGGTTATGTATGTATGTATGGGTGTGAATGTGTGCGTGCCTGTGCCAGCCCATACTTTTAAGCGAGCCGTCTTACTATGGGTACTTTACTTATTGTTTAGCGAGATTCCGTCCACTTTTTTTTAATTCCACCATGGATTTGTAGTCTCTAAATATAGCAACCTATTAGTATCACTTTTCATAGGTTCGCAAAACGAAAGCTTAAAATTAGGCAAAGTAAGTAAAGTAAGTATTCTATTATGTACAATGACAATCAATACAAAAACACAATATAACACGGCAGCAGTATCTCGACAATATTCATTGACCTATATAGTAGTACTCGATATAAGCAAATGTCAATGGCCGGTCAAGTGGGTGACCCGATAACCTCGCCCAGTATAACAACACTAAAGGAGAAAGTGGAGAAAGTCCACTCGTAACAACGTGAGATGAGTTACACCTTACACATAAATCGATGCGATATCACCATCGACCATACACCCCAATAGACGCCTCATAACAGGCGACCGATTTCTATCACCACGTTAGTCACGGTAGTAAACAGACATAAGCCCAAAAGCCTGGAAAACGGTCCACCTTTAGCAACTATAATTCAATGACCTTTGGGATATTTGTATTCCCTTGCGTTGCCCCTTTTCTTAATAAAGAAATGAAAAACAGTGTTCTAATAAAACAAAGATACGCCCGTGGTCGCAGGTAGACTAAGATGACAAGCGTCTTTACAGATATTTAAAAAAAAATTGATAATTTAATCTACCCTACAATATTATTAATTAAAATCGTTCCGATGCACGCAGTAATCACTCACAATATCATTATCTTTTACAGTGTTGCGCGCTGTTTGTTTGTTTAACAGTGTTCTACTTTAGGTGCAATATTTTTGTAGGCACATTAAGGTACAGCAGTACACATAGACCCACCGATGTACCTGCGCAGATGACAAAATTTAAATACGCGGGGAATTGGTTAATCAATCAGTAAGCACCATCGCTGCGCGCCGAAAGTCTCAGCCGCTGCCGCTAGAGTACGGAAGTGTGTGAGCCAAATATAAAAAGACACGGTAATCAATTTTAACACCTTAGGGCATTGCATAAGGTTGATTATATTTTTTTAATGTTTCGGTTTTCGTCGATTGTCTTTTAGTGTCCGCGCGAACGAAGATTGACGAACGCGCCTTATTTTTTGTGACGTACTGTACCAAATATTTGACGTATACTGTGTTTGTAAATATACGTCACTGTCAAATGTTAACACTGGGTGCATCGAAACTTATATTGAACATACAGAGGAAGTGAGGAAATGGAAGTGAAATAGTAAAGTGTCAAAGATTCATGCTTTTTTAGGGTTCCGTACCCAAAGGGTGCTAACGGGACCCTATTACTCTCGCTACGCTGTCCGGCCGTCCATTCGTCTGTCCGTCACAGGGCTGTATCTTTGTAACGGTAATAGATAAACAGTTGAAAATTTCACAGAATGTGTTAATAAAAAAAGTCTAAAACACAAGGGGGTCCCCATACAAGAAACCTCTAAAAAAATGATTTTTTTTCAATGTTTTTGTTCCTGCTCTATCTTCAAAACGGTAATACATACCAGCGTCAAACGTGGTCTGATTATAGTGCATACTATGTAGTTTAGCAACAAATGCTAAAACAGGGCAAACATAGACAAATGTGGTGGTACCTACGTAAGATAGAGATGCAAAAATTCACATTTCGCGCATGTTCGTTGATGTCTTTTGATAAACTCTCGTAAATCAGTTTCTATGAGGTATCAGGTCAATGGGTGGTACGGAACCCTTACCGCATGAGTCCGACTCACACTTGGTCGGTTTTATTTTTTGTTAAAACTTTCACTGTTCGAAAAGTATAGACACAATAGATAAACAATTTGCCTTGTACCATATTTATATGGCTCATTGACTTCCTCGTTGGCCTAGTGGTTGCAAGCGCGCCTACTAAGATAGAGATCCTGGGTTCTATTCCCGGATCGGCCAAAAGGTGTTATTGGGATTTTCCCGTCAAGAAACTGTCTCAGCAGCCGCCCGGAGTCAGGAAGTTAGCGGTGCTACACCCCCGTGCATAGGAGAGCACGTAATTCCGTCGGCCCTGCACCTGATCTCTCCCCGGTCGTGTCGGATTGCCGTCCCATCGGATTATGAGAGTGAGGGAATAGAGAGTGCTCCTGTGTTTGCGCACACATCTGTGCACTATAATATCTCCCGCGGATCTGCGCTAGCTAGCTGGCTAGTCTCCATTGATATAAGCTGCGCTGATCTAAATTCAACCGGGTGGATATTACCTATACATAGCTCATTGGATAGATCTCTATAAAAACCAAAGTTGAGCCATATCTGATAAGATTTCAAACCATGATCATCCTCCTCGCCTTTTCCCAACTATTTTGTGGTCGGCTTCCAGTGTAACCAGATGCGGCTGAACATCAGTATTTTTTATTGATTAATATACACATTCAGTCAGTCAGTAAATATCGTTTAATTTTCGGGAAATAAATAATATTTATCTGTAATATCGCTTGGTGATCTGGCAGCATAGACCAGTAAGCCTCTCGACGCTGATTAGCCAGATACCCCCGGTCACCAAGCATATGCAGAAGTAATGCATATCATACGCCCCGCCGCCAATCGGGACGTCACTCCGTCAGTGAGCGGCACCAATCATACCACCGAACTTTTGAGCCGATCAATCATAACGCGCCGTCCACCCCCTGTCCCCCGCCAATATTTTACGACCGTGTTCTTATGCAAATATTTGTTTATGCGGCGTCTTAAGGCAGGAACTAGGAGGCCTCATGGATTACAGGGCCCTGGGCACTTGCCCAGAAGGGCCCATTGAAAAGAGGGGCCTGGAAATGCTATCGCTACATACCGTGATTTAAACTGTAATGTTGACTATCAGACATAGATTGGTTCCGTGATGTATCAATAGTTACAGCTGGCATAAGCCCGTGGCTTCGCCCGCGTGGATGTCGTTTATCGCACATCCCTCGGGAACTGTTAATACTGATAAAAAGTAGCCTTTATGTTAATCCGAGTTATGTTCTATAAATATGCCATATTTAACACAAATCCGTTCAGCGTTGATAGCGTGATTGAGTAACAAACATCCAAATATCTTCACAAACACATCTATATAATTATTATTTAAAGCAGGAAAACCTAGAAAAACGTATGTGTCACATTTAAACATCAGTTTTGCCTTCTTCCCAAATCCAGGATTTTAAGGCTAACATCAAATATTTGTTTAAAGAGGCAGCACAAACGTTCGTCTCTGAATTTCGTATTCAGAAGTGCCTGAAAATTTGCATTTCAAAACACACACGAGGCTGGTCGAGGAACTTGATAAAACTTTAATATGTTGCGAATTCAGTTTGTGAGGAAATGCGGCGTGTGCCTGTATTGTTTTGATGTTACCGTCTCGTATTGAGAACTGGGTAACACTGGATTACAGTTATAGCACAGTCTAAGGATCTAAGGATAGAGCTCTGGTGGTTATAGCATTTTTGTTACTTTGTAACATCAAAGATATGTAATAATTTCTTAGGTTTTCGCGATCACTACACATTATAATAAATCAAAGTTTAACCGGATTCAATCGCGTATATTATTTAAATTGGTTTTCCTGACGTTTCGAAAGCTTTGCAGCATAAGATGGCAAGCGTCTTTACAGATATTTCTCAAAAAATATTTTAATCTACCGTATTATTTAATTCAATTCAATTCATTTATTTTGTAAAAATGTGGTAAATACAGGTGGTAGGGTACTATGATAAGTTCGACAATAATAATAAAAATCAATAATAATAAATATTATTAATTAAATTCGTTTCGATGCACGCAGTAATCACTCACAATATCATTATCTTTTACAGTGTTGCGTGCTGTTTGGGACTTGATTATTTTTAGGACTGGGTTCCAAACTGGTGGTAGCCAAAGGTAAAGGTTTATCAAGACCTTTATCAATTACATTTTACACAGCATTTGGAAAAAACTGTAAAAATATTAATTCGATTGAGCTGGTTATAATGTCCATGTCTCCATGTTGTTATTTCAGTAAAAGTAGAGATCCTTTGTGAAAGAGCTCGCCTGGAAAACTATTACCACCTAACCTTCTTCTCCACCAAATAGTTATGATTGCAATTCTGTTTTGGTCTGAAGGGTATGGGTGCCGGTGAAATTACAATCACATGAGACTTTCCATCTTCATGTCTTAGTTTGGCGAACCAACTTGAGGTACCATTTAAGTAAAATCCTAGGTGGTATTGCAGTTGTTATGGGCAAAGGTAAACGCTCAACATCAGGTGTGCCTTTAGCTCGTTTCACCATCCTACACCAATATATATATAAAAAATTGCAAATACTGTAAAAATATTTAATTTGATTGAGCTGGTTATCCAAATTATAATGGCCAATTGTATCGTTTCTCCTCTCTCTTCTATCTCTTAGAAACATAATAGGCTCATTACACATATAGGTCTTCATTGTCTCTCATCCATTTTCATACAATACAGAATTGAGGCAGCGCCAGTAAGTTATAAGAATACTTGTGTTAGGGTCGCCTCGCAACTTCCCTTACTAGTTTTATAATAATTATGAGACGTTATATAAACTTATTTATATAAAACGTTTTTTTTTTCTAATGAATGAATAGCTCTGTGTGTTGGTATGTGTGTATGTAAGTGTGTGTGTGGGATTCCACTCTGTTATGGTTTTTTTACAGTCGTGAAGAAGCAAGGGATAGATGTTCAGTTTAAAATTTAAATTATTATAGATGTAGGTCGATTGCGTGGCATACTGACGGCTGGCAAAACTAGTACGAACCCATGGGGAGTGGGCCACAATATCTTTGCGTCTTTTATCCAAATTGGCTAAGTCAATTAGGTACTTTATTCCAAGGCTGTTGCCTAAATAGTAATTCACGTTCACCAAATTGAGTCTGAAAGAAGCTATCAATATGTTAGAAACCTAACCATTACTAAGACTGCAGGTTCGTAAGATAGGTTTTTTAGTCCTACTAACACCAACCTAACCTTGTATAAGGTTTTATAGGAAGATCTAAGTAAATTGAACAGAAAAGAGTGTTACTGGATTTTATTAGGGTCCCCACGATAATAGAAAGTACTGTGGGTCCATTGCCGCCCTGAATATTCGTTCAAGATTTACTGGGTCATGGCAAATAGAGGCAGAGTTTAGACAAATCGTGGTTTGGTTTGATAGATCGTTCAGTAGATGGAAATGTAATAGAACCTCTATTTTATACTTGGTAAAGAATTAATTTATATTTCGGAACTAAGAATCATGTCAGAAGTGATACTAGTATTCTCAAATTCATTTTCCGGGTGACGTTGGGATAATTAGTATTTCTTAACGATTGTACGTTACAGCAATTCTATAAGATGTCATGGGCATAGTTTGTTTGAATAATTATTAATAAATTATTATCACCCCATAACAGTAACAATCACAAAAATAGTGACCACATTGCTAACAATAACAAAACGTGTCAAAAACACGATAGCAAAATAGTAATCACATTGCTATTAATAACATAGGTAACGCATTTTAAATCATCAACTCAGCCTATTGCAGTCCACTGCTGGAAATAGGCCTCTTCCAAGTTGCACCACAACACTCGGTCCTCTACCTTCCGCATCCAGACCCCCCAGCCACCTTCTTCAGGTCGTCGGTCCATCCGGCGGGGGGGCGCCCCACGCATACGCCGGGCGTTTGCCGATTCGCGTTCTCTACACAAGAAGCCGACAGAAGGATTCAGTTGGGCTGGGCAGCATTTGGCAAACTTTGCAGAGTCTTCTCGACACCTGTACCGCAAAGTTTGAAGACGAAGGTCTTCTACCAGTGCATCCTGCCTGTGTTGACTTACAGTGCTGAGACGTGGACACTGACAGTTGGGCTAGTACACAAATTCAAAGTCGCTCCGCGAGCTATGGAGCGAGCTATGCTTGGAGTTTCTTTGAAGGATAAAGTCCGTAACGAGATTATCCGGAGAGAAGAACCGGAATGACCAACATAGCTTATAGGATCAGTAAGCTGAAGTAGCAGTCGGCTGGCCATGTCTGTCGAAATACAGACGGCCGCTGGAGCAGACGAGACCTTGAATGGAGACCGCATTTTAAATTACGATCAACAAATAGTGATTACATTGCTAAAATACCATAACGCATCACAATAAATGCGGCATATTTATCTATTTTATAGTGATTTTAATGATAGAAGATGGATTTCTTCACCTCAATACCTACCCATATTGACTATGTTGGCCAAGCTAAAGCCGAAAAATTATACAGAGCTATAATCACTCTGTTCAGTATAGTTGGATTCGTATGGGGTTAAATCGTTCAGCAGTTCTCACAATCTGTATATATTTTGGGAGCTGGATTCATCCTAGCTGTGATCTTGACTATTCCACCATGGCCGATGTACCGTCGCAACCTGTTAAACTGGCAGAACCCAAGAAATCATGAAGAGAAACTGGCGGGCAAGAAAGGGAAGAAATAGAGTCATTTCTTAATAAATTCAGCCACTATCATGACTAGAAGTGAATTCCAAGCTGCTGTGTATTTCATAAATGTCACAAAAATATATCCAGGTGCCTTTCTTATTGATCAGATGTCGCATACATACTCTTACTTTAAATACATATGAAATACCTATTACGCAAGTACTTATCTCACACACCTCACGTCTCCTTGAAAGATTTATCTGACAACCGAATCCCATAGAGGCATTTAAATTAATGTTCAGAGGACCCTCGAAAAGTGACACTTTAGATAGCTACTTTATGTGCCCACTTAAAGCTGATTTTTTATTAGATCTCTCACAGTTTACGTCTGGGAGCTTAATCGAATCTTTTACATCGAATAATGTATTAATTTATGTAGTATTTTCAGTTTATTTTCTGTCAATCTTAAATGGAAAGAAATCCATAGTAATATGTACTGACTGTGACCTAAGGGGCATGTAGTAGCCAAGTGGCAACCCCATCAGCAAAAAAAATAATTCTTGCTGAATACGCGAAAAATGGCCCCTTTTGGCACTTTTTTTATCTACAACTACAGCGAACTATAATTTACGGAGTTGATAGTTTCTGATTATTGTTAAAAACGAATTTTCGATAAATGATGTATTCAGCGAGTAATAATTTGTATGTTAGATAGATAAGGTTTGATAGATAAGCAGAGCCTGGTTTGTATAAAACTTACATGCTAAGCTAGTTCTGGTTACTTACCGTACCTATACGTATTTGTAAATAAATTTAATCAAATAGTAAATAAGATAGTAATTAGAATAGTAGAAGTAAAGAATTAGAAGTCATTAGAAGAAAGGCACGCGTCTATCCGCTTTTTGCTACGACTACGAGTCGGACAAATGCTGGTGAACGCGCTCCACTTCACAGGCTTGTAAAAATCTACAATGAAAACTTTGTTGACATAGATATCTTTGTTTTGTCTCATAATAGCTTTAAAAAACAGATTATTAGTAGTCTCAGTTAATATTCAATGATAATTACTTAGTATAAGTTCCTTACAAAATTTAAATTCAATTGATATTGTACACAGTTTTGCAAAAGGTAACTTGTGGAAACGTCGTGGATTGTACGTTAACCTAGTTGTTAAACCTTACCATCTAAGTAATATACGTGGGACACTCAGAAAGTTTTGCGAAACTAAAAAAAAATTGTTCTATACGTACATATATTTTTATCAAATCTTTTCAAAGTACTTTCCACCAGCCTCTATACAAAGATTCATGCGCCTAAACCAGTTTTCAAAACACTTTTTCCAGTCCGCCGCAGACACCTCGTTTACAGCCTGCTCGAACGCAGCCAGCGCATCTTCCGGCGACGAAAATTGTATCCCTTTGAGCTGATTTTTTATTTTTGGGAATAAAAAGAAGTCACACGGTGCTAGATCAGGGCTGTAAGGAGGGTGACCCAGGAGTTTGACTGGCGTGCTGTCCAGGAAGTCCCTCGTTTTGAGTGCGGTGTGCGCAGGTGCATTGTCGTGGTGGAGCAGTAGCCCGCGGAGCCCTGTGTTTGGTCGCTTGTTGCTTATAACAGAGAAAACTTCTGGCAAACATTTGGTAGTATACCATTCGGCATTAATGCTTCTTTGATCCCGTAAGGGAATTGATACCAAGTGGCCAGTCAAATTAAAAAAGCTAGCGATCAAAATCTTACCCCCGCTTCTAGATCGCTTCACTTTGGTAGGCGTTGGCTCATTTTGAAACACCCAAACAGTCGACTGGCGCTTGGTTTCTGGGTCGTATTGATAAATCCAGGACTCATCACCTGTAACGATGTCGTAAACACGCCGAGACGAGCCTGCTGCAAATTTGTTAAGCATATCACGGCACCATTCCACCCGGGCCTGCTTCTGAGCATCGGTGAGGTTGTGCGGCACCCAGCGTGATACTATCCTCCTCACGCGAAGATGGCTGTGTAGAATCTCGTGAACGCTTCCCGATCCAATGTTCAATATGTGTTGAATCTCCTGATATGTAATTCGCCTATTGTCTTGGATTAAATTTTTCACTGCTAGCACGTTTTCTTCGGTAACAGCCGTCAAAGGGCGACCGCTTCTTTCGTCATCCCCCAAAGTTGGTCGACCGCGCTTGAATTCGTTATACCAACGATACACGGTTGCCTTGGAAGGGCCTTCATCCATGAATGCCATTTGAAGTCTATCGTACGATTCATCCGGTTTCAGGCGACACTTGAAATCGTATAAAATCATAGCTCTAAAATGTTCCCGGCGCAGATCCATATTTCAGTGAGACACAATACTTTGAATTAACTCGCAAAAAATGTGGAGGGAAATTTTGAAATTGGATCTTACTTATTTTTACTTATAAATAATCATATTTTCGAAAAACATTATAACTGGCCAGTCTCCCATATATAAAAACTTTTTTTCGCAATACTTTCTGAGGGGCCTGGTATACTGTACAATTGTTTGTTTTCCCAATAAATAAAATAATAGCCTATTTAAAAAGCTTCAAGAATAAAATAAGAAAGAATATCATTGTTTTATTCTTTACTACACAGTACTTACTTAGTTTACACTACCTACTTTATGAATTTCCGTAAAGGGAAACATATGAGAAGCTACCAACTTCAGAAGTAGTTTACAGAAACATCATTATTTTTCCACCAAAGCAAAGTTAGACAATGTCATGAACATGATATTTTATTAACGTTTATTTAAAGTTACTAACTACAGAGGCAGTACCTAATCTAGTTTTGTAATAATTTTTCCTTTATATATAAAAGCAATGTTGTTTTAGTAGATACGCTCCCAAAATGAGGTGACTTTTTGAAAACATATGCTGAGTCGAACATGCTTGATGAATGTCAAATTTTGATATAATTAAGTTTTTTTCTAACCTTTATCTATCGTTTGACTAGACAGTTGGGTTGATTTTTGTTCGATACTTTTTTTTTCTCAATCATGTGTTTTTAGAGATTTTTCGAATATTTCTCCTTTATAATTTAAGTTAGCTATATACAATTTATGCAGACAGGAAGATAATAAGGTTTATTAAATACTGGCTAGAATTAATAAAATAATAATTAAAAATAATTAAATGAATGAATAATTAAATATGTAATGATTGTTTAGTATTCTTGTAATAAATCGAAAACTGTTTTGAGACTTACGTCATTTACTTCCGTGGTAAAACGCTTGAACCGATTTTCTCGAAAATGAGTTATATTGCAACATGCATAAAATTGACGAGAGCGGCTCACAGTTGCGGATGAAAGGCGAGTGGGGTGGGAATTACGTTTTGGGAGCGTCCTCTAATTGATGTACGAAATAATATTAAGATTTTTATCTACTAACTTCAGTGTAAAAGTCTCCTTAGACGACATTTTTGTCAAACCCATATCATCATGTAAATGAGACATAACATAATATTCGTAAAAGGGAAGAAGAAAATTTGATGGCCTCCACTGAATTTCATTGTGATAATACTCGTAATTCCATGCTTTGGTACCCAAATGACTCCTTAAACATTATATTGTACCCGTTGAATGAGTCATGATCCTTATCTTTTGTAGGAAACGAAACTACAAATTGTCTCATAATACCTAACCTACCTCGTTTATATTGTGGTGTTAATTATCCTCGTGGACGCTTCGGTCTTCTTACGACCCATGGATAGGGACGTGGGAAGGACTCTGCATTCTCCTACTGTGACTAGTATAATTATAATACCTACCGGTGTAGTAATAAACTGTTACTAACAACAAAAAACATATTAGGTAATAATATTTAGTATATTACTTTCGAAAACTCTTCCACAAGAACTGTGAGCATAAAGTTTTACTAGCAAGAAATTTTGCTATGATTATTTAAGTAGGCGTCAGATAACTCGATAAACGTAATACAAACATAAATTTCTTTTAAAACATGTTGGTAAGTTTATAAAGACCTTTATTATAAGTTAAAAGAAGCTTATTTCGTTTTTTTCTCCGTACAATAGGTATTAAGTGTTTAGTTTTATGCAGAGTTGAAGAAACGCTTTGTGTGAGCCCACAAACTGTGAAGACATCTTAAACAAGATAGAAGTACATTCCATTGCTTGGTAACAATTCGCAATAAACGCAAAACAACTGTAAGTCCTCTTTATATTTTTCTTTGCAAAACCTTTTACACTAAACGACCGTCATACCGTATCGCTTGTCTGTTGTTAAAATAACATTTTCATGCCTTTATTGCAATGCGTAATATTGTATTTCATGACCAAAGCTGGAAATTCACATTCGCGTGGAAAGCCTCGTGGATAACCTCCGTCTAGGGACGGCGGAGGGTGTGTCGGACTCTTACCGACTAAAACCACACGGTGGCCATCCTCTGCAAACAATAGAGGAGCTCCGGGAACTCCACTGGACCGCGCCGGTGCCCCTCTTATGCTATGCCTTTGGCACGTCCCGGGAAAACAATATTGTTTCCCCCCCAGTAGCACTTGACTACTACGTGCTGTTGTCCTCCCCAGGGTCACTTAATAGACGCCTCAAGTCCCCCCACTCTTAGCGTTCACGATCCCGAAGGTCCCCTGCCAGATGTGGTGGCAGGGGATGCATAATCAATATCTACCTAGTAGATTTTTACAATGGCTGGTGTTAATGATGACATACATAACTTTCTTGATATCTTTTCTGTTATCATTATAAATATCGTACAACACTGATCGTAGTCGTATCGTATATAACAATGAACCCCAAACTCATAAGTACCCATTCGACTCGCTATGTCGTCACAGAACTATGTCGTTTCGTTCCATCACACCGCTCCGAGATGTTATTTTACCGTAAATTATATTCCTAATTAGATATTTTTACGCTTAGTGTGCTGTGTAATGGGGTATGAAAAACTGTAAGGGTCTTAATATCAGCTTACAGACATGTACGGTTACGATCCTTCGACAAACTCCCTTTGTCGACAAAATGTAATTTGTCGAACGAATCTCGCTACATTACACGTACTATACCGCTGCCATCGAACATTTAGGGCAAGCGATTTTAGCCTTAGTGATGGTTCACCGGAAAGATTTCTGACCGTAAAATATACGCTTAGTCGAAAATACTTATGATTTACTTTATTTAGATTAAGGTATTCATACGACATTATTCAATTCAATTCAATTTTTTTTAAATTAATGGCTCCATCATAATGAATGAATGAATGATTTATTTTTTATAATGGTTTTCTAATTCAAGTGTTACCACCACATAAATAAAAAGAATGGATGTAATCACAATTTTACTTGCGATTCATGCGTGGCAACTTTCAAACAAACTACGTCATTAATTTTAAAAAATTAACTTTAATCAAATGTACTTTACAGCTTTTGTTTCTGCAGTTAGAAACAGCACAATAAGGAATTTTTGCGGGTTTTGAACAGTATTTACAGAAACAAGTCATAAGGCGTACTGAGAAAGGCTTTGAAATGCCCTGCACTATGGTGCAGAGTATTGGCACGCGCACCTTCCCACTTTTCCATTATATTCTATCCATTTCTGTGGTTTGTACGATATTGTTAGTTTAAGTGTTAATTTTTGAAATGCCAATAAATCATTATCATCCACATAGTTTTGTGTATGAATGTGGATTGTTATAAGAAAAGAGGAAGACCAAAGAAAACATGGATGGATTGTGTGAAAGATGATATTATGGATAAAAAGAAAGTGAACACAGAGATAACGGCTGATAGGGACGTATGGAACAAAAAGGCATGCTGCGCGGACCCCAAATAAATTGGGATGAGGGCAGGAAGTTAATGATGTGTATGGATATGTAGGGTTTAGGGCACCAGATGTGTGGTTGCGATAATCCCTATTTGTTGAAATAATGAAGCAATTGTTGATGTAGATTAACCTCTGGTAATTCTGGTACCAAATATTTATGAAACAATATAATTATAATAATGTAGTCTACATTATAATATCAACCTAACTGTATGGCTGCGGGGAGACTTCTTAACTATTATAAAATTGTAAACGTCTGTTTGTTTGTTTGTTTGTTCCAGCATCACGCTAAAACTACTGGACCGATTTTGATGTTTTTTTTTTGTTTGAAAGCTGATGATCTGACTTAAAAAATGGTATGGGTTTTGAGAAAGAAAGAAAGAAAGAAAAAAAGAAAAAAAAAATTCGTGGGTTGCGTACTCACCCGACAGATCGAAGCTTCTATGCATTTGCACGAGCGGATAGTAATGTGCGATGGAGTGGAGTGGAATGGACAGGGGATGGGACTGGGGACGGGACAGGGGACGGGACTGGGGACGGGACAGGGGACGGGACAGGGGACGGAACATGGGACGGGACATGAGACGGGACATGGGACAGGACAGTGGGACGGCACATGGGACGAGGCATAGGACTGGACATAGGATGGGATATGGGACAGGACATGGGACATGGGACGGGACGATAGTGATATAGTGAGATAGTGAGACAGTGGTACAGTGGGACAGGACATGGGACATGGGACAGTGGGAAAGTGGGACAGTGGGAAAGTGGCACAGTGGGAAAGTGGGACAGTGGGAAAGTGGCACAGTGGGGCAGTGGGGCAGTGGGGCAGTGGACAGTGGGGCAACGGGGCAGCGGGACAGCGGGGCAGCGGGGCAGCGGGGCAGTGGGGCAGCGGGGCAGTGGGGCAGCGGGGCAGCGGGGCAGTGGGACAGCTGGGCAGCGTCGCAGTGGGGCAGCGGGGCGGCGGGCGGGGCAGCGGGGCAGTGGGGCAGCGGGGCAGTGGGACAGCGGGGCAGCGGGGCTGTGGGGCAGCGGGGCTTCGGGGCAGTGGAGCAGGGGGCAGAGGGGCAGCAGGGCAACGGAGCAGTGGGGCTGTGGGGTAGTGGGGCAGCGGGGCAGTGGGGCAGCTGGGCAGCGGGGCAGTGTGGAAGCGGGGCAGCGGGGCAGCGGGACAGTGGTACAGAGGGTCAGTGGGACAGTGGGACAGTGGGTCAGTGGTGCAGTGGGGCAGGGGGCAGCGGGGCCGAAGGGCAGCAGGGCAACGTGGCAGCAGGGCAACGGGGCAGTGGGGCAGTGAGGCAGCGGGGCATTGTGGCAGCGGGGCAGCGGGGCAGCGGGGCAGCGGGACAGCGGTGCAGCGGTGCAGCGGGACAGCGGGACAGCGGGACAGCGGGACAGCAGGACAGCGGGACAGCGGGACACAGGGTCAGTGGGGCTGTGGGGCAGTGGGACAGTGGGACAGTGGGACAGTGGGACAGTGGAACAGTGTGACAGTGGGACAGTGGGGCTGTGGGACAGTGGACTGGACTGGACTGGACTGGACTGGACTGGACTGGACTGGACTGGACTGGACTGGACTGGACTGGACTGGACTGGACTGGACTGGACTGGACTGGACTGGACTGGACTGGACTGGACTGGACTGGACTGGACTGGACTGGACTGGACTGGACTGGACTGGACTGGACTGGACTGGACTGGACTGGACTGGACTGGACTGGACTGGACTGGACTGGACTGGACTGGACTGGACTGGACTGGACTGGACTGGACTGGACTGGACTGGACTGGACTGGACTGGACTGGACTGGACTGGACTGGACTGGACTGGACTGGACTGGACTGGACTGGACTGGACTGGACTGGACTGGATTGGACTGGTTTTTTTTTTTTTTTGCCTTGGGGAAATCCTCATGGACGCGCTCCGCCCGGGGTAGGCGGAGCCAGTGTCGGACTCTTACCGACTAAAACCACCACGGTGTTCCTTCAACTACCTTAGCCGGGGGCGTGGGAACCCGTGAGTATTCACACAACCACCCCCGACAGGTTCTGGCCCGCCACATGCAGGCGAGCCCCTTCTCCCCGTGCGGCCTAACGTCGGCCGCACCCTCCTAGGTGGCGCACACGGAACACTGTACGCCACTTCACCTCATGGGCCTTTACCAGCAGCGCCAACTACGCCGGCTGTGCCAGCTACGCCAGCTGCTGGTCGGGCAGCAGACTACCCCGAGTCTGCTGCTCGCAGGCCCTACCTCCCGTAATTTTTTATAGAGGTTTTCTTCCTCGCGGTCCAGGTGGTGAAGCCAAGACCCTCGGTCCCAAGAGGCGCGAGAACACTACTCAGCGGGCACTCCTGGGGTTACGAGATCGACGGGGGCAGGGAAAGACAGTCCCCCCGCTGCCTGCCCAGTGGCAGGGTGAGTGCACACCGGGCCCGCCCCTGCTCCTCCACTGTGTCCTCTGCTGATATTAGAGGGACACGTGGAGCAACTCCCTACTGGCCCAGAACGGGCCCCTCCCGTGCCAGAATATTCGCCACAGGCAATAAAATCCCCCGAAGGTTAATCCCTCGGCAGGATTTTATTGCCCGTGCCCAGGATGCACCGGCCAAACAACTGCCGATCCCTCCAGACATGTCCAGAAGGACAAGCAGCCGTCAGGCACACGTGGAGGTTTTCTGGCCAGCACCCCAGGACTGGACTGGACTGGACTGACGTGGGTTAACAGAATTTAACGCGAGCGGAGCCGCGGGTAAAAGCTAGTTATATATAAAAGTACTCTGTGGGAGAGACGACTGTTGCGCCGCACTTATAGGTACAATTGAGCGCCTTGTAAACCCATGCGTCAGCATGCAGTGTTCGCAAACTGGACGTTACGACATTACATTCAATAATTAACATATGCGGAAAATCATGGTTGTCAAACGGCCTTCTAGGTGCGAACACGGCATGCATACGAATATCACACTCAAAGTAATTACAATAAAAACTTTTTAACAAAAAATTGAACCGACGAAAACAGAAATTGAAAAGCGAAAAATAACTAATTATGAGTCGGCGCCAAACGAACTTTTAACAAGCAAAGTGCGTGTAAGTTGTAAGTGGCCGAGCGGAGAACGCATTTTTGGAAAGTTATTGTTTATCGTTGAAAATTTCACGTTGTATTTGATGTGACGTTGTTTTTATTATTTATTTAAAGTAATTTAATGATCTTCGTTGATTGGTTGTTTGGCGCCGACTCATAATTAGTAATTTTTCGCTTTTCAGTTTCTGTTTTCGTCGGTTCAATTTTATGTAAAAAAGTTTAATTTTTAATTTTTTTGTGGTTAAAATCTAACTCCAGGTCTCCATTATGTTGTAGTGTCTAGAACTATATTTATGTGTGTCATGTTTCAACAGAATCGGTCAACAGGTAAGAATTCAGTGGGTGAACAAACACTCATCCCCTGTTTTACTACCCTTATGGGTGGATTTTGATTTTGAAATTTAAATGGGACCAACTTCGAGATATACCTTATCCATTAAAAAAAGAATCATCAAAATCGGACCACTCTGTAAAAAGTTATGCGTGGTCATACATTAAAAAAAAATATATATACGCATCGAATTGAGAACCTCCTCCTTTTTTTCGTCGGTTAAAAATATAGACGTTACAATAGAACACAGGATTACAACAAAGCAACAAACACTGCACAAACATTAACACAAAACGAAACAAGCAAATTATTACAATTTGGCGTTGAAATATTTTATTATTATTTTGACCGATGCATTTAATGGATCTAAATCTAGTGTCCCTACAGATACCTATTATAAAGAAAACTTTCATAACCAATACATTGCCTTTTTATTTCTGCGTAAATCTTATTAGAGTTAAAACCTGTGGTTAAAACACAAAGTGCAACATAATCCCGTAAAGCTTTTTATCTGAGCGCATTTTATTTTTAAAACAAGTAAAAGGAAAACAATATCAGTTAGCTATCCCACGCAGAGTCGACTGCGCAATAAGAATGGATTATCAGGTCTGTTGTACTCTGTGTGGGTGGAAGACCAGCGTTTCTCAAGTTAAACCACAGTCCTATAACTTTCAGATCGAAAGATCCAAAACCAAAACCACCACCACCACCAAAACCTTCAGACCAAAAGAATAAGATAGACGGAGCACGTAGAACCAGTATTGTCCAGTAGACCATACTGACATCGTGAGGTTCCAACCCAGGTTGTACATATTATTGTGTATACCTATTCGACACCAGTAGTACCAGTACTTTTATTAGTTTTATCGTAGTTTTATTTTTATTTTTTAGTACCAGTACGTTTGATCAGATCACGTTGTTCCGTGTGGTGCCGGACGTAAAGAATTTCACCACCCTATCTCTTCTCATGGGTGTCGTAAAAGGCGACTAAGGGATTCACCAGAGGATGGGCAGCAGCGTTCTCTGAGTATTTAACCAACCAACTGCGATCGCCAACCCGCCTGCCAAGCGTGGCGATTATGGCATATCCCCCAAACTGCTTGGGGAGACCTATGTCCAGCAGTGGACGTCTTTAGGCTGAAATGATGATGAATGATGACGTTTGATCAGAGGCTCGCACGACCAAGATTCGCGAGAATTTGCGATAGTCGCGTAGTCGTTTTGTAATTGAATGTGACTATCGCGTGACATTATCGTGACATGATATTATCGCGAGATAATGAAGTTGTTTAGAATCGCTGCCTTTATCTAAGATGGTTAGTGATTGTGCAATATTGAAAATATCTAAAGCCCGAGTTGATATTGTTTTATCATTGTTAGATGTAATTTCATTTGTTTACAAGAACTAGATTGGTTTTTAGAATGATAAAAAAATTTACATGCAGCGGATACTTTTGTATCTACAAAGAATATTCGGATTCTCCTAAAAAGCCGTGCTTTGATCGTGTATTTGTGATAATCAAAGCACCTACACACAACAAAATTCTTCTTTGTCATTTAATTAGCAGAAACCATCAACGGCTTGTAGGATCAGTAAGCTGAAGTGTCAGTGGGCTGGCCATGTTTGTCGAAGGACTGACGGCCGCTGGAGCAGACGAGTCCTTGAGTGGAGACCGTGAATATCGGCAAACGCAGCGTAGGGCGCCCCCTCGACCCCTCGCCAGGTGGACTGACGACCTGAAGAATGTGGTTAGGACTGGATGCGGAAGGCAGAGGACCGATTGCTGTGGCACAACTTGGGAGAGGCCTATGTCCAGCAGTGGACTGTGATAGGCTGAGTTGATTAACGGTCGCAAAGCCGCCAGTGGCTGTCATTCTCTAATTAATTATATGATTAGTGCAGCTTACAGGTTAGTTTACAGGTTATTCCTACTCGCAACCAAAAAATTTATCGAAATACACGTCATAACGGAGAGGCTTTTTAACTCACCTTCTTCTTCTTCGTAAAGAAGAATGCACCTAATATAATGTATAATATCGCAATCATGACCTCTGTGTAAACTGTATTTATTATGAGGTTTAGATCTGCTCTTGACCGCCGCAATCTAGACAGCTTTGTCAAGATGTGGTTAAATGCAATGCTTTATCAAATAGATTCTATCGCAATATCGTATTGCACTAGCGTTTTTATTTTTCGTAGCTTTATTTAATTTTTTTAGTACCAGTACGTTTGATCACAGGCTCGCAAGACCAAGATTCGTGCGAATTCGCGGTGGTCGCGTAGTCGTTTTATAATGGAACGCGACTGTCGTAGACCGACAACCTGGTAAACGTCGCGGGAATCCGCTGGATGCGGAAAGCGCAGGACCGGTCGTTGAAGCGATGCTTGGTGGAGGCCTATGTCCAGCAGTGGACATCTTTCGGCTGAAATTATGATGATGATGAGCTTCTGCCCCCTGCTTTGCAGGCGTGTAATTCGGTTTATCATAGCAAGACGCATATAAATCTTAATAATAAAGTAATAGAAATGTCATCTATGTCTTTTAATACCGGAACGCGTGTCGCCGGTTTTTCAGTACCAACACATAAATACGCAATTACGCCCACTATGTTTCTAGCATTCAATGCAAAATAAATTAAGCCCAAAAAGAAATCCGTTGTTAGAAATGCTGCAAAATACAATTTTAGTGACTCTGCGTCCAAAACAGCACTGATGATCAAGCGAAGGTTCGCATACTGGTGTCTTACGAGACACATGTACGCGGCGACTCTTTCAGGCGCCTGTGCCACTTCTATTATCTTATATTATTTAGATTTCTATGGCAAGACGTTACCGCGTATCCCTCGCGAACTGTTCTATCTTTCCGAAATAAAAAGAAGCTATAATGTAACGAAGTAAAATTGATGAGACTGCTTGCAGTTCTAGTCACCTCGTTAGTTCAAATGGGTGTGAAGATAAGCGAATGTGTGCCATAACCGTACCATAGAGAACCGTAATAGCTCATTATAAGATACGGGACTTCCCAAGGTCTGGGTTATAGCCCATCGTAATGCTTCGAAGGATATAATGGTACACGCGCTAATTGTTTGTGCACTTAAACGAAAAAATAGGGGTGTCCTTAGGTTTTTGCATAGATATATATGTACTACGTACTAGATGCGCTGTTTATAAGAAGAACATGGTTACACGAGTAACCAGTTTTAGTAGTAGTAGAGCTCCTTTGTGAAAGAGCTCGTCCAGGGAAGTACTACCACCGTACCTACTTCTCCGCCAAATAGTGATGCTTGCATTGCTGTGTTTCGGTCTGAAGGGTATGGGTGCCGGTGAAATTACAATCACATGAGACTTTCCATCTTCATATCTCAGTTTGGCGAACCGACTTGCGGTATCATTTAGGCAACAGCCTAGGTGGTATTACAGTTGTTATGGGCAAAGGTAACCGCTTAACATCAGGTGGGCCTTTAGCTCGTTACGCCATCCTAAACTATAAAAAAAGTAACGTACACGAGTAGTGTAGTGATCGCAAAAACCTAAAAAAATATTAATTGACTACAAATCATACAGAGTTTTAACATTATTTTAATCTTTATACCACGAATCATGTCAATTGACTTTCTAAATACAAAGTAAATTTAACTTCACCATTCGGAACTGAATGCCATGTCATCTGAAGACCCATATTCACATAAACTTTTAATGCTTTACAGCTACTCAATCAATCAACTCAGCCTATCGCAGTCCACTGCTGGACATAGGCCTCTCCCAAGTTGCGCCACAACGCTCGGTCCTCTGCCTTCCGCATCCAGTCCCCCCCAGCCACGTTCTTTAGGTCGTCGGTCCACCTGGCAGGGGGGCGCCCTACGCTGCGTTTGCCGATTCGCGGTCTCCACTCAAGGACTCGTCTGCTCCAACGGCCATCGGTCCTTCGGCAGACATGGCCAGCCCACTGCCACTTCCGCTTACTGATCCTACAAGCTATGTCGGTCACTCCGGTTCTTCTCCGGATAATCTCGTTACGGATTTTATCCTTTAAAGAAACTCCAAGCATAGCTCGCTCCACAGCTCGCTCTGCGACTTTGAATTTGTGGACTAGCCCAACTGTCAGTGTCCACGTCTCGGCACCGTAAGTCATGACTGGCAGGACGCACTTGTTGAATACCTTTGTCTTCAAATTTTGCGGTATAGGCGACGAGAAGACTCGGCGAAGTTTGTTTGTTTACAGCTACTCAACCAAGAGATAAACATCTCTATGTTCCATAAATCCCTTCCAAGTTCAGTTAAATCTATTAAATATGTAGGTATATGAATGGATATCTTAATTTCAGCACACCGACATGCTTGCCAAGCGGGCTACGTAAAATTACATTCCTAAGGCTCTAGCCGTGTTAAATACGCGCAGGTATTTTATATCCCTTTCGAGAAACCGGGAAGCTTCAAGCTTGCTCGTAAAATCGGTATTTGCTGCGTTTTTACTTTTAAAATGTGGCTGGATGTTTTTTAAACGGGAATTTTTAACCGATAGGTATTTACATACATACATACATATTATCACGCCTGTTTCCCATTGGGGTAGGCAGAGACTATGGATTTCCACCTGCTACGATCCTGACACACCTCTTTCGCTTCATCTACGTCCATTAACCTCGTCATGTATGCTCGTCGGTTTAGAGAACTCTTAACCTGGCATTTTTTGAGAACATCCGCGATTTGATCGCGATACGTTCGCCGAGGTCGTCCCCTTCCAACTCTTCCATCCACACTCGCTTCGTATACTTGTTTCGTCAATCTCCTCTCTTCCATCCTCTCTATATGTCCAAACCATCTTAACATACCTTTCTCAATCGATAGGTATTTGATGTAAGAAGTTCTTTTGAGGTTTGTGAAAAATCTGTCTCGAAAATTTTAAACCATTTATTTCAGATTTTACATCTATTTTATTACTTAACATTGCCCTTACAACCTCATTTCAGCCGAAAGACGTCCACTGCTGGACATAGGCCCTTACAACCTAATGTTAGTAAATTATAAATTACGAATCGTGATTAATTTATTAAAACCTAAGAGCGTTTAGCTTCACGGCTTTTCATACAAACTTTTAAGTCCCTCTTCTAAGTATCTTCAAACTTATAAAACTGGTTTTAATGAAACTTTAATCGCTTAAGTGAAATACATAGGTCTCAAAAGTCAGTTTAGAATTATTCGAAAATGTGTTTTGAAGCTAAATTTGAGCGATTTTATGTTTTTCGTACAACCCCTAATTACAGGCATTTTTTAAACGTCAGGCTCTAGTTGCACCATTCCAAATTGTGGGTCCAATGGAGAAGAACCGGCAAGAAACTCCATGGATATACTCTTTTTAAAATAGGTTATTGTTTGTTACATTAAATTCATTCAAATAATATCAGTAAAATGTAGGTTAATGTCAGAAATAAACAAAAGTTTAAAAGTGCGAATATTGCCTTTAGAAATAAACCTAAAAAGAGTTGCCATAGTATGTTGGAGCTGAGCTGTCCCGACAGACGGCGCTCGTTCACGAGCATGACGCGAGCTTCAGCCATCGCTTAACGACGACCCGACACTAACGCCACCATCAGCATGACATTATGTACTTTACTTTACTTGTTGATAATGAGTCCCGTGCATGTTTTCAAAAGACATTTTACTGAATTGCTAGAGTTCTAAAAACAATTCCCTTCTTTTAATTGACCGAATGAATTTGAGTCCGATTGTCTAAATCATGTTTTGTACTGTCGGAAAACCGAATGAATTCTAGACCGTAGGGCGTTTGTCCTAATAAAAATGGTACTTAATGGTTTAGAATCCCGGTTTATAGGGATGTTTTTTGTTCTAGCAATGCCCAATGATATTTAGTAAACATACGTTATACGCTTACAAAATAAACGAAAATAATGTTCCCTACGCAGCAGCGGCAAACTTAAATATATTTTTTCTTTTAAATTTCACTTAAAAATAATAATGTAAGTTTAATTATGAACTCTTTTATAATAATACTGTGTAATTATTACACAGTATTATTATAAATCAGGATAGATAGATAGATAGATAGAATATTCTTTATTGTACACCAATAACATTATTAAACTTAGGACTAACATGTAAAATAAGGGTACATTGGCGGTCTTATCGCTAATAGCGATATCTTCCAGACAACCTTTGGATGGACAAGGAAGACGTGAAAAATAGATGGGGGCAGTATGTGGTGCACTTTCATAAAGTTTACTAATATTTAATATAATAAATAAATAAATATTTACCTACCATAGGAAATATTACATGTATAAATATATAAAATAAATTCTAATATATATCCATAAATATATACCAAATATATACAATATATACAAATGTAACAACAAATAATATTCTTTAGTAAATAACGAAATAAAATACGTGTATATCCCAGTGATAACAGTTTAGACAGAGAGATAATGTTCCTTTACAAGTTTTTTAAAAGAAGCTAGCGACTGAGCACGTCTTATAGGTACAGGTAACGCATTCCATAAACGAGCAGCTTGGACTGTGAAGGATTTGTCATAGAATATAGTTGAATGTGCTGGCATCTGAAGACTCAAGTTTTCCGATGATCTTAAGTATCGAGTATGTGTGTCATGAAGGAACATAAAACGTTCTTTGAGATAAATGGGGGTTTTAGGATTAAACAGAGTACTGTAGAGAAGTGATAAAATATGAGTATTCCGGCGAAGCCGTATTGGAAGCCACTTGAGCTTAGTGCGAAATTCGGAAACGTGATCATATTTGCGCAAGCCAAATATAAATCTGATACAAAAATTTTGGAGTCGCTCAAGCTTGTCTAATTGTGCCTGTGTAAGATCTAGATAGCTGGCATCGGCATAGTCAAGGATTGGAAGAAGAAGGGATTGGGCAAGCGCAGTTTTGGTAGCAGTTGGGAGGAAATTGCGTAATCTCCTCAAGGATCCCGCTGATGCAAACAATTTGCGACTGAGTTCTTGCAGCTGATGACCCCAAGAGAGGTTTCTGTCAATGTGGATCCCGAGGTTTTTGACTGAGTCACTTACAGGTATTGTGGTACCATCAAATATAATTTGTGGAAGTTGTGACCAGTCGATTCTGGAAGTCAGCCAAGGGCTGCCGACAACAATGACTTGAGTTTTCGTAGGGTTAATCTTTAACCCGTGCGCTGTACTCCATTCAGATATACGGGCTAAATCTGTATTTATCATTTTAAAAGCTTCCGACAGTTCTTTTAAAGGTGCTTGCGAATATATTTGCAAGTCATCTGCATAAAGGTGGTAGGATGAGAGAAGTTGATTTGAGATTGAATTAATGAATATTGCGAAAAGTAAAGGAGAAAGAACGCCCCCCTGCGGTACACCGGCAGAAGTATTACACCATGAAGAAAAACTTCCCTCAATGGAGATACGCTGTCGGCGGCCACACAGGTAACTATGAAACCAATCAATTGCCGTTGGAGATATGTTGAGAGAGCGCAGTATGCCAAGCAGGATATCGAAATCGACGTTGTTAAAGGCGTTGCTAAAATCGAGTAAGGAAAGTACCGTCAGATTTCCATTTTCCATACCCAGCCTGATGTCATCCGTAATGTGAACTAGGGCTGAGACAGTGCTGTGTCCAGGACGAAACCCAGATTGGAAAGGATTATGGAGGTTGTTTTTACAAAGGAAAGCACTAAGCTGGTTATGGATAAGGCGTTCAAGGACTTTGGAGAGGAATGGCAATATAGATATAGGACGATATTCAGAAAATGATGAGGGATTGGACTTTTTAGGCAATGGAGTTATTTGAGCATCTTTCCATATCGTTGGAAAAACACCACAAGATACAGAGTAATTAAGGATATGACAGATAACGGGAAGGATTTCGTCAAGGACAGGAAGTATCATCTTACGGCTGACACAGTCGCTTCCAACCGCGTTGGATGTGATTGACACTATGCTCTTCTCAACATCACAAGCAGAGAATTGATTAAAGACAAAAGGTGAGTGATCGGGAGTTGGAAAAGATGAAAGGTGATTAATTGTACTAGTTTTAATGGCGCTATTGCAATTGGACGAAGAGGAGAAATGTTGATTCAACAACTCGATATCTAAGTCTTTGGGGATAGAATCTTGGCGCGATTTTCCAATTCCCATTGAGTTAAGAAATTTCCAAACTTTAGCTGGATCATCGTTTTCTACTGAGTCATGAATATGGCGGCGTTGAGCATCCCTACACACCTTATTGCAGTGATTTCGGATTTTCACATATTTATCACGGTTCAAAGAGGTAGACCTGCATTTATATTTGAACTTCGCAGCAGCTTTCTTCTGCATAGTAGCTTTGATTTCGTTAGTCAGCCACGGTGCTGGGACGTGTTTTATTTTTACAGGACGAACAGGAGCATGGACGTCGTATAGCTGAATAAGGCACTTATTGAGAAGATTTACTTTAGTATCGATCGACTCAGTAGTCACAAGATCTGTCCAGTCAATGTTGCCGGCATCCTCCCGGAGGTTTTCAAGATTCATGCCACCAAAATTGCGTTGCAGGAGTATTTTAGGTTTTGCCTTAGGTGGGCGAATTTTGTAAGAAAGGGAAATCAAGTCATGGTAAGAGAAAATGTCAGCTGCGCATTGACCATGTTTAGCGACGTGCTGAGTTGAAGAAACAAGGATTAGATCAATAAGTGAAGGAATACAGTTGGGAAAATGATGTGTGGCATTTAGAGGGAGAATAGACAGGTTACAAGATTGTACAATGGATCGAAGTGAGGAACAGCGAGAGTCGTTTTTAAGAAGACAAGTATTGAAATCCCCCATTAGGATAGTATGACTGTAAGAAGGAATAAGGTTTTCTAAGATGTTTTCAAGAGAAGAAAAGTAGTTGATACTAGCGGAAAAAGAATAGTAAACACCAAGTAAAATTTTCAAGTGATGAAGATTCAATTCTAAGAAGATATGTTCACCAGCATTCGACGGGGGTGGCTGTGCTGACATATTAACAACAGAAAAAGGAATGTTTTCCCGCAGATAAATGGCAACACCGCCACCACGTCTAACTGTACGATCATTTCTGATTAGATTAAATCCAGGTAAAGAATAAGAAGTAGAAGGGAGGCAAGGATTCAGCCACGATTCAGAAACAAGGATTGCATGAATGTTCTTACAGTCAAGATTTGCCAGCATATCATGAAAATGGGCCGGAATACTTTGTGCATTTATATGGACTACATTGAAATTATTTTGAACATCGGAAAAATGAGAATCCAGCGTATCACCAAGTGACGGAATGCTAATAAAACTATCGTCATCACTGCACGCTGTTACGAAACTATCACTGTCACTGATACTACTACAATAAGACATAGGTACCTACAGATTAAAATAAATAAATAACAATACTTATATATATATATATGTATAAATATAAACAAAAATAAGAAATATAAAAATATAAATAAAAAGTAATAAAAAAACTAACTGAAATAAAAATTATTTCCACCTGCCAGTTGTGTTTACATAGAACAGAAACCTTAACTACATACACACCGCTACACGTCCGGGCATTGATTACTTATCAAGGATAAAAGTTACAGTTTGACTGACATAAAAGTGTAAAATAATTAAATAATATCCATACAAAAATGAGGTCACAACTAGTCATACATTAAAAAGTTTCAGAAGACAATAAAAGAACTAAAGTTTGACTGACATAAAAGAGTAAAATATATAAATAATATAGTATCCATACAAAATTGAGAGCACTACTAGTCAAAGGTACATAAAAAGTGTTAGAACTTAGAACACAATAAAAGAATAATATATAATAATGTTATGTGTATTGGCAACACTGTAATCATGTCTTGTCTCTGGCATACCAGAGACAACCATGTCCACAATGTCGCAAATTCTGCAAAAACGTAATACGGAACGCAACATTTGACATTTGCGTTGGTATTCCTATATGTCAAAAATATGTGATAGAAGGTGACAGTGACGTGACATTATTTTATAAACAAAAATAATCATATTGAAGGGTGTTTGGAAGAAATAAATTAATAAACAAGATTCATGGGTAGGAATGACAGTCAGAAAGTAAAATAAGAAGGTACAGAAACATAGTTAAAAAGAACTAATTACCCGGACGGAGCATGAGCACAAATAACATTGAATGCAAAATCACTTTTTGTTAGCGCACGCTCGCTTTTTCCTCGGTGCAGCTGGAGAAGGAGTCTGCCTATCAGTGACCTGCTTTTCAATGTCAGGCTCAGGTTCCGTAATCTTATTGAGCTCGCTGTGGGTGCTAATGCGATGACGGGTACCATCCGACCCCAGGACATGAATGAAGCCCTGCTTAGTCCAGCAGTTGGTTACGCCGAACTTGTCACGTGCAGCCATGAATACTTGATGCCTTGATCTAGTCAAAAATTCGCTGAGGGTTATGCCAGTACCTTTTAACTTAGTTTTTGCAAACCAAATTTTGTCCCGGAGATCGACTTCTTGGAACTTTACCAGTATGGGTCTAGGTTTGCTTGCATCAGTTTGACGCCCCATTCTATGGCACCGCCGGATGTTGCTGACAGTGAAGCCCTCCACTTTGAGACTACCCTGCACAACTTTAGCCACCACCTGTGCTGTGTCCTCTTTGCTCTGCTCCTCAGTGACACCATGCAACAGAAGCATTTTTCTGCGCCCCCGCATCTCCAGAGTGTCCAGATCTCGTCCAAGCGCCTCCATCTGAGTCTGCAGGCAGTGCAGTGCGTCCAATACAAAATTTTTGTAACATGTGAAGTCTGCTGCCAAGTCAGCAACTGTGGTTGATGCAACAGGAGCCTTTTGGAGTTCAGCCTCGAATTTGGTCATTCTGTCCTGAAATTGTGTCATCAATTCGGACATTGATCCTTTCAGTGATTCCATTGTTGAACAAGTGTAGTTTTCGGTGAATCAATGTTGGAGATAACACTCACCAGCAGGTATTAGTTATTACCTAGTAAGTTCCATATAAAATACTATAATTATATTACTTTTTTCTATTTATTTCTTAATTTTAAAATGAGATTAACTTTTTCGCCACTTACTAGCACAACTACCCACCGCCGAAAAGACGTATTCAGGACACAATAATAATAATTTACAATAATAATAAAATAGTTCATTTGGTTTCATCTATACTGGATTT
The DNA here is from genome assembly GCA_949699075.1 of Asteroscopus sphinx. Lineage (NCBI taxonomy): Eukaryota > Metazoa > Arthropoda > Insecta > Lepidoptera > Noctuidae > Asteroscopus > Asteroscopus sphinx. The sequence continues at coordinate 27,619,903 of OX453012.1, forward strand.
TTGCATGCTTAATACAAGCAGAATATACCACTGTTCCTAAACCACCAATTTTATATCTGGTACCACCTGTATTCTACGCAAATAAATGATTCTTTCTTTCTTTCTTTACGCACTTCATTTACGCATTACACACAACGGGATTTTGAAGCCTTAATCGACACGAACACGTGGCTAATGGGAGAACGGTATGTACGTATGCTTCATTTTGGTGCGCTAGTAATGTATCTCCGTCTTTTTTAGGGTTCCGTACCCGAAGGGAGCCAAACGGGACCCTATTACTCTCGCTACGCTGTCCGTCCGTCTGTCCGTCCGTCTGTCAGTCACAGGGCTGTATCTTTTGAACAGTAATGTGAACTAATGTGTAACCGGTTGAAATTTTCTCAGATTATGTGTTGCTATGAGGTGTATCACGAACAATACTAAAAACAAAAATAAAGTCTAAACCTCAAAAATTCATTTTTTTCAACGTTTTTGTTCCTACTCTATCTTCAAAACGGTAATACATACCAGTGTCAAACTTGGTTAGATTATAGTGACTATTATGTAGTTTAGCAAAAAATATAGACATTATGTGGTGGCACCTGCGTAAGAAAGACGTGCAAAAATTCATATTTCGCGCACTGTGGGTTGATGTCTTTTGATAAACTCTCGTAAATTAAATCAGTTTTTATGGGGTATCAGTTCGTTGAGAGGTACGGAACCCTTAATGCGCGAGTCCGACTCACACTTGGCCGGTTTATATATTATATCATTAGCAATACCATGAAAACGTATCATAAATACATATACATGTAGGGTAATGCTCGGTAGGGCCAAATAAAAACTACTCTGATGGGCGAACACAACTTTGATTTTATTATTCACCATAAAATTACAACAACCAACGTCTTCCTCCGCTCAACTTCGTTCTACTCCAAATACAAAAACTCTATATAACCACAGACAACTAGGTAGTTTTTTTTTTTAAAAGCTAGCATTGACACCTACAATTTTAGGAATGCCTTCCTTCCCACAGTCGGCCATCCTGCACTCAGGCTGTCCTCAGACTGAACATCTTACACATAGTATCATGTTATACAGAACTACTAAATACTAAACGAAATTGAACTCTAATGATATGTCTCAAAACAAAGTGAAATAAATACAAACTATTCTGCAAGTCCTAGCACCATTACACAGTAACTTTCTACATCAATGGGAAACACAACATTCTTTACAGGGTTACCTAAGGTATGCAACATCATGGGTTCCTGTTCAAAGGTAAGTATAAAGTAAGTATACTAGTAAGTAAACATAACTTGATCACAATTCTGTACTAATAACAGTAAAAAAAACATTAATGACCTGTATTGGTCATAGCGACTTACATCTATAAAGTAAACAACAATTCAATGAAAATTTCTTAAAAAAAAAAAAAAACCTACTTAATTTAAATTGAAAATAACAATGGGTCAGCAACAAAATAGACTTGAACTTCTAATCATTTAAATATGGCTACGCCCTTATTGTCTTAAGTGTGGTCATGGCCTTAAATACACAGAATGACTGAAAAGTAAATAAAAATTAAATACACACATGGCAATGTACACAGAATACCCATAAGAGTAGACTAGAATTGCTACTTACGGTTCAACATCATCAGCTGGCCATGGCTTCATGGAGTCTGCTGCTGAGCTAGTCCTTCTTGGACCTGCCACTGATCCATCTAACTTTTCCATCTCATACCTATCTTTACCCTTCACTCTGGTGATTTTGTAGGGACCAAAGTACTTGGGTTTGAGCTTCATGCCCACACCATATTGAGTTCTTCTGATGGCAACAACATCTCCCACTGAGTATTGTTGGCTTATTTTTCTTTTCTTGTTGTATGTCCTTAAATTTTCGTCTTGAATCCTCAATATTTGCTGTTTAGCCTGCATTCTCAAATCTTCTCTAGTTTCCATGTAATTTTCAATATTCTCTGGTTTCAGTAAATTATAAATTTCCAGATCTTCTTTGTTTTTCATTTTCACACCAACCAGTAGTTCATAAGGAGACATGTTTATGCTTCTTTGGTATGTACTGTTGAGTGAACGCTGAACACGGCTAACATGTTTGTACCAGTGAGTTGGATTTTCTATGCATAATTTTGTCAAGACAGATATAATGGTCCGATGAATTCTTTCCACTTGTCCGTTTGATCTGGGAATACCTGTCGTTATCTTCAAATGTTGTATACCCTCTTCTTTCATATACTCTTCAAACTCTTTACTTGTGAATGCGGTTCCTCTATCTGAAATGATCCTGGTAGGGTTGCCAAAGTGCTGCTGGTGTACTCGTAGCTTGTCAATAGTTTCCTTGCTAGTAGTACTCTTCGTGGGAAAAATCCAGGTAAACTTGGTAAACGCATCCACCACTGTTAGGATATAATCATATTGCTTCTTCGTCTCCGTCATTGGTCCAAGATGGTCTATATGAAGGGTGTGCAAAGGTATGTCTTCTTTATCAATGCAGTTCAAATAGCCTTCCTGTTTTCCTTCTTTCCTGTTTGCTAATAGACATGGTACACATGTACGCAAATAATCTTCTATTTTCTTCTCCAACTGAGGTATGTAATAATCCTTGCCTATGATGTCTACCATTTTCCTTTTAGCAAAATGTCCATTTTCGTGAGCTCTTTTCAATATCACATTTTCCAATGACCTTGGAACCACTAACTTCTTCTCAGGACCTATAAACAATAATCCATTGTTTAATGAATAATCTTCATATGGTTGCTTCTTCAAAATTTCCATTATGGCCTTCAAGCCTGCGTCTTGTTGTTGAGAGTACTGTATGTTGTCATGTAAATCTGAAAATACAACTGCAACATAAGGATTACGGCTCAATGCATCCACATGACGCATTTTACTTCCTTCACGGTGTTCCACCTCAAAGTCATAGTCTTGCAGCAGGATAATCCATCTAGCAACTCTGGTTGACATTGCTAAATCCCTTTTCTTCATTGTTAGCTCAAATGCCTTGCAGTCAGTCACTAGTTTGAAATGTGATCCAAACAAATAGTGTCTAAACCTCTTTACACCTTCTATAATTGCCAAAGCTTCCAACTCATAGCTTGTATACTTGCTTTCAGCATCGGTTGTTTTGCGGCTCATGTAATGCACAGGATGTAACTGGCCGTCATCAAGTTGACACTGTAACAAAATAGCAGAATACGCCACACTGGATGCATCCGTATGGAGCTCTGTTTTCAACCGTGGGTCATATATCTTCAATACAGGGCTTGAGGCTAGTGCTTCCTTCAGTGTGTTGAAACTCCGTTTATGTTCATCATTAAAATAGAAAACTTCATTCTTCTTCAACATATCTGTCAACGGCTTGGCTATCATAGCAAAGTTTTCAATAAACTTCCTAAAATATGAACATAATCCGATGAAACTCTGTAACGTCTTCAAGTTTCTGGGCTCTGGATAGCATCGCACTGCTTCAGTTTTCCCTGGTGATGGTCTTACTGTTCCATTTTCAATTATGTGTCCCAGATATTCAACCCTTCGTACCATCAATTGACTTTTCTTCCAGTTGATATCGAGACCATATTCAGAAGCAGTCTTCAATACTTCTGCTAATCTTTCTAAAGCTTCTTGCTCATGCGCTGCCAAAATCAACAAATCATCGATAAAAATTATGACTTTACCAGCTGAAATTAATTCGCGAATAATTCCATCCTTTAACCACTGTTCAATCTGGTTGTCCACCTCCAGTTGCTCCCTCAGAGCTAGACGTCTGGGCCGCTGTGCCACCGGCGTATCATCCCTCAGATGTATCTGCAGCTTTATCGGCGCCTCCTTCGTCCTTATAGGTTTGTATGACGTCACCATATTCTTCACCTGTCTTTGGATGTCTCGACCAACCTCGCAACCTACAATTTCTAGATCAGAAACAAAACACGTAACATTCCTAAGCCACTCCTCATTTATGGGCATCAAGTACACATTGCCATGGCCCATATCCATCACTGTCTGTTGTAAAAACTGCTGACCTATTATTATTGCATAAGGCATAACATTGTTTGGAACAATATGAAAACTAACTCGCGTGTACATTTGTCCGTCTACCGAAACACTACTTACAAATAACCCGAGAGAATGCACCTTACTCGCAAGTCCATAAAGTGTTACCGCTGACTGTTCGCACACAGGTGAACCTAAACTCATATAACATTCAACCGACATCAAATTCACTTGGCTTCCAGTGTCTATTAACGCATTTACCGGTTCCCATTTCGTTCCGTTAAAAATGCTCACAGATTTAATCGGTTTCTTCAAAGTTTTCGGTAGCGATTGCACATTTGTTTTGTTGACAACCTGCTGATCAGTGCCCGTGACGTTAGCTGTCAACGCCAATGTCAAACACTCGCTGTCAGTTCCGGAGCCGTCATCTTCCTTGTCAGTGTTGCCAACTGTAATTCGGGCGCGTTCCGAATCACACTCACAGCAATATGTTGTCTGTCTCTGTCGCTCCCGTTGATGCTTCGCAACCTGTCGAGAGTTGGAACTGGAACGCCTTTGGTCATCGCTATCGCGACCAACTTCTCGTTGCCGATCTTCGTTCATCATGGCGGATCCGGAAGTTCGCTTGCTCGCTCCAATGAATACTTTCATAGTTCCGCCGCCTCGACACTCTGAAGAAATATGGCCGAATGAATTGCAGTTAAAGCACTTTACCCCCTTGTGTTTGTGAGGGCAATCCGACGAAATATGCTTTGCTTCACCGCAATTGTAGCATTTTCTCTGCTCGTACCGCTGCTTTTCTGAACTTGTGCTTACGCTGCCATGCGACCGCCTGCTAATATTATTCGTGCTCCTTGTATACGCGACATCCTTTGTTTTTTCCTTGACCGTCTCATAGATTTTTAGTTTCTCTTTGAACTCGGCATATGACGTAGCACCATACAATACGACTTTGTTCGGCTCATAATCTTGGATCCCATCAATAATATATTTTATCGCCACGTAGTCCGCCATTTTACCACGCTTTCCCAGCTCCTTCATCGTCAGCAAATAATCTAAGCATGACTCACTGTGTTTTTTCTTACGTGCACTCATAATTTCATGAATCGCCTTAACATCGATCGTGTCTGAAAATTCTTTCAGCAACGCTGATTTTAGCTCATCCCAGCTTTTATACGGCTTCTCTGATTTCAACCACAGGGCAGCCGTTCCCACCAGACACCTTCGAGCTACGATCAGGGTCTGCAACGGCGACCACTGAAATATTTCGGCGTTGTCGTCTATTTCTTGCGACCATTTGGTTACAGCATAGGTCTTGTCCTGCCCACTGAACCTCGACACCAAGCTTTCTGCTTGCCACAACGCTTGATCTCGGCAAAAACCATGCCGCGCCGAAGACGTTGCCGCGTGGTCGTCATCGTCATAGTCAGTTTGGCGGCTCTGTCGGCGATCTTTTGCGTGTCCAACCATTTCGTCTTTATCTCTGGGTGAATAATACGTCGTCTTCTTCGTTTTTTTCTCGTCGTACAATCGTCGTTTATACTGGAATAGGTACAGCCCGGCCACACCGCGTCGTCCGTCTCAGTCTTATTTGGCCCCGCCCCGACACCGAAATATGAGCAATCCCGGACGATCCCCCAAAAATTGTAGGGTAATGCTCGGTAGGGCCAAATAAAAACTACTCTGATGGGCGAACACAACTTTGATTTTATTATTCACCATAAGATTACAACAACCAACGTCTTCCTCCGTTCAACTTCGTTCTACTCCAAAGACAAAAACTCTATATAACCACAGACAACTAGGTAGTTTTTTTTTTTAAAAGCTAGCATTGACACCTACAATTTTAGGAATGCCTTCCTTCCCACATACATAGCCCGAAAAATTGCCAAACTTAAGTGGCAGCGGGCGGGGCACATTGCTCGCAGAACGGATGGCCGATGGGGCAGTAAAGTTCTGGAGTGGCGACCGCGTACTGGAAGGCGCAGCGTGGGTAGGCCCCCCACAAGGTGGACCGACGACCTGGTGAAGGTCGCGGGAATGCGCTGGATGCGGAAGCCGCAGGACCGGTCGTTGTGGCGATGCTTGGGGGAGGCCTATGTCCAGCAGTGGACGTCATTCGGCTGAAATGTTGATGATGATGACGTATCATAAGTACCAACTGTTGTATAGGTACATTCGTAGGTGGCAACGCTAGAAGACGATCTTCTTACATGTGTCACGAAAATATAAATTATTTACGGAACATTTTAAGAAACATCCTTAATCCTTCCTAAGCCTTTTGCTTACCCACCTATAAATACTCTAAGCCGATTAACTTACAGTCGGGAAGGTTAGCCAATACTGTCTTTTGAATCTATCCATTAGGACCTAAATACTCGGAAAATTTTCTTAGCCCTTTACGGTTTTGTAAACTAACCAAAATGTCGAAATTTTATTAAATTGTGCCTAAGAAACCAATATACAACATACAACGTGTATCAGAAATGCGTGGTCATATTTGAAGAGCTTATTCAGGGCATAGCATAGAACAACTTTTATTATGTGACCAACCCTCAACAATAATAATAATATATCAACATCTCTCTATCGCTCTAAGGTTTGCTGTAAGAAAACTCATTTTTGAGTAAAGCTCGCCGATGTACATAAGCTTTCCTATTGTAATATTAATGTGTATTTGTGTGTACAATAAAGTATAACAATAATAATAATAATAACCCTGAAATCGCGAAAAAAATATCAGCTGATCCTTACATTTTGTCGAGCGACATCGATGGTTTAGTAGGGAACAACATTTTTTTTTTTGCGTTTTCAGGGTTTGTCCCATAATAAAAGTTGTTCTATGTTATGCCCTGAATGAGCTCTTCAAATATGACCACGCATTTCTGATACACGTTGTATATACATATAACGCTTTTAAATTACAATTAATAGTGATTTAATATTAAATTAAATTATTTTTATTGATATAATCACTGAGTGAGTGAGTTTTGAGTGATATAATCACTTTCAATTCACAATTAATAATGATTTAATATATATATATATATTTTTTTTAAATTAGGTTCGCAAACTGGACGTTACGACATATATTCAATAATTTAAATGTGCGGAAAATCATGGTAGTCGAACGGCCTTCTAGGTGCGAACACGGCGGGGTGCTGGCCAGAAAACCTCCACGTGTGCCTGATGACTGCTTGTTCTTCTGGACACGTCTGGAGGGAACGGCAGTTGTTTAGCCGGTGCATCCTGGGCACGGGCAATAAAATCCTTTCGAGGGATTAACCTTCAGGGGATTTTATTGCCTGTGGCGAATATTCTGGCGCGGGAGGGGCCCGTTCTGGGCCAGTGGGGAGTTGCTCCACGTGTCCCTCTGTTGCCAACAGAGGGCTCAGTGGAGGAGCAGGGGCGGGCCCGGTGTGCACTCACCCTGCCACTGGACAGGCAGCGGGGGGACTGTCTTTCCCTGCCCCCGTCGATCTCGTAACCCCAGGAGTGCCCGCTGAGTAGTGTTCTCGCGCCTCTTGGGACCGAGGGTCTTGGCTTCACCGCCCGGACCACGAGGAAAAAAACCTCTATAAAAAATTACGGGAGGTAGGGCCTGCGAGCAGCAGACTCGGGTTAGTCTGCTGCCCGACCAGCAGCTGGCGTAGCTGACACAGCCGGCGTAGTTGGCGCAGCTGGTAAAGGCCCATGATGTGAAGTGGCGTGCAGTGTTCCGTGTGCGCCGCCTAGGTGGGTGCGGCCAACGTTAGGCCGCACGGGGAGAAGGGGCTCGCTTGCCAGTGGCGAGCCGGGACCTGCCGGGGATGGTTGGGCGAATACGGGAGTATTTCCTACGCCCCCGGCCAAGGGTCGGTAGAGGAACACCGTGGTGGTTTTAGTCGGTAAGAGTCCGACACTGGCTCTGTCTACCCGGGCGGAGTGCGTCCATGAGGATTTCGCCAAGGCAAAAAAAAAAAAAGGTGCGAACACGGCATGCATACGAATATCACACTCATAAAAATTACAATAAAACAAGATTACAACAAAGCAACAAACACTGCACAAACATTAACACAAAACGAAACAAGCAAGTTATTACAATTTGGGTTGAATTTTTTTTTTTTTACCGTTGGATTGAATGTATCTAAATCTTGACAGATATCGTTAGTAGCAGAGCACATACGATATAATGGCGAATGTTGACCATAGTTAGTACGACGTAACGGTAGATTAAACAGTTTGCGATTGTGCAGTCAGCTTCCAGCTCGGGGTACGCTTATCATAACTGTTTCAGTATATCGGGACTATCTACTTTCCCATGCAAGATCTTATAGAGAAAGACGACATCAGCTATCTTACGTCTATGGGCAAGTGGGAACATAACATATTATTTTAATAAAGAGTTTTTCCAAATGAGTTGTGTACAATGAATATCGATTCCGATAACGTAGCTCACAGGGACAACAGGGTTTTTGTTACATGTTGTGTTTCAATGTTATTGTATTATTTAATTGATGTAAATAATGAGAATTTCAATTCTGTAGAAGCTTTTTTAACTACAGACAGAAATGTATTGCTGAAGAGTTTGTTGCGCCGTTTCTTCTTCCCAGCATAAACACTGGGAAGCGATGATGGGCGGGCGTTTTTGGGGGCAGTTTTTTAAGCGCTAAATTTCATTGTGATTTTAAATTTGAATAAGAACTTTACGACAGGAAAAGCATAATTCTGCTATAAAAGAGCCTTTTGAAAACATTTAAAACACCATCCAATTTTTTTATAGGCGTGAGGTATCAATCATTCAAATAAAATTAGATTACTAACTTCAAAATTATTTAAATTATTATGAATAATCAATTTGTAATCCAATATAATAAAAAATATTACATGTTATAAGTAAATTATTATCATTTATAACTATTAATTATTATAATGTAATTGTTATGGAACCTATTATTTATTAGTATGTTGCTGTGTCCTTACCGGGTTTCATGTTGAAACTATATAAGTATCTACAGGACTTATAAATGTAATACCAATGTACACATGAATGCAATAAAAGTTTTGAGTTTTGACTATTTTTGCAAAATAAATTAAAAAACACCACTTACACCTAAATCTGTAAAATTCAAAGAATTACTAGTGACATAATGTACATATTTTTAAACCCCAATGCGGATAACCTTATAATAAAACTTTATAATACTACTTTATATACAGTACGAAATGCGGGAAAATTACTCCTCTGTGTAATATGAATATTATAAAAGTGCTCTCTCAAGTAATTTATTTCAAAGACAAGGCTTACTTATTTCGTAAAAAAAAGTTCATATTTTCAAAAAATATATTCTACGTTTAATTTTGAGAGTTACTTTAGTCGTCATCTAATATATTTTTCTTTAGATAGAGGTATTTTTTAAGGGTTCCGTGGCCAAAGGATGCCAACAGGACTCTATTTCTATGCCTTTGCCTTCAATCAAATGTATTATATAACGTGTCCCAGAAATCAACGTCAAGCTGCTTACGGGCAATAGGCCAATGTTGGGTGATGTAATTATTTTGAATTCAATGTTGGGCAAAAATCTAACATTTTATTTAAAACTGAGGCAATTATGTTTTAACTTTTAACTGTAATTGACAGAAGAATTATTCATGGTTACATCACAGAAAAAAACTGACGGAAACTTAATATTTGTAGTCACAGGACTTGAAAGATCATCACAGGGTGTCACATTTTGAGATTTATTTTTGAATCCTTATAATTTGAAAAGTACATGACCAAGATTTTTTTAAATATTTTTCTAATAACTAATAACTGTCACGACTTTTCGGCTTGACGTTGATTTCTGATGCACGATCGCCGCTCGTAATTATTCAGTCGCATGCACAGTTTCGCTCTCGGCCGCTTCACGACCACGCTACCGTCTCACATGCTAAAATGTGTTGAAAAAAATATAAAACTGTACTCCATATATGCAAACAAAGGATGGAGTGCTGTACTTGTTGTTGCCGTAAACATAACTACACATACACAATATCGCGGAGACGTTTTTTGGGTTTGATTTTATAGAAGACCGTATTGGTATTGGTATAACGGGCCATTTTCCGCAACTCCACGCTTGGCGTGTATTTTGCGTGTGGGTGGGAATAACTTGTTTACTCGAGCCACCCCAGCTCCTCGAGGAAGGCCAGCAAACGCTTGATGTTGCTGACTGTCTCTCGGAGAGTACCCGGATTTCCGAAGTACTTAGCCCTGTATGAGGCGACCACCGGGCAGTTGAGAAGCATCTGGGCCGCTGTTTCCTCTGTCTCCATGCAGGCTCTGCACAGAGGACTGTCAGCCACACCTATGACAAAGAGGTGTTTGTTAAATGTACCGTGTCCGGTGTAGGCGGCTGTCACCGTACGTAGATGTTGTTTTGACAGCCGGAGGAGCTGTTTGGTGATCTTACCGTCGATGACGGGGAGTGCTTCCTTAGCCTGTCTGCATACCTCGTGGTTTATCCAGGAGTAGTTGTGTTTGTCTCTAGTGCGTTTCCTTACCAGAGTACGAAAATGACCGAAGGGGAGAGGTATTATGGGTTCAGGTCCTACCGCGTCTGTACTCGATCCCCTCCTAGCGAGTTCATCCGCTGCGTTATTGCCTCTAGAGCCACTATGACCTTTAATCCATTGTGGGGTTGAAGTTGTAGAAGACCGTGATCTATAGTATATTTTATCAAAGACCTACGCCATCTGTCCGTGCATCTATCATAGAACCACAGTCTAACCCCTCCAAACAGTCGTCTAACGCGAGATTTAAGTGTACAAAGCTGCCATCAAAACTGTAAAACAATGTCCCGACTTCCCGAGTTGCCTTTAAAAACTGTTAATGTCAATTTTCGTTGAACCACTGCACACTGTATGGGACATTAACACTGTGATAGAACTATATTTTTAACCGCAATATGTCGCCATTTGAAATTTTCACAGAATATGTGTAATTACGGCCTGTACCATGGCAAACACTAAAAATAATGTATGGAACCTTAGTGCACGAATCAAGGAAAATTACTGGGTTCGGTTCCCACGGTGTGTAATTTTTTTTTTTTTCTATCAATGCAGTTTTTAGATAGATGGAGGCATCTTATGGTGGCTTCCCACGGTTCATGATTTTACGAATTAGTACGCACGAAATGTCACCGCGCACTGTAGGAAGAGGTGAACGGTTGGCTGTGCGTAGTATCGTTTTTAAAATCACGAACCGTGGGAAGCCATTTTTAAGCGGGTTGCAGACCAAGAGCTAAGCTTATGTTAGTTAAGCTTAGCTCGGCATATGGTAATGTTTCATACTTGTGTGCAGACTGCAAACTATCAAAAAGTTCAAGTTACTTTAGATTAACTAGCTTAGCTTAGCTTTGGCATAGCTTAGCTTTTGGTCTGCTACCCGGTCTAGCTCTATTCAGTTGATGGCATCGCTAGTGGTAATAAAAACTTAAAATACCCGAGACTCTAGATTATTCAGTGTACAGTTAAAAAGTTGTCACATGGAAAAAAAATTTTTTTTTTTTTAACTCGAAGTAATAATATTATCCTAAAAATATTGTATGACCAAAATGGGCTGTTTGATGTATCTAACACTATCATAATGTGCGTAAAAACTGTAACTACCCATACGGAAACAAGAAAGTTTACTTACAAACGGACAACTTTCTCGCTTACACTCACTCCATGCATTGGTTGCCTTGCTTTAGTTCAAATTATGTCTTAACCATAAAGGTATTATACACGTCAGTATAGAAATGTCTTTGGTCTTAACAGTAACGCTGGTGCCAGTTTACTAAAGCCCAAGACTGGACAAAGACGTCTCCCAACCGCAAACATTACTCGTATTGTAAATAACGTTTATTTAACGCAATATTTTTTTACTCATAGCCACCGTCTTGAATCACAAAACTAATCCAATTTCTTAAGGGGAATGTCAGCAAAGTGGCGCCCAATCAGTAAAAAAAATATTACTTGTTGAATACATCATTAATTATCGAAAATTCGTTTTTAACGATTGAAGTACAAGCTACTGGGGGCCTAGTACGAGTTTGACACTTTATAATGCTTTCATAGTTTTCGTCAATTTTCATTCATAAACTACAAGTTCCTCCTCGTATCCGCCAGGGGCGCTACTGATTAATGAATGAAAGTCGTCGAATTCGATGGAAGTATCGGTAAGTGTCAAACTCGTACTAGGCCTATTGTGTAATTTAATCAGAAACTATTAACTTTGTAAATTATACTATGCAGTCGTAGATAGAAAAAGTGTGAAAAAACGGCCACTTTTGACATTTTCCCATCTACAACAACTACAGCGAACAATATTTTACAGAGGTAATAGTTTGTGATTAAACTACAGTACCTGTAATAAAACAAGTTTAACCGGATTACATCGCGTATATTATTTGAATTGGTTTTCCTGACGTTTCAAATGCTTTGCAGCGTTCGTGGTCGCAGGAAGACTAAGATGACAATCGTTTTTACAGATATTTCTAAAAGATTATTCTAATTTACCGAACAATTTTTTAAATTAAAATCGTTTCGATACATGCAGTAATCACTCACACTGTCATTATCTTTTACAGTACCTGGCATTGACATTATCATTTATCAAAAATTCGTTTTCAACGATTGAAGTACTGCCCCCCTAGCCAAGTTGATAATCTACAATCGTCAACGCTAATAGAAAACAATCAAAATGTATGGGAATGACATATCTCAACGAAAAAGTCATTCGTTGACATATGTCATTCCCATACATTTTGATTGTTTTCTATAGCGTTGACGATTGTAGATTATCAACTTGGCTAGGGGGGCAGTACTTCAATCGTTGAAAACGAATTTTTGATAAATGATGTATTCAGCGAGTAATTTTTTTTTACTGATAGGGGCGCCACTTGGCTGCTACATTCCCCTTAACAAAACTCCTTAGCTTCCTTAATAATGTTCTTTACAAAATTTCTAAAGAAATCCGCGTTTTCCTTGACCACTTGTATTAAAGCACATTTTTTATTCTGCCTCAGTATCGCCACGTCTCGGCTAAGTTCGTTTAATTATGTTATTAAAAGTTATCGCTCTTAAGATTTTCTCTTAATTAAAATTATGACGGCGGGTGACTCTAGTCAAGTTCTAATAATGTTGTGGTCCAAATGATAAGAGATGTAGTGTTCACTAAAACACACTTATTACCCCGGCTCCACACGTTGGCGCCAACGCTATTCGCATCGTGTCGATCGGGAAAATGGATTTGGCCCGAACGTTGGGGCGAGCATTGGCAGTTAACCGTCGCTTATCGATTTTATCAAAGGAATTATGCGCCAACGTTGGCGATGCCCCCATGGATACGTTGACGGTTTTCTCAGTCTTGCTGCAGCACTCTTGCAGTAAGGTGCATAGAATGATCTTGTTGCTACGGTTACCGCGTCTTGAAAATGTCATGCGCGTGGATGGACGTAGTAGTTATAGATTTTTTATAATAAGATCTTTATGTTTATTAATAAAATATAATAAGGATATTCTCTTGTTTGTCAAAACAGCTTTCAAAGACGACGTCCGTTGTTTAACTATTGTGTTATTTTAATTAACAGTTCAGCTCTTAAGCACTCAATAATCTTAAAGTGCACAGTGCAACATCTATTTCTGACGTCTTTACACTGGCTCTGACGGAACTAAACTAGCATTATCTCCAACGTGTTGACGGTAGGCAGACCAACGCTCGTCCCAATTTTGGGGCCAACGTATGGAGCCGGCCTTACGGTCTTAAGCTGCGTATACATTTACGAACACGAGAATCAAACCCGAAAATTACAGTTTTCGAGGTTCGTTAGTGATACGCACGTGCAAACAATTTTATTGCGTTTCATGAACTGATTTTTTTTCATCTGTAAGTGCGTAAACTGCTTTTGATTATGATTTATTGTCAAAAAAAATGGTACGGTCTAAAGTTGTTTACTAGCAACAGACAATTTTATTTTGAACATAGAACACATATATTTTTTAAGAAAAACATAGGCCTGCTCATGGTTTAAACATTTCACCAGTTAGGTATTCTCTCTTCCCGTTACAGCTAGGTCACGTGATTGCCCCACAACTATTGTCATTGGCTGTGGAGCCAATAGCGGGTTGTTGGCGTGGCACTTGCGTCAGTTTGATGTGCTGCCACTATGTGCAAATAAATTACCCAAGCAAAATGCATTTTTTCATTTACTTGCTTCTATAAAGAATGACTTTTGTACTGGTAATTTTATACAGTTTCCTTCAATAACTAATTAGATGAATAACACGAGATAACAAATAGGTTAGTTATCAATTTATTTGATATTCATTATCAATAAAAATCTCCTTAATCGTATTGAAGATGTCAATCAATGGCAACACTGATCGTGATGTAGCATTGAAACAACGCGGGAAATGAATACCATTACTTGCGCTGTTTAAAACAACATGTTTACACGAGTTATGGTTCCGGAACCACACTGTCATTTGTCATTAGTTCACTTGACAGCTGTCTTGCAAACACACGTAAATTTTATCAACGGTTGCGTCAACTGAATTTGGAACATGCTGCTTGTATGAGATTGCGTGGCTATTTATTGACGTCGATGGGTGAAATATATTATTATACAATGGTCCAGCTATGCAGTTTCCTTGCATTTTTTTTACTAGAAGTGCCTTGTTATAAGGATAAAATTGTATGCAGCGTCAATCCTATGGTATGTCAATAAAAATTATTCCATATTTTAGTCCAAGATATGGTTATTTGTGTATCAAATTTTATCCAAATCGGTCTAGCAGTCTTTGCGTGATGCTCGAATAACCAAACAAGCAGACAATTACAGTTTAATAATATTTAGGATGAAGATAAAGTTATAATTATTAATATGTCGCCACAATAAGATGCTCTGCCGTTCATCTACTAATGATTAAAGTTAAATGAAGAACTCGCCGTCTCCTGTAACTTACAACGAATTTTATGTAAAAATATAAGAGCCCACGATTCAGGTAGCTTTCAACTTTGCTATTCGGGAAACTTTGGTCTAATTAATTTTGATCTTACTTGATTGCCTTGATTACAACATTGACTAACTCATTAGCTGATTGCTTTAACACGAAAATAAACACGGTTAAGAGGCCTTTCACGGTTCACAGCTGTCTCTCTCTATCTAATCTATACAAAGAATACTTGTGGTGTCGCGCCGCTCCACTGCAGTGCCGCACCGCGCATCTCAAGTACGGTTTAACCTTAAGGGTGTAAGTCTATTTATAAAATTTAAAAAAATTAAAGCATGTACTTAGTAAAATGTTCCCATATCGCGTGACTGATACAACATTACCGAGATACAATGTTCAGCGATTGTAAAACTTACTATGTTGACCGCATATTAACGTAAAAGCTTGTATGGTAATGTCTCACTAAAAGGTTTGTTGCTTTAGCTTTATTAACAAAAATACGTTGGAAGCGGTTGTGCTACATTAATAGTTTGTCAAGGTCTTATAAGACTAGGTTCTAAAGAATTGTAAAAATAATAAAAGCAACACAGTAAACAGCTGTTTTCTTATATTATAGGATGGCGAAACGAGCTCAAGTCCCAGCTGAAGTTAAGCATATACCTTTGCCTTCATGTCTCAGTTTGGCGACCCGACTTACGGTACTTACCATTTAGGCAACAGCCTAGATGGAATTGCAGTTGGCAAAGGTGGGAGCACTACGTTTCCCCGAAATACGATCCACCGAAACACGTTTTACCTAAAACTATTCGTCGAATGCATCATTCCCCGCTGCAACACTTAAAACAACAACACTTACAACAACAACAACACAACAACAACACAACACAACAACAACAACAACACAACACAACAACAACAACACACAACACTTACTTTTCTTTTTTTTCGTAGAAAGCACGTTTAGCCGACGCACGTTTCCCCGAAAAATTGTTCATCGAAACACGATTTACCGATGGCTTCTTTCATCGACTCACCTTTGGCCACATTCACAACACATACATGCACACAAATTAACACACATATACATACAAATTCATACTAACCATACTAACACTGCAATTAAAGTTGTACCTTGTAAACAACTGAAAGAAAAATGTAATTTTTACCCAAGGGTAGGAGACCTGGTGTCCTGAAATACAGGCTTACGCCTTTTTTTGTTTTTTTTCCGTGGGGAAATCCTCATGGACGCACTCCGCCCGGGGTAGCCGGAGCCAGTGTCGGACTCTTACCGACTAAAACCACCACGGTGTTCCTTCAACTACCTTAGCCGGGGGCGTGGGAACCCGTGAGTATTCACACAACCACCCCCGACAGATCCCGGCTCGCCACGAGCAGGCTAGCCCCATCACCCCGTGCGGCCTAACGACGGCCGCACCCTTCTCTGTGGCGCACACGGAACACTGCACGCCACCTCACCTCACGGGCCTTTACCAGCTACGCCAGCTGCTGGTCGGGCAGCAGACTACCCCGAGTCTGCTGCTCGCAGGCCCATCCTCTTGTAATTTTTATAGAGGTGTTCTTCCTCGTGGTCCGGGCGGTAAAGCCAAGACCCTCGGTCCTAAGAGGCGCGAGAAAACTACTCAGCAGGCACTCCTGGGATTACGAGACCGACGGGGGCAGGGAAGGAAAGTCCCCCCGCTGCCTGCCCAGTGGCAGGGTGAGTGCACACCGGGCCCGCCCCTGCTCCTCCACAGTGCCCTCTGCTTTCTCAGAGGGACACGCGGAGCAACTTCCCATTGGCCCACATCGAGCCCCTCCCGTGCCAGAATATTCACCACAGGCAATAAGATCCCCCGATCCAAAGGAGACTTATTGACCGTGCCCAGGGTGCACCGGCCCAACAACTGCCGTTCCCTCTAGACGTGTCCAGAAGGACAAGCAGCTGTCAGACACACGTGGAGGTTTTCTGGCCAGCACCCTACAGGCTTACGCCTAGTTTCGGCACCAGTCTCCCGCAGTATACTGTAAATTGTATTGTGGTGAGAAATAAATCTCATCTTAATACTAATAATACAAGAAATGTTATTTTAAGTGAAATATTGTGGCGAGAAATAAACATTATCTTATCTTATCTATCTCCAATATCATATTCACGTAACCCGTAGTGGCTTCCCGTGGAGTCAGGTTTAAGACAAGCTATTTTAGAAAATAGCTATTTTAACGTAAGGGGTGGGAAATTATGATTCTATTACAAGGGGATGATAATTATCTCTTTTTATTTTTTATACTCGTGTTTTCCGGCCTACAACCTCAACCGATGTCACATTATGAACCTAAGGAGACTAGTTTTTGACATGGAAAATTTCATGGACACTCCTAGGGAAGTCTAGGTAGGGATTCTTACCGAATAAAACCACCATCGTGTTCCTCAAAGGTACTTTTGGCTTGCCCAGGATTCATTCTGCATTCACGTGCTCTTCTTTTTGGGTTTTCACTCGGCAGAACCCATGATATACGTTCCGGTACGAAGGGTATACGGGTGCTGGTGAAATTACAATCACATGAGATTTTATACATTTAGACGCTGACAACAGCCAAATACCCCAAATAGGCTTCTTTTAAAAACATTTTTAGCTGTATCTATTCAGTTTGTGGCAGTGAAAAAAATATATGTTAATCTTGATCGTATTTTCTGAAACTGTATTGTGCTCAAAACACGTTTTCTTGAAGTTTTCTCGATAGAAAATAATTGTAAACTAACCTCTTAAAACATGCTTTAAAGCAAACAATCTCTATTATTTGCTAAATATTATAAATAAAATTAAGAAAACATTTGAGAAAGACAATAATCTAAACATTTGTTGTTTCTGTTTTTCAAATAAGCTTTTAGTTTTTTATTAAAAAAATATATTGTTAATTTTCATTCAAGTTGAGCGGCGTATCCGACGTCCCTCGGCTCTTTGCCTCTCTTTCAGTTCTGTACGAAACGACAGTGACCGCAGAGGTCTGATTTTTTAGGTGTTGTCAGCCTCTTTAGATCTCCGTTTTGCAAACGCAATTTGCAATACACTAGGTGGTACCCTTTAGCTCGTATCGAAATCCTACGCCTTAAAATACCTGCTAGAATAAGTTCTCTCTGACAATCTAACCCAATTATTTTTCACATTTCTGGTCCTCCAATTTTCGAATAAAATGTTCAGTTATCACATTAAAATCGTTTCTCTAAAATCTCTTCAAAGTGACTATAAACGGTTCTACCGTGCATCAGACGGCTACAAATGAAAGTAAAATTATGCATCGTCCGGGAAGCGAGCCCGCGCCAGCACCGGTGCATTACCGCGCTGCACGTAATTGCATTTTGGCATGACGTTGAGTGTATGGGAATGAAAATAGCGGGAAAAGTTATTCTTATGGCAATTCACAAATTTACTTTTGAGTCTTTTATTATTTATAACGCATTTACGCGTGCGAAGCGAAATCTAAAGATATAAATTTCTCGATTTTTTTTCGATTTTTTCTTTCCACATTATCTTTTGACATTTGAGTATTGTTCATTGGACAAAAGTGGGTAAATACTGTCAATTACTGGATAAATCTACAGTAGATTCCACAGTGGAGTAGAGAACAATAATTGACAAACGCAGCTTATGGCGCCATCCCCAGCCAGGTGGACCGACAACCTGAAGAAGGTAGCTGGGAGGACTAGATATAGAAGGTGGAGGACTGAATGTTGTGACGCATCTTGGGAGAAGCCTATATCCAGCAGTGGACTGCGATAGGCTGAGTTGATGAAGTCCCAGTCAAGCTTGGATTATTGAAAATATTGGAGTTACCAAATGCTTATTATAATGGCGGGCTTAGAATTAAAACACAATCTTTCTTTTGGGTTTTTTATTTTAATTTTTCAATCAGGTGAACGAAATATTTTTTCTCGTGTATTTGAATTGAATGTCATATTGGTGATAATAATCAGTTTTTTTTTCACAAACCTAGTTACTAGCAACAAAGTGTCAAACATAATTGAATTTTTCCGTCAAAAGTTGACACAACTCGCTATTTTTCTAGCCCCATCCTAATTGCGACCCCTGTGAGCACCTTTATCGTTCCCGCTAAGTACATTGGTGTCACTCAGAGTAGTTTTATTGCACTTCCTCTCATCTTGCATATATAAAATACGTATGTTTGTTTGTAAATAACATTGTGCAAACGGTGAAAGCCATTATGAAAATTTATGGTCCCAGGTGGGTGCCAAAGTTTTGGAGGTGCAAAATGTTTAGTTTATGCATTGTATTTACATTTCATTTCATTGCATTTAGCTAAGTGATCAAATTTAACTGTTGAATTATTTGCATGTAGTTCTAACTTAAGATAACTAAATAAAAAATAAAAAACACTGGATAGGACTGTGTTGCGACATTGGATAGGACTTCACAAGTCTAGTGCGAACTACCTGTTTTAACTTTTAGAAAAATTTATTAATTTTAAGTTACTAGTTAGTTGGTTTTAGGTTTTCTTTTGTTTTTTACTAACACTATATGGATCTATTTGTGATCTGAAATAAAGATTTATTATTATTATTATTAATACAAAAAACTTGTGCAGTTAATTTCAAGGTCCCACGACGGGCGCCAATTTTAATGATACTAAACATTAGTAAATTTATAAAAGAGAAACATGGTTCTACCATTATTATTAAAAATATTTACGCCTTACGGACCGAGGACTAATTTCCCTAATTTTCCGGATCGTTTCACAGTTTAATGATGGCCTCTACAACCTAGATACAGCGTGATAAGCAAATTCCTACAAAATAGTTGTACGCGTGTAAAATTTAATAGTATATCACGAGCAAGGAAACTCTCAAGATTATATCGATCAGCCAATTAATTGGAATTGACTATTTGGGACTACGAAATTCTGTAGAGCTGCTACGAAGTGCTACGAAAACGCTACGATGGCATTGAGTTTTGTTTTTGCTAGGTGTAGATTACTTTTAATTGGTCTTCAAAGTCAGTCACTCCGTTTAATTCTGTTTGGAAGCAGCCAAACAGCAAAAAACTTAATTAGCTGTTGGTATTTAGTACGTACCTACTATTTTGAATTTTTCAAAGACTTATAATTGACCTATCAGTCAGTATTTAAACTTAAACCAGCAAAAATAAGTATTATTATTTTATTCTTCCTGCGACCACGAATGCTGCAAACAATTTGAAACATTTGCAAAAACAATTTTAATAATGATAATATACGCGATGTAATCCGGTTTAACTCACTCACTCATTTATTCATTTATCTTTGAAATTATCTTTTGTTCCACTCGAAGCTCTCATTTACCTACAGGATATAAGTTGCTTTATAACTTTTAATGATGTGAGACCTCACGCAACTGCTGCTAGAAGTTTATGAAGAAGTTTCCTCAATTTTTAACAGTAGAAGCTACATATACATGCTGAAATTTTATTCGCTTAATTCCCGAAAAGGGGTCATTGTACTCATCATTATGAACAACTTTTACTATGGGACCAACCCTGAAATTGCGGAAAAAAAATCTGTTGGTCCCTACATTTGTGTTCACTCAAATCGATAAAATATAGGGACCGCCTGATTTTTTTTTTGAGATTTCAGGTTTGGTCCCATAGTAAAAGTTGTTCATAATGATGAGTACAATGACCCCTTTTCGGGAACTAAGCGATTAAAATTTCAGCATGTATAAAGTTACAAAGTAGATTGTATCTATTAATAATTAGTTATATCGCCGATTACTTTTAATTTGGGGAACGAGTCACCCACGTCCGTAGGAGAGTACCCCTTTTCCGAATCCCTACACGTGATCCCTGAGTGGTGCAAATCAGGTGACATACTGGTGGTAGGCCACGGCCGACGGCTTGCGACCACCCACCGGGCAAAGACGTGCCGCCAAGCGACCTAGTCGTGTTCCGGTACGATGCCCGGTGTAGCCACTTAAGAGGAGGGGTCAAAATATTTCACTGCCATCCTCTCACCTTTGCTAGGCAAGCGTGAACCATCGACATCGCTTAACATCAGGTGAGGTGGCGGTCAAACGCAAGCACTTTAAGTATATAAAAAAATATCAATTTTTTTGTACATAAATTTTATTTTATTAGTATCACTGAAAAGTGGCAGTGGGTGGAGCACATTGCTCGCAGAACGGATGGCTGATGGGGCAGTAAAGTTCTGGAGTGGCGACCGCGTAATGGAAGGCGTAGCGTAGGTAGGCCCCCCACAAGGTGGGCCGACGACCTGGTGAAGGTCACGGGTATCAGCTAGATGCGGAAAGTGCAGGACCGGTCGTTGTGGCGATGATTGGGGGAGGCCTATGTCCAGCAGTAGACGTCTTTCGGCTGAAATGATAATGATGATGGTCACTGAGAAGACTTATTCACCCGCAAGTTACTTTGACACGACATGTTTTTTCATGTCTTGTTTATCATTAGAAAATTGTACGATTGGTTGAAAAACTATTGGTTCTTGGACATAATAACACAGCATTGGTGATTTTACTGTAGCATCGGATCTGTTTTGTGTTCATAATTTTACGTATGTATGCTCCATTTTCCTCAAAACATCAAGTTATATTTACGCAACTTCCCGCGAGGAGGGTTTTCTGATTTGTTTACACGAATTATTATTGTTCATCATATAATTTGCTTTAGTTCGCTAAAGCCAAAAGCCAGCATGCAATAATTATTTACAACAAAGTCGATGTTCAGTCTAACAAAGCAATTAGTATCCAGGATCACCAGATATAAATGAAGTTTTCTCAAAAGATTATGGATTTTTTCAAATGAAATATGATTTTAATAACGGAAGAAGTTAAACTGTATTTATATTAAACCCTAATCAAACCGTTCTATAATAATTTCTTGAAAAATCTTCATCTGTATCTGGCAACCCTGTATACTAATTGCTTTGTGAGTCTGTACGTACCTAAATGAAATCACCGTCGTTAACGATGATTAATTAATTCCATAATAGTTTTTGTACCCAAATTATGAACACGAATACACGAGCGCATCAAATGGGCACCACACTCTCTATAAACAAGTAATTAAAGCTGATGAAACCATACCTAAGCTTGATTACATGAACATTGTGCAGTGTGTCTTTGATAAATTAGAGAGAAATAATAATGAGCACTTAAAGCGCTTCAGAGCGCTGCACTTGAGTTAATGCTTTTCATTCATTACGTGACGGTACGGGTGTTTTGAATAGGAAGCCAGTTTTCCAACGTGTTATTGTACTACTTAGGGCGCCCCCTAGCTGTACCTATGGCAAATACGACAAACACAAAAAAACGAGTGTGCTTTAGACCACACGACTGAAGTAAAATTTCACTAACATATCTCCCTCAATACTATTTCAATGAGAACAAAGGAATGGCGGCGCGGCGCGCGTACATCTGCCGGCGCTGTGTCATGGCCGACATAGCGCGCGCCTCGTTCCCCGCGTCCCGCACTACCCTCTTCGTTCGCCTCACTTTTCGTAACGCATTCACCAGCTTACCCCCAAGTCAAGCGTGCTTAAATTTTTTTACTTCAATAGACATGAAGAATATGTTTGTTTTTTTGTTTGAACGCGCTAATATCCGAAACAGCCAGTTGGATTTGAAAAAATATTTTCGCATTTGATAGCCCAATTCTTGATAAAGGTTATAATTATAATATTTAACATCACGCTTCGGCCCTAGGGAGCCGACCAAAAAGAAAAATGACGGAAAGAACGCAACGCGAATACGAAGTTAAAGCGCGGGCGTGCGATACGACGCACGACGGGTGAAATTTTAATTGCGTCCAAAAATAACAGTGAGGCACTGAAATACACAATATTTTTTTCAAGAAAAATTTAAACAGTTTATTGCAATCAGCTGAATATTTCCTGTGTGTGTCTGATCATAATTCCATAACCAAGAATTTTAACTTTAAACTTGAATCATTTCCGAAGGGTGCCATTAAGAAAAAAAAAACATAACTTCCGAACAAAACGAAGTTCTGAGCAACTTAAAAATATTTCCTGTAATGTAACAAGTTTAATGAATAAATTAAACAAGGTCCTAAGTGCTTGGAAAGTTTTAAATGTCACAATCTTCGTCGCACCTCGACAAATTTCATGGAGGAACATTACGTATTTCCGATACAATATTCTCCATCGTAATAAATATTTACGCGCGCTAAACTTGGCTGTAATTTTTATTTTATTATAGAGTCAAGTATGGAGGAAAATTTTGAGGTGTGTTATATTGTTTGTGACCTTATTCATTTGTACTTTTTATTTTCTGTTCGAAGTTCTCTTCGAATATCATTAACGGCTTCTTACAATTCAGAAGATATCGAACTCTTTTTTCAAATACAATAAATTAAATAGGAAAAGGTGTCTAAGAAAAATACTTATGTATGTTCTTATTTATTTTTTAGTTTATTTATTTATTTAATTCTTTATGCACAACAGGGTACAAAGGCAGTCTTAACGCCATAGGCGTTGTCTACCAGACAACCTTAGGGTAATGCAGAGACAAAGAATAAGGTAGATGCACCAGTAAAGTAGTAAAATATGTTTCGTACTACGGACTTATAATTACATATAATAAAAACAGATAAATACCTATGCACATTATACATATAATAAAATATACATATTATTCATACCTACATATATAACTATAAATATATAACATCAAGATAAATCAAAGTCGAGCTGAATCTGCTAAATTGTTTTCACGGAAATATTTCCTGAACTTGATTTTAAAGGCCAGCCGACTGTTAGCCATCCTGATTTCATGAGGAAGCGCATTCCATAATAGGATAGATTGCACGAAGAATGTAGAGTGAACGAAGTCAGAGCGGTGAGAAGGACATTGGAGAAGACGATTATTAGTGGAGCGGAGATATTTAGTATGTCTTGTACATAGATACTTTAGTTCTTATTTGTTTTATTTATTTGCTGGAGTTAAAACTGCATTCTACAAACCACTCGGCTTATCACAGTCCACTGTGATACATATTCAGGGTTATTGGTAATTAATTAACAATCCTTCAAGGGATTTTACTCATCAATCGACTTTCAATATGACACCGTATTGAATTAACGAAATAAACATCAGTTTCATAGAAAAAAAAATCCTGTACCTACTTGACCAAAATGTATGGAATAGTTGTGTTTTTTGTTTACTTATTCAAACTAATAATTAACAAGTTTAACCGGATTACATCAACCTAGCCAACATCCACATACATCATTATCCTAATTTTAATAGAGAAGATGATTGGCAGCTAACACCTGCTAACCCAGTTCTAAAAATAATCAAGTCCCAAACAGCACGCAACACTGTAAAACATATAATTTTACTGTGAGTGACTACTGCGTGCATCGAAACGATTTTAATTAATTAAAAATTATAAGGTGTTTTTTTTTCATCATCATCATCATTTCAGCCGAAAGACGTCCACTGCTGGACATAGGTCTCCCCCAAACATCGCCACAACGACCGGTCCTGTGCCTTCCGCATCCAGCGGATTCCCGCGACCTTCACCAGGTCGTCGGTCCACCTTGTGGGGGGCCTACCCACGCTGCGCCTTCCAGTACGCGGTCGCCACTCCAGAACTTTACTGCCCCATCGGCCATCCGTTCTGCGAGCAATGTGCCCCGCCCACTGCCACTTAAGTTTGGCAATTCTTCGGGCTATGTCGGTTACTTTCGTTCTCCTGCGAATCTCCTCATTTCTGATTCGATCACGCAGGGACACTCCGAGCATAGCCCTCTCCATTGCCCTTTGAGTGACTTTGAGCCTTCTTATCAGGCCCATTGTGAGCGACCACGTTTTTTTTTAAATATCTGTAAAAACGCTTTTCATCTTAGTCTTCCTGCGATCACGAACGCTGCAAAGCTTCCGAAACGTCAGGAAAACAAATTTAAATAAAATACGCGATGTAACCGGTTTAACTTGTTTTATTATAAATAAATAAATATCTTTGGGACATTTTTACACAGCACCATCTAGTCCCAAACTAAGCAGAGCTTGTGCTATGGGTACTAGACAATGGATATAATAATTATATACTTTTTTTTTATAAATACATGCTTATTATACACAAGAAACATCCAGACCAACACAAGCACTTATGTTCATCACACAAATATTTGTGTCCTGTGGGAATCGAACGACCTCGTGATCAGCAGTCCGACCCTCGAACCGAACCGTATTATTTACTTCTGACAGAGAGCGCCTTGACTTCCATAATACAAGTTCTACTTAGTTTGGAAGTCAAGAGTTCAATTTCTTGTGCCTATGTTTCATGCAATAAACGTTTTTTATTTTAATTTTATAAAACATAGATAATACAATAAAATCATGAAAAAAAAAAAAAAATACACTAGACCACAGACGTCGTCAAATATGTTGTGACACTTGTGACCGCGAAAACCTAAGATATTAATTCAAAGTTGGTGTCTTGATATAAGTTGTTCAAATTGATGACTACAATCAAAAACATTATAGTACAATCATTCCTTATAAGGCACACCCAAGCTGCGACCCAACACTCGGTCCTCCGCCTTCCGCATCGTCTCTTCTTAAGGTTGTTCAAATTCAAATTCAAACGATAAAATGACGATTTCTGTGGTCTAGTGGTTCGAGTATCGGACTGCTGATCAAGAGGTCGTGGGTTCGATTCCCACAGGACACAAATATTTGTGAAATGAACATGAGTGTTTGTGTTAGTCTGGGTGTTTTTTATGTATTATAAGTATGTATTTATAAAAGCAAAAAAGTATGTAAGTATTTTATCCATTGTCTAGTACCCATAGTATCAGCTCTGCTTGGTTTGGGACTAGATGGTGATGTGTAAAAAATGTGAAAATTCCAAAAATATATATGCATATATTTATTTAAATGTTTTTTTACATCAAATAAACAAACAAATAAACCTAATTACAGGCACTTTTGTGACGTCAAGCTCAAGTTGCACGGTTTTAAATTATTGTCGTTCCCCTAATGTAAACGTAATTGCAATCTTAACATGAATTAATTACCTTGTATAAAATCAAGATCAAAAACCCGTGAACAAAACTGCTGAAAAACAACATAATAACACAAACAAAAAACACAGCTACCGAAACGTAACTCAATTATTTGATTAGCATTTCAAAGCGCACGCACCGTGTTTACAGATTGACAGCGACGAGTAAACACAAGTTCGTGTGATTGCAGCTGAAGCGTGTTTAATGAGCCAGGGTGAGCACCCAACCAACTTCATTAAGGATAAAGCACGCGATTATACTGATACGGTTGACTATTGAACCCAGCTCACGGCCAGACCACGCATGAGTAAACCATCGCTGTTACTTTTTTGTTCACAACACTTCCCACGTGTGACGTGGGACCAATATACGGTATGAAGCTGACACTACTTAAACGTTTTACAAAACTATCCCGCAACCCGGTGCAGCCCAGATTTTTTTTTTCCGCTAGAATGTAATCTCTGCTGCCTCTTTCTGAAACATGACGGTCCCACAGAAAGAGGCTACTTACCTCCAATTTGTTATCTATGCCAGCATAGCTGACCCGACCACTGACAGAGAGTGATCTTGCCCGATTTTTCGGCCAAGAACCGCCACTCAGAGTTCCATGCAAGATAGTCCAGCCCAGCCCAGCTGAGCGCTGGACGACAAATTTGGTGTGTTATAACTTTACACGTTTTACAAAACCATACACACGCCATGCATGCCATAACTAGCCTTTTATGTGTTCGGTGGAAGCTTCTATAACTGCGCCCATGCATGACCCAAAACTTGGTCCTGGTTTGGTTATTTTTTCACCTCTCCAGGGTCCGTGTCCTGTGCCTGGGCACTGCTAGCACAGCCTTAGTTACGGCACTGACGCCATGTGCTCTGCGTGGGCTGGGTTTAATTAAAATTCTTCAGTCCACTACTTGAATTAATGTAAAGATTTTGGCAGGCGCACTGCCGCCATGCCGTGCAATTTATTGCGAAATTGGGATTACAGGTAGTCTGCTGCGATTTATAGGATTAATAAGCTGTAGTTTAGTTTATTAATGGAAGAGATTAATTTTATGCTATAATTTTGTTGGAAGCTTAAGCGAAATATTATTTTATGCTGCTTTAGGATAAAACAATAATGCTTTATGAATTATGATTCAAAATGTAGTAGTGTGTTCTTTCTGTAGAATTTTGACTTCCGATGAGACACACAGAACATAATCAGCCCAATAGTGTCCCACTGCTGGGTACGAGCCTCTTCTCAGAATGAGAAGGTTCAGGTTTAAGTACACCACGCTGGCTTAGTGCAAATTGGCAGACTATAAACACCATCGAGAACTGTATGGAACACTCTTAGTATTGCAGGTTTCCACATGATGTTTTCCTGCACCATTAAAGCACGTGATGAACAAATTCGAACTCAAATCCTCCTGCATGGAAGGCAATCGCATTCAGTGTTAGATAAGTCTCGCATTCCCCATTTGCACACATCATTTTCTCTGCACCGACTGACTTAAATCCGGAGTCAGTTGACGGATTTGCAAACTGGCCACAGGAAATCGTGACACTTGTTCTTGCAGTGCTACAAAATCAAGCGATGGTCGGAGTCTTTCCTTTTTTTTAAATAATCATCTATTATAACTATTACGACTTTTCGAATTCATGTGTGGATCAGAAATTTGATAATCACTTGCTTCAACGGTGAAGGAAAACATCATGAGGAAACCTGCAGTCTTGAGTGCTCCATACAGTTCTCGATGGTGTGTGTAATCCGCCAACCCGCACTAGGCCAGCGTGGTGGACTAAGGCCTTAACCTTCTCATTTTAAGAACAGGCCCGTGCCCAGCAGTGGGACAGTAACGGGTGATGATGGTGATAATGATGAACTATTATCATCATCATCATCATCATTTCAGCCGAAAGACGTCCACTGGACATAGGCCTCCCCCAAGCATCGCCACAACGACCGGTCCTGTGCCTTCCGCATCCAGCGGATTCCCGCGACCTTCACCAGGTTAACTAACATATATATATATGTCATATTTAAAAGAAACCTCACTTTTTTTAAATTACAAACACACATCCTTGATATAATTACACATGATACTTTTTGTTTTATTTTTTTTATAGTATAGGATGGCGAAACGAGCAAAAGGCCCACCTGATGTTAAGCGGTTACCTTTGCCCATGACAACTTCAATACCACCTAGGCTGTTGCCTAAATGGTACCGCAAGTCGGTTCGCCAAACTGAGACATGAAGATGGAAAGTCTCATGTGATTGTAATTTCACCGGCACCCGTACCCTTCAAACCAAAACACAGCAATGCAAGCATCACTATTTGGCGGAGAAGTAGGCACGGTGGTAGTACTTCCCCGGATGAGCTCTTTCACAAAGGAGCTCTACTACTACTAAACCTCCTCCTCCTTCTCTGCCCAAACATAGAAAAAAAAACAAATAAGTATCTCGTTACATCCTACGTTTGTGTGTGTGATCAGTGTATACGTGTACCAATAACAAAAATTAACTCCCCGTAACTTCGAACCAAAACAAAATAACTTGGTTACCTACAAAGTTAAGTGGACCGTTGTTTACCGACACAACTTCCAGTCACGCTTGAAACAGTACACCGCACTAATCTCCTCCAGAATACAGATTAACGTACAGGAATATGTTAATAAGTTGACTCGCTTAATTATTTTAATGCAAATCTTGGATTAAAGAAAAACATGACTTCATTTTAGGTATCAGAAGTATTTTGTCCTCGTGAATAAAATACGAAACAACAGTCAACTTTCAGGTTTCAAAATTGCTTTATCAATAAAAACTTGTCATTAATTATTTCACCGCCAATAGGCAAAGACAAAACGATTTAGTACCATTGAAAGAGCCTCCACGAGTGACGATATTTAATTGATCGTCCGGCGCACCCTGAGCCCCGCTACCAACCTGCTGACTGACTAATCTTTTTCCCACGACATGAGCTTTGGACTTTGTATAGCTCATTTCGACACGATAGAAGAAGAAGACCATTATTTCCTCTGTTTGTCAACCAATTTTATTATTTTTGTTTCGTAGCTATTAATAAGCATTTGAGTTATCAATAAAAAAATGTTAATAGTATTTTTTTAATTGTTTTATTCAATGTATGTATGCGTTTTAATCCCCCGTTACCCTCAATTATCAGGCTTTTCAGTTTTCATCATAAATAATACATACACAGGCCCACAAAATATTGTTATTTGTTGTGAAATCTCATGTGAATCCTTTATCATACAATACATATCAAATCCTATGATAAAAAAACCGTGTGCATTAGCGATACATAACTCTTGGACGCAATGAGCATGGTGTATCATTTTTGATACACATTTTATTAACATGCATGTGCAAAAATGATACACTGGCGATGAAGGTGTTAACAAAAGATGACAGTGAATTTTATTTAAATAGAATATTGCTATAAGAAATCCAAATATAATGTAGCATCCACTTTCACTTCTGTACGTATTTTATGCATAATTATGTCAAGCTTGACAGAAGTACCTATCGTCTTTTCCTGAGACATCCGATTTACCTCTCAATTAATACGGACTATTTTAGATCATATTATTATTACTATTTTGAATGAAGAATGAATTTATTATTAACTGTTTTACTATTAATTAATAATTGTACCTCTGAAATTTTTAATATTTTATAACTACCTGCTATTATTTTTAAACTAATTGTCATTTAAAGATTACTAATTTGCACGCCTTGCATGGCAAAATATGGAACAAGGACTTTTTATTTATATAGCAACATCTATTATTTTACACATATTTGCAATTAAAATGATTTGATTTGATTTGATTCCTCTCTCAAAAAAAACTGCGTCAACCAACCAAAACAGTCAACCAATCACATGAGACTTTCCATCTTCATGCCTCAGTTTGGCGAACCGTCTTGCGGTACCATTTAGGCAACAGTCTAGGTGGTATTGCAGTTGTTATGGGCAAAGGTAACCGCTTAACATCAGGTGGGCCTTTAGCTCGTTTCGCCATCCTATACTATAAAATAAAATAAACAATTCGTTAATCAAGTGTGTTTATTATTTACGCCTTTTTTCCATCATAATTTATCATTATCAAAACGTTTTGTAGGCATTTTTTTTATTTTTTTTTATTCTTAACGGGCTTGCGTTTGACCGCCACCTCACCTGATGTTAAGCGATGGTGCGGTCGACGATGGTGCACGCTTGCCCAGCAAAAACCTATTCACTCGAGTCTCGGTATTTTTTTAATAGAACAATTATTCACAACGTTACGTAACATAACGAAAAATGCAAAGAGCAAAATCTAAATTTCGCAAACATCAATCAAATAAAATAAAAAAAACTTCGAGTTAAAGAAACAAACAGAAAATTCCCGCCATGTTGTTCAAAGAGCAAATGCTTTCCAAACAGCGCGCAGCGTGTTAAACTAAGATTGCATATTTTTAGATCACTGAGCTGAAAAATAATGCAATGCTCTAGAAAAGATATTATGACTGTTCCTTATATTCCTTTCAGAGGAATTAAAACCTAATCATCATCATCATCATCATCATCATTTCAGCCGAAAGACGTCCACTGCTGGACATAGGCCTCCCCCAAGTATCGCCACAACGACCGGCAAACCTAATAATGGCTTATAATTTTATAGCATTAAGAAAAAAAAACATGCTGTATTTTTGTAAGCAATTTCCTATTGAGAAGTCATATAAATTAGTTGAGAAGGGTATTTGAGAATTTTTGCATGGGGCGAGCGAGCGCGATGCGTCGTGTTCACCCACCCACATCTTGTTGTAATGAATGTCGACGGACCAAGCGGTGTACAGAAAAACCTAAACTGGTTTATGTTCTACACTGTATCTGCCAAATGTATGTATTTTTTTTGTGGAAATAAATAAATAAATAAATTCACATTGAAGCTTGTTATAAAAGAATTTTTGATTGTTTTTAGGGATTTCATTTGCAATTTTATTGTAAAATATTGTGACCGTGTAACTTTACGTTCATTATAATCTTACAGTACATTTGATTTTTTACTTTCCAAAATTTCATGTCATCATGACATAGTTTAGTTTTTCATTGGACAATCATCACCATCATTCATTTCAGCCGGAAAACGCCGACCGCTGGACAAAGGCCTCCCCCAAAGGGCGATAATCGACACGCTTGGCAGGCGGGTTGGCGATTGCAGTTGGTTGTTTAAATACTCAGAGAACGCTGCTGCCCATCCTCTGGTGAATCCTTTAGTCACCTTTTACGACACCCATGAGAAGAAAGCGGGTGGTGCAATTATTTACGTCCGGCACCACACTGAACAATGGACAATAGTACATTATAATAAAAGTGAGCTAAGTTGTTCATTATACTCGAGGCTGGATTGCATACGACGTTTTTCAATACACGACTTTTATTGACACTAAAGATTCCCAATTTAGGCGTAACTCATAAGGTTTTTTTTAACATTATTGGTTGGCAAAACGAGCTAAAGGCCCACATGTTGTTAAGCGGTTACGGTTTTGCCCATAACAACTGCAATGCCACCTAGGCTGTTGCCTAAATGTTATTAATAATAATAATAATAAATAATAATAAATATCTTCAAAAATCATACCGCACCCTATCGTTGCTCTGTTAGGCAGCCGAGTTGACTCACTATTATAATTTATTACATTATAGTTTTACTCTCTACTAAAGTCCATAATCATCACTACAACTCATCATAATTTTACAAGACTTTACTCATAGATGTATATAACCCCTAAGCAAGGGCACACACTAACGACACCAGGGTTCTCGTAAAGAGCGCACATTAGCGCTTGTCGCTGATGCGCACCCTTACGTGCGAACAATTTATTTTTATAGTAGGCCATTTTATGTGCGACGGACGATAAATTCTTTATGCGTCAACGTCTGTGCCTATTTAGATTTATAAGGTATCTACTAAGAATTTGACGTATTGGATGTTTGTTAGTTTAAAAGGTTTATCGAAGACTCTTTTACTGCTTTATCAATAATGCAGAAAGTCTAATCTTTCATTCTACGAGCAAGTGTGTTTTCAACACACTTGCTCGTAAAGTGGCTCATACTATATTATCACACTATAGCGATAATATAATTTACCTTAAAGTTTATTTTTAAATCGCAGCAAATAGTTTTTATGCCCAAACAAAATTAAATTTTTTTTGGAATAAATCAACTGTATAAAACTGTACATAACTGTAAACTGTACTGTACTGTACTGTAAAATTTGATAAATAAACATTTCATTTCATCAAATTCTTTATTTTTGTCAACTAATTAACATTGATTTGTGTTATAAATAAAAAAAACAATTTATTATATTTTTAATATTAGGCTATTTGGCGGTTTCCTTCGACCATCTGCGCGCGCAAAGCTGTATGTCACCATGCGATTACAGTAATTCGCGCGCCATTTTTCACGAAATTCAATATTTGTCTAAAATTTGTATATATTTTTTTCCTCGCAAGTGTGTTGAAAAACGTCGTATGACACGCGTGAGCATTGACTATTATACTCTCGGCTCCATTACGCCCTCGCCTTCGGCTCGGGCTGCAATCCAGCCTCGAGTGAAATAGTCAACTTAGCTCACTTGTATCACAATTTACATATTGTATAAAACACGGTGAATTTTCGTTGGTTTTGGAAACGAAAAGGGGTTATTGTACTCATCATTATGAACAAGTTTTATTGTGGGCACAGCTATGGAACCATCCCCGAAATCGCGAAAAAAAACAGCTGATCCCTATATTTTGTCGATTTATGTGAATACAAATGTAGGGATGCTCCGTGTGGTGCCGTACGTAAAGAATTGCACCACCCTATATCTTCTCATGGGTATCGTAAAAGGCTATTAAGGGATTCACCAGAGGATTGGCGGCAGCGTTTTCTGAGTATTTAACCAACCAACTGCGATCGCCAACCCGCCCGCCAAGCGTGGCGATTATGCCATAACCCTACTTTTTGGGGGAGGCCATGTCCAGCTGTGGACGTCTTTTGGCGGAAATGATGATGATGATGATGAAATGTAGGGATCAGCAAATTTTAGTTTCGCGATTTGGTCCCCTTGTACAAGTTGTTCATAATAAAGAGTAGGTACAATGACCCCTTTTAGTTTCCAAAACCAACGAAAATTCACCGTGTATATCTTTTTATGTCGGCGTAGAATCCGTAAATATTTCAGCGAAGACGCGAATAATTTCGTAAATTTCGATCTTACTCAGCAACGTTGTAATTTCGCGAAACCACGTACGTACGTGAGTTTAGTGTTTTCGTGAAATTATTATATAAGTTTAGTAATATGACGAAATTCGTGAAAAAATTGTTCATGGTGTAAACTAAAACATGTGTTCTCAGAAAAATTATTTTATTTGCAGTTTTAGATGCAAAAATCACATTATTTTTAAATTGGGCTTATTCACAAAAAAATTACTGTTTAGAACATTTATGTTTACTTTTATTCTATCCAAAAATTAAAACAAAAGTAAACAAAAATGGTCTAATTAGTAAATTGTTTGTGAATTAGCCCAATTTCAAAACAAAGTGATTTATAAGTGACAGTGGTTTTTAGGGTTCCATAGTCCTACAAGGAACCCTTATAGTTTCGTCATGTCCGTCCGTCTGTCCGTCTGTCCGTCTGTCCGTCTGTCCGTCTGTCCTAATCCTTTACAGCTTAATAACTTCTACAGTTATAAACAAAAGTAAATGAAATTTTGTTCAAAAAATGGTTTAGATATAGATCTCAATTTTAAAAGTATAAAAAAATCTTGATAACGTATTTTAGGAGTGGCGCCCATACATGTGAAATGGGGATGAAATATTTTTTTTCGCTGCACCTCGTTTTGTGGGGTATCATTGAATAGGTCTACTAAAATGGAGGTAATTTTTTATACATCACTTTTTTATCAGGTGTACCATCTGCGAAATATACCCCTCCAAAGTGGCTTACAATGTGTCCCCCCCCTGCCATTTCCAAACTATGCAACGTAGAAACTTGTAATCTTCCACTTTTATAAAAACTTTCTTTTAAAATTATTTCTAGTATAATGTGATTATAAATTTTTGAGTTATAGTGAGAAAACTGAAAAATACTTAAGACGTCCTAGTTCATAGGTCATTGACCTTAGATAAAAATGATCTTAGCAAATAATGCTCCTTTAGTTACTTTCTATTTAAAAAAAACACAAAAAGAAACTTTGTGTTATATTAATAACACAAAGTAACAGCGCCACCTAGCGCTAAATTTAAGAATTGTATCATATCAATATATGACACACTTCTTAAATTTAGCGCTAGGTGGCGCTGTTTGCAAAAACTAAAATAGCAATGATTAATATTCGATTTGATTCGTTTGTAATTAGACCAGTAGGTCCTATGGTTATAGGGTTCCTTAAGTATAAGGAACCCTATAATACTGAGCATGGCCCGACATGCTCTTGGCCGGTTTTTTTTTTGTAGGTTTTCTCTGAGTATCAACCAACCAACTGCGATCGCCAACCCGCCTACCAAGCGTGGTGATTATGGCGTAACCCCAAACTGCTTGGAGGAGGCCTATGTACAACAGTGGAATCTTTCGGCTGAAATGATGATGATGATGATAATCCAAAAATTAGCCAAAGTTCATGAAAAGTTTTTATTTACACCAAACGAAAACAAAGACAGTAGTTTTACAGAAAGATTATAAAAGTACAATGGGTCTTATCGCACAAGGCAATCTCTTCCAGACAACCCTTGGATGGACTAGAAGAATGGGAACCTATCGTGGTAAGTTACGTCGTTTTTATTCCTTTTGTTACAAAAAACTATTTTTTTAAATTTATTGTCTCATTAAGTTCTAAGCTAATTTCCTGTATATAATGTATAAAAATACCGTTTCGATTGCCCAGCAATTTTCCAAGAACTCAGGGGAACATCGCTCCTCTAATTTTAACGGGTCATTCCACTTGGCTGCTCATTCGGAGCTGTTGCACCATTATATAATGGCGATGGCAAATTATTGCGCAGCGCATCGGCTTCGCTGCAGAATGCAGGACAAACTTGAAGGGAATTTACGGCTGATATTCTGGCCATGAAATTTACGAATAACCAGTCGGGGTTCAAAAATCTGGCAGATCTGCTAGAGAACAGTGACTTTTGCCAAAACGTAGATACCAAATAATTTACTTTCTAGATACCACTGACATGCAATGTAGAAATACGTACCATTTTCTGTGAGATGAAAATACATTGGACTGCCAGAGGCATAGATACTCAATTTTTAATATTATAGGATGGCGAAACGAGCTAAAAGCCACTTGATGTTAAGCGATTACCTTTGCCTGCCTTAGCCCATAAAAAATGCAATATGACCTAGGTCGTTGCTTAAATGTTATTGGCGTTACTGCGAGTCTCGTGTGATTGTAATTCCACCGGCACCCGTACCCTTCAGACCGAAACACTACAATGCAAGCATCACTGTTTGGCGGCAGAAATAAGGTAATGGTGGCGGTTACGCCACCTATCCTTTTTTTTTCGTGTTGTAAATCCTCATGGACGCACTCTGCCCGGGGAAGGCGGAGCCAGTGTCGGACTCTTACCGACCAAAAACCACCACCGTGTTCCTCTTATGACTCTTGGGCGGGGGCGTGCGAAAAAACTCTTGTAATCGCTCAACCATCGCCGGCAGGTCCCGGCTCCCCGCTAGTAGGCGAGCCCCTTCTCCCCGTGCGGAAACCATATCGGCCGCACCCTCCTCTGGACTGGTGCACGCGGAACACAACGCGCTACCGTCACGGGCCTTGACTGGACGGGCGGTGGGCCACCCAGAGTCCGCCACCCGCAGTCCCACACCTAGGGTGGCTGGAGGTATACACCCTCCTACGACGCCCAGGTCACTTCCTGCGGATGAGAAGAGAGGTTATCGCATCTCGAACCCTCTCCGCCGCCTCCTTAGCCAGCATCACCTCCTCGCAGAACGAGACGACGCCTTCCCAAGCGTTCTCGCTCCCGACCATAGACAGTACCACGGCCGGAAGCGAGAGATCGCTGCTGCCTACTGCAGTGATGAGGTCTAGGGGCTGTGCGGCACAAGCTGGGCACCCCTCCAGTGTGTGCTGCACCGTGTCATCTGGGCAGCTCCCGCAATGATGACAATCGGGCGTCGGCTCCCGGCCTATGCGACACAGTTACTTCCCGAAGCAACCGTGCGCCGAGAGTGTCTGCGTCAGTCGGTAGGTGTGGGCACCATGGCTCCTCTCCAGCCACTCCTCCATGACGGGCCTTGCCGCCGCTATTGCGGCGTGCCCATACACCGCCTATCCTGCCGGCAGGTAGGATGTCACCTATTAGTCACTTTTTGTGGTATCCAATTTACTTTTAACCAAGGAGTTTACACAACCGTTTACCCTCAACATACTCGTAAAAATTTACATATTTTCGGGGAAACTAAGTGAAAACCTTGCAATTTACGGATATCGCTCGGGCCTTAATTCCAAAATATAACATAAACGGTACCACTTCATGGGTGTTTCCTATAAAATTAGGAACAGATGCGTAGCCCGTCCCTTGCTATAATCCGGACATTATGCAAATCGTCAGCCACCAGGAATACAAATGATGAAACAATCACTTTTTCATGTTTTTATTTTGTTTGTAGAAAGTAATTTTCTGTGGCAAACAATATTAAGTTGGCATTCTTAGCATATAAGTTTAGTACAATAAAGAATATTAATTTTCCACATCAATGCAGTTTAGTGGAACTTGCATTTCTATGACATAAAATATTCTAAAACAATTGTTGAGATTTATGTAAGGAAATTCTCAGCAACAGTTACCTTATTCTGCGGCCACGAGAGATGATTTTGAACAAAGCCACAAACAGAGACTATGGATTTCCACCTGCCTGGCATTTTTAGGGTTCCGAAGTCCTACAAGGAACCCTTATAGTTTCGTCATGTCCGTCCGTCTGTCCGTCTGTCCGTCTGTCCGTCTGTCCGTCTGTCCTAATCCTTTACAGCTTAATAACTTCTACAGTTATAAACATAAGTAAATGAAATTTTGTTAAAAAATAGTCTGCATATAGATCTCAATTTTAAAAGAATAAAAAAATAGTTTTTACGTTCTTTAGGGGTGGCACCCATACATGTGAAATGGGGAAAAAAAATTTTTTTTACTGCACCCCCTCGTGTGGTGTATCATTGAATAGGTCTACTAAAATGAAGGTAATGTTTCATACACCACTTTTTTATCAGGTGTACCAACTGCGAAATATAGCCCGCCAAAGTGGCTTGCAATGTGTCCCCCCCCCCTGCCATTTCTAAACTATGCAACGTAGAAACTTATAATCTTCCACATTGATAGACCTTTGTGAAAACTCTCTTTTAAAATTATTTTGAGTATAATGTGATTATAATTTTTTGAGTTATAGACAGAAAACTGAAAAATACTTAAAACGTCCTAGTTCAAAGGTCATTGACCTTAGAGAAAAATGATCATAGCAAATAATGCTCCTTTAGCTACTTTCTATTTGAAAAAATCACAAAAAGTAACTTTGTGTTATGTTGACGACACACTTCTTAAATTTGGCGCCATCTAGCGGCGTCGCACAACACTCTCTGGGTCGCCAATGCTGGCATCAAGTGCCGTGTATTACATTTGGCACTGTATAGCGCCATCTAGCGGCTACTGACATCACTCTCTGAGTCGCCAATGCTGCCGTCTATTGCAAAAACTAAAATAGCCGTGATTAATATTCGATTTGATTTGTTTGTAACACCTACTTAAGGAACCCTATAATACTGAGCATGGCCCGACATGCTCTTGGCCGGTTTTTTTGAGAACGTCCGCAATTTAATTGCGATACGTTCACCTAGGTCACAGATAATATAGGCCTAGGTGGTCCCTCTCCAACTCTTCCATCCACACTCGCTTCGTATACTTGTTTCGTATTCGGATATGTAACCTTATTTTTTTTTTAACTGTCATCATATTTTCTACCCATATTCGATTCAATAAACAATTTTATTTGATCATTACCTACAGTAAAACACTGAATTAATTAAATATTGTACATATTGAAATAAAGAAAGAAAGACATTTTTTATTTTAAATAAAATAATAATAATATATAATATTATTGTAGTTCGGTCCGCGACACCGCCGTGCAAGCAGCTTATTAAGGGCCCGGTCGTGTTCTAAACTAATCGGGCACACCCTATGAAAATACGTGAATGAAACCGTTTATATTAATATTTTTTTATTTTAGCAAAACTCCATAATAATATTTCGTTCGACTATCTTTACTATAACCATACAGTCTGTTTTTTCTCTTTTGTCTTATTTATCCAAATGTCTCTTTATTCAAATAACTACTGATAAATAAAATATAATTGCTAGTTCTGCACATGTAATTAGGTTTAAAAAAAAATTGTGTGTGAAATTGTTAACATAATGTCTTTTAATCATTTTTATTCACGGATTGCATTAAAAAGACATTCCAAGATTGTTTAGTAAATAACACAAGTAAGAAAAAACAGAGTGTAGTTACTTTTACTTTTTACTCCGTGTACTATATGACTGACTGATCTTTTGGCAAACTTCCTTCTTTCAAACAGAAAATTACCACCTGACAGGTACTAAATACATTAATTCAAATTAAACTCACGCCTTCAAGAAAATGTATATACACCCGTAGCATGACCTACAAAAACTTTAATTACATTAAAACTTCATTCATGGTACGAAGTAACAAAGCTTAGGTTGCTATTAACAATTCAGCGAGAGCTCATCATGCTCCACCTTTATATTAAAATTAAAAATTAAAACTTCACGAAGTTCGCCTAACGATCATACTTAGGGAAGTTTATTAGCGTTTAACTGTACCAAGGTTTTATGCACACGATCGTTTATCATCGGCAGCTCTGTTGATTCGGTTTTTTGAGACCTCTAATAGACGATGTTCTTTTTGCGCGATTGAGAACGAAGCGTAACGTTTCCCGCGTTCTTTTGGCACACTCAATGCAAGCAACGTTAATTTGACGACGTCTGTGGTCTAGTGGTTCTAGTGTCGGACTGCTAATCACGAGGTCGTGGGTTCGATTCCCACAGGACACAAATATTTGTGTTATGAACATAAGTGTTTGTGTTGGTCTGGGTGTTTCTTATGTATTATAAGTATGTATTTACAACAACAAAAAAAGTATATAAGTATTAGGTATATCCATTGTCTAGTACCCACAGTCCCAAACTAAGCAGAGCTTGCTTAGTTTGGGACTAGATAGTGCAGTTTAAAAAAAATGTTCCAGAAAATATTTATTATTATTATTATTTTATTTATGGCCAAAATTAATAACCTTATCTATCCACGATTTGCCCTACCAGAGATAGAAATTTGACATTAGCTCCATACAAATTATGTCAAATTTCTATCTCCAGTGGGTAGATACCCACGATTTGCCTACTGGAGATAGAAATTTGACATAATTTGTATGGAGCTAATGTCAAATTTCTATCTCTGGTAGGGCAAATCGTGGAAAGGATATAAATTTTCGCCGTTAGTATGGAGTTGATTACGTGGCCATCTCTTCGAATGCCAATCACAGACTAAAAAGAACGCCGTCTCGTCTGCGTTAGCGGGTGTGTTTCGGTACATTCTATTCTTTCACGTACTTTTAGAACGACCTGGATAGGCGCGGAACGACGCGGCGTGCGAGAATTAACGTTTATTTTGCACGTCGTTCTTTTTATGCGCCGTATTCGATACTTCATATAATGAAGTCATGAAGTCTATTTTCACGTGCAAAAAGAATGCCGTGAAAGAGGCTAACCTAGGCTTTAATATCAGTATGCTTCATTTCTGTCCGTGCGTCTAAACGTCTGATATACACAACATCTTACAAGTATATTAAGCCAGCTCCTGTTGTTGAAACATGCTAAACTCCTTCGAGCGCCGAAGACGTGTGTAGACGTAGGTAATAACGAAAAAACTTCTATTTTATCACAACAACAGCGCTCGAACATTTTAAAATTTGCATACATACGCACTATGTAAGTAGTTTTGATGATATTACAATGATATGAATTTTATAAGCTTTTATTGAAAAAATATATTTATTAAGATTACAGTCAGCTGTTAAAAACTAAATATAATTATTTAAATAAACTTGTCATCCAGTCCTGAACTCATATTCATATTATTTACTAGCTGTGCCCGCGACTCCGTCCGCGTGGATGTCGGAAAATAACATCGTGTCATATTTATGAACACAATGTCTTCTAATGTTGTATACATTCAGACGACTACACTATTTACCTACCATACTATATTTTGTTTTTACAACCAACCGGCTAAGGTTATGGAATTTCATGGAATTAGCCCTAAACTCTTCTCATTCTGAGAAGACGCTCGTGCCCAGCAGTGGGAAGTAATTGGGCTGATTATGTTAAGTTATTCTATAATAGTAACAATATCCAGTTCATTAACTCTTCTCATTTTGAGAAGAGAGCCATACCCAGCAATGGGACAGTAATGGGTTGACTATGTTATTCTATATTTTATAATTTCTTAACTCTTCTCGTTCCGAGAAGAGGTCCGTGCCCAGCAGTGGGGCAGTAGGTAATGGGCTGATTATGTTATATAATCTATTTATGATAATCTATATTGTTAAATATCCAGTTCCTTAACTCTTCTCATTCCAAGAAGTGGCCCATGCCAAGCAGCGGGACAGTGATGGGCTATGTTATGTTATTCTATATTTTCTATAACACTAATAGAATCCAGTTGTATTTTAAGGAACCTGCAATTAACCAACAATCATGACCTCTACTTTGTATGCAACTTAATACAATAGAGGGGTCAAGCTGTATCGCTGGATCTACTCAACCGATTCAGATAAAACATACCCTATATTTTAAGTTAGACTAATACCAATACAATTGATAATGATAATGATAATGATTTTTATTTCTCTCTTCACAAAGGTAGGTACATAATATTTCTTATAACTATTACAGTGTTCTTTCCTTTGTGAGAGACTGGAGTCCGTACTAGGGAAACCCTGTGTGACAGATCACCAGGCCCTCACCCGGAATACATCCTAAGCATCCGAAACATCAGTTAATA
The DNA here is from genome assembly GCA_949699075.1 of Asteroscopus sphinx. Classification (NCBI taxonomy): domain Eukaryota; kingdom Metazoa; phylum Arthropoda; class Insecta; order Lepidoptera; family Noctuidae; genus Asteroscopus; species Asteroscopus sphinx. The sequence goes on from OX453012.1 coordinate 27,661,012, forward strand.
GAAAATTTTTCTTAAATAATACATGTGACTTTATATAAAATTCAAAAGAAAGATATGGGTGTGACAATTTTATATAGTGGTGAGTGGGTGGTTGTGTGTGTTGTGTGGTATGTGGGTAGTGTGGAGGAGAGGTGTGTGGATGGGGAGTGTGTGTTTGTGGGACTTACGTAGCGGAATAAGGTTTATGAGTCATCCTTCTTACGAAGGAATTACCAATATATTTTCAGTAGTATCGTAGTCAAGGGTGTGTAGCCATTTAGTCAATACTTTCTTACATTGGGATTTATTCAGGGGATAAATTTTCAAAATTTGATTTATTTTATTATATAAATAACTTCCAAGAAATTCAAAATGTTTGTGGGAGAAACTAGTGGTAAATATAATAGTGGTGGGGCACACAGCGTGTTTAAGTCGTTTAGTTGCAAGAAAATTGGGAATATATTGTATTTGGGAGTGTTTTTTAAGTATGGTATTAAGAAGGAAAAGTTGTCGCACAGTTAAGAGGCCACAGCGTTGGTAGAGATCTCTAGTAGGATAAAGGAATGGTAGGAACTGACCAACTTTAAGAACTGCTCTTTGAGCTCGTTCTAGTGGCAGCATGATAGTCTTAGGTGCACCTCCCCATATAGTGATGCAGTATGTTATCAAAGATTGGCAGATCGCATAGTACACCATTTTTATAATTTTACTATCTGCAACATGACGAAGACTTTTAAAGATATATATCACTTTTCGGATTCTGGACTCGAGCAGCTTAATGTGTGACTTAAAGCTTAGACATTGATCAATCATAACACCCAAGTACTTGATCATTTCTGTCTTATTTAGTGCAGGACAAGAGCAGACATTGACACATGGATTGGGACAGAAATGAGCGATAATAGAGTGTTGGTCAGACGCTGGTAAGGTGTGATTTCTTAAGGAAAAAGTTATGTATTTTGTCTTTTCTACATTAAGCGTTAATTTATTATACCTAAGCCATGTAGAAACAGTATTAAATCCAGTCTGTGCATATCCATAAACCTCTGGCCACGTGTCCGCTTTAAATAGAAGTGCCGTATCATCGGCGAAAGTAATGATCTTTCCGCTGGGCATGTTGAGTTCGCAGAGCTCATTAATATATGCGAGAAATAACGTTGGACCGAGAATACTACCCTGCGGAACTCCATGCACAATGGGAAGATCATCACTAACCCAATCTGCAATTCTAACTCTTTGAAATCTATTACTGAGATAATCAGCCAGCAGTTCCAATTGATTTCCTCTTACACCGAGCTTTTCCAGCTTCTTTTGCAATAATGAGACAGAAACTGTGTCAAATGCTTTGGCCAAGTCCATAAATATAACAATGACCTTCTTCCTTTTATCTAAGTTATTTACAACAAAGTCTGTCAGCTCATGAATTGCGTCACTGGTTGAATAGCCACCTCGAAATCCAAACTGGGAGGATGAAAGTAGTGAGTTATCTTCCAAATATTTGATTAGACGCTGGTTGATAATTGCTAAGTTTCATTACGATCCGTTCAGCCGTTTTCACGTGATGGGGTAACAAACAGACAGACAGACAGACAGACAGACAGACATAAATTTTTTAAACGATTGATTCGTGTTCTATAGCTTATTTCTAGTCCCCCTAGCCGGTTTTCGCGAAAAAAAACTCAATGTACAGACTTTTCGACCTTTACAGTTTTATTATAGTATAGAAGATTTGCATTCCACAATGTAAATTAGGTGGTAAACATAATGGCTTAATAGCTAGTCACAATTATGGACCCTGTAGGGCACAGCAAAATTCAATTCAATTAAAATTTATGTCATTATACATATAATCCAAATCTCAGATAATAATAAAAAATTAATATAAAAATTCATCAAGGGCGCCGTATTAAACATTTCAATTCATAACAAGAATTTAATACTCCAACACAATAATAAATTCAATGGGTAACTATATTAAAATAATAAATACTATATTTTAAACATCTTATTTTAATATATAAAACAAAGTCAGGTTAGTTATATAATTTATAACTCAAGAATGGCTACACCGATTTTAATGAAATTGGCACACAGATATAACAGAACCCCGATTAACACATAGGCTACTTTTTATACCGGGACGATCAACAGTTCCCGAGGGATGCGTGATAAACTACATTCACGCGCATATCACTCTCTAATAGATCATTGAGAGGTCAAGTTTAAAGAGCAAATCGAATAGACAAACATACCTGGAAAGAAACAGAAGGATCTAATTCCGATCTCGGTTCGCGCGAATTGAATTGAATTGAAGAGTTAGAAGTGCAGACCGGGATCGAACTCTTACACTCAATCAACTCGTCGCGTCTGCTCCAACGGCCATTGGTTCTTTGACAGACACTTTGAACCTAGGCATGATTAACTTCGACCCGATCGAAAGCCCAAGTCATTACTCAAAAGTGGAGCATATTGAAATATTAATTAATTACATTCTGTCTGACCCTTTACCGTCGTTATGAATTTATAAGTTGAAGAAAAGCAATAGGAAATTGGGCCGACAATGTTTTGATGAATGAGAACATAATTTAAAGACACGGGTGAAGGGGCTCCAGTGTTGCCAATGCTATGGCAATTACCGTGTTCTACGGTTTTCAGGCCAAAATCTACGGCTTAAAACAAAGACTGTTATCATGTTTTCGATAAATATATCACTGCATCCAAATACGTCTAGTGTGTATCTTTGCTTGTGAATTCGAATTACAACCTTGCGAAGTTGTCTACTTGGACGGGGGGTTTCCCGATTAGATTATATATTTAAAATTAAATCTTGTTATACTTTTTTTTTTCTAAACAAAAAGAGTAAATTGACCAAATTACATTGCCTTAAAAACAGTGCCATTTGGCCGCTGTTGAAACGTACTTCCTTTTTTTGGCGGTGCTACAGCCGTACATTGATCTTTTTCCATATAAACACGGCTTTTCTACCGAACGTACACGGCCGCCTTAAATTTTTCATTGGCAACACTGTGGGGCTCGCACAAAAACAAGGATTCGTCTCAGTTAACTTTGTTATTATGAAAGGAGTTAAGATGAGCTGTATTTGTTTCATTTTAAATGGGTTTTGCTCGCGATTTTGTTGTGTTGAATTAACAACTTGTATTTTTTTGTTTTCTTATGTATTTCAAATGTCAAAATACTTTAAGTGATTAGACCACCAATTTATTGTACTGTGCTGTTTTACGTCATCATCATCATCATTTCAGCTGAAAGAAGTACACTGCTGGACATAGGCCTACCCTAAGTATCGCCACAATGACCGGTCCTGCGCTTTCCGCATCTAGTGGTTTCCCGCGACCTTCACCAGGTCGTCGGTCCACCTTGTGAAGGGCCTTCCCACGCTGCGCTTCCCAGTACGCGGTCGCCACTCCAGAACTTTACTGCCCCATCGGCCATTCGTTCTGCGATTAATGTGCTCCGCCCACAAGGTTTGTATATAAAAACTTTTATTTTCGTTTTGGTGCGTACAAAATAAGATGTGTATGTTGCCAGCAACAAATATTTAAATAGATAAAGTACCTACCTTAATAAGATACATCTTGTATGTATGTGTCTGTCTTATAAGATAGAATCTAGTTAAGATTCTGGTACAACAGATTTTATTTATATGTTTATTCGCTGAGATATTTGCAAAAATGTAACAAAACATCAAAACAGCGCGATTCCGCTCTGTTCTCACACGCGCAATTAGCCGTGTATTAGAAAGGGACGGTTGCAAATTAAATGCAGCAAAATCCTATTCAATGCTGTTATACTGCTGCACAAATTATTCATCTTCGGCGTAACAGCAAACCACCTTCTATTATCTATTTAGACTTTATTCGTGTCCTATTTTATCGTGGAGATCGTTCTCAATTCGCTCTAAAACGTTACTTGATGCTAGCACTTAACAATTAATGGGTGTTTCCGTAGCCTTGTCTCTGAGAACCGTTTGTAATGAAGAATGATCTTTACTGTATTATTTTTATAGCTGTGTTTTATTTAAGTTTCTTTCTGGTATTATGAATTGTTCCTTTTTATTCGTTTCCATTACTTGTCTAAGTGAATTTTCTTGGTATTAATGAGAATTTTCCTGAGCTTTTTGTTGCAAGAGCTTTGGACAAGAAGACTTTTTCGAGGTGAAATTGTTAAATTATAAATGAATAAGCCCATATGTTTACTAATAAGAGTCCAATAAAGAGGTTTTAAATGGAAAACAAATTGAAGATTGCAAAATTCTATATCTATTATCTACAGGCAAAGAAAAAACTATTCAGTACAATTTTCTCCTCCGTTTGTTAACTGATAGTCATTTTTATTTGTTATGTTTTTTGGCGTAGTTCAATCATAAAAAAATAATGTATTACGTGTAATGTAGTATTATTTTAGGGTTCCGTAGTCCTACAAGGAACCCTTATAGTTTCGTCATGTCCGTCCGTCTGTCTATCTGTCCGTCTGTCCGCCTCTCCTAATCGTTTACAGCTTAATAACTTCTACAGTTATAAACATAAGTAAATGAAATTTTGTTAAAAAATAGTCTAGATATAGATCTAAATTTTAAAAGAATAAAAAAATCAAGATTACGTATTTTAGGGGTGGTGCCCATACATGTGAAATGGGGGTGAAAAATATTTTTTCGCTGCTCCCCCTCGTGTACCCCACACATCATTGATAGGTCTACTAAAATGAAGGTAATGTTTCATACATAACTTTTTTATCAGGTGTACCATCTGCGAAATACAGCCCTCCAAAGTGGCTTGCAATGTGTCCCCCCCCCTGCCATTTCTAAGCTATACAACGTAGAAACTTATAATCTTCCACATTGATAGACCTTTATAAAAACTTTCTTTTAAAATTATTTCGAGTATAATGTGATTATAAATTTTTGAGTTATAGAAAACTGCAAAATACTTAAGACGTCCTAGTTCATAGGTCATTGACCTTAGAGAAAAATGATTTTAGCAAATAATGGTCCTTTAGTTACTACCTATTCAAAAAAATCACAAATAGTAATTTTATGTTATATTGATATAACACACTTCTTAAATTTAGCTTCTTAAATTCAGCGCTAGGTGGCGCTGGTTGCAAAAAATAAAATAACATTGATTAATATTCGATTTGATTCGTTTGTAATTAGGAACCCTATAATACTGAGCATGGCCCGACATGCTCTTGGCCGGTTTTTTTTTTTGCCGTGGGGTAATCCTCATGGACGCACTCCGCCCGGGGTAGGCGGAGCCAGTGTCAGACTCTTACCGACTAAAACCACCACGGTGTTCCTTCAACTACCTTAGCCAGAGGCGTGGGATGGGAACCCGTGAGTATTCACACAACCACCCCCGACAGGTCCTGGCCCGCCACAAGCAGGCGAGCCCCTTCTACCCATGCGGCCTAACGTTGGCCGCACCCTCCTCGGTAGCATACACGGAACACTGCACGCCACCTAACCTCATGGGCCTGTACCAGCTGCGCCAACTACGCCAGCTGTGCCAGCTACGCCAGCTGCTGGTCGGACAGCAGACTACCCCAAGTCTGCTGCTCGCAGGCCCTACCTCCCGTAATTTTTTATAGAGGTTTTCTTCCTCGCGGTCCGGGCGATGAAGCCAAGACCCTCGGTCCCAAGAGGCGCGAGAATACTACTCAGCGGGCACTCCTGGGCTTACGAGATCGACGGGGGCAGTGAAGGACAGCCCCCCGCTGCTTGCCCAGTGGCAGGGTGAGTGCACACCGGGCCCACACCTGCTCCTCCACTGTGCCCTCTGTTGGCAACAGAGGGACACGTGGAGCAACTCCCCACTGGTCCTGAACGGGCCCCTCCCGCGCCAGAATATTCGCTACAGGCAGTAAAATCCCCCGAAGGTTAATCCCTCGAAAGGATTTTATTGCCCGTATCCAGGATGCACCGGCCAAACAATTGCCATTCCCTCCAGACGTGTCCAGAAGGACATGCAGCCGTCAGACACACGTGGAAGTTTTCTGGCCAGCACCCCACCATTGGGCTACCTCTCCTTACCTCGTACCACAGATAACCTCGTACGGAACCCCTGGGCTAGTCCGTTTTTATTTTTATTTTTTTGTAGTTAAAGTAATCTACTATATAAAAATAAGTCGGGTTTTCCTTCCTGACGCTATAACTCCAGAACGCACGAACCGATTTCCACGGTTTTGCATTCGTTGGAAAGGTCTCGGGCTCCGTGAGGTTTATATCAAAGAAAGTTTTGAGAAAGAAAGAAAGAAAAAAAGAAAAAAATTAATTCGTGAGTTGCGTACTCACCCGACAGATTGAAGCTTCTATGCTTGCACGAGCGGATAGTAATGTACGATGGAGTGGAGTGGAGTGGGCAGGGGATGGGACTGGGGACGGGAATGGGGACGGGACTGGGGCGGGACAGGGGACGGGACAGGGGACGGGACAGGGGACGGAACATGGGACGGGAAATGGGACGGGACAGTGGACGGCACATGGGACGAGACATAGGACTGGACATAGGATGGGATATGGGACAGGACATGGGACATGGGACGGGACGATAGTGATATAGTGGGACAGTGGGACAGTTGGGCAGTGGGACAGTGGGGCAGTGGGACAGTTGGACAGTGGGAAGGAGGGCCGGTGGGACAGTGGGACGGTGGGACCGTGGGACGGTGGGGCAGTGGGACGGTGGGACAGAGGGGCAGTGGTACAGTGGAGCAGTGGGTCAGTGGGGCAGTGGACAGTGGGGCAGTGGGACGGTGGCACGGTGGGGAAGTGGGGCAGTGGGGCAGTGGTACGGTGGGGCAGTGGGACAGTGGGGCAGTGGGACAGTGGGGCAGTTGGACAGTGGGGCAGTTGGGCAGTGGGACAGTGGAGCAGATGGGGCAATGGGTCAGGGGGCCGTGGGGCAGTGGGGCATTGGGGCTGTGGGGCAGTGGTACAGAGGGGAAGTGGGGTAGTGGGACAGTGGGGCAGTGGGACGGTAGGGCAGTGTGACGGTGGGCCAGTGGGGCAGTGGGACAGTGGGGCAGTGGGACAGTGGGGCTGTTGGACAGTGGGACAGTTGGGGCAGTGGGGCAGTTGGGGTAATGGGACAGTTGGGGCAGTGGGGCAGTGGGACAGTGGGACAGTGGGGCAGTGGACTGGACTGGACTGACGTGGGTTAGCAGAATTTAACGCGAGCGGAGCCGCGGGTAAAAGCTAGTTAGTAATAATATAACTAACGGCCAAAATTAATATCCAATCTATCCACGATTTACCCTACTGGAGATAGAAATTTGACATATTCAATTTCTATCTCTAGTAGGGCAAATCGTGGATAGATTGGATATTAATTTTGGCCGTAAGACACTAAATTGCTATCTTCAAATATAATACCTGAAACTCAACTCTTTAATACAAACAAACTACACAGCAAAGCTAGCTATCCCGATACTATCACTAGTAATCAATCTAATACGAACAAGCATCCATTGAGTGACGTCAGAGCCGCCAGCGATCAATTGTTCGTGAAATTGGGAGCTCCAGTCATCGGCAGACATGTTCCAACGTCGGCGTTGATAGATGTCTAGTAATTTAGTGACGTGTTTCTGAATTCTCAATTGCAACGTCATTTTAATTACGCGCTGACGCGAGACTAGCAGTGACGTATATACGGCATAGGTACATTATTTTCATACATGAAGTGATTGGATTTGTGCAATTTTAAAAGAATACAAAATATTAATCATAATCATTCTTCTCATGGATGTCGTAAAAGGTGACTGAGGGATTCACCAGAGGATGGGCAGCAGCGTTCTCTGAGTATATAACGTACTATTATTGATCGAAGTATATAACCAACCAACTGTGATCGCCAACCCGCCTGCCAAGCGTGGCGATTATGGCATATCCTCCCAACATATGCTTGGGGGAGGACTATGTCCAACAACAGTGGACGTCTTTTGGCTGAAATGATGTATGGATGTATAGATGTGTGGATATTTGTTACTCTTTCAATTAAATTTGGCATACAGATAACTTTCTAGTCTTCATAAATAATCTCTTAAACAAATTTCACTTTTACTTTACAATTTTATTTGACTTTCCATCTTCATGTCTCAGTTTGGCGAACCGACTTGCGGTACCATTTAGGCAACAGCCTAGGTGGTGTTGAAGTTGTTATGGGCAAAGGTAAACGCTTAACATCAGGTGGGCCTTTAGCTCGTTTCGCCATCCTATACTATAAAAAAAATAAAAATAATTAAGTAACTAATTTTGAGTGGGCGCCAAACATCATAATTAAAATTAGGTACTAAAAAAAAGACTAAACAAAACAAACACAACGTGAAATCTTTAGCAACAAACAATAACATAACATAACATAGATCACGCCTGTATTTCCCCGAAGGGGTAGGCAGAAGTATATAGTACACCCACATTTCGCCAGTTATGTTATAAGTCCCATGTAATAAGGGGCAAGCTTATTGCCATTAACCGGGCACAAATCCAGACTCCGGGCTGCTAATGAGAATTTCCTAATGAAAAAACCCAATAACACTTTTGCCCGACCCGGGAATTGAACCCAGGACCCCACGCTCAGCAGTCACGCTTGTAACCACTAGACCAACGAGGCAATACAACAAATAATAACTTTCTCAAAATATGCTCCCTGCACGACCACTTGCAAGTTTGCACACTTGCAACACTCACGAAGTTTGCTTGTTTGTTTGACGCCAGCGCCATCTCAAAATTAGTTCCTTGTGTATTCCTGTGACAATGCAAAGAAACAAAATTTTAAACCACCTAAGACAATACCTGTTGTGGCGTAACTTGGGAGAGGCCTATGACCAGTAGTGGACTGCGATAGGCTATGTTGATATTGATTGATATAAGACAATACCTGCGTCTACAAAAAAAAAAAAAAAAACCCACTTCAAAGTAAGTCTAGTCCCAACTTAAACGTCGAACGTTTGCCGTAATCTAACATCGTACATGTATGAAAACGTCAAGCCGAATGTAGGACAATCCCCCGGGGGACTGGATGACCCCACGATCACACGAGCCGACGTAAATCAAATCTGACTTATTGGAATAGAAATCGAGACGGGACAGTTCTATTCGTTATATTACTGCATGATTCGTTTTAATCTAGAACCTATGATGGCTTTTTCAGTTTTAATGCTGGTTTTGTTAATGTAATGGAGTTGAATTTATTAGTATGTTATATGTTTATTTTATTATATGTATAATGTACATAGGTATTTATCTATTTTTATTATATGTAATTATAAGTCCGTAGTACGAAACATATTTTACTACTTTACTGGTGCATCTACCTTATTCTTTGTCTCTGCATTGCCCTAAGGTTGTCTGGTAGAGAACGCCTATGGCGTTAAGACCGCCTTTGTACCCTATTGTGCATAAATAATTAAATAAATAAATATTTTACCAGCAATACCAATAATTTAGGTGCCAAGTTTCGCCCATGCTCTCTCTAGCCAATATCAATGAAGGAATTTTATTGAAGGATGGATGCTTAACTTTTTAGGGTTCCGTACCCAAAGGGTGCCAAACGGGACCCTACTACTCTCTTTACACCACCGTCCGTCCGTCTGTCTGTCACAGGGCTGTATCTTTTAAATGGTAATAGTTAGCTGGTTGAAATTTTCTCAAAATATGTGTTGCTATGATTCCAATCACGACAAATACTAAAAATTTAAAAAGTCTAAAACCAAAGGGGGTCCCCATACAAGAAACCTCGAAAACCAAAGGGGGTCCCCATACAAGAAACCTCGAAAAACATGCATGGAACACGAACGAAAACAGAAACTGAAAAGCGAAAAATAAAATGAAGCTTTTTAGTCTTAATGCTAAACTAAACTTAATACTCCTAACTAAACTAATGTAAATAACTAATTATGAGTCGGCGCCAAACAAACAATCAACGAAGATCATTAAATTACTTAATACTAATAAAAACAAAATAACATCAAATACTACATGAAATTTTTCACGATACACTATACACGAGGAAATCCTAACCAAAACATGTTTTGTTATGACGCTCAAAGTGCTGACGCTAGAACATAGAGAGCAGGATAGTCGTGTGATATTGATTATTATCAATGCCACATATACAAGCTATAGCCGTCTGGTCTATAATGCTCCACTTGCTCGTGTAAAGCCGCTTCACCAGCCATTGAAATTTAATCCAACATCTCAAAACCGCCTAAAATTTCTCCAATATTTAAATATTCAACGTTCAGCATATTTTTTTCTAGAATGACGTGACAATCTCTCCATTCATGTTTATCAAAGGCTTTGACAGCTTTTAAAAATGAAGAGGAATATTCAAACAGGGATAAAAACTGTCCTCTGGAAGTTTCCAGATAATTAAGCAACATTTAACGCCTCGACTGTGACGTGATTGTTACCTAAGAATCGTACCCGGGTCCTCTTGCGATGAGGAGGCTTTTATTTTACTGTATTTTATCTGTAGGAGAATGGATTTTTTTTTGAATAGATTCTGGCCACTTCAATGGCGTTTTCAGTGGCGGCGAACAGTTCATCTCTTGTGCAGGTGTTCGGGCACAAGGGACACGTTAGAAAGTGCGACATGGATTGCTCTGGGTCACCCCAGTCACAGTATGCAAGACTAGGGTCCCTAAACCCACATTCACACATACTAAGTCTACAGCAACCAACCTGGGTGCGAAGGCGATTAAGTGACTTCCACACTGGCCACTGTAGATCGTGTCCTGGTGGCCTCGTTCTATTCAAAAAACATCTAAACAAAACAGTTACCTATACTTTTTTTTTTTAATTTATTTGACTGCCTCCTTGGTCTAGTGGTTGCAAGCGCGACTGCTGAGCATGGGGTCCTGGGTTCGATTCCCGGGTCGGGCAAAGTGTTATTGGGTTTTTTCATTAGGAAATTCTCAGTAGCAGCCCGGAGTCTGGATTTGTGCCCGGTCAATGGCAATAGGCTCGCCCCCTATTACATGGGACTATAACATAACTGGCGAAATGTGGGTGTACTATTACACCTCTACCTACCCCTTCGGGGAAATACAGGCGTGATATTATGTGTTATGTGTTGAAGGAACAACAACTAATTACGGAAAAATAATATACTTATTTGAACCATTGACACGATTAGAAGAAGGAGAATGGATTGTTGAATTAGTTTGTGCTCTCTTTCACTAAATAGGTATGTAAAGTCTAACAAAGAGATAAGTATCCAGGGCTGCCAGATGTAATGATTGATATTTTAGAAGGGAATATCATTTCAATAACGGACAAAGTTTTGTTTTTATACAAAAACCTATTCAAACCATTCTATCATAACTTTCTGAGAAATCTTCGTCTATATTTGTCCAACTGGACACTTATCTTTTTAGACTTTAGACTGTATTTCTGAACTAGTTAATTTTCTTTCTAAACCAAGTTCGTTACAATTTTCATTTAGCAGCCCCCCTAGCCAAGTTGGCAATTTACAATCGTCAACGCTAATAGAAAACAATAAAAATGTATGGGAATGACATATCTCAACGAAAAAGTCTTGTGGTCAGAAACAAGACTTTTTCGTTGAGATATAATATGTCATATGTCATTCCCATATATTTTGATTCTTTTCTATTAGCGTTGACGATTGTAGATTGTCAACTTGGCTAGGGGGCCTGGTTCCGTTTTGATAATACCTACCTAATTTGATGGATTCATTATGGACACTCTTAGTCTGAAATAAATGATTTTTATTTATTATCCAATTGAAATTAATGTTAATATTTTGAAGCATGAATGTCTTACTGTTTGTGTGTCTATCAACTCATATAATTGTGATAAAATGAAAATTTCTAGTGTAATCCTTATAAAATATAAATTTATACTTCGCAAAATTTCATAGCAACCTACATCAAAATCAGCAAACAGCAATAATACAGCAGCTTATGCATATTGCACACGAGGGTAGCACAGTGAGGCAGAGCAGAAAGAGATAGAGCAGAATAGTACTACCACCACAGAAATAGAATAGAATGGTTGACATCACAATTTTAAGGCGTACTGGCCTTGCAACTAGATTCTTAAGCACTGTTGCCAGGTCTCCCGATTTTCCGGGAGATTCACAGATTTTCCTAAAAATCTCCCGATCTCCCGATTTTAGACAAAAATTTCCCGATTTTTTACAATCCCTGAATAAAGCCTTAAAAGAATAAGATCAAAACCTGGCAAAAAGAAACTGCAATAAAACAGACGGATAAGTTGCTGCCCTGAATATTTTCTTCACTCCCAGTGTATCGTATGTTCACTAAACACTTAGCGTTAAATTACACAGAGCAGTAAAATGTAAAAAATCCAACTGCTTTGATTTTAGTATTACAGCTGGAATGGTGGCAAAATATAATACTGTGATTACTCCAAAAACTTTGATTTTGACATGAGTGTTTGTGTTGGTCTTGTTGTTTCTTATGTATTATAAGTATGTATTTACAAAAAAAAAAGTATATAAGTATTATATCCACTGTCTAGTACCCATACCACAAGCTCTGATTAGTTTGGGACTAGATGGTGCTGTGTAAAATGTCCCGAAGATATTTATTTATTTATTTTATTTTTGTTGAAAAACATCATCTCCCGATTTTTTCCATTTTTCCTCAATACATCTCCCGCTTTTTTCATAATAAGCGTCGCGGATTTTAAAAATTGGACCTGGCAACACTGTTCTTAAGTTTTGAAAGTGCATTAAATGCTTATTCGAAATAAAAACTTTTTTTTTTTTTTTTTTTTAAACGCTTTGAAATTCCCTGCACTATGGTGCAGAGTGTTGGCACGTGCGCCCTGCCCACTTTTCCATTCTATCTATTTCTGTGACTGCTACCATGTGCATGCCAGACAGTTATTGTGTTGCGAACTTGCGACAGAACAGTTACTGTTCGGGCACACCCCGGCCACTCAATACAATATGAATGCTAGCACCGCCTACATACGCAAGCTTACGTCTTATACAAACACGCACACACGTGAATGAATAGGGTTGCTTGCCGCTCGAAATGCCGACTGCGTTCCAAACGCTTCTCAGTAGTTCTCAGAGATGGCGTTAGCTTGTGTAGCGGAATACGGAATAATACGGAATCTCAAAAAAAGTTTTGTTTTGCAAGCATTACAATTTATAATAATTCATTCCTCTCTTATCATAAGTACGTAATTTTACAGTAAACAATCTCTCACTATAGTTGTAAAATTAAACTCTCGCGGTAAGTAGATACCTACTTTGAATAAAATACAAAAAATAGGTACTCAAAGGAATCTGCTTTCAAGCATAACAAGCAAATTATTTTTTCCCTTTTGTTATAACTGGCAAAGTACAAAAAAATCGTTTAATTTGTAAAATTAAATTTTCGGTGTTCTGTAGTTCTACCTATAAAGGTTTTATTGTGGCTTACCTTATTTCATCCTTCGGAAATCGAAAAAATCTTCTGTTTCCTTGTCTAGATGTAAACACACATCCGTGTAAAGCACAATACACTACCATTTTCAATTAAAATACAACTACAAACACCAAAAAATATATTGCGTAACGCACTCGACTGGCGATTGACATCCATTGAATATTGCAGTCCAACTTGCCGCCAAACTGCGGGCACGTGCGGGGCGCGGGTGAGGAACTTAAATTGGCGGGGGGCGGTGAGTGGCCGTTCTGTACGTTAGTACTATTAGATATTCTGTGGTTCGGGCGTGCACATGGTAGCAATACTGTTCTTCAAAAGTGTGTGTTGTTCACCAAAAGTGTATCAATTTCTAGTAGACGAAAATCTACTGCATAAGTTCAAAATAACTGTCACTTGTGATTTTTTGTGTATATCTTTTGTTGGAGGTCCTCAATAATATAAATAAATAAAAAAAACTTACAACTAAAAACGAGCGAAAAATATTCAACACTCAGACGCCATACCCGAATATTTTTGCGTCTACATTAAGAAGGGTCTTTGTATCCCAAAATCACTCGAGCTTTGTGAGATCCATTAATTTTGTCAGCCTTGCAAGCGTTTCGTGGTGTGATGGGTGGCACTTCAAACCTCTAGTTTCTTGAGAGATAAGTAAAATTGCTGAAAACTATACTCAAGATTCAAAGATTTATTTTGCCAACTAGTGTACATATTGGTGTTAGGTTATAAACATGGTTCTTATAAACTTAGATAATAACAGCCAAAATTAATATCTCTAGAAGGACAAATCGTGGATAGATTTATCCACGCTTTGTCTTTCTAGAGATAAGAATTTGTCATTTTGCTTCATACAAAATAATATGTCAAATTTCTATCTTTAGTAGGGTAAATCGTGGATAGATTGGATATTAATTTTGGCCGAAAAAGAATAAAATTGACGCTCCCGATCGCGGCTCACGACCACTGTGGCCGGAATAGTACCTATTCCTTTGCCACTTTGTATTACTTTTTCTGACTTGAGTCTCTAATTTTACGCACTCCATTTATCTTATTCTTTTGGTCTGAGCGGTACTCAAATTATATCAAATTTTAGCTATAACATTATTACCTTGTAGATATTTTGTCTACCTATGCTTATTTCAAAGCAAATATTCACTGCAATATATTGCTTTCGTGAAACCTGCGAGCTTCACATATTTATCTATCGCTTGGAATTTCTTGGAAGGATTGGAATTCAGTACAATGGAGGACTCTCGCCTGTTGCATAAAATTATAATATTAGATGTATTGGATCACAAAGGTACAATTTACATAGACTGAGAAGGTAGAGGTGTAAATAGGTGACGGCGACGGTCTGGATGTCTTTGTAGTGCTTAGGTCTAAAAAACAATAAAGGGCACAGCTCATTAGAGCCACCCGGCACCCGACCAACCTCATCGTTCGGCGTCAACTCGTTGTCGACAGGTAGTCCACGGATGGACGCCGCGTTGGCACCAGTGAACATCGCGTGGTCAACCAGTGAACCTCGCGTGGTCAACGAGTTAATGTCGCGTGGTTAACGAGTGGACATCACGTGGTCCACGAATTTCCGAGTAGTTTTTATTCATTTGAAAGCAAAAACGATACGTCCGACACGTTCAAAAGAACGGCTGGGAATGAAGCACAGAGTACTGTAATATATATGAACAAGAGTGCCATCTTGAGCCAAATTCAAGCATGTATGGAAACTAGCGCCACCTGATGATAAGGCGGGGAAAAAAATGTCGTGGATAGATAGATATAGATAGTTATATGTATCTATTCCTAGATTTGTGTATGTGTGTGTGTATTCGTATACGTATAGGTACATATTATTCTGTTTTTCTTTCTATGAAATTAATTGCTCTCTTAGATTGCTTTTGATAAGTTTGTGTTGATCCATCATTGTAAAAACAAAAGTTAAAACAATAAACTTAACAACACTTAGTGATCACTGAATTCACTGATCCGATTGTCGTCTTAATATGGAGTAACTAATGAAATAACACAAGCTTAACAAAAAACAGATTCAAAACAAAACAGAAAACGCATAGAAATCATACAATTTTTGCTTAAAGCATACGACAACAACAAAGTTCCATCAGGTTCCATCAAAACTTTTCTAAATGTCGGTTAGGGTTGGCAATCCGAGATCGATGTACCGAAGAATCGATTTTTCACGCCCAAAAGATCGATTCTTTAAATCGATATGCAGTACTGAATCGATATTTCACCCTTGAAAATCGCCATGTTTTTTTTTGGTAAAAATCATGAAATTATTTGCAATTACTTGAAAGTAGCCGTAATATTGAGGTGTGTGATGTCATATCACGGTTTATTTAATCGCTACTGGCGCCGCCACGCGAAATAATAAAATAAATGAATATTTTTCGGACATTTTTTACACAGCACCATCTAGTCTCAAACTAAGCAGAGTTTGTACTATGGGTACTAGACAATGGATATAATACATAGGTATATACTTTTTTTTAAATCTTTAGATACCACTTAATAGTTCGTTATTCATGATTTTATTTAACGTCAATTAGTTGTAACACCTTTGGGGAACACCCAGTACTTTGGGGAAAATCTAGTGAATGTTTTATTGTTACAATTGCAGTCTTTCCCAGAATATTGTCATTGTAATAAAATACGAAATTGAAATTACATAAACCATAAATATTGTGAGAAATTACGATCTAGTTGTTATAAATTTAAGTAATTATAGGGGCTCTAGAAATATATTTTTGAACCTTAATGAATACAAAATATTGTAATAAAAAATAGTCTGACTTTGATATGGTAATAAAAATAATTGTTATTATCGAATTCCCTGAACTAAAAAAATTTTTTTTAATTTACTGATTAGAGATTATTTATCATGGTATCTTTCTTGTTTTACATGAAATGGATTTATACTTTAATTATAAATGCAAACATAAAATCATCGATTTTTTAGAAATCGATGTTTTAAACCCCGATTTTTTGTGAATCGATGCATCAGCTTACGATTCGAAGCGATTTAAAAATCGATCTTTTTGGAAAGAATCGACATCCCTAATGTCAGTCGGGTAAGGACGGATACGGAGGGTAATTTTTAGTCGGTAAAACAGGATGGACCGATGGAAAGAGTCATCTATGTTTTTTAATGAGCATTACACGTTGTATTTGATGTGCCGCTGTAGCCAGAGATGGCGCTGATGCTAGTATTTCTTTAGGCTGCAAGTCTTTCTATTGGACTGTGCCCCCCCTGGAATGAAGGGTGGGTGAGGAGCGGCGCAACGCCGATGCATTGTCCTCGCGTGGACCACTCGTGGGCAGTGCGTGGTCCACTCGGGACTCGTGCGTTGGCAAGCATGCGAGCAGCGAGTTGTCACCGAGTGGTCCACACGCCGGTCGCGCGTGGACAGCTTACGACTGAGACGATCCGGTGACGCAACAGAGTTGATGTAGTGAGCGCATATCCATAGAAGTCCATATACAACGTGTATCAGAAATGCGTGGTCATATTTGAAGAGCTCATTCAGGGCATAGCATAGGACAACTCTTACTATGGAACCAACCCTGAAATCGCGAAAAAAATATCAGCTGTTCCCTACTAAATCATCGATGTCGCTCGACGAAATGTTAGGATCAGCAGATTTTTTTTTCGCGATTTCAGGGTTGTTCCCATTGTAAAAGTTGTTCGATAGCATCACCTAAATAAGCTCTTTAAATATGACCACGCATTTCTGATACACGTTGTATATAGTATACTAACCACACGAAGTGAGGCGGTGCGGGTCGGGTGCTGGGTTGGTCTAATGAGCTGTAACCTTTATGCTCACTCGGGGAGCACGCAAAGCCGTCGGTCCTGCGCCTGATCTCTCTCCGCTTGTATCGAATTGCTATCCTATTGGATTATGAGAGTAAAGGAATAGAGAGTGCACCTGTGTTTGCGCACACACTTGTGCACTATAATATGTCCCGCGCAGACGACTAGTCTCCGTTGAGATAGGCCGCCGTGCCGTGACCGATTTTCGGCTGTGACGACATAATTTTTCCACTTAGTTTCAAGAACGACTTACGGCCTGAAATTAATATCCTATTATAGTCGGGGTTCTATCCTTAAACCAAATGAAACTCCGAGTATATGATATGCGTGTAAAACTGTAATTATTATTGGTTAAGTATAAAACATTAGGTGTAAAAGATAATACAAAGAACTTGTTACAAATATTAAGCACGCGAGGCGCAAGGATGCGCGTGAGTCACTCGCGGGGGTATGTAACCAACTGCCACGTGGCGGCATACAGCGAATAGGGTTGGGACGACAAGTCGCAACTAGTCCCGTAGCTTCGCTGGCATGCGACGAAGCCTAGAGGCGCGGGGAGTTGTTTTTATGGTACGCGCTATATCCTCCCCCTCCAAGTCAGCTGAAGGCTCCGGAGCTGGCTTGGCAACCGGTGACTTACGGGGTCTGCCTTTCTTCCTACCATGCACGATTACATCGGAATCACCTACGTACGGTGTTAGGAGACTGGCATGATACTTGCCTCGAGGTTCGTTCTCTTTATCCACAACCTCGTAAATGGTTGCAGAAATAACTTTACTGATGCAATACGGGCCCTCTCGTCTCGGGGCAAACTTAGTCGTGAAACCTTTTGCGGCTTGACTCAGACGATGGCTCTCCACGAGTACGAGGTCACCCTCCTGATAATTTGGTCCGGAACGGCGGTTTTTGTCCGCGGCATCTTTACGAATATTCGGAAAATAAAATCTTTCCTTGACTCTTTTAAGAGTGCGCTCTAAGCCCAAATGACCAGCTGTGGGCGCATCATGGAGCTCTCTCATGATCTCCGTGCGCATAGATTCTGGTATGACCAGCTGGGGCTCTTCAGATCCTCCAAACGGATCAAAGCGAAAAAGGACTCCGTTGGAGAGATAATAACCGCGATCTGTCCATCGAGTAGCAGCATCACCGTCTTCGAAGTCCGTGAGGATCTTCCTTATTTCAGGATCTTCGAGCTGAGCTGCTCGCAACTCTTCGGAGCTACGGTGAGGTAGGTCTACTGAGACTGGACACAGATCACAGATAGGGTCAGGTACTTCATCAATTGACAGTGGGCGTACGGGACGACTGAGTGTGTCCGCCACCACATTAGCTTTCCCCGGAGTGTACTCAACATCCAGGTTGTAAGCTTGAATTTTCAGGGCCCACCTAGCTAGGCGGCCACTTGGTGTCTTCAAAGACAATAGCCACTTCAGAGGCTGGTGGTTGGTTGCAACACGGACTTGGGCGCCTTCGAGATAACCACGAAACTTATCTAGGGCCCACTCTACAGCCAACGCTTCCCGCTCCGTCGTGGAGTAATTCCGCTCTGCTGCCGTTAATAACCTACTGGCATACTCAATAGGCTTCTCAGACTTCGGATCTGGACCTTGCACGAGCACTGCACCCAAGGCATAGGCACTGGCGTCGGTGCGCAGAATAAATGGTTGCTCGAAGTCTGGTTGGCGCAGGATTGGACTCGTTGTGAGTCTTCGCTTGAGCTCGTTGTAAGCGTCGACCTCCTTTTCTCCCCATTTCCAGGGTTTGTTTTTCTTGGTGAGGTCGGTCAACGGTTGTGCTACTTCAGAGAAGTAAGGGATAAACTTGCGAAACCAAGCACAGGTTTGCAGAAAGCTTTTAAGTTCCTTTAGGTTAGTAGGAGGTACCATTTCCACAACAGCTTGGACCTTCGTGGGATCAGGTTCGATTCCTTGGATCGTAATTACATGGCCAAGGTACGTAACTTGTTCCCTGGCAAATACACACTTTTCACGATTTGCCTTGAGGTTGAATTGACGTAGTCGATCAAATACCTGGTTTAGATCCTGTAGATGCACATCCAGGTTATCTGAAATTATCAGGATGTCATCTAGGTACGCCACGACTGTTACGTCCTTTAATCCAGCACGAAACCGATCCATCAATCGTTGGAACGTGGATGGCGAATTCTTTAAGCCGAATGGCATGCGCCTAAATTGAAACGTTCCGAACGGCGAAACGAATGCAGTTTTGTGTCTGTCCTCTGGGGCTACCTCTACTTGCCAATAACCTGATTTTAAATCAATGGTGGACATCACACAATTGCTCTTTGTGGATGACAGGATGTCGTCGATCAATGGCAGCGGATACTTGTCCGTTCGCGTGACAGCGTTTAATTTCCTATAATCGACGCAAAATCTGGTCTCACCATTCTTTTTGGGCACTAACACGACCGGGAAAGCCCATTCTGACTCAGCTTCTTCTATTACCTCCAGTTCTAACATCTTATCAATTTCAGCCTTTATAATCTCCTTCTTAACGGGTGACACCCGATAAGGCGGCGATGAGATGGGCGCGGCGTTCCCCGTATCAATCCTGTGCAAGGCAAAGGGCGTAGGCCCTCCCCCTGCACTGAAGATATCAGTGTTCTCCTCTAGCAGTGCAGCCAATTTTGTCTTATCGGCTGGTGGTAGGAGAACGCCCTCGCACTCGCGGAGGCCCATCGTAGAACTGGCCGCAACGCGATCTTCGCGTTCATATTGTATCTCATAAAACCCTGTAGAGCGTAAAGAAAAAAGATTCCTATCGAAATCGAGTATCATGCCAGCGTCCTCTATGAAATTCATTCTTAGTAATGAATCGGTTGCGCCGGGCAAGACCATAAAGAGTGTTGTTATTGCAACTCCCTGCACCTTTACATTTACTAAGGCAGTTTCAACAGTTTGAACCCGTTGGGTTCCATCCGCGAATTTTAATTTTGTCTCTACACTGTTAAACACTTGGCCATTGGCCCGCAAATGTCTTGTTAAACTATCGCTAGCAACGCATTGCTTCGCACCCGTGTCTAGTAACGCGGTACCTACAGCACCGAACACTTGCACATTGAAGATAGGGCGCACTCGCGGATTCAATGCGGTTTCACCTACGGACACTGATTGGAACGCGGTCGTCGTGGACGGCGGTGTAGTGCGTTTTCCTTTGCATACTGCGCAGTTCGACCGGATCACACCGGGCGCACCACAACCGAAGCATGTTACGGACGGACGCAGTTCCGATTGGGCCGCGGCTGGTTCGCTTTTAACTGGTTCCGCAGTCGGCGTATTCCTGTTTTCAAGTTTACGGCAGTTATCTTTAACGTGACCGAACATCTTGCAAAATGAGCACCTAGGTCTAGCCTTGCTTGGCGGTGCTTTATCTTCTTTATTCACCGAAGCACAAGCTGATGGAGTCGAAGCAGGTCTAGTAATATGAGACGGCGGGGCGGTAGATGCAGAAGTGGTTCTTTTAACGGGTGCAGCAGCACACACTTCTTCGAGCACATCCTCCACCACTCGAGCCTGTTGTAGCAGCTCTGCGAAGGAAGTGAAGGCACTCCTTGCTACCCTCTCCCGGATTCTCCTATGGAGTAGGCCATATACCATATCCAGCTGTACTGGATTCTCAGGTAGCGTGTGCAGCGGTAGTTGGGCGATTAGAGCTCTTACCCTACACACGAAAACATCTGTGCGTTCTTCACCCTGATCTCGACTAAACACTTCTCTGTATATTCTATGAGGTGAGAGACGTGGACCGAATGTTTGTCGAAGAAGATGACTGGCCTCCTGCCAACTCGCAACAGAATGTTTTACACCCTGCCACCAGGTAGCCGCAAAATCTGTGAGCAGCATTGGCAGGCCTCTCAAAGCAATATCGTCGTGAACACCAACACAGTCTTTATAAATCTGGACAGCATCCACAAATGCCAGAACATCGCCAGCACCATTAAATCTCGCCGTACAATTAGCCAGGTTTGTACTTACAGTCGTCGTCGGCGGTGGCGGCGCGCCCTGTGTAGGCGGCTGCGACCGTAAGGCTTGCAATAGGAATACCAATTGTTGGTCCGTCATAACAATGGGTGCGGACATCGGTGGTTGCGGTGAGGCGACGGGCGGAGCATGCCCGTGCTGTGCCATATGCGAGTAGCCAGGCAGCTCACGCCCATACAGCGGTGGTGGTGATGGGGCTGAGGCGCCGGCGGACGCACGTCCAGCCAGCGGCGGCGTCGACGATCGCACGTCAACGAACAATGCGCCTCCATCTGAAGTAGACGGCATAGCACCGTCTAACTGCTCACCAGCCGTAGTGTTCATGACTACAGGCTGCTCCGTAGCACGCGAAGCACTATTAGCACGCGACCGTGTTAACACCATGTCTGTTTATGCACTCTATACAAAGTTCCGACACAACAAATAAGTAATAGTGTACCTAGGTAACCTAGTTCGTCACTAAAGTTCGACAACTGTTCGTACACAACACGTAAGTACGTAAATAACGTTCATAAAAACTTACGCGAATGTTCTAAACCTATATTTAAACGGTACACAATTAAATTCACTTTAGGTCTCTAACTCACAAGACACTATAAACAAAAAAAGTTATTATTTACAATAATGTTCGACACGAGTTAGTGTTCTAGGTATCCTAACTAATCTACCTACACTAAAAGTCTTAAGCTCGCACGAAGCGTCACTGCATATAATGTACACAAATGTTCACAGGATTACGACTTGCAACAACACGACTATCCTAGGTAACCTAAACTAAAGTACTATAAACTAGGATGACTAAACGTGAGCACTAAAATCAAGTTCGTAAAATATAAGCACTGCAAACTTATGAATGTTCTAGAATGTTCAATTACAAAATGGATTCCAACTAGGTACTTACACGACTGTTCTAGGAAATAAATAGGCACTAGAACGACTAAAAACATGAAATAACTATTTCGTAACACAAAATCCACTGTAAAGTCATTATATTACACCAAAAATGTTAAAAGTTCAATGATAATAATGTTCTATGTACACAAAACGTAACGAAACTGCGGGCGGCGTGGGCGAGGTAGGTATATAACAAGTATATAACGCCGCACGAAAAAACCCCAGAAAGTCACTGTTTTAGACACTCAAACATTATTTATCGAGTCTTTACACAGATATTGTTATACTTAACAACAGTCATACACGGAACAATGTCTAAAAATCCGTTTTTAACACAAAATACGGCCGAACGTTGAGCGCCAGATATAGTCGGGGTTCTATCCTTAAACCAAATGAAACTCCGAGTATATGATATGCGTGTAAAACTGTAATTATTATTGGTTAAGTATAAAACATTAGGTGTAAAAGATAATACAAAGAACTTGTTACAAATATTAAGCACGCGAGGCGCAAGGATGCGCGTGAGTCACTCGCGGGGGTATGTAACCAACTGCCACGTGGCGGCATACAGCGAATAGGGTTGGGACGACAAGTCGCAACTAGTCCCGTAGCTTCGCTGGCATGCGACGAAGCCTAGAGGCGCGGGGAGTTGTTTTTATGGTACGCGCTATACTATTTATACACGATTTGCCTAGAAATTATAACATGTATGGAGCTTATGTCTTTCTGTCTCTAGTAGGGTAAAAAGTGGATGGATCGGTTATTAATTTTGGCCTATAGTCGCTACGAAGATCTATCTACAATCCAATACAATGTACCTACTACCTACTTAAGTAGTGTATAATACATATTTTGTATATTATGTTAATTAACTATTCGCTATTTGGGCATTTCGACTCTGGTATCATTAATAATAAGCAGGTTATAAATATTTAATATTACATTTAGATAACAATACTGGTATTAACGTAAACACAGATTTTCTCTAACCTTTTTCACATAAGAGGATAAAACCGATAAAAACACGTATCCACGTTTATTATTAGGTTAGAAAAATCTATAGAATGTGGGCGACGTCGTACAGTAAGTAAATCTTTGTTTTCCTGTAGCTCTGTGAACATCCGATGGGGTGATATTGAATTGACTGTCAGTGTTTTTCTGCGCTAGAGGCATTTTCGTCTTCAGGGAAAAGTAAGGATTAACTTGGCTATAGTTTCGATATAGTTCGGAAGGTGGGTATCGTTAGAAGCCGCCAGGATTACAGAATTCTCGTGTACTCTTAAAATAAACTAATCCTCCTTTGTGTAACGTTTGAAGGTTTCCTAAGAATGTGCTTCCTGGCTATTAGTAAGTTTCCCTAAAAATAAATCCATACTAATCTCAGACCAAAAAAATAAGATAGACGGAATGCGTAGAACTAACGACTGAAGCCTAAAAAGGACTACAAAATGGCAAAAGAGTATCTACTATTCCGTTCACAGTGTTTGCGAGCCACGATCTGGAGCGTACATCTATTCCTCAAACTAAAAATTAATAAGATTGACGCTCCCGACCATGGCTTGCGAACACTGTGGGTGGAATTGTAGGTACTCCTTTGCCATTTTGTATTCCTTTTTCTGCCCTCAGTCACTAGTTATACGCACTCCATCTATCTTATTATTTTGGTCTGAGACACTAATATTGTAAATGCGAAAGTAATTTTCTTTCTATTTGTCACCTTTTTACAACTAAACTTCTGAACGGATTGTAATGAAATTTGACAAAAAGTTAGCTTGGGACCTTGAAAATAACATTGGCTACTTTTTATCCCGGAAAAATAAACAGTTCCCGAGGAATGCGCGATAGTGTCATTCTGGAATAAACCGAATAACTAGCGTGCGAAGCAGCGGGCAGAAGCTGCTTTCTACTATACTATAACAGAGTTCTAATCTTCATATAAAATTTCGGGTTTAGCATTAAGTTAAGCCTAAGCCAGGCCTAAACACCTTTGTAAAAATGGATTTTGAAGTTAGGCCCAGTCAAGCAAATGTTTAAACATGAGGCCAGTGGGCGATAGACTGGAGGTCTATCGTCTGCATTGCATGCCCCTGAGCTGCGGTGAGGTCCCAGGTATCGCCGGAAGAGAGTAGTCAAGGAGGAAGAAGAAGACCCGAAAGTAGGCCGCGCTGGATGGGCCGCGAATGCCATGCATCGCAGTCCTCGTGGCATATCCACTCAAGGCGAGAGAAGGCACATAACAGAGTTTTTAGTGGGTGCGAGTCCCACATAATCACGCTGCCTTCCCGGGTGGCGTGACAAGCGACAAGCATTTTTAGGCCTCAAAAAAAGTATGTAAACCTGGTCTAAAATTTTTGTAACAAGAGTACTTAGGCCTTGGACCAGAACTATTTCCGTTGGTCCTTTCGCCCAAAAAAAGAATGAACAAACATAGAATTGTCTTTTCGGATTTAATTAATAAAATTCTTCTGTCAAATAAACGAGCTACTTCATCGCAAAACGTTTGTTATAGCTATAAAATACGAGCAAGAAATCACTGTCTCTATCAGATAACACTTGACAAAACATGCCATATTCTTTAAAAACTAGTCCGTACTTTATCAGAGTCCCTTTCAATGTATCATAGAGGGCTTTGTTGTGCCCTCAAGGGCAGATAAATCGTTTGTCACGAGCCTCAACGTCCGGTAAATTAGGTTTGAAGGTCAAACATCCAAGGAAATATTACGTATGATGATCACGTTAGGGTTGGTGGAAGTTTTCTTTCTTTCTTAAATAATGTGATGTACTTAAAGTAGAGTAACAAATTACTTTTTAGTTTTACTACAGTAACAAATTACCGAACTGGGCTGGCCACATCTGCCGCATGCCGGAGGGACTATGGGCGAAACTCACAACAGAGTGGATCCCAGACAGCCGGAAACGAAAGAGCGGTAGGCCCAGAAGGAGATGTCGGGATGAGCTGGACTCCTACTTAAAGGATTGGTCACAAATTGCCATAGACCGCGAAAAGTGGAAGAAAGGAAGGCCTTTGCCCTGCAGTGGGACAAAACAGGCTCGTAAATAAAAATTAGTCTGGTTTTCATATCTATTGGCACTATCGCTCAATGCGGCTAAAGAAGTTCTCACTTCAAAAAATTGTCACATTAGCATGTCCCTGGATTAACATGAAGGCTTTTTATCCCGGGAAGAGGAACAGTTCCCGAGGGATGCGCGATAAACGACATCCACGCGGGCGTAGAATATACTGGGTGTAAGGGGAACGCTTCCGAAAACGAAGATAGGTGCTGGTGATTACTGATACGAAACCACGAAAAAAAAATGCGATTCATTTTTTAGATTGTTTCATATTATTATTTTTTGCATTTTTCATACATAACTAGATTAAATTAAAATAATATAAGTATATATATATAATATTAAATTAAATTATTAGCAGTTAAATAAAACCCATAAATAATGAAAAATGAAAAAATCTAAGAAAAGAATCGCATTTTTTTCTTGTTTTCGTATCAGTAATCACCAGCACTATCACCTATCTTCGTTTTCGGAAGCGTTTCTCCGACACCCTGTATACTAACGACAAGAAGTGACACATAAGCATGTGTGCTCGCGGCTATGTGTGCGGGTCGGGGCGACCGCGGGGGCCGTGCGCGGTGCGTGGCGTGTGGAACGGGCAGTCTCTCGGCTGCCTCAGCCAAAGGCTATTGCATTCACGCGCTCGCTCAAGGTCACCGGCGAGCAAGCTCACACGTACACGGAGTGTCACCGCTGTGACGCGGGCATAGGCTAGTTATTTATAAAATTCACCGCAATATTCCAATAGGTATCACAAAATGTTTCACAATACAAGACAATGCTCTGTTTGTGAAAAGAACGAAGCCCTAAAAGGCTTTGAATTGTCTCGCATTGTTTGCCGATAGATGGCGAGCGGTAAGGTTTCAAAGTGACGGATGGCATTGTAACAAGATACCCGCTTTGTTCGATTTACACGCAGCGTTGTCACTAACAGGGTGAAGAGAGAGAGATATTTTCATGATACTTTTATTTTGTTTCTTAACTGAAAACCTCTTAAGGGGTCATTGTACTCATCAGTATGAACAACTTTTAATAAATGACAAAAACTGAAATCACGAAAAACCTGCTGTTCCCTTCATTTTTGTTCACATAAATCGACAAAACGTAGGGACCAGCTGATTTTTTGTCGCAATTTGAATTTATTGTTCATATTGATGAGTACAATGAACCCTTGAGAGGTTTTCAGTTATTTCAGTAACACGTATAAGTCGTTCATGTTGAATATGTATGTATAATAATATATATCCATAACACTACTAACTAACTAGGTACCTATTTAGTTAGTCTTCTCGTAATCTTGTGACATAAGTATCGGCATTTTTCCTTTCTTCCGAGTACACCAGACGCACACAAACACTTACACACCACAAAACTTACACTGACACAAAACACATAATATCCGAACACACATAATATTATTAAATAAATGTAAATAAATATAAATATATAATTAAATTACATACATATATACATATTATCACGCCTGTTTCCCATTGGGGTAGGCAGAGACTATGGATTTCCACCTGCTACGATCCTGACACACCTCTTTCGCTTCATCTACGTCCATTAACCTCGTCATGCATGCTCGTCGGTTTAGAGGACTCTTAACCTGGCATTTTTTGAGAACATCCATGATTTGATCGCGATACGTTCGCCGAGGTCGTCCCCTTCCAACTCTTCCATCAACACTCGCTTCGTATACTTGTTTCGTCAATCTTTTAATTTACCTACCGATTTTTTTTAAAATACTTTTATTGTTGATACTTGTTTTTGATATAGGTTATGTTGGATACTGTCATCTCCCCTCTTTGAGGAGGGCGCTAATAACTACGACACAGTTCTCTGAACTAATGCAGCTGTTAATGTTCATCAATCAATCAACTCAGCCTATTGCAGTCCACTGCTGGACATAGGCCTCTCCCAAGTTGCGCCACAACACTCGGTCCTCTGCCTTCCGCATCCAGTCTCCCCCAGCCACGTTCTTTAGGTCGTCGGTCCACCTGGCAGGGGGGCGCCCTACGCTGCGTTTGCTGATTCGCGGTCTCCACTCAAGGACTCGTCTTCTCCAACGGCCATCGCTCCTTCGACAGACATGGCCAGCCCACTGCCACTTCAGCTTACTAATCCTACAAGCTATGTCGGTCACTCCGGTTCTTCTCCGGATAATCTCGTTACGGATTTTATCCTTCAAAGAGACTCCAAGCATAGCTCGCTCCATAGCTCGCTGAGCGACTTTGAACTTGTGGACTAGCCCAACTGTCAGTGTCCACGTCTCGGCACCGTAAGTCATGACAGGCAGGACGCACTGGTTGAAGACAAACTTCAAACTTTGCGGTATAGGCGACGAGAAGACTCGGCGAAGTTTGCCAAATGCTGCCCAGCCCAAACGGATCCTTCTGTTGGCTTCTTTCTCGAAGTTGTGTCTACCAAGCTGAATTGCCTGCCCTAGGTAGACGTATTCCGTTACAACTTCGAGTGCCGAACCTTCGACGAATATTGGCCTGTTAATGTTAACGAACACAAAATATGTAAATCAGTTTGTTCCAATAAAGTACTTGAATACCTAATATCTCGTCAATCTGGGAACTTCAATAATATGACCTTTCACTCCTACACCTATTAACGGTTACTTTATCTAAACCGTTTATAAATAAGGTTCCAATAACAAACGGGTAGCTTTCACGACCTCTCGATTACCAGTCAACGCCTTTTACCCTGCGCTATTATTTTTGTTCACAGCTTGGATCGAGTCGAGTACTCGAAGCGAGTGGGTCTCAAAAGGCGAGCCGACCGTGAAATGAATAAAACACCCCGCACAGCCAATCTGCTGTGAATTGCAGTGAGGATTAATTTTTATCAGTTTTCACGTAAGCCACAGATTATTACAATAGTTCTTCGACCGGCGAATAGTCGCATCGGTGACTCCCCTGGTGTTGCGGATGTCCATGGGCGGTGGAGATTAGGTACTTACCATCAGGTGACCCGCTCGTTTGCCCTCCTATGTTATAAAAAACTGGCCAAGTACGAGTCGGACTCGCGCAGTAAGGGTTCCGTACCTCTCAACGACCTGATAGCCCATAAAAACTGATTTATTTTTGAGAGTTTATCAAAAGGTTTCAACGTACAGTGCACGAAATATGAATTTTTGCATGTCTTTCTTACGCAGGTACCACCACATATGTCTATGTTTGTCTTATTTTTAGTATTTGTTGCTAAACTACATAATATGCACTATAATCTGACCAAGTTTAACGCTGGTATATATTACCGTTTTGAAGATAGAGCAGGAACAAAAACGTTGAAAAAAAGGCATGTTTTTGAGGTTTCTTGTATGGGGACCCCCTTTGGTTTTAAACTTTTTTTGTTTTTAGTATTTGTCGTGATACACCTCATAGCAACACATATTCTGAGAAAATTTCAACCAGTTACCTATTACCGTTCAAAAGATACCGCCCTGTGACAGACAAATGGACGGACGGACAGCCTAGCGAAAGTAATAGGGTCCCGTTTGGCACCCTTCGGGTACGGAACCCTAAAAAAGACCATACAACTTAGGTTTCGAATAAAAATTTACCTAAATCTCTTTGCCGTTAAATGTCTACAGGGTTGAAGGCAGCATCTCTTATCTGTAATAATAATATACCTACAGGCCGAAGTTTTTGACGTTCTGAAAAAAAAAAACATAGATTCCATACTCAGACCAAAAGAATAAGATAGACATAGCGCGTCGAACTAGTAATTGAAGTCAGAAAAAGGAATACTAAATCTACTATTCCGCTCACAGTGTTCGTGAGCCGCGATCAGGAGCGTCAATCTAATTATAATCTGAGTGGAACCTTTGTTATTTACTATTTATTTATTTAATTTGTTTTGTGACTCATGTTACAACAACACAGCGTCATGCTGAATGTCAACCTCTTTGCCGCAGTAATGACATGCAAAGCAACATTTCTTATAATATTACAACTATGTATCACTGTAGACCCCAAAGTTTGAAGACAAAGGTCTTCAACCAGTGCGTCCTGCCTGTCATGACTTACGGTGCCGAGACGTAGACACTGACAGTTGAGCTAGTCCACAAGTTAAAAGTCGCTCAGCGAGCTATGGAGTTTCTTTGAAGGATAAAATCCGTAATGACATTATCCGGAGCAGAACCGGAGTAACCGACATAGCTTGTAGGATCAGTAAGCTGAAGTGGCAGTGGGCTGGCCATGTCTGTCGAAGGACCGATGGCCGCTGGAGCAGACGAGTCCTTGAGTGGAGACCGCGAATCGGCAAACGAAGCGTAGGGCACCCCCCAGCCAGGTGGACCGACGACCTAAAGAACGTGGCTGGGGGGACTGGATGCGGAAGGCAAAGGACCGAGTGTTGTGGCGCAACTTGGGAGAGGCCTATGTCCAGCAGTGGACTGCGATAGTCTGAGTTGATGATCACTGTAGAGTTTGAAGGGAACAACCTCGGCGAACGTATTGCTGGATTGCACCACTAGTATGCAGTATACAACGTGTTATTAAAATAACTGAAACCTCTTAAGGGTGTCATTGTACCCATCAGTATGAACAACTTTTAATGTCCTCCCGGCCGAATTTCGGTCACGGCGGCCAATCTCAACAGAGACTAGCCATCTGCGCGGGACATATTATAGTGCACAAGTGTGTGCGCAAACACAGGTGCACTCTCTATTCCCTCACTCTCATAATCCGATGGGACGGCAATTCGATACGACCGGAGAGAGATCAGGCACAGGACCGACGGCTTTACGTGCTCTCCGAGGCACGAAGGGGTCTCGATGTGTAACGAAACGGTCACCCATCCACAGACTGACCGCGGCTAGTGCAGCTTAATCTCACAGATCGTATAATCCACACGGTTCTTACTTAGCCACGACTCACGAGCCCCTTGAACAACTTTTACTATGGGAGCAACCGTGAAATCACGCACAAGAAATCAGCTCTTTCTTACTTTGTGTCAATTTATGTGAACTTAAATGCAGAGAACAGCTTGTAGAGTTTCTCGAGATGTTCGTACTGATCGTGTAATCAGTGAGTTTAACTCCTAAATTGAAACACTTTATGTGCATACATTTATCTTGATTTCCTGATCTGAACAGTCTTCCGCCTACAGGCGCTTACGTCACGATTCACTGAATTTGTTTGAACGATTCATTTCCGGAACCTTAAGACAGAGCTTCCAAGTGAATTGTGATGTGATTTTTGATACGATTTCCAAAATTGACGCGTGGGACGCGTTTTATATTTGAGACAAGTATATATTAGCTTGTTATTTATTTATTTATTTAAAACTCAGTAAGTGACACTACTACAATGAAACTCTGCCTCCTGAACTAGGGTGTTAGCCTGTATCTCAGGAGACAGTTCCTTCTCTGGTTACAGTAACACAACTTACTTACTTCACGGTTACATGAATACAACTTTCATAGATTGCTAAATACTTTGTGGAACAAGTATTTGTCCCACTGCTGAAAACCTCAATGCCTCTTCTCAATGCAAGAAGAAATATGTATTTATGATTGTTTTCGTTTATGAATAAACTCAAGTGCATGTTACGAGGTTTGTGTTCTACTCTCGCCTTCGGTAAATCAGCTCATGAGTAGAAGGCTTCCGATTGGCCTCTTGTTGTGCAATAAACAGGATTTGTATTGTATTGTATTGATTGCGACCAAATTTTTTGTAATTATAAACATGAATGTGTTTCCCAAAATTATAATTAATGATAGTTACAAAAAAGTATTTTCTTTTCTAACTAGATGATTATGGCAAATTTCGATTCAATCAACTGAGCCTATCGCAGTCTACTGCTAGACATAGGCCTCTCCCATGTTGCGCCACAACACTCGGTCCTTTACGTTCCGCATCCAGTCCCCCCCAACCACGTTCTTCAGGTCGTCGTTCCACCTGGCGGGGGGTGCCCTAAGCTGCGTTTGCTGATTCGCGGTCTCCACTCAAGGAATCGTCTGCTCTAGTGGCCATCGGTCCTTCGATAGACGTGGCCAGGCCAAATTCGGAATCTATCTATCTATCTAGTATTCTATTTCTTTCTTATTTCTTTCTATTTATTATTATTTATTATCTATAAATGTTTTCTGTTTTTTTTATTATTTCGATACCTTTATTGCACACATTTCTTAAAAGTTTATTATTAAGATAGGTAGGTAGGTAGGTATTTACCTAAGATATAGACGTGTCCTTAGAGTTTCTATTTTAAAACAAAACGATTGTCATCTGACCTTCAGACACGGCTAACAAGGTTCTCAAAACTAGATCGTATCACAGTCTCCACCAACCGCAATTTTAATAAAAATTTAAATCCTTGCTTGTAAAACGTGCTTGCGTGCCATACTTCCGCTAGCAAATTGCATATAAGGTAGTAAACTTCAAGAATAACAATATTTATATTACTGTTATTCTTACGTATTTCTCCGTCCTTACGTATGGCTGCCATACCAGGGGGTCTACTCCCGTTCGACGATATTCGATAAATCGTACGATTCATCGCACAATTTGCTACTCCGGTGAACCATCGTTCCCTTATCGCATGCGATGATCGTGTTTTGACGTTTGTTTTTCTCATCTCCGGTAAATTGTATGCGTCTATGAACCGTAGTCTATCTTAATTGTGCCTTTTTTATGTGCCTATCTTTATTATGTAAGTATCAGTCGGAACGAAAGTTCGTACTTCGTTTGTCGTTCGTAAAACGCGAGTAGACCTACTGGGCCTTTACAAAAGCTCACACAAGGAAATTAGAAGTGTGTCAAAACGCGATGGAGAGGAGCATGTTAGGGAAGAAAAAATCTGATAGAATGAGAACAACTATAAAGGAAGAAAATTCATGTAACATGCATAAAGCAAAAAAATAAAAATAAAAACTGTAATGACGCTTGTTATCTTAGTCTACCTGCGACCACGAAATGCTGCAAAGCTTTCGAAACGTCACGAAAACCAAATTAAATAATATACGCGATTTAATCCGGTTAAACTTTGTTTTACTATAATGCATAAAGCACTCCGTCACGTTTCACGTTACGAACATAAACTCATCGGAAACAGCTGATCGATGACGTCACGCGTCACGCATTAGTTCTCAATCATGATCCATTCAAGTTGAGTCATGACTGAGGCAAAGTTATTGTTTAAAAGGTGTTTGTTAATGGTTCACTTCTTTATACAACATGAATTAGAAAAAGTTTTGATTTCATTTTGATGGTTTATGAGTTTTCGTGTTGACTTTAAACTAAATAGGTAGGCTTAGAAAAAACTAAAAATCGTTTTTAAGATATCGGTACTAAAATATTTGTTCGCTTAC
The DNA here is from genome assembly GCA_949699075.1 of Asteroscopus sphinx. Classification (NCBI taxonomy): domain Eukaryota; kingdom Metazoa; phylum Arthropoda; class Insecta; order Lepidoptera; family Noctuidae; genus Asteroscopus; species Asteroscopus sphinx. The sequence goes on from OX453012.1 coordinate 27,693,551, forward strand.
TGGTGAAACATTTTTTTTATACAATCGTCACCTTTTTGAAGTAAAACTTCTTTACGCTCGCTTGGCTTGGGAGTAAACTGGCGAGAGCGTTACAAAACGTTACGAAAAGTTTGATCGAGCGAGGCGAACGGAGGGGGTAGTGCGGGACACGAAGAACGAGGCGCGCGCTAGGCCGGCCATGACACAGCGCCGGCAGATGTACGCGCGTCGCGCCGCCATTCCTTTGTTCTCATTAAAATAGTATTGAGGGAGATATAAGTTAGTGAAGTTTTACTTCAGTCGTATGGTCTAAAGCACACTCGTTTTGAGGGTTCCGTACCCGAAGGGTTCCAAACGGGACCCTATTATTCTCGCTACGCTGTCCGTCCGTCCATCCGTCCGTCCGTCCGTCCGTCCGTCCGTCTGTCTGTCACAGGGCTGTATCTTTGTAACGGTAATAGATAACCAGTTGAAATTTTCACAGAATATGTGTTGCTATGAGGTGTTTCACGACAAATGTTTAAAAACAAAAAATAGTCTAAAACCAAAGGGGGTCTCCATATAAGAAACCTCGAAAAACATGAATTTTTTTCAACGTTTTTGTTCCTGTTCTATCTTCAAAACGGTAATACATAATAGCGTCAAACTTGGTTTGATTATAGTGCATACTATGTAGTTTCGCAACAAATACTAAAAACAGGACAAACGTAGACATATATGGTGGTACCTACGGAAGAAAGAGATGCAAAAATTCACATTTCGCGTACGTTCGTTGATGTCTTTTGATAATCTCTCGTAAATTAAATCGGTTTCTATGGGGTATCAGGTCGACTGGTGGTACGAAACCCTTACTGCGTGAGTCCGACTCACACTTGGCCGGTTTTTTTTATTCCTAGTACGTCAGACTTTACGTACCTATTTCATAAGATTTGTTATGATATTTTATATTTAACAACGGTTTCTATTGATCTCAAATTCTCAATGGAAAGTCTAAGGGAGAGAAGAGAATCTGTCAATAATTGGAAAATTAAATACAATTACAATTATTACAAAAAAAAACAAACACTTGAATTAACTGCCTACCTCAAAAATACATTAAACCTCCATTTTTCTTGCCATATAAAGAATGGCTTGGTACAACCTTAAATTCAACGTAATTTGTTGTTCTCGGTTCCGGCGACTACGCACGCAACCACTCGTCCTTATGTTTACCTAGCAAGTACTCTTTCAATGTTGTGAAAAAAGAGGAAATTAATTTTTTCTGTTTTTTGTTATACCTACTTTAAAATAAAGAATAGATCGGGCATTTCTTTTCGGAAATCCATGACTTACATAATATGAAGTTAAAATATTTAGTGTAAATTCCGCCAAAACGGATGTAGCATTTTCTGATAGTTTTGGCGACATTAACAATGTACAGAGTCTCAAAAATATCTCCCGAAGGAATAAAACAATATGTCCAGAGCAAGACGTTTATTACACTAATTAACTTGAAGGGTCATGATCTGTTGGAAAATCTGGACACCACGATTTAGAAACGTGACGTCATGGCACAACGGCATTTATTCAATAACAGCGATACTAAGTAAATGACGATTAAAACCAAAACTTCAAATAAACTTTATAAACAGATTAGACAAACACCAAATATCTTAAATTCATATTTTGTATTTTAAAAAAACTTTTATTGTTTTTTTGTACATGCCACGATAACACCATAGTGACTACACATATTCTGTGAAAATTTCAACTGGCCATCTATTACAGTTAAAAAGATACAGCCCTGTGACAAAGAGTTTGACGAACGGGCGGACAGATGGCTTAGGTGAATAATATAATCAGTGGGCCCTGAAGACTTGGAGGAAGTAGATATAGCACTAAACAAGACAATTTCACAATGGAAGTCTCCCAATTGAACAAAGCATCTCGTCTAATACGAGTAGATTTGGACACAATGGCCATAATCCCCAACTGACTGTTACAGTAGGGGAAAATAAACAAACAGTTTGTTCTCAGAGCACCTCTATAGAGTGGAAATGTGTTGTGGCTGCCATTACAAACACGAATTCCGTGCACAAACATCTAAACTTGGAACCAATGTTTGTAAACTACAAGCTGTGATGTAATCACTGATGATGCAAAGTTATAATGGCCAAAGAGAAGATGGATGGATTGCGTAAAGAATAATATCAGTGAAAAGAGAGTAAAATGATGAGATGACGGCTGATATAGGAGAACGGAAGAAGAAAACATATTACGCCGATCCAAAGTAATTTGAGACCACGGCAGAAATACTAAGAGAATTTCTCTAAGATGGAAGATGATGGGGAATAAATTTAAGAGATGATTGTACTCATCATAACGAACAACTTTTACTTTGAAATCAACACTGAAATCGCGAAAAAAAATTGCTGTTTTATACATTTTGTCATGCGACATCAATGACTGTATAAAACAGCTATTTTTTTATAACATAGGCGTGCAAACGAGCAAGCGGGTTTACCTGATAGTAAGCAATCTCCACCGCCCATGGACATCCGCAACACCAGGGGAGTCGCCGATGCGTTGCCGACCTTTTACAAAGACGTATGCTCGTTTCTTAAAGGCTACTATGTCGAATTGTTTCGGGAAAACCGCTGACGGTAGTTGGTTCCACAGTTTTGCTGTATGAGGCAAAAAATGACGTGTGAAACGTACAGTAGTTAGTTAGACGTGTGAAACGCCAACCATCAAGATGGTGATGATGTAATTTAGATATATGGCGAGTGCTACGATGGTGGAAGTCAGCGGCTGGTATAAGGTCGAACAATTCCTCAGAGCATTCCCCATTGTAAATAATAATAATAATTGCAATATAACCTTGTGGAGTCAGAGGTACCGTACTACAGGTATGCGCCCGACCCAGTTCTCGAGAATGACCATATCACGTTGTACTGGGATCGATCTATCATCACTGATAGGACTATTTTACACAATAAGCCTGATATAGTGGTGATAGATCGATTAGAGTGCCGCACAATGATTATTGATATCGCCGTTCCGCATGACGGGAATCTCGTGAAAGCTGAGACAGATAAACAAATGAGATATTTGGACTTAGCACACGAGGTTGTCGACATGTGGGACGTGGATTCGGCAATCACTGTACCGATAGTCGTAACGGCCAATGGTCTCATAGCCAAGAGCCTCGACCAACATCTTAAGAGGCTCTCGTTAGGTGGCTGGGTCAAGGGCCAGATTCAGAAGGCGGTTCTCCTCGACACGGCACGTATTGTGAGGAGGTTCCTGTCTCTGGGGCCCTAACTGCCGGTAGCTTGGACCCTGCTCCCGATGCCGGTGGAACACTATTTTTTATATTTTTAAATGTTTTTTTTTTTCTTTTTATAAAAAATATTTTAAAATGTATCTAACAAGTTGATAATTGAATAAAGGAGATAATAATAATAATTTATTCCTCTCATAAATCAAATCAAATCAAATGCAATAGAGGATACATAATTATTTTCGCGATACTGTAAAATTCCATAAATCAGCGATAGGTACTAAGGGTTGTTGAAAAAAGAGGAAATTAAATATTTAATTATCTTACATTTTTTCATTCGCCAACCCTCGACTAGGGCCCGACGTAATGAAGTGCCTCTTAAATCATTTCATCGAATAGAATTTCATAATGACCGGACCGAAAACATCCCAGAGCCGTATTTCAGTAATTGGCTCAAATAACTCCAGTAATATTCGAATGATGTCATATCCTTTTTTCAAGAACGATTTTTGTAATTGAAAGCCCTTCTTTGATTGTATTAATTAATGTAATGATTGGATACTGCATTCTGAATAACCTTTGTGATGTTGTGTTAGGATTTTGAAAATTAGGTGGAATTCCTACCACCAAATTCAGTCCATCGTACCTATTTCTGCCGCCAAAGAGTGATGCTTGCATTGCTGTATTCCGGTGTGAAGGGTAGGGATCTGCGATACCATTTAGTAGGGATGGCGGTGAAATTGCATTCACAGGAGACTTTCCATGTTTATGTTTCAGTTTGGCAAACGTGATCTGCGATACCATTTACTAGGGATGCCGGTGAAATTGCAAACACATGAGACTTTCCATGTTTATGTTTCGGTTTGGCAAACGTGATCTGCGATACCATTTACTAGGGATGCCGGTGAAATTGCAAACACATGAGACTTTCCATGTTTATGTTTCAGTTTGGCAAACGTGATCTGCGATACCATTTACTAGGGATGCCGGTGAAATTGCAAACACATGAGACTTTCCATGTTTATGTTTCGGTTTGGCAAACGCGATCTGCGATACCATTTACTAGGGATGCCGGTGAAATTGCAAACACATGAGACTTTCCATGTTTATGTTTCGGTTTGGCAAACGCGATCTGCGATACCATTGAGTAGGAATGCCGGTGAAATTGCATTCACAGGAGGCTTTCCATGTTTATGTTTCAGTTTGGCAAACGTGATCTGCGATACCATTTACTAGGGATGCCGGTGAAATTGCAAACACATGAGACTTTCCATGTTTATGTTTCGGTTTGGCAAACGCGATCTGCGATACCATTGAGTAGAAATGCCGATGAAATTGCAGACACATATAGGAAATAACTTATATGAACAAATGCCTCGCCCGATATAAAAATCCACTCACAAGCAGGATTCAAACCTGGGCTGGGAATTACCATACATAGCTATTATGAACCATTGTCTTGAAAAAAATTAATGTATAAGGTAATTTTCACCTCAATCGGTCAAAACGTTGAGAAGTTACACGATAACTAACAGAGGCACCAACGTGCAACGGCTATAAATATAAATATTAAGGTGCAGGAGGACACAGCGGGCGGGACAGAACTGAGGTGGAGCGTTGAACGAACGTGGACGTGGCGTGCATATCACACTGCTGGCGGATCGCGCGCGGGACCGAACGGTGGCGGAATAATAGCGCCAGAAGAAAACGTTCCGCTGTCTGTGTGACTGCTACTATGTATTCCCATATAATACAACGCCAGCGTATCGGTCGCGCAACGCCCGGCGTTGTCTTTCCGCCCAGCGGAGGGCCGGCGGATCGGTCACGCCGTCAAAACGCGCGGCAGGACGGCGCTGTGTGCACTGTTTAATACAGTTCAGTACATTACAACACGACGAGACCCGCCGACGGCACGTTTCAGTTAAAAAAGCATTATGGCATTTAAAAATCCTTCCGAGAACCCATCTATCCTAAACCCAACTATCACAATCACCCGTCACTCGGAAGTTTCACTATTCAATAGAAAACTTTCTAGCTCAGATTAAAAACCGCAACTTTTTAATTAAAAATCAACTCTATCTACTACCAATACGATTGAATTTTGATAGTTCTCGATTGGGAGTTAAATGCTCGATATTATTCCAGCGAGTGAGCCGTATTCAGAGCGATTTTACATTAGAACTGTGGCTTCGAATCCTCGGTACGGTTGACTAATAACAAAGGGACACACGTGGGCGTAATAAGGTAAAACTTCGCAAACTCGCTCTGTTTTAGAGGAAACATAAGAGCGACTATGTTTTGTACTGGCCTGTTCAAAGACAAAGAAAGGACACTTTTTTTAGCCGTCCAGAATAAAAACCAATAATTTGCTGGTGATGTTAAGCAATGGTGCGGTTGACGAAAATTCACGTTTGCCCAGCAAAGGTGAGAGGATGGCAGTGAAATATTTCGACTCATCCTCTCAAGTGGCTACACCGGGCATCGTACCGGAACATGACTGTAGCTTGGCGGCACGTCTTTGCCCGGTGGGTGGTCGCAAGCCGTCGGCCGTCGCCTACCATCAGTATGTCACCTGATTTGCACCACCTAGAGATCATGTGTAGGGATTCGGAAAAAGGGTGCTTTCGTACGGACGTGGGTGACTCGATCCCCAAAAGGCTCTGTCAAACCACTGGTTTCTGACGGTTAGTCAGTGCAAAAATTAGCAATAACCGGCCCATTACCTTTAGGCCTTAGTCCACCATGCCGGGCTGCTGCAGGTTGGCAGACTACACACACCATCAAGAACTGTATGAATCACTTTTAGGTGTGCAAGATACCTCACCGTTTTCCTTGACCATTAAAGCAAATAATAATCAAATTCAGATCCACACATGATTTAAAAAGTCAAAAATGCGGGCTGGGTTTCAACTCAGACCCTCCCTGCATGGAAGGCAAGCGTTCAACTGCTAGGTTATCACTGCATCCTTTGATTTGATCTTATTTAGAAGACACCAATGGACTTTGTAAAGCTGGCTGAATGAAAAACTAAATTTGGATAAAGGCATTTACCTCGATATCATCATCCGGGTCTCCACTCTAAAGTTTTTCTCGTCCAGCGGCTGGTATCGATTCATGGAATGTGTCCTGCCCATGCCCACTTTTTCCTGATACAGAAGCCATCACGTCACTCAGTTTGTTTTACCTCGATATACTTAGTTAGAAATAAGTTTTTCATAAAAGTAATGACTAATCTTTTTTAGAGAGATAGTGTAACAACATCTTTTAAAATAAAGTATGACCCAGTAAAATATGTAGAAAATACACCTGCTATATTCCCCGAGATGATATTTATACTACACTTTAATACTGCAAATGGCAGCGCCAGGTGTCGAGACGTAGATAAATCAACAATACAGCCTTCACTGCAATACCTACCTACCCTATACCTTTAGATTTTAGATGGATCTTAGGATCTTTATAAGAACTGTGATGAGAGATGAGTTAACCAAGTTCATGAAACTAATTAAGGAATTCTATCAAATCGAATTATAAAAGCAATTTAGAATTTACCAATATCCAACAACAGATTTTAGCAAGAGATAAAATGGTGTCGATTCTCTTGTTCACGAACTAAACTTATTTTAAACTATCGCTCTCTTTTACAAATAGTAGATACAAGAAAGGGATGGCAATCATTTTAGAGCTGTCAAATTAGACGGAATTAAAATTTTCATACAAGTTTAGTCGTGATCTCGGAACGTGCCCACTAAAATACAAAGAAATGTAACACGTAAACTAATTTGACAGTTCTAAAATGGTTGCTATCCCTTTCTTGTATCTACTTTTAGTAAAAGAGAGCGATAGTTTAAAATAAGTTTAGTTCGTGAACAAGAGAATCGACACCATTGACAAGGGTCCCCTCAAAATATCAGTCCGTATGTTTCTAACTTCAAAAACGTAATTACATATCAGGACTCGCGACGTAGCGTAACCGCAGCTCTCCATAGTGAACGGCCACGCATTATTCAAGGCCAAGGGTCAGGTGGACCCAACCAGAACAATTAATTTGCATATTTTTCTTTTCGACCAAATTAATTTAAAATTTGGAAGGGTTAATTAAGGGATTAAAACCGGACTTGTTATATTTTTGGTTCAGATTATAGAATGTAAAATGACCGACAGATTTTTTCTTTTTAGGGTCAGGTTTCTATGGAAACGCTTTGTTTGAGTTCTATTCACATAATTAACTAGAGGGCGCCCGTGGTTTCACGCGCGTAGGTGTCGTTTATCACGCATCTCGTCGTAAGCTGTTCATCATCATCATCATCATCGTTACAGCCAAAAGACGTCCACTGCTGGACATAGGCCTCCCCCAAGCAGTTTGAGGGGAAATACCAGATTATGATATATAGCTGTTACAGTGTGAAAAATAACAACCAAACTTTCGAATTTAAAATTATTTTACGTTTATATGATATAATGCCGAGTACATATTATGCAGAGTGGTTGTAGTCAAATAATTTCATTGTGATTTATCGCGCATCCCTCGGTAACTATACATCTTCCCGAGACAAAATGTAGGCTTTGACCTTCTCCAGATCCCAGGCTACCGCTTTACTAAATTTAATAACGATCGGATTAGAGGTTTAGTCGTGAAAAGTTAACAAACAAACCGACAGAAAAAGTTACTTTCACATTTATCTAGTTAGATGAAGGGATAAAGATATCTCGTGTCGGACGAGCAGAATAGCTAATTATTGAGTTTATAATTCATTATCGTCGTCATGATTTCAGCCGAAAAACGTCCACTGATGGACATAGGCCTGTCCCAAGCATCTCCATAACGACCGGACCTGCGCTTGAAATTTGAATCGCTTATTTCCCGAAAAGGGGTCATTGTACTCATCATTATGAACAACTTTTACTATGGGACCAACCCAGAAATCGTGAAAAAAAAATCTGTTGGTCCATACATTTGTGTTCACTTAATACTAAGTATGCAATAAATCTTTGAATCTTTGAATCGATAAAATGTAGGGACCACCTGATTTTTTTTTCGTGATTTCATAGTTGGTCCCATGGTAAAAATTGTTTATAATGATGAGTACAATGACCCCTTTTCGGGAAATAAGCAGCCAAAAAAATATATCAACACGGCGAGCGGATACTTTTTGACAATTCCACCCCCGGAGCCCGGACGTTCTCCCAAAGTAGGACAAATCCGGGGAAAACTGGACGGATAGCAGCCCTATCCATGCTTAACATGAACCTACTTTTTTTTTTACCACTCGTGTCCATGTGAATTAAAAAATTAGCCAGTCAGCACCTGCTAGCCAGTCAGTCTCGCTATGAACCTTCATAGCGAGACTGACTGTTCAGGTTACGGCGGACAGTCATTTGAATACTGTCGCTCTCGGACGAATAAAAAAGGCGGACGCAATCTCGCTAAGAAAAGATTGAAGCACTTTGTTTTTTCCTAAACCCACCATAATTTCGACATAATTTTAACACACCAGATATATATTGTCATTTTATTTATGACACTACGACAATGACTACCGTCACACGAGATTAGTTGCGTAATTGCGGCTTTTTGTCTTACTATGGGTGTGCATGTGTGCGTGCCACCCCGTACTTTTAAGCGAGCCATCTTACTATGGATGCCTCACTTTTTGTTTATCGAAATTCCGTCCGCTTTTTTTATTCGTCCAAGCTGCCGATCATGTAAGCTCTCTTAATACTTCCTAAAGACAAAGGGAAAAAAAAATACTCGAACATGTATATTCAACACATTTGGCACACGTGAGCACATTTGAAAATTGGGAAATAAGAGTAATTAATTACATAAATGCTTAAGTCAAACACTGGAAAATGAGGGTAATATTTTCTAAGCAAACATGACCCTATTTAATACGATTTAAATAATAATATACCAGATGGAATTGTATTTAAAAAGGTCTTTAAACATGATGCCAGTGCCTTTATTTGGCAAGTCTTCTGCCACTAAGCGGACACATTTCAAAAGTTTCTCAAAAGGCTTTTCAATAATTTCCAGCAGAAGACTTAAATCACTTTTTGTCCCTAGGAAGTCTTACACCTAGCAGCCATATTTGAAACCTTCAACTTCCTCCTCGCCTTTGCCCAATTATGTTGGGGTCGGCAACCAATCTAACCAGATGTGGCTGAACATCAGTATTTTCCACCGGGTGACTGCCATCATACCCCCGCAAACCAGCTACTGGGTAATACCGACATCCACATGCGTTACAAGGACGTCATGAAGCGCCACTTCATCAGCGGCCTGCGGAATATCCACAAAAGACTTACAGGATAAAGCAATGCGAAGGTTGGAATGGCGCACTGCTATAAAAGAGGGCGCAAAATGTTTTGAACAATCACGCCTCGAAGCCCTTGATGCCAAAAGCTAACATCGTAAAATCCACCCTAAGCTTTCTTACACTTACTCTTGGTGACCGAACGTTTAAAACTAAGTTTGGCTTTGCAAATCATACATGAGCGTGTGCCAGGCGTTGACTGGATGTCAACGTCGACAGACACGTCGAGGAGGACATCAATACCGACATCCTAAGATTAGACCAGTTGTCAGACTTTGGGCTTCTGACTAACCGTAACGACTGCATTGATATTCGTATGGCAACTGGGACCGACAGCCTAACGTGCTCTCCGAGGCACAGAGGAGTCTCGATAGGCAATATGCGGTCACCCATCTAAAGGACTGATTGAGGCAAGTGCAGCTTAACCTCGCAGATTTTTCATTCCACGTGGCCATTACTTAGCCACGAGCCGTTTTACATTTAAGAATATCAAGACCATTTAACCGAATAGTTCATATTTTAATTTGTTGATCCTCTTTGATTCCTCAATTTTCCTTTACAACTCTTGGCTACGACGATATTTAGATAACTTGAAGTGCTTAAAAAACGGGCAAAGTGTTATTGGGTTGTTTCTTTAGTAAATTCTCAGTAGCAGCCCGGAGACTGGATTTGTGCCCGGTTAATGGCAATAGGCTCGCCCCTTATTACAAGGGACTATAACATAACTGGCGAAATGTGGGTGTACTATACACCTCTGCCTACTCCTTCGGGGAAATACAGGCGTGATGTTATGTTATGTTAAGTGCTTTTGTAACTGGGCCAAACTAAGCAAGAAAAACTCGTGTCAATTCCATTCTATATCACAAAAGCACACTACCATACAAGTACGACGTCTCAAAGGAAATATAAAATATTTATATGAAGTTGGGGCTGAACGGCGATTCAACGCTATGGCTCCGCTGGGAGATACGTGTCGACTGATATAATGGCAGAAAAATCTGGAAGGTTTGTTAGGGTCATCGTACTTGATGTAGCACAAATTTTCATAGTTACTGTGAAAATTTTCCTCATGTTTCTGAAGAATCAATTTAATCTGTTGTGATTGGTAGACTAATACATGGCTTGAAATGATTTGACAGATTACAAACAGCTTAAAAAAAGAACGAAAAGTGTGAAGTTTAAAAATATAGTTAAAAATAATAATATTATTCTTAATAGTTATAAGAGGAAATAATTTCTTGGGTTTTCGCGATCACTACACATTATAATAAAACATGTTTGTTCGGATTACATCGCGTATATTATTTAAATTGGTTTTCCTGACGCTGAAGCTTTCGAAACGTCAGGAAAACTAATTTAAATTGTATGCGCGATGTAATCCGCTTAAACTTGTTGTATTATAATTATAGAGGAATAAGGGAAAAAATAATTTTGCTATTCGTGTCTCCATTAATTCATGGAGAATTCTCAAACGACACTTACATCCGTATTCAAGAATTAGTCTAATGTAAGTGTATCCAACGACCTGAAGAAGGAAGCTGGGAGGACTGTATGCGGAAGGCCGAGGATCGATTTTTGTGGCGCAGCTTGGGTAGAAGCCTATGTCCAGCAGTAGGTAGGCTGAGTTGATGATGATAATGTTGATGAAGTGTATTTTTTCTCACTGCAACGTGACTGATTTCTCACGCGTCTGAGATGTCCATAGATTTTCAATACAATACAATAAAAATACTATTTCATCATCATCATCATCATTTCAGCCGAAAGACATCCACAGCTGGACATAGGCCTCCCCCTAAGAGGGATAATCGCCTCGCTTGGCAGGCGGGTTGGCGATCGCAGTTGGTTGGTTAAATACACAGAGAACGCCGCTGCCCATTCTCTGGAAATTACAGTGATGACAGATAGTGATCCTTTACCAATTTTTTTTTTACTTTCATCAACTTAATTATTTGCATAGTGTCACTCAACACTAAAGTGAGTGAAAGCCTACTGAGCATTCTACTCGTATTGGTATTTAATACGGTTATTATATTATTTATTACACTAAAAGCACGAGACATAACTTCAGCCACACCTCGGCCACTTAATACACTATAAATGCTAGCACCACCTGCATATACAAGATTACGTCTGTATAGGAACGGACATACATGTGTAGGTTAGGGATGTTCGCCGCTCGTAATGCCGACTGGGTTCCAAGCGCTTCTCAGTAGTTCTCAGAGATGGCGTGCTTGTATATCGACAGGCGATTGTCATCCATTGCGATCTAAAGTCCAATTACCGTCAGATTGCGGGTGCGTGCGGGGCGTTGGTGAGGAATCTTAAATTGGCCGGGGGCGGTGAGTGGCCGTTCTGTACGTTACTACTATTAGATATTCTGTGCTTCAGCTTAAAATTGAGTTGTGTTTGAGACAAAGACAACAGAATAGAGAACATAATATTAATTACTAAGCTTTTACCCGCAGCTTTACTTGTCAATACTACGCTGGTTACTGGGCTGTAGGTCTACTCGCGTTTTACGGACGACAAACGAAGTACGAACTTTCGTTCCGACTGATACTTACATAATAAAGATAGGCACATAAAAAAGGCACAATTAAGATAGACTACGGTTCATAGTCGTATACAATTTACCGGAGATGAGAAAAACAAACGTCAAAACACGATCATCGCATGCGATAAGGGAACGATGGTTGACCGGAGTAGCAAATTGTGCGATGAATCGTACGATTTATCGAATATCGTCGAACGGGAGTAGACCCCCTGGTACGTTGGTTGCTACGTTATAGCGTCATAGAGGAAAAAAACAAAAAACACACTTTCGCATTAGGACATTTTGTATATGACTTTTATTACTACAACTATTTGATAAGAAATTGTAAGTTTGTACTTTTTAAGATGCAAATAAATGATTATGATTACTTTCCCGATATTAGTACTCAAAACGAACCTATAAATACTTTTTCAATTAGCGTTTAACCCAAAATCATTTTCCTACCATCTCCATTACCGTTATTACTAAAACGTCACTTGCCGCCTTCGCCCGAGGCTTCAATAAGTGCTTATTATACAAATTGGTAGCGATTTGTACTTTCCCTGATCAATCATTAGGCGATATTATAATAATATTTGAAATCGTCTGATTCACATTAAGAATATCTTTAAAGCTCAATGATTTTGTAAGTCAAGAAGATGGATGGACTTGAAAATTCAGTGCCAAATTTTAAATTTTATTGAGAGATTTAAAATTATTCCCGCTAATGATATAGAACTGTATTTAAATGACTTCTTAGGTTTTCGCGATCACTACACATTATAAAAATATTATATATTATTATATTTTTTATTATTATTGTGAGGCTATTGAAATTAAAAAACATCCTAATTTTAATAGAGAAGATGGTTGGCAGCCACCACCTGTTTGGAACCCAGTCCTAAAAATAATCAAGTCCCAAACAGCACGCAACACTGTAAAAGATAATGATATTGTGAGTGATTACTGCGTGCATCGAAACGATTTTAATTAATAATATTGTACGGTAGATTAAAATATATTTTTAGAAATATCTGTAAAGAGACTTGTCATCTTAGTCTACCTGCGACCAAGAAATGCTGCAAAGCTTTCGAAACGTCAGGGAAACCAATTTAAAAAATATACGCGATTTAATCCGGTTAAACTTTGTTTTATTATAATGTATTTAAATGCTTATATTAATGAAATATATTCTGTTAAATCTAGTTAAAATTAAATTAATTGAGTAGGCAAAATCCTTAATTATCATCATCATCCTCCGAGCCTTTTCCCAATTATATTGGGGTCGGCTTCCAGTCTAGCCAGATGCGGCTGAACATCAGTATGTTACACGGAGCGACTGCCATCAGACCCCCGCAACCCAGTTACTTGGTAATACTGACATTCGGAGGTTAGACCAGTTGTCAAACTTTCAGGCTTCTGACTACCCGTAACGACTCCCATGGATAAATAAATAAATAAATAAATATCTTCGGGACATTTTTACACAGCACCATCTAGTCCCAAACTAAGCAGAGCTTGTGATATGGGTACTAGACAATGGATGTAATACTTATATACTTTTTTTGTTTTGTAAATACATACTTATAATACATAAGAGACACCCAGACTAACACAAACACTTATGTTCTTCACACAAATATTTGTGTCCTGTGGGAATCGAACCCACGACCTCGTGAACAGCAGTCCGACCCTCGAACCACTAGACCACAGACGTCGTATAGATATTCGTATTACAACCGGGACCGACAGCTTAACGTGCTCTCCGAGGCACGGAGGGGTCTCGATGAGTAACGAAACGGTCACCCATCCAAAGACTGACCGCGGCAAGTGCAGCTTAACCTTAACTATGATTTCTGTTATTTATTTATTTATTATTATTTATTTATTTATTTCCACAAAAAAAAAATACATACATTTGCCAGTTACAGTGTAGAACATAAACCAGTTTAGGTTTTTCTGTACACCGCTTGGTCCGTCGACTTTCATTACAACAAGATATGAGTGGGTGAACACGACGCATCGCGCTAGCTCGCCCCATGCAAAAATTCTCAAATACTTTCAACTAATTTATATTACTTCTCAATAGCAAATTGCTTATAAAAATACAGCATGTTTTTTTTTTCTTAATGCTATAAAAAAAAAAAAAAAATTATCTAATCGCAAACCATAGATACCACTACCATAACGATACCTAGTGTTTTGTTCCAACGACACTAAATTGAAATGAGAAAAATATACAAGTCAAGTCAATTACAAGTCCGGTCTTTTAATTAAAAATTATCCCAAGTCATCATCATCATTTCAGCCAAAAGTTGTCCAAGTAAATTATATTAGAACATTAATCCGTTAATTATTAGTTACATTCAAGAAGTTATGGGCCCAGACTGAAAGACCGCATTTATCTACCGAATAAAAATAATTTTAAACATACATATCTCTATAACTTTGGAAGCAAAACGTTCTATATTGTCAGTATTGTCATAAACAATTTTCCAATACTCCTTACACCACCATAATACTTACCAACCAGTATTTTATCCACAGGACTTTTCGAAGCACGTACGACACCAATTTCTCCAGTTTTCGACCGGTCACCCAGTATAAATAGTGAATCAGAAAGGGCACGGTCACGTATCTCGGACCTCTGTTTTCCTATAACCGGGGCTACCTGTACCAGGTACCTGTGAATAAACCTATATGTTTGATCTTTGAACTTTGGAAGTTGGAAAGCTAAATTGAATTTCCTTGAGCGTATAGTGGGTAATTTAGTAAAAGGTTGAATGAAACTAATATTATTACAAGGATATTTACGGCGTTGGTTGACTTTCAAAGGGATCGGTTTCTAATATAGGATAAATGCAAAAGATATTTATTTATTTAATTATTTATGCACAACAGGGTACAAAGGCGGTCTTAACGCCATAGGCGTTCTCTACTAGACAACCTTAGGGTAATGCAGAGACAAAGAATAAGGTAGATGCACCAGTAAAGTAGTAAAATATGTTTCGTACTACGGACTTATAATTACATAATAATAAAATATACACATTATACATACCGTAAACTGCCCTAACTTGGCCCACAAGCCCTACTTTGCCTAGTTATTTTTTGAGTAAACTATAATAGCTATGATTTCCGTAGTTGGGGAGCTTTAAAAACTATGACTATGACATTTGGTTCAGTTATAAAGTTTTAGTGCGTGTAAAAACTAAGTTATTGCCTTAGGCAAAGTAGGGCTTGTGGGCAAAGTTAGGGCATTTTACGGTACCTACATATTATTATATAACTATAAATATATAACATCAAGATAATTCAAAGTCGAGCTGAATCTGCTAAATTGTTTTCACGGAAATATTTCCTTAACTTAATTTTAAAGGCGAGCCGACAGTTAGCCATCCTGATTTCATGAGGAAGCGCATTCCATAATAGGATAGATTGCACGAAGAATGTAGAGTGAACGAAGTCAGAGCGGTGAGAAGCACATTGGAGAAGACGATTATTAGTGGAGCGGAGATATTTAGAATGACTTATACATAGGTACTGAAAATGAGAAGTTAAGTAAGAAGGAGAATTGGGAGAGAAAAGTAAAGAGAATAGAGTAGTTAATGCCCTCATATGCCTACGTTGGCGGATAGGCAACCATTTTAGACGCACAATACTCAGACACATGGTCATATTTACGAAGATTAAAAACGAATCGAATGCAGTTGCGGTCAAGTTATGTTATTATGTTAGTTATTCATTATGTGGAGACCGTGAATCAGGAAATGAATAGTGTAGGACGCCTCCAGACAGCTTACCGACAACTTTAATTGTGAACGTGTAATTCCAATGCACAGTCGCCGAAATGCATCCGACCGGACTCGCCCATGAAGGGTTCCGTAGCAGCAAGTAACATAATATTAAAGTTCTTATGGTTCGTTGTAACTTTGATCGATGTTTTAATGATAAATGCTGGTAAATTGCGGTTTACGATTTACGACGAATTAAAAAAAAAAACTACTTAGTAGATCTCGTTCGAACCAATTTAATTTTTGGTGGAAGTTTACATGGTAATGTACATCATATAATTATTTTAGTTTTATCATTCTAGTATTTTAGAAGTTACGTGGGGGGGACACACATTTTATCACTTTGGAAGTCTCTCGCGCAAACTGTTCAGTTTAGAAAAAAAAAATATTAGAAACCTCAATATGATTTTTGAAGACCTATCCATAGATCCACGTGTGGGTATGACGAGATTTTTTTTTTTTTTAGTTTCCCCCAAAATTTATTGTTTTTTTTTTTCTATTTTTGTGTGAAAATCTTAATGCAGTTCACAGAATACATCTACTTACCAAGTTACAACAGTATAGTTCTTATAGTTTCGGAAAAAAGTGGCTGTGACATACGGATGGACAGACAGACATGACGAATCCATAAGGGTTCCGTTTTTTTGCCATTTGGCTACGGAACCCTAAAAACCAATAGACTAGTAACTCTGCGCCGATACGTTTATGCGTATTGATTATGGCTATAAATCGACCATTCATTTTAACTAGCATTATGGAGGCCATGTCAAGCAAAGAACGTTTACAGACTCTGGGATATTACAAAAGCGTTTGACACTAATTGCTTTTTATTTCTAAGATATCAGCGTCTTATGCATCTATTAATATCAGCATTCAGAAATCATACCTTAGCTTTTTATGAACCGTCTACAGTGTGTGGGTTTGATTCCATGGCGCTTGTTAACGAGACTTTATTCCTGCCATAAAATGTTATTAGTATAAAGCTCGTTATGATTTTTATAACAGTCTAAATATAACCCTGCTAGATCTAAGAAAAGAAAATAAGAAAAATTATGATGATAATAATAACAAAAAAATATTTGTTGCTAATGATGATAATTAAAAAAGAAAAAATATTTATTTGCGTCTTAAAAGTATCGTATAAACCATCATAATAATTTCTTAGGTTTTCGCGATCACTAAACATTATAATATACCTAATGTATATTAAATATAATGCGTAAGTAGTATACAATGTTTTATTATCATGGTATTATACATTTATACAACTTTAACTTAAATAGGCTGAAGAAACTTTGCAGACTAGATGGGTATCGATATCTAGTGATAATAAAATAACATAACATAACATCACGCCTGTATTTCCCCGAAGGGGTAGGCAGAGGTGTATAGTACACCCGCATTTCGCCAGTTATGATGTAAGTCCCATGTAATAGGGGGCGAGCCTATTGCCATTAACCGGGCACATATCCAGACTCCGGGCTGCTACTGAGAATTTCCTACTGAAAAAACCCAATAACACTTTGCCCGACCCGGGAATTGAACCCAGGACCCCACGCTCAGCAGTCGCGCTTGCGACCACTAGACCAGCGAGGCAGTCAATAATAAAATAAGATAGGAGAAAATAAAATAAGAGAAAATATATGAATATATACATGATTATCTGAACGCATTATTTCAACTACAGCCTGCTGATCACGGGGTCAACGGCCACGCGTCGCGCGATAAGTATTTTTTATGTATTTAAAATAAATTGAACTCATAAGGTATCTGATATTTCAAATCCAAATACTATGTAAACCTACAAGGTCACGTGTCCCGTGACTGTTAATACCGTGATCAGCTACCTATCAGCTAACTTACACATATAAAAACTATAATAAAACAAAGTTTCACCGGATTACGTACGGACGATTGTTATTTTAGTCTAAATGCGACCACGAAATGCTGTAAAGCTTTCGAACGTCTGGAAAACCAATTTAAATAATATACGCGATTTAATCCGGTTAAACTTTGTTTTATTATAATGTGTAGTGATCGCGAAAACCTAAGAAGTTATTATTATATTATATAAAAAAGAATTACACATTTGTAATCTACATTTAATATCCTACTAATCAATATACGTGGGACACTCAGAAAGTTTTGCGAAACTAAAAAAAATTGTTCTATACGTACATATATTT
The DNA here is from genome assembly GCA_949699075.1 of Asteroscopus sphinx. Classification (NCBI taxonomy): domain Eukaryota; kingdom Metazoa; phylum Arthropoda; class Insecta; order Lepidoptera; family Noctuidae; genus Asteroscopus; species Asteroscopus sphinx. The sequence goes on from OX453012.1 coordinate 27,711,625, forward strand.
TTATCAAATCTTTTCAAAGTACTTTCCACCAGCCTCTATACAAAGATTCATGCGCCTAAACCAGTTTTCAAAACACTTTTTCCAGTCCGCCGCAGACACCTCGTTTACAGCCTGCTCGAACGCAGCCAGCGCATCTTCCGGCGACGAAAATTGTATCCCTTTGAGCTGATTTTTTATTTTTGGGAATAAAAAGAAGTCACACGGTGCTAGATCAGGGCTGTAAGGAGGGTGACCCAGGAGTTTGACTGGCGTGCTGTCCAGGAAGTCCCTCGTTTTGAGTGCGGTGTGCGCAGGTGCATTGTCGTGGTGGAGCAGTAGCCCGCGGAGCCCTGTGTTTGGTCGCTTGTTGCTTATAACAGAGAAAACTTCTGGCAAACATTTGGTAGTATACCATTCGGCATTAATGCTTCTTTGATCCCGTAAGGGAATTGATACCAAGTGGCCAGTCAAATTAAAAAAGCTAGCGATCAAAATCTTACCCCCGCTTCTAGATCGCTTCACTTTGGTAGGCGTTGGCTCATTTTGAAACACCCAAACAGTCGACTGGCGCTTGGTTTCTGGGTCGTATTGATAAATCCAGGACTCATCACCTGTAACGATGTCGTAAACACGCCGAGACGAGCCTGCTTCAAATTTGTTAAGCATATCACGGCACCATTCCACCCGGGCCTGCTTCTGAGCATCGGTGAGGTTGTGCGGCACCCAGCGTGATACTATCCTCCTCACGCGAAGATGGCTGTGTAGAATCTCGTGAACGCTTCCCGATCCAATCTTCAATATGTGTTGAATCTCCTGATATGTAATTCGCCTATTGTCTTGGATTAAATTTTTCACTGCTAGCACGTTTTCTTCGGTAACAGCCGTCAAAGGGCGACCGCTTCTTTCGTCATCCCCCAAAGTTGGTCGACCGCGCTTGAATTCGTTATACCAACGATACACGGTTGCCTTGGAAGGGCCTTCATCCATGAATGCCATTTGAAGTCTATCGTACGATTCATCCGGTTTCAGGCGACACTTGAAATCGTATAAAATCATAGCTCTAAAATGTTCCCGGCGCAGATCCATATTTCAGTGAGACACAATACTTTGAATTAACTCGCAAAAAATGTGGAGGGAAATTTTGAAATTGGAACTTACTTATTTTTACTTATAAATAATCATATTTTCGAAAAACATTATAACTGGCCAGTCTCCCATATATAAAAACTTTTTTTCGCAATACTTTCTGAGGGGCCTGGTATTATAAACCATCTTAATCGACTCTGGGTTTTTTGCGCCATACATTTTGTTGCATTGTCCATTACTTTTACAACTTATTTATTGATCTTTCCACATACTCCGGTATCATCGTTGTAATAACTTTTTGTAATTAAATAAAAAAACTTAGATTAGTATTCGACGGCTTTAAATAAATAAAAATATAGCAAAAATAGCTGTAAGCTGTTTGTAGTATCGTTTCAATTTCGGTTCAAATTAGTTTGTTAATTGAAACCAAACTTTGCGGATTATTGCGGCGACAAACCTTTAATCAAATCTTTGAGTTGACCTTAGATTGGATCGCTAAGAAAACCGATTAACTTATATGAGGTTTTGAAATTTCATGGATATTTGATGGGTTATAGCGACCTAAGGTAGGATTTTTTATTATACGAAGTAAGCTAATGTGACCTTCTAAGATATAGGTACCCTATATAAAGTAATAATGATTTGAAGTAGTTCTGTTTTTAATTATAAATGAGTCAATTTCTTTCTTTCTTTCACTCTTTTTTTTATAATTATCTCGATATGATCACAAATTGCTCGATATATCACTGCAAATTCGGGGTGAGGACCTGGGGATCCGTCGCGCAGGGTATCCTAGTATGGACTCCTGCCAGTCTCTCACAAAGGATCGTAATATAATACTAGTGTATAGTCAATAAATACTCAGATCTTACTTCGACTAAGAAGAAATCGGACCCTGAATTTTTTTCACTTTTTAACCGACTTCAAAAAAAGGAGGAGGTTATGTATTCAGCGGGTTTTTTTATTTATTTTTAAATGTATGTACACCGATTACTACGAGATTTCTGGGCCGATTTAAGTGGTTTTTTTTTTATTTGGTAGAGGAAGCTCGCGCGGTAGTGCCATATAAATTGTATTGACTTGGGTTGAGTAGTTTTTTAACCAGCTTCAGTAAATCTGTTTATTTTAGCTTCGCCTACCTAGATGATCTACTAATAGTTTCGTATTTCTGAGAATTCTTGGCCGATTTGCGTGATTTTGCTAACGATAGCGATTGGACGTTCGGAAGAACATGAGCGAAACCTTTGCCCAGCAGTAGGACAGCATAGGTTAATAAAAAATATATCCTCAAATTGGTTTAATAAACATTTATGAATCAACCCTCGCAAGTACCAACTAAAAAGTATGAAATAAAAACTTTTTAACAAAAAATAAAACCGACTTCAAAAACGAAACGAAACGAACTAGAAAGGGAACGCAGAGAGTGGACAATCAGAGCGAATATGCTGGCCCGCAGGTTTGCCCGCTGCTCTAAAGAGGTAAAGATCACTTTATTTAAATCCTACTGTCAGACTTTTTACACCAGCAGCCTGTGGACAGCATATACTCAAAAGGCTGCCAACGCTCTGAGCGTCCAATACAATAACGCATTCAGGATGCTGCTGAGGCTACCACCGTTTTGCAGCGCATCCGCCATGTTCATGGAGGCACGCACAGATGGCTTTGCAGCAATTTTGCGCAAAAGAGCTGCTTCATTGCTGCACAGAGTGCGTGCGAGCAGCAACAGCATCCTGAGTGTGATAGCGGGCAGGTATGACTGTCCGTTTTTTAAAAAGTGGATGAGTCTATGTGTTTAAAATGTTGTGTAGGTATGTTATGTTTTTGTGTAAGAATTAATTTGTGTATCTTAGTTAAGCTTATATAATAGGAATACTAACATAGTTATTAAGTAATATTGTTACTAACACATTGAGTCATTTTACTTTGAAAATAAATAATAATAATAATAATAATAAAAAACCTTAACTAAAAAGTAAAAAATTATCCTTGTAAAAATCTTTTCATAAACCAATATTTTGATGGCGGCGCGTGATTAACCCTTTCTTTACGTGTGTTACGTAACACGCGCCGCCTTCAAAATGTTGGTTTATGAAAAGATTTTGAAAAAGGTTTTACAAGGATTATTTTTTACTTTTTAGTTAAGGTTTTTGAAGTCGGTTTTATTTTTTGTTATTATAGGATATAAATTCAAAGGAGAAAAAATATACGTAGATAGATTCAATAGCTAGGAATAGAGATAGTATTTATAAATGTAATTGGATCTGTAAAAACATTACATTTTTTTTGGGCCGTCGCCGTCGTGTAAGATGAAAGTGTGTGAGTAAATAAATAAGATAAATAAATAATTTTGTGACATTTTACACAGCACTATCTAGTCCCAAACTAAGCAGAGCTATGTGTACAGTGTATATAACGGATTGAAGGGTGTATTGAACTAAAAGCAAAAATCACTCAAGTATCGGCGTTGAACGTTTGAACCCTTGGCTCGTAAACCCATTTATCCGGGTAAAACAAAACGGACAGTATAACTGATCGTTCACATGTTACATTATGACATTAACATACGAGGGAACTGGCTCAGCTCACATGTAGTTTAGATTTGGAAGACATTTTAATATGGCCAGAGAAAAGGAATATAAATACTAACGAGAATGTAAGTATAAGTAAAAGCAGGAACACACACTGTAAACAAAAATAGCTGACTATTTGTTTATTTATTTATTTTCCAGAAAAAAAATACATTAAGTTTGACAGATACAGTGCAGTACAGTCGACTGCATGACAGTGGTAACACTTCACTTCGAAAACCGCCCTTACTGCTTACGAAATAAAGATGCTGCTAATAGAAAATAAATAAAAAAACCTTCAAAAGTGACGCGCAAAATTACCAAAAAATTCAAGAACACACAACAAATACAGGTACAGAGCCAAGAAGTGTGGTAAGTTATACGTCACATCCGCGCAAAACGGCCACCGCTTATTGCTATGCCTCATGCACGGAGCAAAGACACAGCGCTGGTATTCAGCGACAGCCGGCGTCGACACAAATTCACAATGCAATAACGTAGATCAGTGAGGCGTGATGTTGGTAAATAACGATAAAAAATAAATAAGTAAGATTAAATACAATACGAGATAAAATGTGTAATATTTAATAAATACGCAAGATTGGAAATTCCATAGACCATAACACAAAACCACACAAATGGCAACATTGTAACAAGTCGTCAAACGTGAGCCGCCCGCGCAGCTGTCACGCGTTGGCTATGGCTATGTTGGCTAATGTCAAAGTGTTACCACCGACGTGCGGTCGACCGTACATATAAACCAGTTTAGGTTTTTCTGTACACCGCTTGGTCCGTCGACATTCATTACAACAAGATGTGGGGAACACGACGCAACACGCTCGCTCGCCCCATGCAAAAATTCCCAAATACCCTCAACTAATTTATATTACCTCTCAATAGCAAATTGTTTACAAAAGTACAGCATTTTTTTTTTAAATGTTATAAAATTATAAGTCATTACATAACAAAAAAACATAATCAGCTCATTACTGTCCCACTGCTGGGCACGGGTCTCTTCTCAGTATGAGAAGGTTAAGGCACGTCACCACGCTGGCCTAGTGCGAGTTGGCGGACTAAACACACCAACGAGAACTGTATGGAGCACTCTCAGGTGTGCAGGTTTCTTCACGATGTTTTCCTTCACCGTTAAAGTAAGTGATAATCAAATTCTGATCCGCACATGAATCTGAAAAGTCAGAGGTGCGGGCCGGGTTCGAACTCGCACCATCCTTCATGGAAGGCAAACGTTCAACCACTAGGCTATCACAGCTATATAAGCTATATAAGTCATTATTATCTCTCTTCCAAAATAATATCAATAATACCGCAGTGTCTCAAGACGAAAGTCTTTGACCAGTGTGTGTTGCCAGTAATTACTTACGGTACTGAAACGTGGTCGCTCACAATGGGCCTGATAAGAAGGCTCAAAGTCACTCAAAGGACAATGGAGAGGGCTATGCTCGGAGTATCCCTGCGTGATCGAATCAGAAATGAGGAGATTCGCAGGAGAACGAAAGTAACCGACATAGCCCGAAGAATTGCCAAACTTAAGTGGCAGTGGGCGGGGCACATTGCTCACAGAACGGATGGCCGATGGGGCAGTAAAGTTCTGGAGTGGCGACCGCGTACTGGAAGGCGCAGCGTGGGTAGGCCCCCCACAAGGTGGACCGACGATCTGGTGAAGGATGCGGGAATCCGCTGGATGCGGAAGGCGCAGGACCGGTCGCTGTGGCGATGCTTGGGAGAGGCCTATGTCCACCAGTTGACGTATTTCGGCTGAAATGATGAAAATTATGAAGTCATTATTATTTTAATTCTTCTAAAAGGTGTTTTTTAAGTTTAGATTTTATGTTTTGTGTTATGTCATACTAGTTTAGTTAGGTAGATACTTAAAAAAATGCCAAATTATAATAAGTAGAAACCAACAATTTTGTTAAAATAGCTAAACCGATTTGCTGCCATAGCTAATAGTAGCATCAGTTTATTAGTCGCCTTTTTATGTTACTAGCAGCTAAAATTTGTGCTACTCGACACAAAATTACTTTCAATTAATTAAATAAATATAAATATTTTTGGGACATATTTACACAGCACCATCTAGTCCCAAACTAAGCAGAGCTTGTGCTATGGGTACTAGACAATGGATATAATACTTATCTTATATACTTCTTTTTTGTAAATACATACTTATAATACATAAGAAACACCCAGACCAACACAAACACTTATGTTCATCACACAAATATTTGTGTCCTGTGGGAATCGAACCCACAACCTCGGGATCAGCAGTACGACCCTCGAACCACTAGACCACAGACGTCAATTGCACTGAAATAGATGCACTGATCGAAAGAAAGTATGGATACAAGTAATTGCAAGTGTGCGTACACGTATTTAACTTCCATACTATTTTTATCAGTATAACTATTACACACAGACATATTAAAAAATAAAGACAAAGTGCTGCGAACAATAATATTTATTTATTTATATATTCATTTCCAAGAACATGGTACATCGAGGTCTTAAAGTTATAAATTATAATAGTCACACATATTCTACCGACAATAGGCGTGGAAATATTTAACCCTAACCATTTAAAACTAATGAGTTTATTGACACATGCATGGCAAAATTCCTAACTTGAAACATAATAAAATATAATAAATTTGTGATAAATGTATAATTTTATTAAAGTAATTTATGTCAACGTCATTGATTTTGTCAGAATCTATAATCTAAGAATTCATCCAAAGAATAAAAAGTTAAAAACATAACAACAATAATAACTTAACATAGTGAACAATAATAATAACTTTGTTTTATTATAATAATAGTGAAGGCAACCAAACTGTGCACCTACGTGTACAAAAAATTGCTCACGTACATGCACCTCAAACCGTGCTAACCATGCTCACCGCTCTCGGTAGGTACACATATCACGGCATCGTCCAGTAAGCATCGCGAAAACAAATATCCTTCAGGTGCATGGTGTGTGCGTGAGCGCTGGTTGTACACGGAGGAGCAAGGTTTTTCTTTGGCTTCACTATGATTGTTCACAGCACTTAGTCTATATTTTCTACTACGTCTGTATTGCAGTGCAATTAATTGCGTCTTGTGAAGTGTCATCTTGCGAAAATAAAGGGTTTACTTCCAGCAGTTCGACTGACCAGTTCGATTGTCAAAACTAGTGAGACTTTTTTTCCACTAGTTCTACTATCGAACTAGTGAGAAACAGTAATACCCATCACTAGTTCTACCATCTATAATTATTAACCGGTTCGAACTTCAGCTTAAGGCACATGTAGCAGAAAATTAGCGCCCCCATCAGTAAAAAAAATATTACCCGTTGAATGGTATGGCGGAATGATGTATTCAGCGAGTAATATTTTTTCACTGATGGGGAAACGACTTGGCTGCTACTTGCGCCTTAATATTTAAGGTTTATCATTAATTATTGTAAAATTTTGGCGAAAAGAAAAAAGACAATTTGGTTCTGTAATTGAATGACTACGAGAGCAAACAGTAGACATTATTCTAGTTACAATGCGACAATGTGGATGATTGGTTTGTGTTTAGTCCTTCAATCACGCTGAAACGGTTTAACAGATTCTCATGAAATTTGGTACATAGATAGACCACAACCCGCATTAATATATTAGCTACTTTTTATCCCGGGTATATACACAGTACCAAGGCATTTGCGATAACGTCTTTCTAAGATTAACCGAATTATACGCATGCAAAGCTGCGAGCAAAGACTCGTAATTTGTAAATATGAAAGAAAGAAAGAAAAACTTTTATTTGGCACAGGACAGTGACAGCACAACAATTACATAATATCAATAAAATTACTAAGATTAGACATGAATAAACATGAAGTTGCTGCCGGGCATGCCCAATATGCCAAATGGGTAACCAACTCAGCATGTGCGGGCGTAGAACATCCAGCACTAATTTTCAGTTGGCACCCTGCAGTGACACACGGACGAAGGAACCATGTTTATAGATAATCATAAGTAAAAAGTACTTATATTGGTCTAGGATAAAAAAAACCTGTGTTAAAATAAATACAGGATAAAAAAAACAAAGTTTAACCGGATTATATCGCGTATATTATAATGTTTAGTGATCGCGAAAACCTATGAAAGTATTATAGGATAAAAAATTAATAAATAAGGCACGAGAATATGAAGGAAAATGGATAAAATAAACTTAAATATGCGACATTTTTTTTTTTTATTAAATCTCTAATCTCCACCTTGTGGGTAGGCCCCCCACAAGGTGGACCGACGACCTGGTGAAGGTCGCGGGAATCCGCTGGATGTGGAAGGCACAGGACCGGTCGTTGTGGTGATGCTTGGGAGAGGCCTATGTCCAGCAGTGGATGTCTTTCGGCTGAAATGATGATGATGATGATGAAATCTCTAAAATAGAATATCACTTCTTTATTATTCCATCTTCATCGAACGAAGATCGATGCGCCATTTCAAAGAGACCTTTATTTCTTTACAGTTTATTTCTATTCCTAGAAATAGTCACCTTCCAACCTAATACCTACGCTTGAGATACTATTTATCATTCTAAAGCAGAGGTTCCCAAAGTTGGGGGCCGCGCCGCGCTGGGGGGCGTGATGACATGTAGTATAGAAGGCCGCAGGCGAGGCGTTATAAGCCAGACACAAGATACTTATTATTGTACCTAATAAATAATATTTAGCATGCCGATCATACGGTGAGACATGATGTACCTGCCAAAAACCACTAACATCTTTGTAAAAACCGTTTCTTGCAATTTTTTTTATATATTTCTTTGTAAATACAATCTAACAAACAAATGAGTATACAGTGGCCAGATATAAATGAAGTTTTCTCAGAAGATTATGTATGTTTTCGAGTGAAATATCATACAAAGTTAAACTGTATTTATACAAAACCCTAATTAAACCGTTCTGTAATTATTTCCTGAGAAATCTTCTTCTATATCTGGCAAACCTGGATTCTAATTGCTTTGTTAGACTGTACCATAAAATTGCGGTGATGGGGACGGAGGGCGCAGCATTTTCATTTTGAGTAGTAAAGGTGCGTGGTAGAAAAAACGTTGGGAATCCCTGTTCTAAAGGGAATCTGCTGTGACAGACAGCTCCTAGAAGCTGTTTTCTTCTCAGAAAGGAAGGTTATTATAACTAAAAATAGAAAATAACGTAGAAGCCGTTGTAAAATGCAAAATGCTTTTCCTATTAAAGTAGTAAGGACATAATAAAGTATATAACATTATTATCTGAGGGGTGATGACCTTTTAAGAGGTGAATGTACTCATCATAACAAACAACTTTTATGTGGGAGCAACCACGGAATAAAGAAAACAATTGGAAGTCGCATACGGCGCCGGCATGTACCTACGTGTGGCATAATTAAGCGCAGATGCGCAACATTAACTTAATCGCGCTTAGTTTCCCGCTGCGACACGATGACGTCTCGAATGCTTACGTGAAACACTAGATTGTACTTTATTGTGTAATTATAAGATGTATAAATGACAGCAGAACGAAAAATGATTTTCATAGAGGTGTATTATTTCACCGCTATGATTGTGTAGAATTTTGATAAATTTCAATTAAACAATTTTAATTTTAGCAACATGTATTAAGATTTAATTATAAAAAATATTATATAACGTGTTATTGAAATAACTGAAAACCTCTTAAGGGGTCATTGCACTCATCAGTATCATTTACTACGGGACCAACACTGGATTCGCGAAAAAAAAATCAAATTTTCCCTACATTTGTGTCCGACATAAATCGACAAAACGCACTGTAAAGGTTTCTTGCATGGGGCCCGCTTTGATTTTATACTTTTTTTCCTTTTTAGTATTTGTCGTGATAGAGGCCATAGCAACACATAGAGAAAATTTCAATAGGCTACCTTTTTATCTAGGCTATTTTATCTAAATATTTATTTCACTGGATTATTTTTGATCATGTATTTCAAGCACAGTTATTGCATTATATTCCTGTAGAATCTGGAGGTGGGTGATGGCAGCTGCGACACAGTGCATACTACTGCAGCTACTATCGTACTCTTGTACCTTGTTATACTTGTAATAATGTTGCCCAATAAACTTTATCTTATCTTATCTTACCTATTAACGTTCAAAAGATCAGCCCTGTGACAGATAGACGGACGGCCGGACGGACAGACAGCGTAGCGAGAATAATAGGGTCCCGTTTGGCACCCTTTGGGTACGGAAACCTAAAAATTACGGATTTTCATACAAACCTTTAAGCCATATTTACCACGTTAGCGGATGAATTTTCAAAAATTCTTTCTTAGTGCTCACCTGTTATTTAAGGAACGCCAGTGCAAAATTTCATCTTCCTAGACCCACCGGCTTAGGATGTGTGTTGTATATGTATGTATATATATATGTTTTTTTTATTTTATATTTCATCATCCTCCGAGTCTTTTTCCCAATTACATTGGGGTCGGCTTCCAGCCTAGCCAGATGCGGCTAAACATCAGTATTATACACGGAGCGACTGCCATCAGACCCCCGCAACAAAATTACTGGGTAATACTGCCAGGTTAAGAGTTCTCTAAACCGACGAGCATGCATGACGAGGTTAATGGACGTAGATGAAGCGAAAGAGGTGTGTCAGGATCGTAGCAGGTGGAAATCCATAGTCTCTGCCTACCCCAATGGGAAACAGGCGTGATAATATGTATGTATGTATGTATGTACTGACATTCGGAGGTTAGACCAGTTGTCAGACTTTCGGGCTTCTGACTACCCTTAACAACTGACGACGATTTTTTAGATACTTATTTATTTTTATAAATAATAAATAAATAAATAATAAATATAAATATAAAGTGCAGTGAGAGTACGAGGTACTGGCGATTTAGCTCGCGCTACAGTGCGATATGAAGGCACAGCAAAAAGCTTGTGCTTCCTGTTGCGGTGGTAATTGACCGGTGCAAAAAATCGTGCCAGCTCATTATGCTTAGCTGTATCTATTCAGTTTGTGGGAGTAAAAAAATATATGTTAATCTTGATTGTATTTCCAAAAACATTATTGTGCCCAAAACACGTTTTCTCCAAGTTTTCTCTACAGAAAAAAATTGTAAACTAACCTCTTGAAACATGCCTTAGACTTAAAAAAAACAATTACCAAATAAAATAATTATTTCTTAGGTTTTCGCGATCACTACACATTATAATAAAACAAAGTTTAACCGGATTAAATCGCGTATATTATTTAAATTGGTTTCCCTGACGTTTCGAAAGCTTTGCAGCATTTCGTGGTCGCAGGTAGACTAAGATGACAAGCGTCTTTACAAATATTTCTAAAAAATTATTTTAATCTACCGTACAATATTATTAATTAAAATCGTTTCGATGCACGCAGTAATCACTCACAATATCATTATCTTTTACAGTGTTGCGTGCTGTTTGGGACTTGATTATTTTTAGGACTGGGTTCCAAACAGGTGGTAGCTGCCAACCATCTTCTCTATTAAAATTAGGATGTTTTTTAATTTCAATAGCCTCACGGAGCATTCTAGGTACATATCGGTTTTCCTTCGCCAGAACTTGTGGTTTATCAAATCGAAGAAAATGCCAATAATAATAATGTCTTAGTCTACCTGCGACCACGAAATGCTGCAAAGCTTTCGAAACGTCAGGGAAACCAATTTAAATAATATACGCGATTTAATCCGGTTAAACTTCGTTTTATTAAAATAATTATTTACAAAATATTATCATTGAAATTAAGAAGACATGTAAGAAAGACAATAGTTTAAAACATAGTTGTTTCTGATTTCAAATAAGTTTTTAACAACATAACATAACATCACACCTGAATTTCCCCGAAGGGGTAGGCAGAAGTGTAATAGTACACCCACATTTCGCCAGTTATGTTATAATCCCATGTAATAGGGGGCGAGCCTATTGCCATTAACCGGGCACAAATCTAGACTCCGGGCTGCTACTGAGAATTTCCTAATGAAAAAAACCAATAACACTTACTTAATTTTTTTAGTTTTTATTAAAAAACATATTGATCATTTTCATACAAGTTGAGCAGCTCACACAACGTCCCTCCTCTCGTTGCCTCTCCTTCAGTTCTGTACAAAACGACAGTGACGGCAGCGGTCATATTTTTAGGTGTTGTCGGCCTTGTTAGTAGTTTTATTTATTTTGTTTTTTTTACAACTGTAACCACTCATCAGAAACAATAAAGTTTACTTACATGCTTACTTACTTATCAAATGAAAATGGATTAAGTATAAGTAGCAATTATTTCCATGCATAAAAACCAAAGGTCATCCTAATAAAGAAGCAAAAATATCAATTTAGGTAAGTCTAAAAGTTATTTTATTCTCCTTTGTAAAAAACCCGAAAGAGATGTCTGTCTTGTAAAAAAGAAAACTCAGTTTCACTAAAGCCAGAATTCAATCAGGTTCAATACTGAGGGTTCAAGTAAGATTTTATTAGGCAAATGCTATAAACTTTCTATCGTAAAAACACGTGTAGAGAGGCTACACAAAATAGGCTCTTATACATATTCACACTCGCGAGGTTACCGCGCTGAATTTGATTCAGATCTACACTGTATGTACAGGGTGGCCAAATATGAACTATACAACTTATTATATAAAATCACAGACGAATAAAAAAAGGCAGATGGAATAGCTAAGAAAAAATTGAAGCACTTATTTTTTTCCTAAAGCCACTATAACTTCTACAGCATTTTAACACACCAGGCGTTATTTTATTTGTGACACTACAACGACTACCGTCACACGAGATTTGTTGTGTGATGCCAGCCTGTACTCTTAAGCGAGCCGTCTTACTATGGATGCATCATTAATTGTTTAGCAAGATTCCGTCTGCCTTTTTTATTTGTCCATGTATAAAATTAATTGTATACAAATGAAATATACCCGATATTTTTCCTAAAATACTTTATTTAAGCTTGAAAATTACGTATAGAATTAAATGGAATATAGCATTTGCCAAATGGTCAAACTACGAAGATATTTCGAAATTAAAAATAAAATAAAACCTATCAGCACAGTTTTTCACAGCGTAGATAACATTGAAAAAATAATCGAAATCGTATACCATTTAGGGGTGGGAAATCGTTGCCGCACAAGAAGGTGGTATACTCTAGTCTTATGACTTACATAATATACCCTAAGTTCCAACCAGCAAGGTATTAAGATAGTTTCGCTAAGTTTAAGCTTAACTGGGTTAGTACTACCACTGTTGTGTACTTAGCCCACTTCCAAACTTTTAGTCTCAGCATATTTGTCCGAAGTTGCTTTAACGCAAACAGTCGTAAGTAAATGTACTCCGTCTTCTGCCAAAAGTTGAGGAATATGACTTATTTTTGTTTGACATTAGTTCTTGGTCCTGTCAACAGTAAGGCAAAACGTATGCTGAGACACAGACGTCGCAGTTCTATGCAGTGCAGGGCAGAGCAGATTTTGTAACACATAATAATCCTACTCCCTACTATTCTACTATTATTATTAATATTATTTTCCTACACACTATACAAATACAAATAAATAATACAGGAAATACTGGCGTGATGTTACGTTATGTTATGTTATTTTCCGAATTCCTATCCTACTAATATTATAAAAGTGAAAGTTTGTGAGGATGTATGGATGTTTGTTACTGTCACGCTAAAACTACTGTATGATTTTTAATGAAATTGGGCATACAGATAGAACATAACCGTTATTAACATTCAGGCTAATTTTTATCCTGGGAAGATGAACAGTTGCGCGATAAACGATATCCACGAGGGCGAAGCCGTGGGCATAGGCTATTATAATATAATCTTTAATATAAAAAATTGCCCATACAAAACATAACATAATATAAATACAAGTTACACATATACTACCATACACAAATTTAAAAATGCTCTAGAAAAATATATACCATACACTCAGACACAACACAAACATTTTACTTATAACATACACAGAACATACAATATTATATTTACTTATTTAGTTATGAACGCTGGCAGTCACGTTAAACGTAGACATGTCCGTCTAAGGCGGCCCATACACTTACAATATAATTGTGCAATATTTTCAATTGCGCAATGATATTGACCGTTTAGGGGTGAGATTGAAAGACATAAAATTCGGGACGATACAATAATAATGGTGCAATATTAATATTGCGCAATTATTTTTTAGGTGTGTAGGCCGCCTTACTCTGCGGCTCGTTGTGTTGGCACAGATTTCTGGGCGACGCGTGTCTTTGGGACATGTTTTTATTATTTCGCGGCAGCAATGACGGAAAATTTAATTGAATTAGTGCGTAGTAAATCTTGTTTTTACAAAATAAATTCATCCAGACTTTTAAAAGAGTTGTTCTCAGCACCAGCTAGTTTGTGAATGCGTGTATCTGAGTATTATTATTATATATTCAGAAAACTACATTCCATACTGATATATTTTTTTATTACCAGTCAAACCATATACCTACCACTTACTATGCTGTGCTGTATCGCCTGCGTCTCAGCATACGCTTAGCCTAAAAGTTAGACTGAGATTCCATAAAATGGCTGGACATTTCCTTGAGCCGGACTTTATTTCCGTTTTGGGTCCATTTTTAGAAAAAGATATTTCTATTTCCAGTAACCTTCTTAGCAAGAAAAGTTGAAGACTACATTTTTCAAACTAAGCCAAGTCCATTTGTTCGGTCCAGTACCTACTTTGTTGGCAAACTGATCTTTCTTCGCTCGAATTTCGTTTCTTTCCTCAGTGTGAAATAAAGTAGGTACCTACAACTGCGCGAAGTTATCCCTAAGTTTCAGTACTTGTAGGTACTATATACATATAGTATAGGTATACCTCGTAGTTGAAGTTTACGATCAAGATAAATTAAAGACGAAAATGTTTTGAAGTTTACATCTTGAGAATTTTAAGAAAGTTTTTAGCTTATGAAATTTTTAGTTTTCCTAATACCTTAAGAATGAAAGTTCACCTACTCGAAGTTAGGGTAAAATTTAATTATTTTAGTATAGTTTTATTTTTCTTATAGGTACTATCAATCGTGGCCAAATTTCATTTATGGATAATTTTGTATGAGTAGTATAAAAAATCACTTCAGTGTCTGTTTGAAATAGGTAAATTACTACTTCAAAGCTTAGCTGCCTATCAAATAGTTTAGAAACGAGAAATGACATGTTGGGATTGACAGTTAAGCTGCGCGTCCACTTGATTGGCATCGGGAGAATACGGAGCAAAGAGAATATAACCCCTACGGAGCGTAAACAGAGCGTAGGGAGGGATTGTTTTTTTTATTTTTTTTTATTTACGAATTACCGATGGGTTGCGTTCACTAGTTACTGATTTCACATCTACATTTTTATAAAAATCGAACTAGTACTTGACAGGCGTGCTCATTGCCAGTGTTTTCAAATCCGTGAGCTGAAAAAATATCGTATTTTTAGAAGAAAACCGACAACTATTAATTTAAATATTGCAGAAAATTATTGAGAGTCCAGACTAATTGGTCGAAGTATTACAGATAATCTAAACTATGGTTGAAAATATAACAGAAAATCGTCTTCGAATACACAGATTAGTATTAGAATACGTCAAGTCTAGGGGGCACCTAAGCTGTTTGAGCGTCATATTATGGATACTTACAATATAGCATTTTATGTAGGTATTAGCTGGGAGCGCCGAGATACTACTCGCACTCCGGCAGCGCTGGATAGGATATGGCCATCGCTGCTATTCATATACAAAACCTATTAAAAATAATTCTAAATCTTTCACCTTCATCTTTCTTTCCTACCTTCCATTGGTCGCATAAACAAGTGTTCCGCGTAATTTATTCATAAAAAAAATTAAGAACCCGATTAAGTGCTCAAATATTGCTTAATACAAAGTATAAGTGCTAATATCTATGAACTATTGTTATCTCAGCAAAGTATATAGGATAAGTGAGCTAAAATAGTAGTATAACTCAGTGACTAAAATCCGTACTTGAAAAGTAAACAAAGGAGCATATTTATGTGTTGTGATCATAAAACTCTTGTGTATAGTGATCCTACAGGCAAATACTAAGTGTCGAAAACAACTTGCAGACAATATCATAGTGAAGTTAAAACAAAACTTTTAACAGTGAAACACAGTCACACAAAAAACAGTCGAAATTGTTTGTTACTGCTACCCTACCTACCATCTCGTTGACATATAAACAGTGAAAGTTCACTACTATTCGTTAATTTCGACGAAAATTACACAACGAACTATTGGCTTAGCGGTTACACCGTTGGACTATCGTTTATAGGAAATCGAGTTCGAGCCTACTGTATAACGACATTTTTTGTATTTTAAGACAACAATGGATAACGGTAATATTACGTTCAGGAAAAAAAACCGAGTCACCCATTCTAATGAATCTTTAAACCAATCATATATGTCATCGCAATCAGAGTCCGATTATCTAGCGAGAAGCTTACCAGATTTGTCAACAATTGTAAAATTCAACGAAGATGATTTAATTCTTGAAATAAAAGAGCTGAAAACACAGTTAGAAAGTGCTCATTCAGAGATTGAAAAATTATCGATTGAAAACAACAAACTAAGGAACGAAATTGGTCAACAAAAACTAAATTTTAACAACTTGAAATCGATATGTAAAGAGCCTTTTAATACCCCAAAAACAGGTAGCACATTAAAAAACAGGAAAAAAAACAAAAAGTCATTACACAGAAAGGATACTAGATCCGATGAAATAAATACTAGCTGTGCTGATTTAGGAATACTCAACGTAAATAGTTCTCCAAATACGATAACAGATGGCGCTGTAAGTCATTCCAGCAAAATTAACTTATATCCACGTTCTAACATATACCGCAATAATTCTATTGACGGAGAGGAGACTAGTACAATAGAAACAATTAAACAAGGGACCCAGAACAAAATTTACATATTTGGAGGACAGCAGTGTTCGGGATTGGCGGGAAAATTAATTCGTTCAAGAACAAATACGCAATACGAAAAATATCAAGTGGGTTCAATCGTCAAACCTTATGCGACTACTCAAGAAATACTAGCATCGTGCTGTGAAATAGAAGACTCGAATAGAAACTATCTTATTTTAGGGGTTGGTCAAAACGACACAAACCCTACAAAGCTAACTATGGATATCATAACATTATTAAGTCGATTTCAGAATATTAATGTTTTGATATTAAGTGTTTCTCATAATGTTCATCTAAACGAATGGAAACTTAATAATCTTCTTCATAGACTATGCTTAAATTCTAAACGATTAAATTTTGTAACATTGTCAAATATGAGAACGAACAAGGAAGTTTATTTACGTAATATGTGCTATAAAATAAATTTTTCTGTTGACTCTAATGATTATTCTAGAAAATATTTAGTCAGTCACAAGCCGAGTTTAGTTAAACCTACACTGACGCTTCCAGCAAAAAAGGGAACTATTCCATTTTACTTTCCAGTAATTAAGAAGCAGCAGCAAGCACAGGTGAACACTCCCAATTTACAAAATCATTATAACATTAATGAAAATAGTACAAACAATAATATTTTTCGTGAACAACGTAAATGCTAGTTGCACTGCTACACTTTTGCATCAAAACATAGCTGGCTTGCTTAATAAAACTGATAAGATACAACTGTGTTTATGTGAATTGTCTAATAATAATATAGACATAGATATTCTCTGCTTCTCCGAGACTTTTGTATTAGCTGGTGATGAATTAAATATAAACTTTAAAAACTTTAATCTTGCATCTTCATTTTCTAGGAAAAAAATAAAGCGTGGAGGTGTTTGTATTTTGGTGCATAAAACATTTGATTTTAAAAGTATCGAATATCTTAAAGAGTTTTGTACTGAAAAAGTATTCGAATGCTGTGGAATAGAGATTTTTTCATTGAAATGTATTGTCATATGTATTTATCGAACACCAGATTCAAGTACTTTTGTGTTTCTTGAAAAATTGGATCTTTTGTTGCATAAACTAGTCAAACGAAAGAAACGGATTATAATAACTGGGGACATCAATATTGACCAATTAAAGGAGAACATCGTTTCAACTAAGCTTAAGGACATTATTTCTAATTATGGTTTTTCTCTTCACATTGATAAACCTACACGTAAACAGTCATGTCTAGATCAAGTAATAAGTAATATTGAAAATTCGACGGGGGATACCCACGAACTATTTCTATCAGACCATAATACATGCCAAACGTTTACATTCCCAGTTGAAGAGAGAAAACCTGCTCTAAGATACTGGTATATTGTTAGTAGAGACTTTTCGAACGATAATGTCAAAAAGTTTATTGACGCTTTGGGAAGTCTATCTTGGGTTAATGTTTTTGAGAATAATAACGCAAACGAAAGTTTTAACTATTTTCATGAAAACTTCTTATTGTTCTACCAATTATGTTTTCCCTTAAGGAAAACGAAAGTATTTGTAAATAATATGTCACCTAAATGGATCACAAAGGGGATAAGGACTTCTTGTATTTATAAAAGGAAGCTTAGAAGATCGTATCGCCTTAAGGATAGCGATGTTATTCATGCTCAATATTTAAAATACACTAAGATACTAAAAAAGTGTGTCAATCACTCGAAAAAATACACAAATTACACCTATATATTAAAATCTAAAAACAAAAGTAAGGCTACTTGGGATGTTATAAAAAATAGAACAGATTCACATAAAACGTATAATCAGATAGAATCAATAAATCATAATAATTCAGTGTTATATAATTCCGGTGAAATCGCTGAAGCATTTAATGATTTTTTTATCAATATCTCAAATGGAACACAACCAACAAAAAATAATTGCTCACTTCCATCTGATATCAACTGTTCTAGCATATATTTATATCCATGTTCTGCCATCGAAATATTTCGGGTGATAAAATCATTAAGTAACAAAAAGTCAGTTGGGTATGACGAAGTAGCTACTCACATATTGAAATCATGCGCTGGTATCATTTCACCAGTACTGTCACATACAATAAACTTATCCTTAGTAGATGGAGTCTTCCCTGATATATTAAAATTGTCAATAGTCAAGCCACTCCACAAAAGTAAAAGTACACAAGATAAGACTAACTACAGGCCTATCACACTAATTTCGATTTTCTCCAAAATTTATGAAAAAGTAATGCACTGCAGATTAACAAACTACATAAATAAGTACAATATAATTAATGAAGAACAAAACGGTTTCCAAAAAGGTAAGTCAACTACCCTGGCAGCTTTTTCTCTAATTAGGTCTATAACGGATAATATAGATAAAAAAAAACCTGTTACAGTAATTTTTCTGGACATGAGCAAAGCTTTTGACTTAGTCAATCACAAAGCTCTGCTCGAAAAATGTGAGCGTTATGGCATAAGAGGCCCTGCTTTAGAATGGTTGCAAAGTTACCTCAGTAACAGAGAACAATGCGTTGAAGTATATCGTTTAAGTAAAAATCTTGTTTCAATATCACATAGATCTTCATTTCAACACAATAAATCTGGAGTACCACAAGGAAGCATCCTTGGGCCTCTCTTATTTCTCTTATACATAAACGACTTACCAAGTGTGACAAAACATAAGTGTGTACTTTTTGCGGATGATGTATCTCTGGTTATACCAGAAACAGATGAAACTACACATAATCAAGAAGTAAATATAACTATAAGTAATGTAATTAATTGGTTAACAGAAAATAATCTTAAAGTAAATTTGTCAAAAACTAAATTCGTTCAATTTTTAAATTACAAACAAAAACCTCAACTGATTAACATAAACTATAATAATGAAGTAATTAACAAAGATAATAATATTAAATTCTTAGGAATAACGTTAGACAAAAATTGTAATTGGGGATCTCATATTGACACAATATGCAAAAAAATAAATAGATTTGTGTATGCTTTAAAGCAATTGCGTAATACTGCGAATGAAGAAGCAGCCCTCAATGCGTATCACGGTTTTGTTGGATCTGTCTTGAGATATGGCATACTACTTTGGGGTAATTCTACACATATCCAAAAAGTTTTTATAGTACAAAAAAAGTGTATGAGGGCAATTAGAGGGGAACCACCATTTGCAACCTGTAGACCAATATTCAAGAGACTCAGGGTTTTGACATTGGTATCGATATATATTCTCGAAATAGCTATGTTTGTAAAAAAAAATACACACTTCTTTCAGAAAGTAAGCGAAAATAGTAGGTTCATGAAAAGGGATCCAACAAAGTTAAAAAATGAGTTGTGTAGAAGTACTCTTCATCAGAGAAACAGCTATTTAATGTCCATTAAAGTTTACAACCATATTCCACAATGCTTAAGAGAACTACCACTACGCCTATTTAAAACAAAACTTAAAACATGGTTGATTGAAAAATGTTTTTATACAATGAATGAATTTATGGATTCCAAAAATGTAACATATGAATTATAAATATACTAATTTAATTTTCATAAATACGCTAATAAAGCACTAAAAATATGTGCACAAAAATTCGCATGCCTACTAAAGGTGGATTTGTCGGACACCTAATGTGTAAAAACATGTATATTTAACATCTTCTGTACCATATCCTTGCGAATAAATATCTTTATCTTTTATCTTTTATCTTTATCATCCAAGAACAAAATCTTCAAATGTTCCATGCTCCTTACACAATACACATGGTAATATAAATTCCACAGTCATCTGCCGCTTTCATCTAAATTGAATATTTCTGTTCGCCACCCCTACGTCCTACATACCTACAGGTTGTTACAGAAATAGATAAACGCTTCCCACACGCTTCTTACTAAATTGATGTAGTGGTTATTGCTAGTTTACACGACAGTGAGGCCATCTTAGTGTTTTGTAATACATATTTGTGGTAAATTTTACGCTGTTTTAAAAAAACAACCTACCTACCTTCCGGCTGGACTTCTACCTTCCGGCTGGACTTCTACCTTCCGGCTGGACTTCTACCTTCCGGCTGGACTTCTACCTTCCGGCTGGACTTCTACCTTCCGGCTGGACTTCTACTTTCCGGCCGGACTTTTACTTTCCGGCTGTACTTCTACCTTCGGGCTGTACTTCTACGTTCCGGCAAGAGGTGTACCCGCTGCAACCACGAGGCAGCGTCTACCTGCTGCCCGCCGGCCTGCCGTACCATCCACGTGGCGGAAACGAGGGACGGTACCCTTCCCACCTTCCTTCCAAAGTGTGCGAACGCTCAGTGAACAATAGCCTTACCCGCGACCTAGCCGAGTGTCTTATCAATATATGTATTAAATCTCCGAGTGTTATCTATTTATCTCTCAACACACTTCCTTATGTCACTGCGGTGCCTAACACCGTAGTGACACCTTTTCTTTTGTAGCGGTCTGCGCAGCTTACCTGCGTAGACTCTAACCGTTTCAGTGTGTGTGTGTGTGTTTCGTAATTCACTCCTAAAGGAGTGAATTAGTTTTTTGCAACTTCACTATAATACAGCCGATATGTTCAAATGGTACAAATACATATTATTTTTAACGCATTCACGCATGCGAAGCGAAATCTATAGATATAAATTGGGGAAACAAAAATTCTCTCATGAGCAGGATTCGAACCTGCAACTCCTGGTTCAGTACATCAGTGCTGTAGCCGCTAAGGCAGCGTTAACCCGGTCCCATTTTTAGATATCATAACATAATCAGCCCATTATAGTCTCACTGCTGGGCGCGGGCCTCTTCTCAAAATGAGAAGGCTAAGTAAGGCCTTTGTCTACCATGCTGACCTAATGCGGGTTGGTGGACTACACACCATTTAAAACTGAACAGAAAACTCAGATGCGCAGGGCGTCTCACGATGTTTTTATTCACCGTTAAGACAAGTGATAGTCAAATTTTTATTCGCACATGAATTCGAAAAATAGTACCCAAGGCTCTGCTTAGTTTGGGACTAGATAGTGCAATGTAAAAATGTCCCAAAAATATTTATTTATTTATTGTAATGATAACCTAGCGGCTGAGCGCTCGCTTTCCATGCAGGAGGGTCTGAGTTCGAATCCGGTCCTTATCTACCTCTGATTTTTCGAATGGATGGACCTCAGCGAACGTATCGCGATCAAATCACGGACGTTCTCAAAAAATGTCAGGTTAAGAGTTCTCTAAACCGACGAGCATGCATGATGGACTTAGACGAAGCGAAAGAGGTGTGTCAGGATCGTAGCAGGTGGAAATCCATAGTGTCTGCCTACCCCAATGGGAAACAGGCGTGATAATATGTATGTATGTATAGTCATTTTTCAAAAAAAGATCATATATGCATACATATTATCACGCCTGTTTCCCATTGGGGCAGAGACTGGATTTCCACATGCTACGATCAACACAACTCGAAAAAAAAAAAAAAAATCCTGTCAACTCACTTTGCACTCCAGTAAAGAATTAGGTCTCTTCGCTATCTAACATGCTAGCCGTGATTAGGATTAACATCTGGACAATCTGGACATGTCCAGCGTTTTAAATTTCCATCCCGTCTTTCACGGGACTTCGAGATATAAAAAGTGTAGTTGCAACTTGTACATAGAAAAAGTGCCAAAAGTGGCCGTTTTTCGCACTTTTTTAATCTACAACTACAGCAAACTATAATAATTTACAGAGTTAATAGTTTCTGATTTTACTGATGGGGCGCCAGTTCGTTTTTTTTTTTTTTTTCCTAATTGATTCTCGCAGCTGGTACCGAGGTACCATCTCTGTTTAACCGGGCTAGCTGGCGGAGAGTCCCATGTGGGACTCCATTCGCCGAAGGTTTTTCCCTAATCCTACACATAAAACTAAAATCGCGGTTTCAATACCGCAAAACGGGCGTCCCCCAAGGGGGGGGGCTTGGAACTCGTTGGGGCATTGCAGGGGGACCTCGCCGTTCCTATGTCCCCCTAGCAGCCGTTGCTGCGTCAGGAATGAATTTTCTCGAAAGTGGCGGACTTTCGGTATATCGGGTGTGTGTGACGCGCTAGTCGCGAATCGCCGTTAATCGGCCAGCCTCGCCGGCGAGGCTTAGAACCTACCTAACCCTAACCAGACGCCACTTGGTTGCTAAATTCCCTTTAAGTATCAAAATTGTACGAAATGTTTAGTAAACACCTTTGTTGAACCCGATAATTGTTAGAATCGTTTGAATAAAACATTCGACGCTCACCGCCCAAGCAATAAAACTTAAACGATTTATTGCTTTCCCTTCGTCTAGAATTTTACTGTAGATGTAGATTTTAGTACTTAGTTTTATATTTATATAAAGAGAAAATTCAGTATATTTGCGGCTCCAAGAATGGTAATCAAATTGCCTTCAAAGAATAAGGAAATAAATTGGATTTTGTCGCCTATGTTTGTTTTGACGCACTGTTCCGAGAAATGTAAATATGTGGAAAGAAAAATAAAGGTAAATAATCTTTACAATGTGAATCAGGAGATTGGCTTGTAGAGGAATTGTATACTCTAACATCAACAAGATCGTCTTACGGCCAAAATTCATATTATTATCCAATCTATCCACGACTAACCCTATACTAGAGATAAAAACTTGACATATTTTGTATGGAGTTTATAAATATCTCTAGTAGGGAAAATCGTGGATTAATTGGATATTAATTGTGGGACGAATTATTTTTCATAATATTACCCACGATCGGCTCCCATTCTTCTAGTCCATCCAAAGGTTGTCTGGAAGGGATTTCCTCGTGCGATAAGACCGCCCATTGTACTAACAAAATCTTTCTGTAAACTACTGTCTTTGTATTCGTTTGGTGTATGTTACAATGTACAATAAAGAATATAATAAATAAATATATCTTCTAATAAAGGCGTGTTGACACAAGCAAAGCACATCATTTTTACCCGACTGCGCCAGAAAGAGGGTTATGTTTTTCGAGTGTATGTATGTATGTATATTTCTTTGGCACGCTCTGTAGCCTAAACGGCTTGAAGGATTTTAGCTTGAGAGGTCTCTTTAGATTCGTCTTAATTGTGAGAATGACACTGGGTATATCAAAATTATAAAAAATAAAATGGCCGCTTTTAGGCGCCATATTACCTCTTCAAAAAAAATTTTTTTCCGTCAAAACCTATCGAGTGGGGTATCAAAATAAAGGGTTTTATAAATGCTTTACAAAAATATATACAACTTATATGTTTAAATGTAATTTGGAATGAAAAATGCTAATAAAAAAATTAATTAACAAAAATAAAAAACCCGACTGCGTCTAAAAATAACAGAAAATATATAAACAAGACTTATCAACACGCAGGCGGAGGCTACCTATGAACTATTTTTTTATTTTTGTTAATTAATTTTTGGACACATTTTTTTTGTCATGTTTTACTTCATGGCTTCATTTTATAAACAACGGCTACAAAGATTTATTATGTTAAATTAATTTAAGTTGGTGAGAGATGCCCATAAATTTTTTCATGTGATTGTGATAAAAAAGCCTTTGTCTTATTTTAAATTATATAATTATATGATTATTTTATTATTTTTAACGCATTTACGCAAAAACCGTTAAAATCGTAGTCGTTAAAATCGTTATATTATATGATGTTTCTAATTTAAAATAGGTGGTTGTAAAAAAAACATTATATTAAAAAAACACATTTATTTACTCATTTCATCACAATAAATACACGCATTACAATCTTTACAGTTTTCTATATATATTATATATCATATAATAATACCTATAGGTCATGCTTACAGCTATTTCATATTAATGTTTATATATTAAGAGACATCTACAAATAGTCTTTAATTAATTGTATTCCACTTCATATACTAATGTAAATATGGCTATAATAATTATTATAAAATATAGGATATAAAGTGGACATTGATATGGAGATCTAGTTCTAGGATATATAATATTTACGTGGTCATTAAACACTGCGTTTTCACGTCCTTATAAAAGTAAAACCGGGGTAATTCTAAATATAAAACACATTCGTTTTATCATTCAAAATGGTGTTCTCCAATAACTCTGTATAATTTAGAGCATAGTTTTACACATTATTCAAAGACAATGACGTCATCTTTACAAAAAAAAAAAACCACAAAATATATAAATAATTTGACAGTGAAAACGCATCTCTAAAAGCTTACTTATAGGCACTAATCATAATACAATATCTAAAATCGATATATATATACGCTATACGTAGAAATATTCTCAAAAGTCAAGTTTATTACAAAAATACAGAGAAGAAAGCAACATAGAAAACCTCTGTATTGATTTTAATATTAATGTTCCCAAAACCCAATGCTGTTAGGATATTCCAAAACATGAAAGAAATATGAATGGAAATCAAGCCGAACTGTAGGCAAGGGAAGGTCGCAACCCAAGGTCAAGGGTATAAGGATTTATTGAGACATTTCGCAGCAATATCGCCTTCATGAATATGAGAATGTATCTCTAATATTTAGTATTATGATTTAGTGTTTGACAAACAAGAATTTGGAGTACATATATAATTTAATAGCCTTCGAAGGTGATAAAAATAAAAATAATTTAATAGAATAGTTCATATAAATTTATATTATTCGGTGAAAATAGAAATTTATTTTTAATATAAATTTTTATTTGTAATTGGCAGTCTGAAAACAAATGTACTATTTTTACCCGAAAGTGAGTTAAACCCGAAGAGATAACAAACAAAAAAAAAACTTGTTATATGCTACTACTTGCATTGATTGATACTATTATTTGAGGAAAGAGGTAGGGGTCTTGAACGCCCTTAAGCCACTGCGACCTGATAAGATCTATCGTGACTGATTGATACTGGTATCATCCACTAAAATCATTAAAAAATACATACAAAAAAAAACAGGAAAAGACAAACTAGCTATAATCACAGTCTAAGGAACTCTAGCTCTGCTATTTTGATTACGCTGTGCTATAGTTGTGAACTCAGATCATCTGAGGTTGTGAACTAAGAAAAGAAATTCCACGCCTCTTGAGGATTCTTAGTTGGCAACTGGTTGTGTAACAAGAATAGAATATCTTTCTTGGCAACTGGTTGCGTATCAAGAAAGTTTGTTCTTTTATGACAACTGGTTGCGAAACTTGGTTGCCAATACAGCCGAAAAGATTTTTGTTACAAGTATATACATGTTACTGGAACTGGTTTTTTGGTTTCATTTTATTAGACCTACAAAAATTGGGCTCGTTACTAGCTATATCAATTCCTCACTAGCATACCAAGCAGCTTCTATACATGTGCAATCTCCATAAATAAATATTATATACACCGTGTATATAATTAATTTTTATCGATAAATTGTATGCATGCCACAAGATAGACATTTTAAGACTAAATAGGTATAGTATATTTCAAAAGTATATCTACTAGGTACATAGATTAGATATATCCAAGATAATAGGGATGTGACTGAAGGATATAATATGTTTTCTATACAAAAATAACTACAAATTCATCTATGTTCCCAAATCCAGTACTATAAGTTCCTAATATTTTAAATACTAGGGATAGTCTTATTTCACAGTTTAACTGCGACATTTGAAAATCCTGTAATCGTTTTCTTTTTCATAATATAATGGTTAAGCAGTTAAGCTATGAATAAGTTTCATTTTTACGGTTTCATAGTCAAAGCATTTTGTTTACTATTATAACAATATACAACTTCATGGTCAACTACACTTATCTACTAAAACTAATTCAATTCTATGACGCATTGCCTTATTTTTACAATTATCTTTATTTTTAATATCCGAAGCATCCGGTTAAACTTTGTTTTATTATAATCCGAAGCATCGTCAAAAAATGTCCCAGAAAAATTTGTTCCGCAATTTTATTGTAAAAAATAGCGATCTAAAATATTGTAAAACGCATCGTTTGATTAAAAATTGGTCTGTAAAGGGACGTCATTATAGATAAGGACGATTTTTGCTATAAGTACAGCGATATTATTTTAGGCCAGCTGTCCACTAAGCTGTTATTCAATCTTTAAAATAACAATAAAAAAAAATTATGTTGCGAAATGCTAAATTAAGCAACAGATTAGATACTCTCAAGTCAGAAATACCCGTAGGAAGAAGACCGCTTCGAGAACTGTTCCCTATTAAGCAGAAACCGGGCTAGTGCCAACACTGCCAACAGTATTTTGAAAGCCTAGCCGGAAAACACGATGCGAACGCTCGTACGGCAGGGATAAATATTTTGAAGTTAAAACTACTAACCCTTTGTACAGTCGACTGCATGACAGTGGTAACACTTCAATTCGAAAACCGCCCTTACTGCTTACGAAATAAAGATGCTGCTAATGTCAAAGTGTTACCACCGACGTGCGGTCGACCGTACATACGTTTTTAATAACCATTGGGCCCAATTAAAGCACAAATAAATTAAAATTTAGAGAGTAATTTTCATAAGCTAAAAACTAAAGCGGTGATCTATTACAATCGCTTACAAAGTTAACATTTTTGTCTGTTGCCGCGAATTTTATGGTTGATACCATTTCCTTATGACATATTATTTTCAAATCTACCCTCAGAAATGTTTGTGCAGCTCAAATTACTTTACGAATTTGTCCGTTGATAACGTGCGTGTATCAATCACTTTGTTAAAATTAATATCTGAGGTTTTTGCGACATGAGTACATCTAGGAGAATTTTTGCTACATATGTGGAGAATATAGTCAGAGCCAAGTCTGACAACTGATCTAACCTCCGAATGTCAGTATTTCCCAGTAACTGTGTTGCGGGGATCTGATGGCAGTCGCTCCGTGTAAAATACTGATGTTCAGCCGCATCTGGCTAGAAGCCAAAGCCAACCCCAATATAATTGGGAAAAGGCGCGGAGGATGATGTGGAGAATATTTGTGTGTGTATTTTTTAGCCTAGTAAAAACATGTGTTTTTCTGTTTTGAATTTAGATATCTGAAACTTAAAAACCAGATGTGAACAAAAAAATTCAAGTATGTTTTTCAACTTACTATACTATATACTATAATATGTCGTCAGCAACAGTAAAAAATCCCGGTAACAGATGCACTGTAAACTAGTGTTTTAATCATAAATCACGGCAATGGATACTTAAATAATTTCACAATCGCATAATGGAATAAATACATTCAACAATATAAGATATATTTATCTACCCTTTCGCTTACGTCCTGCGGGAATTACAGTCCTGACAGTTATTTTTATACTAGGAGAAAGGTCGTCACGTAGAGAAAACTGGGACTTACGCTGACTTCTGGCCGGGTCGCAATCCACATTTCATAACAGAATTATTCATTTTTTTCAACAACAGACGAATGTAATTTAGCTGTAACTTTTTTGGAAAGAAGCTTAAATGTCAGAGTTAAAGTTACGTGTCCCTCTGTAAAAGGAAAAATTAAATGCACACCGCTCAAAGTGCTTTTACGAGTTTCTTTTTTACAATCAACGTTCGCCGCATAAGTAACGAGATGAGTCTACGTTTGGAGAAATTTGAACTGTATAGCAGCTTGGTATTAGGTATACTTTACTATGCTACAAGCAGGACGTGAAAGTTATGAAATCTTAAACGCTTCTATACTTAGATCAATTTAGTACAGGCTGAGAAATCCTCATTTTTTTTTATCTTGTAAATACTATTGCAGCCAACTAATACAAACAGATAGAATCCTAAACAAATCTCGTGTTTAGAAAACATATAATACGAATAAATGTATTATTTGATTATTGAAAAAAACACTATATTTAATAAATCCGTGTCTATATTGTTCTGCATTTTTGCTATCCACTTTTGGTGTTACACCCTAATGGACAGCAAACCTTAAAATAATTACATTGATTTCTTTTACTTCACCTTTCGATTCGATTTCGACTTTTGTTATGTATTGTATAGCAGCCTAAATGCTCATAAGAAGCCAAAATTATTTATACATTTCCTGTAGTTGTATGTGTAAATATTTCTATTGCATAGAACGTTGGTATGTAGTAAGTACATTTAATTTTTATTTTATTAATTTGAGCCAGCATGGCTTGCTGGCTCAAATTCAATATACGTTCTTCCAAATAGTCAGAATTTTAGTTTAATTTTATTTGGAAGTTTCAAAATTATTCTCTTTTACGATTTAAATTGTGGAATGAAAAAATCGCTCACGAGCAGGATTCGAACCTGCGACTCCTGGCTCAGTACGCCAGTGGTTTAGCCACTAAGCTACCGTGAACACTGCTCGTGGTATCGAAATTCTCATCCACTTGGTACGTCTTTGGGTGACGTCAGCGATATCTTATTAAGAAACAGTGTTTCTTAATCAACTCGACTAACTTTGCAGTTAATTCAAAGTCGTATAGATATTTTACTAATTTTTTTATTACTAATTATTTTATTATTTTTAACGCGTACTGAGCCAGAAGTCGCAGGTTCAAATCCTGCTCGTGAGCGATTTTTTCGTTCTACACTTTAAATCGTAAGATTTCGCTTCACATGCGTAAATGCGTTAAAAATAATAAAATAATAATTCTCTTTTTCTAACAGAAAAACAGTTTTTAGTTTTTGTGTTTAAAAACTTTGTTTTTATGAGACTTTCTATTTAAATTAAATGTCCGTACTTTTAAAATCAGAAAATATTAACGGAAGCAGATTCCATGAGTATAATGCTCACAACAAAATTATTGCATGCCCGCTGTGTCCACCTGCTGCCGGAAGAACTTGATGCAGGCTACAAATAGGGGCGTAGCAGCGAAGGCAGGGGCGTAGAGTGTGCCAACTTTTGGTCAATACTTCTTCTTCTATCGTGTCGACATGAGCTACACAATGATAATAGCTCATGCCGTGGGAAAAAGATTAGCCAGTCAGCAGGTTGGCAGCGGGGCTGACTACCCAAGGTGCGCCGGACGATCAATTAAATATCTTCACTCGTGGAGGCTCTTTTAATGCACCCCCAATAGTCAATACTAAGTCCATCTAAGTCAAAGCTCATTCATTCATTTCAGCCGAAAGACGTCCACTACTGGACATAGGCCTCCCTCAATTAAGGGGGGGATATGCCATAATCGCCACGCTTGGCAGGCGGGTTGGCGATCGCAGTTGGTTGGTTAAATACTCAGAGAACGCTGCTGCCCATCCTCTGGTGAATCCCTTAGTCGCCTTTTACGACACCCATGAGAAGAGATAAGGGTGGTGCTATTCTTTAAGTCCGGCACCACACATACTAAGTCAAGTCAAAGCTATTGATAGATATATAAATATACAGAAAACGTCAAAAATTAATATGGATAAGTAAATTCTGAAACGTGGTCGCTCACAATGGGCCTGATAAGAAGGCTCAAAGTCACTCAAAGGTCAATGGAGAGGGCTATGCTCGGAGTGTCCCTGCGTGATCGAATCAGAAATGAGGAGATTCGCAGGAGAACGAAAGTGACCGACATAGCCCGAAGAATTGCCAAGCTTAAGTGGCAGTAGGCGGGGCACATTGCTCGCAGAACGGGTGGCCGATGGGGCAGGAAAGTTCTGGAGTGGCGACCGCGTACTGGAAGGCGCAGCGTGGGTAGGCCCCCCACAAGGTGGACCTACGACCTGGTGAAGGTCGCGGGAATCCACTGGATGCGGAAGGCACAGGACCGGTCGTTGTGGCGATGCTTGGGGGAGGCCTATGTCCAGCAGTGGACGTCTTTCGGCTGAAATGATGATGATGATGATGAAGTAAA
Organism: Asteroscopus sphinx; assembly: GCA_949699075.1. Classification (NCBI taxonomy): domain Eukaryota; kingdom Metazoa; phylum Arthropoda; class Insecta; order Lepidoptera; family Noctuidae; genus Asteroscopus; species Asteroscopus sphinx. The sequence continues at coordinate 27,741,983 of OX453012.1, forward strand.
TTCTTTAATTGTAAATCGGTACAAAATTCATTGGTGAAAAGGGTACAGTCGGAATAAAACATTAATTTAGGTACGTTATAGCTTTTACCTTTTTGATGTAAAAACACTTAATACTCAGTAGGTACCTTTGACTGACTGATTCCCGATTTTTTCCTAAAAGCACATTGATATAAATATTATTTAACACATCAATCTTTCATATTTTCTCTTCTATAAAAATATGATTTCACATAAAATCTCTATTAAAGCCTGTTCCATGCAATTTTCGTGATCACTTTGTATCGAAACTCGAGACATAAAATTGGAATTTATGACCGTTTTGTAAAAAACCCGAAGTTAAAAACAATATTGTTCGGATTTTACACATCCTGTGTGTGACATTTTACCTTTGATGTTGAAAGAGTTATTATTTATGTATGTGTCATAGACTTTTTTTAAGTTGTTTAATTATGTATGTGTCATTTTACTTCTGTTATTAAAAGAGCTATTTTTTTTTTCACTTAAAACACAATAAAGTTTCTGTATTAGTAATCGATTAATCATAATTTCTCGAGAATCGTTACACGTATCACTTACGAATAATCAGACATTTAGTAAAATTTAAACATATCAATATTAGGTGCACACAAAATATATTTGTACAATCTAAATATGGTGTTTATCTGTCTATGTTTATATCCCTCGAGATACTTAAGAATGAAATATAAATCATTTAGAACGGAGACACTCGTGACGTCTACTGCAGATGTTAATACTCATCCTCTATAAGAGATACGAGAACCCTTGAATCAACAAGTTTACCAATTTATGTAAACACACATGAAATTAATAGCTCAAACCTAAAGATCGTGTGGAATGAAACATGGCAATACCGGACGTTGACCCTTCCTTTCTAATGCATTTTATCTTTCAGATATGTCAACGAACGACTACCACGCTTTCTTTTATGTCAATAAACTATGAATTAAAAACTAATTCAATTTTTCCGCAAAACGTGTGACACACACAGGCGTATCTTGTTTGTGGCCACGTTTTCGTCAAGGATGTTGTATAGCAACCTGTGTATTATGATACGCAAGCTGGTTGTCACTAACGACAGATTAGTATATGTAGTGATATCTATATTTTATGAATTACAACTTTGGGATAAGAGACGAGTCAATGTAGGATATTGCCATGTTAACCCGCACAAACTATAGCATAAACTATCCTCGTCTAAGATTCTGTCTAGGTATTATATGACTTTGTATATGCGTTACATAAATAAGGGTAAATACAAAGATTCCGAGTATGGATTTCATGAGTTATGTGGGTATTCTCATATTATTTCCTGATTTACGAGTGCTGTCAGCCGTCACAAGCATTCCACTTAACCCCACTCTGATGGTTCACGGTTTATACTTAATAATAACATTGTATAGGATATGTAATATGTATTCTACAATAGCTGATATAATATACCTACATACTATACGGATTACAATTCCAATATTTACCATACAATATAAAAAGCACTAAATATCTAAAAAATATTCGTTGTATCTTAACTATAAAGAAACGGCACATAGTTTATAAACAAAAGAATGATATGAAATTAAAACTACTATCACATAGCCTATATTCATATTTATGCATAATTTTTACATATACTGCACATGAAGTACAGTTATAGACAGCGTTTTGAGCACGGATATGTCGAAAAGCAGTGACAGTCAAGCAACGGTACACTGGCGAGCATAAACATCGAACGACATCTAAATACTAAAAACTTTCATCAAGTTCCAAGTCCTTGAAGATAAGCGATACTGAATCTAAAAGTTTCATCCCGAAAGTCTTGCCTAAGCCTGGATTCGATCTGTCAGTCATAGAGGGTTCTTTTTGGCCTTTATTGAGATTGTAGGCTAAAAAGTTTTTAAAAGTACTTTGAAATGTGCCAACACTTTAGAAGTTATTAAGATTTATAGTTTTCGTTTTAGAACAATATCCAATTTAGAAAGTTTTTAAAGAGTTTTTACTGAAGCTAACTCCTGATCTCTACAATAACACTTTATATTTTTATTAAAGAAAATCTTTTTCATTAATAGAAAATGGTAATTTCACAGAGCGCCTTTTGAAATTTTAATTCACTAATTCGAATTCGTCGCTGGTTCATTGATTTAAAAAATGTAACCTAATTCTAAATCTTGTTTTTTTTTTATCAAAACTTGGTTCGACATTTAGCTCGGCAGCGAGAAATTGTCCTTGGCAATTCAGAAGTAATAAATCTTGTCGGTTGCTTCGAAATGTACATGCTTTTTGCCGTGCGGTGGCAGCACGACGAACAACCATCAGGCAGGGCTACCTTTCCTAGGATTCTTCATAGTCACCACATCGCAACTTCGCACTTCACAATTTTTACCGTTAGAACTTTTTTCATAGTATCTTCTATTAGCATTGTCGTTAACACTTTTCTTCATATATACACTTTTAGGGTTGTCAAAATTTTTGATCGGACTTTTCACTTCATCATCCCTGTCACTTGGTTCGTTAATTTCAGGGATGGTGTTTTTGGGCTTTGGGGCGTCTGCTTCCTTGTCTGCCTGGGTGAGCACCTCCTGTACGTGGATGGTGAGCTCGGGGCGGACGACTTGCGTGAAAGGGAGCAGAGCGCCGGCCACGTCCATGGTATTGTTGATATTTCTGTGCCATAGCTCCAGCACCACGCTGCGCCGTTGCTACTTGTATCTCGGTGGTCCTAGCCAGCCACAGCCGAACACCTGGACAAGAATTTAAAAGTACATAACTGAATTTACACCAGCCTTTTCATGTTTAGGTTTTACTTTCACTTAAATTTACGTTTCGATATGTTGAAATGGTTCGTGCTATGGCTACTGATCATTTGGAAAAGTCTGTTTGTCCCGACATTTTTGACGCAGACTGTACATTAAAAACTGAAAAAATTAAATTAACAATTACAGTTGTTTTATCTCACGAAAGCGGGTGAGCCATACTTGTAGTTGTAATGCTAAAAATGTATAGACATGCGCTCTTGTGTGCGTAACTACAAAACTCGGCCAAAACTGAGCGCTCCCGAGCGTAAGCTGGTGTGTGTGCATGTACACTCGACCAAACGGAATCATGACCCACCATAAGCTTAATTTGCTACAAACATTCTAATACAATTAGGTCGAATTTCACTTAAAGATTTCCCTGGCAACAAACTTGTTACCAATTTTACTGGGCAGTGACACCCAGTTTTACCAATTTCTTTTAATTTGATTAATATTCTCCTGGAATTGAAAGAGTTGGTATAGGTTTTTGAAAAAAAAAAATGTTTCCTCCTTTTTATAGGTAAACTATGCGGAACGACAGTTAATTCGAAATTCATAATTCTAGCTTTATCAAAAACGTAACTTTTTATCCAATTATTGATCTATTGCATTTAATAACAAAGCTCAAAATTGCATAGACCTCTGACCCGTATTAACGCAGTTTCCTTAATATTCAAAATTTCCAAAGTGCAGCACGATGATAATATGAAGAAAATGTTACTGTTTTGACAATTTCTTACGAAATGAGTGGGTCATGATTCCGATTTGTTGACTGTACACGATTTGTTGACTGTACATTTACACACACAAGTATGGCTCACTCACTTTCGTGAGATAAAACATCTGTACCGACTCTAGGCGTTTCCATTAAATCTACACTACTGAGACCTAAAGTCAATAGACTACCAATACAAAATTGTAATATACCTCAGCCATTACCTGACAAACGACGAGAGCCAGCAGTAGCAGTAGGAGCAAGGTCATCAGCCCCCACAGCACTCCCAGGTGAGTCAGTGCGAACACGTACAAAGTTCTGTGGCACCATTGGTTCGGCTCGAACAGTGTCGGCATGTAGTCTGGCCACATGATGTCTAGAATCCAGTAGTTGCCGAAGGCGAACCTGTTGGAGGTGGTGTATGTAGTAGTCTAAAATATTGACACATAATGGGATAGGAGAAAATACTGTTCAGACTTAAAGCTGATACCATTAAAAAAAGGCAAGAATGATCAAGAGATTTGTAAAGACCTTTAGATGTTCACATGTTAAACATAAGTGCATTGGAAATCGCAAGAAGTAGATACTAAACTTAATTCAAAATATATCTCAATTATATAAGTTGGCAAAACTTTACCAGGATATTTTTTTTTGTGATACTATAACGCATTTATTATGTTTAATATCCGAAATAAAATAATAATAATTCTAACTCCAATATGCACGGCGCCGGTAGCGTGGCAGGCGCATGTTTCATCAACTCAGCCTATCGCAGTCCACTGCTGGACATAAGCCTCTCCCAAGTTGCGCCACAACACTCGGTCCTCTGCCTTCCGTACCCAGTTACCCCCAGCCACGTTCTTCAGGCGCATGTTTAATTGTATTGAAAATAATTAAATAAAAAAAATTAAAATAAATATCTTTGGGACATTTTTACACAGCACCATCTAGTCCCAAACTAAGCAGAGCTTGTGCTATGGGTACTAGACAATGGATATAATACTTATATACTTTTTTTTGTAAATACATACTTATAATACATAAGAAAAACAAACAAATAATTTAAATAATAAAATATTATTACCATACCCCGTTATCGCGGGTGCACGAATATGTAAAGATAAAGTGGTCGAAAAGAAGGTCTATTTTTCAGTAATTTGATTATTCTGCCTACTTGGAAGTAGACTAAACCTCTCAGAGAATGAGAATATTAAAAAAACAAGTACCTAGTGGTGGTCTTGATTATAAAAAAAAACCAGTTTCAAAAACACAATTTGTAACAGTGAAGTCTACAAAATGGCTCAACGAACAAAATACACCGCTGAGGTATAGGCTTCAAACTTTTTATGCGTGTACTCTTCAACACAGAAACTTCTGCAAAAACGCAGTTTTCCTATATAGTAGTAATATGTAGTTATTTCCTATGTGTATAGTACCTAGTAGTAATCCTATATGCTGCTACCGTGTTCAAAGTTAATTTAAAGAACACTTCAGAATTATTACGAATGTTTAGATGGTATGTAGGTATAAAATAAAAGCAGGTATGTGGCATAGTCTTTCGCTTCTGATTGTTATAGTCTTTAAATCGTGCGTGCACCCCGGGGTATGATTATCACACGGATGTACTCACGATAACTGATACTACACGCGATTGCAAATTTGCCAACAAATTTAATGTAATCATAAATATTGAGGAAAATCAGCCTTAATTAAAGCTGTAGGTAATATGGGTATAAATCGAACAAAACATCAATTTCAATCAATCAAAAAACGTTGAAAATAAAATCTGTCTTGAAGAAAATTATATGAATTAGAGTTTTTGGAAAATTACCTCTGTTTTCAAGTCACCCTTGTCTAGCCAGATTGATTGATCGTCACAATGACAAGACATTCTTATTGGAAAAATCTTAGAAACATCTGTACCAAAGTCCAATCTATTACTAAAAAGAGCAGATGATTCTTTTCATAATTTCTCAATTCTTGCAAAAGGACAAAAGTTTTAAGCACACCCAATACATATTTACAATATAAAATTTACCTTTGCTTTACTGTTATATTGCTTGCTCTGTGTAAATATCACTTAAAGAAGTACAATTTAATGAAATAATTTGAATCAACGTTGAGTTCATTCAAATTATTTAAATTAAAGTTTAATAAACAATAATTATTAAGATTTTAGATACATTAAATTTTATAACATAACATAATCAGCCCATTACTGTCCCACTGCTGGGCACGGGCCTCTTCTCAGTATGAGAAGGCTAAGGCCTTGTCCACCGCGCTGGCCTAGTGCGGGTTGTCGGACTACACACACCATCAAGAAATATGTAGTACTTTGTCCAGGAATGTATGTAATACATACATATATAATGTTCTTGCACGCGGCATAATTATGTAACCCATCTGTCGTTAATGTCTAGATTCAGAATCAACGACAGTTTCCGCAAATTGATGCCATTAGTGATAATAGCTTAAGTAGTTATGGTTATGAGTAATTGAGTAAAGGTGGGGGGGAGGGGGGGGGGGGTAAAAAACCTCACTGCGCCAAATTTTTGCACGTGCTGTAGATTGTTTTTGTGCTTCACCTTTGAATGAAATTATCGCTCTATGTTTTATTACTCTTTTAGGTAGATCATTTAGGTAGGTGCATTACATAACATAACATAACCAGCCCATTAGTGTCCCACTGCTGGGCACGGGCCTCTTGTCAGTACGAGAAGGCTAAGGATTTAGTCCACCACGCTAGCCTAGTGCGGGTACTGCGGGTTGGCGGACTACACACACCATTGAGAACTGTATGGAGCACTCTCAGGTGTGCAGGTTTCCTCACGATGTTTTCCTTCACCGTTAAAGCAAGTTATAATCAAATTCTGATCCACACATGAATCCGAAAAGTCAGAGGTGCGGGCTGGGGTTGAACTCACACCCTCCTGCATGGAAGATAAGCGTTCAACCACTAGGCTATCACTGCTATTAAGAAATTTTATAAATTCAATAAACTTAAAAATAAATAATAATAATTGGGGGTTATTTATTAATATTACAGTGTTATTTGTGTTGTTGATCCGTGTGTTGCCGGGCGTAAAGAATAGCACCACCCTATCTCTTCTCATGGATTTCGTAAAAGGCGACTAACGGCCAAAATTAATATCCTATCTATCCACGATTTGCCCTATTAGAGATAAGAATTTGACATAAGTTCCATACAAAATATGTCAAATTCCTATCTCCAGTAGGGTAAATCGTGGATAGATTGGATATTAATTTTGGCCGTAAGGGATTCACTAGAGGATAGGCAGCAGCGTTCTCTGAGTATTTAAACAACCAACTGCCTTCGCCAACCCTGCCAAGCGTGGCGATTATGGCATATCCCCCCCATTGGGGGAGGGCTATGTCCAGCAGTGGACGTCTTTCGGCTGAAATTATTATGATGACAGTGTTATTACTATGATAAGGTTAGTTTTCAGTATTTTTGATCCATGTTTAATAAAAAATTCAATTATAATTTTAATAGTATCGCGCAATAAAGCTGTATTAATAACATTAAGGGTCCCAGTAATGAATTTGTTAATTTCACTGTGTAGATGCTGGAGCATTAAAATGTTTTATGAGCGTAGCTACAATAATTTAATTTAAAATAAAATTACCTGTTATGGATTCGATATAATTCTCTGACTAAATTAAAAGAACCTAATGGATTAAATTTATGTTGTACACTTTATCTCTCTATCGCTCTAAAGTTTGCTGTTATAATTTAAACCCAACCATTTTCTTCGATTTGATAAACCACAAGTTCTGGCGAAGGAAAACCGATATGTACCTAGAATGCTCCGAGAGGCTATTGAAATTAAAAAACATCCTAATTTTAATAGAGAAGATGGTTGGCAGCTACCACCTGTTTGGATCCCAGTCCTAAAAATAATCAAGTCCCAAACAGCACGCAACACTGTAAAAGATAATGATATTGTGAGTGATTACTGCGTGCATCGAAACGATTTCAATTAATAATATTGTACGGTAGATTAAAATATTTTTTTAGAAATATTTGTCAAGACGCTTGTCATCTTAGTCTACCTGCGACCACGAAATGCTGCAAAGCTTTCGAAACGTCAGGGAAACCAATTTAAATAATATACGCGATTTAATCCGGTTAAACTTTGTTTTATTAAAATTTTGTTTGTTGAATTCAGGAAAAATAAATTAAGCTTCCTGCGATACAGGCCTAGCCTAGTGCAGGAAGTCTTTGAAACTATCTGTAACAGGTGCTCTACCATAGATATAAGTAAAGTTTGTAAAACTAGCTTTATGCGAATTGTAAACCTGTAAACTATTTAGAAAATAAAGATTATTCTTATTCTTATTCTATTCTTATTCTTAAAAAACTCATTTCTAGATTAAAATAAAATAAATAAATATTTGGGACAATTTTACAAAGCACCATCTAGTCCCAAACTAAGCATAGGTTGTACTATGGGTACTACTGGTACTAGACAATAGATATAATACTTTTATAAATACATACATACATTTTTTTTTGTAAATACATACTTATAATACGCAAGAAACACCCAGACCAACACAAACACTTATGTTCGTCACACAAATATCACCTTAAAACTCTTCTTAAATTTCAACCTCACAAAACGGATTTCTATTCTTATGCCTTCTCTGTGCATGCAGTAAGATTATGGAACTCACTCCCGCCTAACATACGGAATTCTCAATCCATATCTGTCTTCAAAAGACGTGTTAAAGAGCATTACCTTTCCTCATAATTTGTTATTGCATAATATTTATATCATATTTACCTATACCAGCGGTACTCTAAGTGTGTTCCGCGGAACCCTAGGGTTCCGCGATACCCCTGTAGGGGTTCCGCAAGAATTTAGAAAAAAAAAACAAAACACCTCTCTCTGGTCACTGGTCGAACGTTTTGAATCCGCCCGCCGCGCGTATACTTGTGAGCGCGCAGTCCCTTTGATAAAAGCCGCCTCTGAATTAGACGCTATAGTTGTGAACAAGCGACTTTCGGCTCTATCTTCAAAAGCATAAAGTCGAGATTGTTTACAACGCATTTTTTTGTATTTATAAAATAAAATAAATAAATAAATATCTTTGAGACATTTTTTACACAGCACCATCTATATACATCCATCTATATTTATATTTTTATTTCCGCTTTTTGTTTATCAAAGGCGCCGACTTGAGTATTTTTGAGAATGTTCGAGTTCGAGTCTAGGACTAAGTATAAAAGCGCTATTATATAAAAAAAGTCGCGCCTCGTCAGTCAGTTGACGATTAGCGTTCGGAGCGATAAGTTCGTACCTACCTACTTACAAGCTGGCTAGCCTGCTGCCTTCTTGTAAGTTCTACTGCCCGCTGTATTCTGATTGTATCAGTTTTGTACATTTCTTCTTTGGACTAAACTTTGTCTCATAAACGCAGTAACGATTGTGCATTATTTTGACCCTACCATCCTGACGTGTAACATTATTAATAAAGAAGAATGGAACGTTGGCTTAAAGGTGTTAAACGTGTTGCAACGACATCTTCTAATGACGCTGAATGTTCAAAAGCAGTACGCGCGGAGAATACAGCAATTACCGATCCAGACGATGATGCCACGACGTCAAGCTCCACGGTTTCAAAGACGAAAAAAAGGAAGTATGATGAATCATATATCAGTTTCGGATTTGTTGATTCCAACGGCTCACCTCTCTGCATGTTATGTAGTAAACTGCTTCCTAATAGTTCCATGGCACCTGCCAAATTACGCAGACATTTAGAAACTGTACACCCCGAGTCTAAAGACAAGAATAAAGAATTTTTTGTTCGTAAAAAAGAACAGTTATTGGAAAGTCAAAAAAATATGATGCATGTAACACAAACTATCAATGAAAAGGCCACGGAGGCATCATATTTAGTTAGCTATCGCATTGCACAAGCAGGTGAAGCGCACACTATCGCTGAGAATTTAATAAAGCCATGTGTGTTAGACATAACAAAATGTATGCTCGATGAAAAATCTGCAAAGCATCTTTCTACTGTACCGCTATCAAACGATACTGTTTCACGGCGAATCCATGATCTGGCAAGCTACGTCAAACAAGAACTAGTTGCACGTCTACAAAAAACACGATTCGCCTTGCAAATGGATGAGTCAACTGATGTCACTGGTCTGGCTATCTTGCTGGTTATCGTGAGATATCCATATGAACGTTCTTTTGAAGAAGACATGCTTATGTGTTCACCGCTGCCCACAAACACTACCGGGGAAGAAATTTTTAATAAAATAAACATATTTTTTAAAGAAAATAATCTTAGTTGGAACGATTGCATTGACATTTGTACAGATGGGGCCAAGGCGATGACAGGTAAAACAGCAGGAGCAGTATCACGAATAAAAAGTAAAGCGCCTAATTGTAGTTCCAGCCATTGTATTCTGCATAGACAAGCACTTGCGATGAAGCAAATGCCGTCAAATCTAAAATTAGTTATGGATGAAGCGGTAAAAATAATTAATTTTATCAAATCACGACCACTACAATCCCGATTGTTCTCATTATTGTGTGAAGATTATGGCAGCAAACATAAAACACTGCTGCTCCATACAGAAGTGCGATGGCTGTCTCGGGGTAAAACTTTAACAAGGCTATTTGAACTTAGAGCCGAGTTACAAATGTTTCTTTCAGCAGATACAGTTTCTTTTAATTTGAAAGACCGTTTGTATGATAAAACTTGGTTGTTCCGATTGTCTTTTATGGCGGATATCTTTCAAAAACTGAACGAATTGAATTTATCATTGCAAGGTAAACAGACAACAGTGTTCCAGGCCTATAACAAAATAACTGCCTTCAAAAGAAAATTAGATTTTTGGATTATTTGCGTTGGTAAGAGAGAAATAGAAAGCTTTACGTCACTCAGTGAGTTTGTTAGCGATAACGACTCGGAAATGTTTCGAGATGATGTGTTTGAAGAATTGGTCCAATATCTCACTTCGATGCGCGCATCTTTTGTAAAGTATTTTCCCGAAGAACATAATACAAAAATGAAGCTGAATTCATGGATTCATAATCCTTTTTTACCCAACTTGCAAAAGCCCGAAAGTATGTCAAACGAATGTCATATGAATCTCTTTTAGAAATGTCATCAGACACAAGTATGGAGTCACTGTTCAAAACGACGCCTCTCAACGATTTTTGGTGCAGAATCCGTGATGAATATCCAATGCTTGGCAGAATGGCTCTGAATATTCTTCTCCCGTTCCCAACAACATATTTGTGCGAAACAGGATTCTCAACCTATGCAGCCACGAAAACAAAATATCGCAATAGACTGGACGCCGAACCTGATATGAGACTTCAAATGTCTTCTATCAAACCTGATATCAACCAATTGATGAAAAATAAAAAACAGTTTCATACCTCCCATTAGTTAAGATTTTTTCATTTTTAATATCTTCTATTATTGTACTTGGCATGTGGTTAAAGTAAGTAATAATTAGTAACTGTTACATTGTACTTTTATTATGCTTATATAATAAAGAATACACTTTTAAAAACTATTGTTTTATTGTAGGGTTCCGTCAAGTATTTTGCTTGTCAAAAGGGTTCCGTGACCAAAAAAGTTTGAGAACCGCTGACCTATACCTATATAATTTATATGTATTTATTTAAGTATCTATTGCTTTATTAGAACTAATTTTAGGTTTCCTATATTTTTACACACTGTTGTCTACATTTCTTACTTATTTCTCCTCTCGCAGGTCTGCTGGTAGAAATTTCTTTGAAATAAGCAGTACCTTTGTACTAAATAATTTTAATGCTGTCTCCTTTCATATGTTATTGTGTGTACATAAATTATAAATAAATAAATAAATATTTGTGTCCTGTGGGAATTGAATCCACGACCTCATGATCAGCAGTCCGACACTCGAACCACTAGACCACAGACGTCGTCAAAAAGCAGTCAGTAAAGCTCGCCGATGTACATAAACTTTCCTCCTGTACTATAAATGTATATGTGTATACAATAAAGAATAAGAACCTTAAAAAAAATACTCATACTGTAGCGCAATAATCTTATCCTACAAATAGATTTGCAATACAAACTTTGGCTTCACATTTTAGCATTTTTTTTAATGGCAATAGGCTCGCCCCCTATTACATGGGACTTACAACATAACTGGCGAAATGTGGGTGTACTATATACCTCTACCTACCCCTTCGGGGAAATACATGCGGTATTATGGGTTATGTTTTTAGGGTTCCGAAGTCCTACAAGGAACCCTTATAGTTTCGTCATGTCCGTCCGTCTGTCCGTCTGTCCGTCTGTCCGTCTGTCCTAATCCTTTACCGCTTAATAACTTCTACAGTTATAAACATAAGTAAATGAAATTTTGACAAAAAATGGAATAGATATAGATCTCAATTTTAAAAGAATAAAACAATCTTGATTACGTATTTTAGGGGTGGCGCCCATACATGTGAAATGGCGATGAAAATATTTTTTTCGCTGCACCCCCTCGTGTTTGGTATCGTTGAATAGGTCTACTAAAATGAAGGTAATGTTTCATACACAACTTTTTTATCAGGTATACCCTCTGCTAAATACAGTTCGCCAAAGTGGCTTGCAATGTGTCCCCCCCCTGCCATTTCTAAACTATGCAACGTAGAAACTTATATCCACATACATTGATAGACCTTTATAAAAACTCTCTTTTAAAATTATTTCGAGTATAATGTGATTATAAATTTTTGAGTTATAGTGAGAAAACTGAAAAATACTTAAGACGTCCTAGTTCATAGGTCATTGACCTTAGAGAAAAATGATCGTAGCAAATAATGCTCCTTTAGTTACTTTCTATTTAAAAAAATCACAAAAAGAAACACACTTCTTAAATTTAGCTTCATAAATTTAGCACTAGGTGGCGCTGTTTGCAAAAACTAAAATAGCAATGATTAATATTCGATTTGATTCGTTTGTAATTAGACCTACTTAAGGAACCCTATAATACTGAGCATGGCCCGACATGCTCTTGGCCGGTTTTTTATTTTATATAGGTACCTAATGGATGGGCTTGCGTTTGACCGCCACCTCACCCGATGTTAAGCGATGGTGCGGTTGACGATGGTTCACGCTTGCCCAGCAAATACCTATTCACTCGAGTCTTAAAGGCCACCAGATAATACTTATCAGGAAACACAAACGCCGGCAAATTGCCGTCATATTTGGTGTGCTATAGTTTTTAAGTTTTTTTTTAGTTTGCCCCAACTATGTAAAACCAGAATCCAGAATATTCAAAGCAAAGAATATTCAAGCAGCTGATGATGAAATTCTGATCCAATTTGTTTTACCTAAATGTTTACCGGGATCTATTGACAAAAAAATTTATTGTTTCTAGTCTAGACCTAGTTTCACTAAAACAATTTTAAGCTATTGCCAAGTCAACCAGAACAGATAGAAAAATAAAACTATATGGCGACCTCACCCACTCTTTAAACAATACAAAAGCAATCATACAAATAAATTGCATTTGGAAATTTTTCGCATTATAAAACATAAAGAAACTATTTCAAACCAATAACGACACTGTTGACTACACTTGCGAGAAAAAAAAATGTGCCAATCCATTTTCTAACTGAAAATTGAATTTAAAAACCTTTCCAAAATATTTTACGATACTAGTATTAGGGCGCATGTAGCAGCAAGTGGCGCCCCCGTCAGTAAAAAAATTTATACTCGCTGAAAACATAATTTATCAAAAATTCGTTTCTAACAATTGAAGTACAGGTACTGTAGTTGTAGATAGAAAAAGTGTGAAAAACGGCCACTTTTGGCACATTATTATTTTTAAGTGACAATATTGGTGTTAATCTGATGTGTTTCAGAAAGGAAAGTACTCCGTAAGATCCTGGGGCCGACAAAAACATAGAATGGTACGCTGAGAGTCCAGAAGAACTGGTGGGTAAGATTAATATAATTGGTGTCATTACAACGTCTGCGATGGCTCGACCACGTCAAACGCATGGGGGAGGATCGAGCAGCCAAGAGAGCGGACCTGGGTCGAACAAACGGACGCAGACTGGTGGGTCGCCCCAGATATCGCTGGGGAGATTCTGTGGGGGCTGATTTGCATGAGCTTCAAACTACCAACTGGTGAGTTTTTGGAGGCCATAACTCAGTTGGTCGCTAAGCCAGAGGAGTAATTGTTAGTAAGATTTTAATAAAATCTTACTCTTACACATTCAACAATGTAATAATAATATTTTATATCGGATGGGTCAATAATTTTGCACGCAAGTGTAGTTGTTTAACCAATCTTTCCAAACTACTATAAAATCACCTTGGTAATAAATAAAGTGGGGCAAGTTTGCCGTTTACTAAAACATGAAATGTATTTTTGATTTTGCCTCTATTACAGTTTTCATGATTTCCTTTCTCCTATTGATTTGTTTAAAGGTTCTTTGATTTGTTCCAGTTTAAGTTTTATTTGTTCATTGTTCTATTTGTAGCATTTTTTAATTTTTTAATTTAATTTTTTTGGCATAAACACACTAAACGTGAGATCAAAATAATATATGTAGGTACTTAATTTCTCAATTCATATTTTTATTAAAAAATAAACAACTTATAAGTAGATACGACTATGTTTTATGTATCTACAACATTACTGGGCATATTTAAATAAATAAATAAATTCTTTATTTTCCATAAATTTGGTACATTTGATACATTCTATCTTTGCTCACAAACAAACAATAATTTTAATAGCTGATTATAAAAGATAGAGTAAACGATAGTGCCTGTGCTAGTATTAAGTGTGACAGGCACCAGTTGGTGCAGCCGTGGGGCACACAATTATACTTTTAGGACATGTATTATCTATCTATATACTATAATAAAACTGTAAAGGTCGAAAACTCTGTACATTGAGTTTTTTTTCGCGAAAACTGGTTAGGGAGACTAGAAATAAGCTATAGAACACGAATCAATCGTTTAAAAAAATTATGTCTGTCTGTCTGTCTGTTTGTTACCTCATCACGTGAAAACGGCTGAACGGATCGTAATGAAACTTAGCATTTGTATTGGTATTAGTCTAACTTAAAATATAGGGTATGTTTTATCTGAATCGGTTGAATAGATCCAGCGATACAGCTTGACCCCTCTATTGTATTAAGTTGCATACAAAGTAGAGGTCATGATTGTTGGTTGGATGCAGGTTGCAGGTTCCTAAAAATACAACTGGATTCTATTAGTATTATAGAAAATATAGAATAACATAACATAGCCCATCACTGCCCCGCTGCTGGGCATGGCTCTCTTCTTGGAATGAGAAGAGTTAAGGAACTAGATATTGTTAGTGTAATAGATTATGATAACATAATCAGCTCATTACCTACTGCCCCACTGCTGGGCACGGACCTCTTCTCGGAACGAGAAGAGTTAAGAAACTAGAAAATATAGAATAACATAACGTAGTCAACCCATTACTGTCCCACTACTGGGTATGGCCCTCTTCTCAAAATGAGAAGAGTTAATGAACTGGATATTATTAGTATTCTAGAATAACATAACATTACCAGCCCATTACAGTCCCACTGCTGGACACGGGCCTCTTCTCAGCATAAAAAGAGATGTGGTTAGTGTTATAGAATAACATAATCAGCCCAATTACTTCTCACTGCTGGGCACGAGCGTCTTCTCAGAATGAGGGAGTTTAGGGCTAATTCCATGAAATTCCATCACCTTAGCCGTTTGGTTGTAAAAACAAAATACAGTATGGTCGGTAAATAGTGTAATCGTCTGTGTAGGCGCTTATATGTATATATTTGAAGATATTGTGTTCATAATTATGACACGATGTTATTTTCCGACATCCACGCGGACGGAGTCGCGGGCACAGCTAGTATGTAATAAAATTGAATATTATTGTTATTGTGTGCCTCTGACTGTACTAAATAAACAATTTTTCTTTCTTTCTTTAATTTTTTTTACCCTAAACCTGATAGGGGTCTTAACATTGTACTCATGAACAATTTTTACTGAGGTCACGAAAAAAAACAGCTGTTCCATGCGCTCAGCGTTTTTTTTTCGCGATTTCAGGTTTGGTCCTATAGTAAAAGTTGTTCATAATTATGAGTACAATGACCACGTTTCAGGTGAAGGTTAAACCATAACAAATGTGCAAACGAAACTCAATGTGAAAAATCATATTCTTGAGAGCTATTTCATCAAAAAAAAACTTACCACCCCATTATAAACATGGTGAGCGAATAAGCAAGGATCCTCTCAGGCACGCTGGGTGAGGAGTTGGAGTGCCTTCCGAAGAGTTGCGTGAAGAGCAGCCAGCCGAGGCCGCAGCTCCCGGACACTCCTCCTACAATCATGTAGACCGGCAGCTTGGGTTGTGCTGGGCAGTCGCGGATGTAGTGGACACCTGGAATAAATATTGGTGTTAATCTAGATCTTAAACCCTCAGAACTGGCGAAATGTGGGTGTACTATACACCTCTGCATACCCTTTCGGGAAAATACAGGCGTGATGTTATGTTATGTTGTTTGACTCACACAGGTTCAGTACCACCCATCAACCTTTTTTTATTTTTAGTATTTATCGTAATAGAGGTCATAGCAACACATATTCTGAGAAAATTTTAACCGTCTACCTATTACCGTTCAAAAGATACAGCCCTGTGACAGACAGACGGACGGACGGACAGTATAGTGAGAGTAATAGGGTCCCGTTTGGCACCCTTTGGGTACGGAACCCTAAAAAGTGTTACCTTGTGTATTATTATGTGCTACCATAAACATAAATATTTTTTTAAATAATACTAGTAGTAGTTTTACATCAGTAGAAAATCTGGATTATTCAAACAGTGCCTGTTGCTCTAACGTTGTTTCCAATGAAATTGTCATTTAATCTCAAACAACAGGTATCTAAATAAATAAAATAAAAATAAATAAATATTTTTGAGACATTTTTACACAGCACCATCTTCTAGTCCCAAACTAAGCAGAGCTTGTGCTATGGGTACTAGACAATGGATATAATATGTTGTTGTAAATACATGCTTATAATACATAAGAAACACCCAGACCAACACAAACACTTGTGTTCATCACACAAATATTTGTGTCCTGTGGGAATCGAACCCCCAGACCACAGACGTCGTCAAAAAAAACTAAGATCTAACATAATTTAATATCAACAATCCTTTATTATTCTCACGAAAAAAGTGGAACCTTTTTTAACCGTTTTTACCTACACATTTTTTATGCACAAAGTACTCGTTAACCAACACGTGGATATAATTTGGATGGAGATTATATCCAGCTATGACCTTTGTTGAGCAGAAGTAGGTCAGAGTTCAAAGAACAGCTCCATATGCAATCAACAAGCATCCGATAATGTGCCGCCGACCTAATTCCCGTGGCCGGTTCGTCTGCACAGAACCGGATTATACCGGTACGCACCGGATTTGCCGATCGGCGCGTTGATTAAACTGTGCCTGACTGTACAAATATTGGTTCCAATGTTCCAATACAACCGATCGATTACAACTCTACTTCGAATAAACGTTTTTTACTCGACTTTATTGGCGATCCAAACACGAGAAATGAGGTTGGTATTAACATAATTTTCGGTGAAGGTTTGACCTAAAAAGTTGGGTTTACCGTTAGGGAGTAGTTATTTAATCTATCTATATATTCATTGGTATAGGTATTCCTTGAGTATTGTTTTTAGGGATCTGTACCAAAAAGGTAAAACAGGAACCTTTATGGTGCGACTTCATCCGTCCGTCTGTCTGTCACATATTTCAGCAACTACTAATGCTATGAAATCTTTTTTTTTTTTTTATATTCCTTACCCAACCTTATTGCAAATACAAAAATTTTAAAAACATTTTTATTTTCTTTGCAAAAGGGGGTGAAATGGGTTATCGAAATGTGTAAGTGATGATACTGGTTTAAATGGGATAGCATATACGTGTAAAAGGGCTTAATTTGCATATTCGAAAATAGGTTTTCATTTTATTTTATGCTGCGTAGGTTTCAACTTATGAAGAAAAATTACAAAAAAATACCATTCCCCCAAGTTTGTAAAGCGAAAAATCTAAAATAATTACAGCTGATAAAGTTTAACGAGAAAAACAGAAAGACTTATCTAACTCGCACCACAGATAATATAATACTATAGTACTCGCACAGTTTTTTTAAAAATCATCAAAAGTTCTTCACAAACAAACTGAGGTATGCGTAGTGAAATAAAATTAATAAATACTGGACTATTTAAACACGATAAGGCCTAAACTAAGGACAACAATTTAAGCGTCCACACTCTAAGCCTCCCAGGATGGTAAGGAACCCTCGGTGCGCGAGTCTGACTCGTATTTGCCTGGTTTTTGTGGCCAGAAGCTGATGCGGGGTAAAAAGGAAGGGTGATTTTGTTTATGTTTAGTTCCTAGTGAACATAAGGGTTACGGTGACCTTTTACAAGATCAACACAGATTGTAATCGAGTAGGTGGCGAGTGCGGAACATTGTAACTCACATTGATGATTACGTGAACGTATTTTTTGTTTCATACAATAAAGTGAGATGAATATAGTGTAGGATCTCTATTTGGCAGCTATCTCGCTCTAATTTAAAGCCTTTTTTAAAGATTTAAAGAGATAAAGAATTAAATTGTGAAAAGAAAAAAAAAAAGAAAAAAAAGTTTCGATACCACGAGCAGTGTTCACGATAGCTTAGTGGCTAAAGCACTGGCGTACTGAGCCAGGAGTCGCAGGTTCGAATCCTGCTCGTGAGCGATTTTTTCTTTTCACAATTTAAATCTTTAGATTTCGCTTCGCTTCTACACAGCACCATCTAGTCCCAAACTAAGCAGAGCTTGTGCTATGGGTACTAGACAATGGATATAATACTTATATACTTATTTTTTTTGTAAATACATACTTATAATAGATAAGCAACACCCAGACCAACACAAACACTTATGTTCATCACACAAATATTTGTGTCCTGTGGGAATCGAACCCACGACCTCGTTAACAGCAGTCCGACACTCGAACCACTAGACCACAGAGGTCGGCTCTAAAATCATTATTTAAAGAGATTTTAGGTGAAATTGAAAAATGATTTCGATAAACATCAGTCAAAGTTTCATCACAAATATGTAAGCAATGGTTTTATTTCCATACATGATCTATATAGAAACAAAAAAAAAAAAAATATTTTCTCTCTCCTCGTCCTTCCAAATATTCGAACATCAAATAAACATTCAAACATCCTTCATACGTGGGACACTCAGAAAGTTTTGCGAAACTAAAAAAAATTGTTGTATACGTACATATATTTTTATCAAATCTTTTCAAAGTACTTTCCACCAGCCTCTATACAAAGATTCATGCGCCTAAACCAGTTTTCAAAACACTTTTTCCAGTCCGCCGCAGACACCTCGTTTACAGCCTGCTCGAACGCAGCCAGCGCATCTTCCGGCGACGAAAATTGTATCCCTTTGAGCTGATTTTTTATTTTTGGGAATAAAAAGAAGTCACACGGTGCTAGATCAGGGCTGTAAGGAGGGTGACCCAGGAGTTTGACTGGCGTGCTGTCCAGGAAGTCCCTCGTTTTGAGTGCGGTGTGCGCAGGTGCATTGTCGTGGTGGAGCAGTAGCCCGCGGAGCCCTGTGTTTGGTCGCTTGTTGCTTATAACAGAGAAAACTTCTGGCAAACATTTGGTAGTATACCATTCGGCATTAATGCTTCTTTGATCCCGTAAGGGAATTGATACCAAGTGGCCAGTCAAATTAAAAAAGCTAGCGATCAAAATCTTACCCCCGCTTCTAGATCGCTTCACTTTGGTAGGCGTTGACTCATTTTGAAACACCCAAACAGTCGACTGGCGCTTGGTTTCTGGGTCGTATTGATAAATCCAGGACTCATCACCTGTAACGATGTCGTAAACACGCCGAGACGAGCCTGCTTCAAATTTGTTAAGCATATCACGGCACCATTCCACCCGGGCCTGCTTCTGAGCATCGGTGAGGTTGTGCGGCACCCAGCGTGATACTATCCTCCTCACGCGAAGATGGCTGTGTAGAATCTCGTGAACGCTTCCCGATCCAATCTTCAATATGTGTTGAATCTCCTGATATGTAATTCGCCTATTGTCTTGGATTAAATTTTTCACTGCTAGCACGTTTTCTTCGGTAACAGCCGTCAAAGGGCGACCGCTTCTTTCGTCATCCCCCAAAGTTGGTCGACCGCGCTTGAATTCGTTATACCAACGATACACGGTTGCCTTGGAAGGGCCTTCATCCATGAATGCCATTTGAAGTCTATCGTACGATTCATCCGGTTTCAGGCGACACTTGAAATCGTATAAAATCATAGCTCTAAAATGTTCCCGGCGCAGATCCATATTTCAGTGAGACACAATACTTTGAATTAACTCGCAAAAAATGTGGAGGGAAATTTTGAAATTGGAACTTACTTATTTTTACTTATAAATAATCATATTTTCGAAAAACATTATAACTGGCCAGTCTCCCATATATAAAAACTTTTTTTCGCAATACTTTCTGAGGGGCCTGGTACTTTGAAGGATGTTTATAGAATACATTTTTCGATATCACCTAAAATTTCTTGAAATCTTTAAAAAAAAGTGCTAAAGGCTTTGAAACGTGATAAGCCTTTTAATATTAAGACCAATATGCTATTTACCATTTAAACATTATTATGTCGACATTTATTATTTTAAAGTAGATTTAATTTATTACTGGAAATTCATTTTGCACCAAGAATTAAGTTCAAAGTGGTCAACGAAAAAAGGTACATAATATTTTGGTAGAAAATATTATCACAAATATTAAAAACAATTTGATTTTGTATAGGTATCAATCCATAAGTGTTACAATTCGACTACTGATCACAAGGTCGTGGGTTCGATTTCCACAGGACACAAATATTTGTGTGATGAACATAAATGTTTGTATTGGTCTGGGTGTTTCTTATGTATTATGAATATGTATTTACAAAAAAAAAGTACACAATTATCCGTTGTCTAGTATCAACTCAGCCTATCGCAGTCCACTGCTGGACATAGGGCTCTCCCAAATTGCGCCACAACACTCGGTCCTCTGCCTTCCGCATCCAGTCCCCCCCAGCCACGTTCTTCACGTTGTCTAGTACCCAGTACAAACTATGGGTAGTTAGTTTGGGACTAGATGGTGCTGTGTAAAAATGTTTAAAAAATATTTATGTTTATTTATTTAATTCATTCATATTGAATACAGTCCTCTTTATTCTACCATGCTTTCTATTGCATGTATTATGTTGAAAAAAAATTGTAACGATCGGCTTGTTTGCTTTACTAATGTTTTTTAATAATTTATTTAAATTTCATGCATCATGTCATGTGTAGATAGGCGGACTTAATTTATTCACAAAAATGCCTAAATGCATTTTTGTTGTTATTTAAGGTCGTAAAATCATAACCTCGTTATTTTATCCATATTTTTTGTATGAAACAAAGATTTTCACTTTTTGTTCAAGAAGCGTAGTCGTGATCCGTTCCACATTCATTTGAGGGACTTGTGGAATTATAGCAATCAAATGGATTATACGGTCGGATCTTAGTACAATATCTTAATAATAATACTCGAACCAAAGCCAAATTAATTAGCCTGTCAGGAACCATATCAGTGCCGTATAATGAGCGCTGTTCCAAACTTACTGGAGCGAGGCACAATCAAGTGAAATAGCTCAATCAGCTGAGTATTAATTAATTTGAATATTCATGAGCGATTCCACGGGGCGAGCTGAACTTATGTGTGGAATTAATGATCAGTTGTGACTTTGAGATAGGTACAAGATTTCGATTCTGAACCTGTAGGGGTCGTGACCTAAGTGGTAGTTGACTGCTGCTAATTAAAATGATTTGATTTGATGCTAAAAATAGTTTATTCTACAAAAGTCACTGCTATGCTAAGCCAATGGACGCTGTATTCCACAAAGTCACTGATAAAGTTCACTTCACTTGCCGTTAGTTGAGAGAATCCGCACTATTTACGACACGCGAAGTCCTGGGACCGAAGGACCAAAATGTAGGGGTCGCGACCTAAGTGGTAATTGACTGTTGGTAATTAAAACGATTGGATTTGATGCTAAAAATAGTTTATTCCGGTACTATGAAAACCTACGCTAAAATGATGATTTTTATGTAAATGGAAAGCGAATGCACCCGGTTGCTGTCCGAATATGCACTGACGTCGGCGCGCTTGATTAGCTAGATCAGCAAACGAGTGTTCGAATTATATCGAACAGAACCTATCCATTATTTGATTAGCTAGATCAGCAAACGAGTGTTCGAATTATATCGAACAGAACCTATCCATTATTTGATTAGCTAGATCAGCAAACGAGTGTTCGAGTTATATCGAACAGAACCTATCCATTATTTGTGTAGGTAATTGAAAACTTCTCTACTTAATAAGTAATTTAAAAGCTGTGAGACCTTAAAACAACATTAAAGAGTTGTACAAAACTGATCTTGAATTTTTCTTTATGGTAACAGTGACTTGGATAGTACCTAACTACCTATAGCTATACTGCACCTTTTGATACGGCTAACACTACCCATTTCGTCTCTTTTTTAACCGACTTTTAAAAAGGAGTTTTGTATCCCTTACAAGCCCATTCGTAAACTTCAAATAAATGTTAGAAGGCAAAAAAAGTAAAGTTGACGAAATGAGATGTAACCTAAGACACCATCCCCCAATCGTTTGTTTTTTTAGCTCTTAAATACTTACAAGCTGTAATTTACAATCGGCCATGTCTAAATTTTTTAACTCTTGGACTTACACTTTTTTATTGTGAAAAAGATAGATGTCGTTCTATTCGATACCGCAACCAAGTTACACATTGCCGCTATTTCTCTAATCTCTTCAACCAAGTCAAACTTGTCCCAACTTCGTAAGTTCAATCAAATACTACGAGATTCTTTCAAAAGCGTCCATTAAGCCTACGTTTAATCAATAAAGTTATTTACAAACTTTTTCCTTTCATTTTTTGTATTTTTTTTCGGCCGCCATTTTGCGGTGTCTGTCAATTCGTAATTTCATTACGATGACATCTCGTCCGGCCCGACTTATCAGATTTATGTCAACTTTGGTTTAAGCTTTATCTCGGCGACTGTACTTGTTACTTATTGACTTATGGCTGGTATCGAAGTTTGAGTTTTTTTTTTTGTTTCTGGAGTTCCGTTGCCGAGAAAAGTTTATAATTGTATCATGATTGTTTGTCAAAATATTGTGTTCACTCTTGTTAACGGTTCCAAAGCTTAAATTATTTAATTATTTGTACATGTTTTATCAATAAGTTCATCTGAAAAAAAAAAGATTATAATTTGTAGCCGCTTTTCAAATTCATGTGCGGATTTATATTCGATTATCACTTGCTTTAACGGTAAAGGAAAACATCGTGAGGAAACCTGCACACCAGAGAGTGCTCCATACAGTTCTCAATGGTGCGTGTAATCCGCCAACCCGCACTAGGCCAGCGTGGTGGACTAAGGCCTTAGCTTTCCCGTACTGAGAAGAGGCCCGTGCCCAGCAGTGGGACAGTAATGGGCTGGTTTATGTTTTATGTAATTGGTAGCCAAACTTTTATCTACCTGTAACTCAAAAAAGGTGACTACTTAACTTATGTTACACGTAAAAAAAATGTTTGTTCTTTAAAGATAAACAGTTTTCCCAATTATATTGGGGTTGGCTTCCAGTCTAACCAGATGCGGCTGAACATCAGTATTTTACACGGATCGACTACCATCAGACCCCCGCAACCCAGTTACTGGCCAATATTGACATTCGGAGGTTAGACCAGTTGTCAGACTTTCAAGCTCTGAATACCCGTAATGACTGCCACAGATATTCGTATGATAACCGGGACCGACAGCTTAACGTGCTCTCCGAGGAACGGAGGGGTCTCGATGTGTAACGAAACGGTCACCCATCCACAGACTGACCGCGGCAAGTGCAGCTTAACCTTGCAGATTGTACAACCCTTGCGGTTATTACTTTGCCACGAGCCCCTCACACTGTACACTATTTATGTGAAATACATACATTAGTACATTACTGTCCAGGCCAAAAATAAAGCAATTGACGGCCGTGTAATATTGGAAGGACGAGGCGAAGCCGAGTACTTCCGAAGTGATTTTAAAAGTCCTTTTAACTAACCGAGGCCGTCAATGCTATTTCGGCCGAGACTTGTATAGTACTTATCTCTCATTCGCGAAAAAAATATATAAATTAACTCAACAATATCTAATATTCAGTCGCGCCAACTCGTCCGCACGCGATTCTTGTTCTATTTTCAAACTTTTGAAAAAAAATGCGCATTCAGCTTTTAAAATAATAAATATTTTGTACCTAAAACAACAAACTTATGATGCGTGTCCTCAAAAACCTCGCTAGCATAATTAAAAGAAAAAACTGTCCAGCAATTTCTATATTGTCTTGTTGGAAATTGCTAGCGTGTTATTTCGTTGCATACGAAAAAGAGCCAATCGATGAATTCTTTTTTTTAAGTAATGAACCAATTTCCGATCAAGTGGGAAAAAAAGTTATTATTATTATTCCCTTTATTTACTCGAAATTTAATTTTTTAAATAAAATTTAAAAAAACACCCATTTAACATAACATAACATCACGCCTGTATTTCCCCGAAGGGGTAGGCAGAGGTGTATTATAGTACACCGACATTTCGCCAGTTATGTTATAGTCCCATGTAATAGGGGGCGAGCCTATTGCCATCGACCGGGCACAAAATCCAGACTCCGGGCTGCTACTGAGAATTTCCTAATGAAAAAACCCAATAACGCTTTGCCCGATCCGGAAATCGAACCCAGGACCCCACGCTCAGCAGTCGCGCTTGCAACCACTAGACCAACGAGGCAGTCACACACATTTAAAAATATAAAAAATAGTACCCCACCGGCATCGGGAACAGGATCCAAGCTACTGGCGGTCAGGGCCCAGAGAAAGGGACCTCCTCACAATGCGTGCCTTTTCAACGAGTACTACCTTATTATTATTTATTATAATACCGACATCGTAAAATGCCGCGCCACACTGTGCGCGGGTGCGGGTCAAGTCGTGTTGCTCGTGCTCGCCGCACTGCTTGTTGTGTGTGAACACACAGCGCGGGACAGCGGTGGGCGGCGAGGCACTCTCTGTATGAATGCCTATCGGTGAATACGTACAAATAGTTACTCTATGAATACGTAGGTATATTACGTCGAATGTCATTGATGCTACGACTCGTCACCCGATAGACCGAAAGTCCGCTACTTTCGAGAAAAAATTCGATGCAGCAACGGCTGCTAGGGGGACATAGGAACGGCGGGGTCCCCCCTGCAATGCCCCAGCGAGGTTCGAGCCCCCCCCTTGGGGGACGCCCGCTTGCGCGGTATTGATACCGCGTCTTTAGTTTGTAAGTATTAGGGAAAAAACCTTCGGCGAATGGAGTCCCACATGAGACTCTCCGCCAACTAAGCCCGGTTAAGCAGAAATGGTACTTCGGTCCCACCTGCGAGAATCCAGTCGAAAAAAAAAAACAAAAAAAAAAAAAGATGCTACGACCGCTCCCGACACGCGCCGCCCGCGCTCTGTCTGTAGTGGCGGGACACACGCGCGGCTCCCGCGCTCCTCCGGACGCGGGCCCGACACGCTCCCGCGCACAGTGTGACGTCGTCCATATAAAAACAGGTTAAA
The DNA here is from genome assembly GCA_949699075.1 of Asteroscopus sphinx. NCBI lineage: Eukaryota > Metazoa > Arthropoda > Insecta > Lepidoptera > Noctuidae > Asteroscopus > Asteroscopus sphinx. The sequence continues at coordinate 27,767,288 of OX453012.1, forward strand.
TAGCCCACGCTCTGTTGCTTCCGCTTTAGGTCTAAACCAGTTGCCAGACTTTCGGGCTTCTGACTGACTACCTGTAACATCCATATGCATAGATATTCGTATAGCAACTGAGGCCTACAACTTAACGCGTGCTCTCGGTGGCACGGAGAGGTCTTGATGTACAATGAAACGGTCAACCATCTAAGGAATAACCACGGCTAGTGCAGCTTAAACTCGCAGACCGTAGAATCCGCGCGGTTTTTACATCACCCTTATGCCCCTCAAGCCATCAATCTACACTCGTTAATGTTTCCATAAATATAGAAAGAACTTAAGCTTAGTAAACCACTGCATAAAATTATATTCATGCTATTGAATAAGCTAAGCACTTGATCGATCGTAGAATATCGCTAAATAATGGATGCTTCAAACCCAATGGGCTCTTGCATACCCTCGAAAACGGGTAAAATATATTCCAAAAAGCTTCACAAGGATTTTTGAGGTCAGACTTATTCAAAAACCAATTTTCTATTAAATGAATATGAGCACTTAAGGACTTTATCGATGAAGTCATAAAGACGTCTGAATCACGTAGATTATACAAAAAAACCGGCCAAGTGCGTGTTGGACTCGCACAGTAAGGGTTCTGTACCACCCATCGACCTGATACCCTGCTGAAACTGCCTTAATTCATGAGAGTTCATCAAAACACATCAACGCAACTTGCACGAAATATGAATAATTGCATCTCATTCTTACGCATGTACCACGACACATGTCTCCGTCTGTCCTAAAGATAAAGATAAAGATCATTTATTTGTCAAACATGCGTTTACATACAAAAAATAAGCATGCACGATGTAAAATAAAATAAAGCACCTACATGTTTTGCCTATCAAGGCGTACAAATTAAAAAAAAAAAAAAAAAAAAAAAAAAAAATTTACAAAATATTTTAAATGTTTTTTTTTTTTTTTTTTATTCTTAATGGGCTTGCGTTTGACCGCCACCTCACCTGATGTTAAGCGATGGTGCGGTCGGCGATGGTACACGCTTGCCCAGCAAAAACCTATTCACTCGAGTCTTGAAGACCACCAGATTATATTTCTCGGGAAACACTGACGCCGGCAAGGAATTCCACTCTTTGGCGGTACGCATGATAAAGCTATTAGCAAACCGGTTCGTGCGTAAGGGTGGAATATCTACCATATAACGGTGGCGCATCGCCGTGCGTCTGGTCGTCCGATAATGGAAAGGGCTTGGGGGAATTAAATTGTGCAATTCCAACGCACACTCGCCGAAATGCATTCGATAAAAAACCGATAGGCTAGCAACTCTGCGCCGATGCTCGAGACTTAGTTTCTATAATTATACAACCTATCCTTTTCTTATTTTTGTATTTGTTGTAAAACTACATAGTATGCACTATAATCATAACAAGTTTTACGCTAGTATGTATTACAGTTTTAAAGATAAATCAGGAATAAAAACGCCAAAAAAAGTCATGTTTTTTGAGGTTTCTTGTATGGGGACTCCCTTTGGTTTGAGACTTTATATTAAGTTTTAGTATTTGTCGTGATAGGCGTTATAGCAACACATATTCTGTGAAAATTTCAACCAGCCTTCTATACCGTTCAAAAGATATATCCATGTGACAGACAGACGGACGGACGGACGAACGGTTGGACGGACGGACAGCGTAGCGAGCGTAATAGTCTCGTTTGGCACCTTTTGGGTACGGAACCCTAAAAAGCTTGAAAAACACACTGATATTCAAGTTTGAAATTTTATTGGGTTATAAGTTATAGAAAGAAAGAAAAAATATTTATTTGCTACAAAAGTGACGCACAAAATTACCAAAAAAATTCAAGAACACGGAACAAATATAGGTACAGAGCCAAGAAGTGTGGTAAGATATGCGTCACATCCGCGCAAAACGGCCACCGCTCAGCATATTGCCATTATGATGGCACATGGACTATATTTTTTACTGTCTGTGCCTACTAAATAAAAGATAAAATCAAAAACTTACCCATAATCGTCATAACAACAGGCAGGGTAGCCAGGAAAATCAGGAACACAGTCATGAGAACTGAAACAAAGGCATTCCATTTAGAGGGAACAATAGAGCATCGCTTATTGAATCTTTTTGTTCGTCTAATAAAAGCTTGCGTCGGATCCGACACATTGACATGACAAGCGGTCCGACGCAACCCTCTCGAGCTTGGTACAATGAATTATGTAGATATTTAGGTACCTGGTTGAGAATTATGTTTTTTGGGTTTTTGAATCCCAATTATTAGAAAACTGTATTTGTTTCTTCGATTGAATGTTTATTTGTTCGAACATCACGCAAAAACTACTAGACCAATTTGCATGAAAAATCATGAACAAATAGACTATAGCTTGGATTAAATACCTAGAATACTTTTTCTACTTTTTGTACAACGGAAGCAAAACGCAGGCATAGGCTAGCTACTTAAAAATACACGTTTTCTGTAGTTTTAGATAAAAAAAATGCAAAAAAAACGGCCAGTTTCCGCATTTTTTCTATCTACAACTACTGCAACTCCATTTTACCGAGTTAATCGTTTCTGATTAAACTATAGTATATTAACTAAAAACTAACTAACTTACTAACTATGAGTGAATTTGCCTGAAATAATATGATTTTATTTTTATTTTTTTATTTACTACAATTCTGTTCTTCTTCTTCGTGTCGACATGAGCTATATAATGATAATAGCTCATGTCGTGGGGAAAAGATTAGCCAGTCAGCAGGTTGATAGCGGGGCTGACTGCCCAGGGTGCGCCGGGCGATCAATTAAATATCGTCACTCGTGGAGGCTCTTAATGCAACCCCTACAATTCTGTAAAACCACATTTTCGGTAAATTATGTAAGTACTCAGCGAGCAATTATTTTTATACTGATGGGGGCGTCACTGAACAGTAGGGAGGCTGTGTTTGTATAAACATTCCTTTGTAATGTATATCGCTGTATATTTACATAAAGTGAATAAATCCTTCCAACTTCCTATTTACTTTCTACAAATATTATGTATGTTTGTTACTCTTTCACACAAAAACTACTATATGGAAATTTATTTAATTTGGCATACAAATAGAACATAACCTGTGGGGTAATTGTGTAATGCATTCACATTGACATCAACTTTCATTTTGAAATTACAGCAATATTCATTGCGTGGTACGTAGTTGTCAATATGACGGATTGTCAAAACACACAGAGCAATGAACATTGAAATCCGAATGAATGCGATCGCGAGTGAGTTACGCAATTAGGCAGCCGGATTAATATATAGGCTACATTTTATCCCGGCAAAATGAACAGTTTCCGAGGGACGCGTGATAAACGAAATCAACGCGGGCAAAGTCGCAGGCATAGGCTAGTAAATTATAAAGTAAAAAACACGTACTTGTCCTCTTCATAATCTTGGCCGCTCTGCAGACAAAATCCATGGTTCCGGAAGCTTCCATGTTCGCGTCCTTCAGCTGGTAGGCCACCGAGCCGTAGGTGGTGAGGCCCATGCCGAGACCCAGGCCAGTCCGGTCGTTGTACTTGGCCTGCTCACCGCAGAGACGACGCTGCTCGTCACCTGATACCTGAGAATTTGAGAGTTAGGTTAAAAAAATAGTACGTATAATTAGTAGGAAATATAATTCATGGATAAGGTTATAAAATCAGTAATACGTATTTTCTCTAAAAAATATTAAGAAATCTTATTTTTAATTTAAGAGTTCGTTGCCATTCCAAAGCTACGTAGCCATCTCGCTCTTCTTCTTCTATCGTGTCGACATGAGCTACATAATGATAATAGCTCATGCCGTGGGGAAAAGATTAGCTAGTCAGCAGGCTGGTAGCGGGGCTGACTGCCCAGGGTGCACCGGATGATCAATTAAATAGCGTCACTCGTGGAGGCTCTTTTAATGCATCTCGCTCAATTATGTGCCTTTAAAAAAAATTGGAACTACCTTCCGGCTCCTTCATCAGATCAGCTACTAAACACCACAATGTTGCATTACAGCTAATTCTGATGACGAGAATTTTATTAAATTTGTCTTGCAAGATTTGACCTAAACCAACTAACAAACATTTCAAGTTAAATAAAAGTTTGAAAAAAAAAAAAATATTATTCATGTTTATGATGTTGCCTCGTTGGTCTAGTGGTTGCAAGCGTGACTGCTGAGCGTGGGGTCCTGGGTTCAATTCCCGGGTCGGGCAAAGTGTTATTGGGTTTATTCATTAGGAAATTTTCAGTAGCAGCCCGGAGTCAGGATTTGTGCCCGGTCAATGGCAATAGGCTCGCCCCTACTACATGGGACTATAACATAACTGGCGAAATGTGGGTGTACTATTACACCTCTGCCTACCCCTTCGGGGAAATACAGGCGTGATGTTATGTTATGTTAGGATGTTGTTATTATTATGAGCCTAACGATATAATGAAGATATTAATTCCAAATTATACAGAATGAAATATTATTCATTAAAATCATACCATCACCAAACCAAATCAAACTAATTAGTTTGTTAAACATTTCATCGTATGTTATTCATTATTGTATTCAGGCTAACGTAATAATATCATCATTTCAGCCAAAAGACGTACACTGCTGGACATAGGCCTCCCCCAACCATCGCCACAACGACCGGTCCTGCGCCTTCCGCATCCAGCGGATTCCCGCGACCTTCACCAGGTCGTCGGTCCACCTTGTGGGGGGCCTACCCACGCTGCGCCTTCCAGTACGCGGTCGTCACTCCAGAACTTTACTGCCCCATCGGCCATCTGTTCTGCGAGCAATGTTCCTGTTTTTCAATGTTTCTGTTTTACGTAATAACATAAATATTCCTAAACCCCTATAAGTATGACCCCTGGCCCCTGGGTAATAAAGTTCATGAATACAATTTTGCCAAACTGTCGCTATCCAGGCTTGTTGCTACGCATGCTTACCGTATCTAATAACGCTAAAAGGATTGATCGATTGCCTGGTACTTATACCCGAAAACAAATATTTTTGCCAAAATGATAGTACTATCATAACGCCAAAATGTTTTAGCAAAAAGGTCAGTTTTTACCTAGAAAGAAAATATTTATTTGACACAACTGAGATACATACAAAAGAAAGGATATACATGAACAAGAAATAGATTTACGGCCAAAATTAATATCCAATCTATCCACGATTTGTCCAACTAGAGATAGGAATTTGACATATTTTGTATGGAGCTTATGTCAAATTTCTATCTCTAGTAGGGCAAAGTGCGGATAGATTGAATATTAATTTTGGCCGTTAGTGAAGAAAAATCGAGGAAAAAGATTTTTTTTATTTTTTTTTTTATAGTATAGGATTTATATAATTTATATTGAAAAACTGTAGCTGAGAGCTTCGGCTCTCCTATTGTGAAGCAGTTTATAAGGAGGGTGATCGGTACTAACACTAGATAATAAGCTATTTTATGTTACTAACAAAATATGGATACTGTAATCCGAAATAAAGACTATAATAATAATAATAGGATGGCGAAACGAGCTAAAGGCCCGCCTGATGTTAAGCGGTTACCTTTGCCCATGACAACTTCAATATCACCTAGGCTGTTGCCTAAATGGTACCGCAAGTCGGTTCGCCAAACTGAGACATGAAGATGGAAAGTCTCATGTGATTGTAATTTCACCGGCACCCGTACCCTTCAGACCGAAACACAGCAATGCAAGCATCACTATTTGGCGGAGAAGTAGGCACGGTGGTAGTACTTTCCCTAACGAGCTCTTTCACAAAGGAGCTCTACTACTACTGAAAAGACGACGAGTGAGTGTAGTCGATGTATTCTTCGTAGCACGTAGACCCTCTACGTCTACTACGCGTGCTACGAGAACTACGCTTTATTATTTTTGAACAATACACGATTAAAACTGTTGTTATAGAACTACTCTGATTTGTATGAATGTCTGTTTCTATTCAATCGAAGAATTTTTAAAGTATTGTGACAAGAAAGAATAATATTACATCTGTTTGAATTATATATTCTATTTTTAATTATTATAAAGAATGTGTAAAAATGTCAAAATATAAAAGTTCCTAGTTATAAGTAAAATTTGCATGCTGTTAGTGATGGCTAAATGGGCTTGAACATATTTTTATCATGTAACAACATTCGATGTACCCTATTTATTGCAAATAAAGATATTGTATTGTATTGTATTGTATTGTATGAACTATTTCAACACACAAATTGCAAAGTTAAGTGCAAATTGAACAATTAACTGTAATCAAGATTTGATTGAAAATGTTTATCGAAATTAGTAGCGCAGTTAACGTAAGTACACAATTACTGCTTGTTCCATGTTGAGCGCAGTACTAGAACACGCAATGTTTGTTTTTAAGAGTAGTTGAAAACTCGAAACATTATGACTATGGCTGGTATTTTTTATGCGAAAGTTTTCTGCTTTTGTATAATTAGTCCGTTAACCTATTTGCGGTATCCTACTATAATAAATGCTAAAGTTTGGACTTTTGTTTGTTCATTTGTTTGTCCTTTAATAACACTGAAATGGCTATACTATAACCCGGATTTACATATAGGCTACTTTTTAAATGGAAAGAAAAAACCGCTCACGAGCAGGATTCGAACCTGCGACTCCTGGCTCAGTACGCCAGTGCTTTAGCCACTGAGCTACCGTGAACACTGCTCGTGGTATCGAATTTAATCTCCAATTTGGTACGTCTTCGGGTGACGTCAGCGATATCTTATTAAGAAACAGCCACCCAAATAGGTACCAAAGTGGATGTTAATATCGTTACCACGAGCAGTGTTCACGGTAGCTTAGTGGCTAAAGCACTGGTGTACTGAGCCAGGAGTCACAGGTTCGAATCCTGCTCGTGAGTGACTTTTTATTTCCAGAATTTAAATCGTTAGATTTCGCTTCGCAAGCGTTAAAAATAATAACATAAAAGTAACCTTTCTTGTACAATAAAGTTTCATAAACAAAATGTTACCAAGTGGTGATTATACTGTCAGTAAAGAAATCTGTGTCTAAGTACTTTATATTGTTTATTCTCATGTGGCTAATACTTCGTAAACACTTCTATTATAAGTTTTGTAACTCTTGATCTCTTCTCAACCAAAATTTGGTATTTTTGAGAGAAGATGATTAACCAATCTCGTCTTTCGGTTAGAAACATACCGTGTATAATTATGTAATAATTTAAAATAATTGCATAATTGATTAATATTTGATAGTAATAATGCATCGATCATACTGTCCACTAGACGCCTAATGTTGAATATAACGCGTACAATAAATTCTGTCACTAGCTGAGGCGGGGTACTGCAATCCGATTGGCCCTACCAAGGCGGCTATTGGCTAATTACTAACGCGGCAGTTTTGACGGCTCATGTAAGTGGTTGAAACTGATTTGAAGATTTCAAGTGGCGAATAGTGGTGACCTACATTAGTGAAATTTCATAGATGTGTTGCAGACATCGGTCGCTTGATATGAGGCGTCTATGGGTTGTATGGTCGTTGTAATAATGATATGATTATCAATGATTTTATTAGTTTAAAACACATAGTATAAAATATAGACTAAGTGCTGCGAACAACCATAGTGAAGCCAACAAAAACCGTGCTCCTTCATATACAAACAGTGCTCACGTAGACACCATGCACCTGAAGGATATTTGTTTTCGCGATCCGAATCGCTCCATTGTAAAAGAGTACTGGGCTGTTTCACACCGCGGTCCGAATCAGCCCATTATAAAAAAGGTCTTGGCCGTTTCACACCGCGGTCCGAACGGGCCCATTCAAAATGAGTACTTGAGCGATTCACACCGCGGTTCGAACCACGCGTGGTGTGAAACGCCCCACTACCCATGCTTACTGGACGATGCCGCGACATGTGAACTGAGAGGGGTGAGCACGGTTTAAAGTGCATGTGTGTGCGTGAGCGCTGGTTTGTACACGGAGGAGCACGGTTTTATTGGCTTCACTATGATTGTTCGCAGCACTTCGTCTGAATTTTTTACAGTGTCTGTGGTTTAAAAGTAATTATATTATTTTTGTAGTGCCCTTACAGGGTGCATGTTTGGAACTCTTAAATAATGGTAACATATTTTTATAACATGTATCCAATAAAACGATTGAATTGAATTAAATTGAGTAACAGACCGTGTGTGACGGTAATCCATAATTGTATAGAAAATCTAAATTTTTCTTTCCACAATTTACATCTTTTGAACTGGCTTAGTAGGTATGTTTCATTCAAGACAGGATCTGCTTATACCTCCTACTGGTTTGTACTTTCAACATGCGATTGCCTGTACTTGTAATACAAAATAGGTACATTATGCAGTATTACAAACCATAAACTTGATATTACTCACATAAACTGCATCTTACACGAGCTTTTCATTACACATCGAGCTTTTATGCATCAATATAACTAAGCTTTATGCGTTCGATATGAACTACGAGTAGGTGAGCGTTCAAAAGATTCCCTGTTGCCGATATTACCCGTCGAAGTCGCTATTGTCAGTTTATAATGCATATTTCAAACCAAACTGCTCGTAAATATCAAACGATGAATATATAACTCTGTTTACGAGTAAGACTTTAGTATTACGCTTTGTATACACTATACAGGATGGGTTTTGAAAATTTTTCTGGAGGGCTAATTCGAAATTAGCCATATATATATATAATATATAAAAAATATATTTATATATATTTATATATTATATATATATATAATATATAAATGAATATTGTACCCATATTAGCAAATAAATAAAATTGAATTGAATTGAATTGAATTGAAACTGTAAAGTATCGAGAAAAAGTCATCAAAGGAGTCGTGAGCTCGATTTTGGAGAAAACAAAAAATGCGTTTTTAGATTATTAAAAAAGCGGCTAGTTCGGCCAGGAATTGAACCCAACCTTGGTTGCAAAAAAATATCACTCTATAATATTGTGTGTTATAATTGTGTAGTCGCTCACAATGGGCCTGATAAGAAGGCTCAAAGTCACTCAAAGGGCAATGGAGAGGGCTATGCTCGGAGTGTCCCTGCGTGATCGAATCAGAAATGAGGAGATTCGCAGGAGAACGAAAGTAACCGACATAGCCCGAAGAATTGCCAAACTTAAGTGGCAGTGGGCGGGGCACATTGCTCGCAGAACGGATGGCCGATGGGGCAGTAAAGTTCTGGAGTGGCGACCGCGTACTGGAAGGCGCAGCGTGGGTAGGCCCCCCATAAGGTGGACCGACGACCTGGTGAAGGTCGCGGGAATCCGCTGGATGCGGAAGGCACAGGACCGGTCGTTGTGGCGATGTTTGGGGGAGGCCTATGTCCAGCAGTGGACGTCTTTCGGCTGAAATGATGATGATGATGATGATAATATTGTGCCAACTGATAAGGTTGCTGATAAAGAACAAATTCTGCAAAGAAATGATAGTACAGAGCTTTGCATTTATTTTTCATGTTTAATTGTATATTGTATGTTGTGACACCTTACAATACAATACAAATACTCTTTATTGTACACAAAAAAAAAAACATATATGATTTATAGAAAAGATATGTACAATGGCGGTTATATCGGTCAAGGCGATTTCATCCAGACAAACTTAGGATGGACAATGGGCAAGTAAAGAGAGGGGTAGCACGCAGTGTAAATACATAATAGAATACATATATCTATAACACAACTTCATAAATATGAGATACAATAAACGTAATAAATACAATATAATACAGCGATTTAGCGATTTTCGTGAGCGATTTTTTCTTTCCACAATTTAAATCTTTAGAATTCGCTTCGCATGCGTAAAATGCGTTAAAATAATAAAACAATATAATACGTCTAAATATTACATAATTTACTTGCCGGAAATTACAGTGATGATGGTATTGAATAGTATTATATTATCTGTGGTATTGATCTTTTACCAGTTTTTTTAAATAAGGCAAAGATTGAGCACGCCTGACTTACCTGACTTACAGAGCTCGAGGCTCGTCTGGACCCCGTATCGGCTGGAACAGTTGCGCCGGTCTGCCTGCCCGCAAGCGACGCCCTGTATGGTGACACGCTCCTGCCTCGGGTACCTACACAGAACGCGTTACACTTCATTCAACGCCATAGCGTTGAATTGAGCCATAGCTCACGGTGACTTTTTACGGCGACAGAGTAGCACGTTTCGTGAGCGCGCGACTGCGTTGCCACATTTGGTAGCTTTTCGCATTTTAAACGTGCAAGAGAAGCGATTTTTGCAAATGTATATCGCTGCAAAAATTCGCCGTAGGCTATGGCTCTGAAATTAATATTACGAAGGTTCAATTTGTGAGAGATGTTGTCCAACTTTGATCAAAGAAAGACTAAAATAAGCTAACATAATTTGACATAAGGTCTCTCTATACAAATGATGTTAAGTTTCTATCTATAATTGGGCAAATAGTAGATTGATAGGATATTAATATTTCTATATGTGTTATCTTTCACACTGAGACCTAAAAAAGACAGTACAGATGACTGAATAATTAGCTAAATGGGAATTAAGATAGCGTGCCCCAAGTAGACAGATTTATTGATCACCAAGGTTATTGACCTTCGATATTGTTTAAACTACAAATATTTTACAGAAGTGTAATCGACTCCAGGACAAAAGTTCCCAAAATAGCCACTCAATTAAGGCCTCATCAAGTTGTCAAACGAGATATTATAATATTCCAAGTAATTCTGAGAAATCTGTCTGCCACTTAGTTTGAATAAGGTCTGGGTTTCGAATAGTTTCGATCTTGTAATTCAAACACGACTAGCATCAACTTCTACCTTCATTTTGTGTCGTAAATATTTAGTTTCCTTATTAATCGCTCCAATTGAAACATTTGTACCGAGAGCTCTCGCAAAGGTGCAAATTAAACAAGGTACTTACCCGCGGTTTGACTGTCTTCGCTTGGCCGTCTTTCCCTCGAAACCAATGGCTCTTGAAATGTCAACGTCAAACTTCCCCTGGGGCTTACCCTCGTCACTTCCCCCTCGCCCGTCACTAGACTACCCCTTGCGCTCCTCTCTGATGGCGCAATACTTCCCCGGGGACTCCTTTGTGAATCAGGAATCAAGGAACCCCTTGGACTCCTATTCATATCTGGAATTTCTTTCTTCATATTCTGTTCTGGTCCCACATTTCCTCTTGGACTTGTGCGTGGACTTGGACCTAATTCTTTCTGACATCGAGCTGGGTCTATTTGAATACTTGCTACGGAATGACGTGGACTTCTACCAACATCTGGTACCAGAGAGTTTCTTGGCTGATTCCAGGATGTACCCTCTGGTACCAAACTTCGTCGTGGACTTCTTGCGTTTGCATCTGGTGTTATACTGTTTCGCGGACTTCTGTTGAAGTCTTGAGGGTTTAAGCTTAGTCTTGATCCGTAGTTCATATCAACTGCTAAGTTGTTTCTTGACGGTGCCAAGCTGTTTCTCGTTTGTAAGGCTGCTGTATCTGGTGTTATAGAATTTCTGGCTGATCGTACATCAGGGACTAGAGAATGTCGTGGACTTCGGTGGTAATCTAGTGCGGCGTCTGGTGCAAGGCTTGCTCGCGGACTCCTTTGAGGAGGTGGTGTTGGCTCCATTTCTTCGTCAGTTTCTGTTGCAGCTAAAGAAGCTCTTCGAGAGGGTTGTGCTGATGCTCTCGGAGACCTTGCTTGAGGGGACGTGGCAGCACTTCTGGAGGCACGCCGTCGCCTCGACGACGATGTTCTGTGAAGCATTTTGGCGTCTTCTCACAGCAAACTACAACTCGATTCTGTTCTCTCGTGTCCAATCCATCATTTAATCTGTAACAAAGAACAAAATTCTGAAACAAAGCTTTGAAGTCACGACTAGGGATTTAATATTCTATACGGTTTTACGAAATTTATAACTAAAGTTCGTAATCCGATTGTAAAGCCGCAATTTCAACTTCATTGTTTACGGTCTCAGGCCATGAATCTTAATGCTGTTTAAGTATAATGAGTTCAGAGGTTTTAACATCTTATAATTAAAAATCATGGATCCTGGTTCGTGTGACATTTTGCTTGTCATACAGAGAGCTGGTATTTATTTTTTGAAGTAAAACTTCTTTAGGCACGCTTGACTTGGGGAGTAAGCTGGTGAACGCGTTACGAAAAGTGAGGCGAACGGAGGGGGTAGTGCGGGACGTGGGGAACGAGGCGCGTGCTAGGCCGGCCACGACACAGCGCCAGCAGATGTACGCGTGCCGTGCCGCCACCATTCCTTTGTTCTCATTGAAATAGTATTGAGGGAGATATAAGTTAGCGAAGTTTTACTTAAGTCGTGTTCTCTAAAGCACACTCGTTTTTTTTACTTCTCCATTTCGTCCTAATGTATCTGTTAAATATTTATGATGATTCATGATAAAATTACGCCTGATGCCTCTTTGTGATACAAGGAAAACACATCAAATAATTAAGTCATTAATTTGTGTAGTGAGAACAACAGTGTTGAGTGATAACGGACGTATGTGTTTTCCTGAAATAGTAAAGTTGTCGCTAGATTAGTACTTGCTAATGATTTTAACTATGATAAAAGTTATTTTGCAGTGTAATAGCAGCCTTTCGATGCATAAGTCTTTCCCTAAATAACCACATAAAATAAGCAGTATTATATCTGCCATATGTAGGTATGTATTTTTTTGTGGAAATAAATAAATAAACAAAATAAATTAATTGTAAGAAAAACACCGTCAAACCGTTGACAGAAGGAATGATTTATTGCACTACGGTAAAAAAATTCACCATGCGTAAAAAACCAAAACGACATTTAAACAAAACAAAAAAATATATACTTTATATATCATCATCATCATCGTTTCAGCCGAAAGACGTCCACTGCTGGACATGGGCCTACCTCAAGCATCGCCACAACGACTCCCGCGACCTTCACCAGGTCGTCGGTCCACCTTGTGGGGGGCCTACCCACGCTGCGCCTTCCAGTACGCAGTCGCCACTCTAGAACTTTACTGCTCCATCGGCCATCCGTTCTGCGAGCAATCTCACACCTCGCTGCAGAAGGTTAGGTTCCGAGGCTTGGTCCTGTAACCGGACTGACATAGTGGCGTTTTCTTATATTTCACGTAACAGTGAACAAAAACACAAAATATACATATTACATGCAAGGTAACAGGACAAATTAATGAGAACACAACATGTATACAAAATAATATTATATGTGCGGCAAGGGATCCTGCTCAGCTCAGCTCTTATTAAATTCCATCTGGAGTGTCGCACAAATTTACCAAAAAAGGAAAAAAATAAACAAATACAGGTACAAAGAATCAAGTAGTGTGGTAAGATATGTGTCACATCCGTGCAAAATTTAAATGAATTAAATAAATTATAAGCAACATAATTCAACCTCTCAACCCTATCACAACCCAATTACGCAATCAAATTGCTCAGAGTAACCCTGTCACTGACTTTAACAAACTTAAGCAACAATTCCGGTACTGTTTCATTATTACTTCGCTGTGACGTCAGAGTTATGCAAGGTACTACTATGGACCACAAAGGACAAATCCTAGACAATTTGGAGGCTGTCAGACTATCTTGGTCACATAAGCCTGACAATTCGGGAGTTGATGGACCATTGTTCTTGGAAAGTGGTAACTAGGTAAATTGTTTTATTAAATATCAATTGCTTTGACTGTCAGCCACAGACATGTTAAAAAATATAGACAAAGTGCTCCAAACAATCGTAGTGAAGCCAACAAAAACGTGCTTCTCCGTGTACAAACCAGCGCTCACGCACACACGTGCACTTGAAGTATATTTGTCTTCGCGATGCTTACTGAACGATGCCGCGACATGTGTACTGAGAGCGGTGAGCACGGCTTGTGGGGCATATGTGTGCGTGAGCACTGGTTTATACACAGAGGAGCACGGTTTTGCTGGCTTCACCATAATTGTTCGCAGTACCTACTTCGTCTATATTTGTTACTATGTTTGTGCTGTCAGTTCAGATTTTCATGTGAGATGGAATAATATCTCTTGTTTTCTTATTATATAATTATTGTTTTGTATGAAGTTCATTATATAGATAACAGTTGTCGAGTTTGGATGGAGTTATGTTTTGTTCAGTGCAAATAATTATATCGATTTAATTAATGGCTGTTCCCCGTCTTCTGTTTTTATTGTTTCCCAAAAAACTTAACATTACACCTGAGCAACTGCAACTGAGCTCTTCATTGGAATCCACAAGGAAGGCGTAAGCGTATCCACGTTTTACAGAAGGCGTAAAGTCGTATCGGAGACCTAGGGAATTGGATTGACCTTGAGTAAAAGAGAGAAAGGAAGAGAAGGGAGAGAAAGAGAGCCAATATATCTGCCCTCTGCCCCAAATGAGAGACATAGGAACACAATATAATTATATACATTACAACTGAAATATTATGTAGAGAACCTGACACACTTATTTCGTTATATCTATGTTCAATCACCTGATACGTGAATGTGATGCCATGCACCACATAATCAGCCAGCTTCTTAGAGGCCATATCATCTCATCCGATGAGATCAAATCCCCAAATCCAAAGGCAATAGTCAGTTTTATGATGGGCCTGCAGCTTGGAGAGGTCATCATCATCATAATATACAAGGTCCAGTTGAAAACCAGCGCCAGACACTAGTTGCCTGGCATTTTTGCTGAACTGAGCCTATTTGGTGCAGCCGCGGGGCACACAATTATACTTTTAGGAGTCTATGTTGATTAAAATTGTATATTATTGTTATTTGGTGCCTCTGGCTGTAGTAAATAAACCATTTTTCTTTCTTTCTTCTTTCTTTCTATATATTCAGCTAAAAGACGACCACTGCTGGACATAGGCCTCCCCCAAGTATCGCCACAACGACCGGTCCTGCGCTTTCCGCATTCAGCGGATTACCGCGACCTTCACCAGGTCTTGCTTTTTCTTCTTCTTGGCTTGGAGAGATGCTGTTAATATGTTACAAGAGACGTAACAATAGATCTTTTCGCTGCAGTGACAATTAAATTCAAGCTATGGATTAATATTTCACATACATACATACATACATACATACATATTATCACGCCTGTTTCCCATTGGAGTAGGCAAAGACTATGGATTTCCACCTGCTACGATCCTGACACACCTCTTTCGCTTCATCTACGTCCATTAACCTCGTCATGCATGCTCGTCGGTTTAGAGAACTCTTAGCCTGGCATTTTTTGAGAACATCCGCGATTTGATCGCGATCCGCGATTTGATACCATTAATATTTCATGTATGTGTAATTGGAAATGTATCTTAGGTTAAATCAAATTAAGTGGCGAAACTTCACAAACGTGATAGATAACAATATCCAATGATGATAAAACAAAAATATAAATATTGTGTACGTGTGTTTGTCACCTAACTCCTCCTAAACGGCTGGACCAATCGGTCTTAGGAGTCCTCTCCGCCGTTCCAAGCCGTTGAAGAAGGAGTTGGATGTTTTTTTTTGTTTTTTTTTGTGTATTTCAACGGGTTCCTGGATGGTTATAAAATACAATTGGACCCGGTAGGTGGCGCTGCTGTCGGTATGTCACTGATCTTCTCTTAAACGGCAGGGACGTTTTTTAACCGACGAAAAAAAGGAGGAGCTTCTCAATTCGAGGCGTATTTTTTTTTTATGTATGACCACGCATAACTTTTTACAGAGTGGTCCGATTTTGATGATTCTTTTTTTAATGGATAGGGGATATCTCAAAATTGGTCCCATTTAAATTTCAAAATCAAAATCCACCCCTAAGGGTAGTAAAACAGGGGATGAGTGTTTGTTCACCCACTGAATTCTTACCTTACCAATTCTGTTGAAACTTGACACACATAAATATAGTTCTAGACACTACGACATAATGGAGACCTGGAGTTAGATTTTAACCACAAAAAAATGAAAAATAAAACTTTTTAACAAAAAAATTAACCGACGAAAAATAACTAATTATGAGTCGGCGCCAAACAACTAATCAACGAAGATCATTAAATTACTTTAAATAAATAATAAAACAACGTCACATCAAATACAACGTGAAATTTTCAACGACAAACAATAACTTTCCAAAAATGCGTTCTCCGCTCGGCCACTTGCAACTTGCACGCACTTTGCTTGTTAAAAGTTCGTTTGACGCCGACTCATAATTAGTTAGTTTTCGCTTTTCAGTTTATGTTTTCGTCGGTTCAATTTTTTGTTAATAAGTTTTATAATGATATATGGCGCTGTTTTTCTAGGCAGGACGACGTCAGCTAGTATATTATATAGACCTAAATAGTTGACACTAAGTTTACCCGCAGCCTCTTTTCTACACTCACTCTTTCGCTCAAAGGTTTGCTAGTAGAAAACGAATTTTTGAGTTAACCTCGCCTTTGTACAGTCGACTGCATGACAGTAGTTACACTTCAATTCGAAAACCGCTCTTACTGCAAAGATGCTGTCAATGTCAAAGTGTTACCACCGACGTGCGGTTGACCGTACATGTAATTTAATGTCTGTTTATAATTTAATACTGTATTTTTCTGGTGTACAATAAAGAATAAGAATAAGAAAACATGTGATTTTCTTCTCATCATTTCATTCAAGTCAGCTAATCGTGGGATCGACGAGCGACCCTGTAGGTTTACATAGTATTTTTTAAGAATTATATGCAATACCTCGGTATTCATAGAATACCTAAAAAGATTAGTCAACGTATGAAATAAACTATATTCTATACTTATCTACGTATGGTATGCAATGCAGTACCTGCCATAAAAGTGGAGCTTTAGAAACCGCAGCGCAGTTTGACTGCAGCGCAGCTATTCTCCAAAGCTTCAACGAAGCTCTGACGTTGGACAGTTGATTTTAATTGTATTATTTCGTGGTTTGTTGTACTGGAAATTTATAACGGCAAAACTAGTTTATTTTCCGTTTGAAATATAGGGAATTGTAAACTAGCTGAACTTGTTATTCCGGTACATGAAAAGTTTTTAGATTTCCGGAATTAAAATAAGTTGCTCTAGAATATTTTCTGTCTCTGTATACGTCAACTAAATTCGTCTTTATGTCATTATTAGGTTTCTTACAAAGAAAACATCAAACATTTTACAACAAGATTAGTATTAACCACGGAATAAAGAAAACAAGGAGAAGTGACATACGGCTACCGCACGCGAGGCACAATTAAGCGCAGATTTTTAATCGCGTTTCGTTTCCCTTTGCGACACTATGACGTCTCGAATGCTTTCGTGACATACTAGATTGTACCTTATTAAGTAATTTTAATGTGTAAAAATGATGGCAGAATGAAAAATTATTCTCATAGAGGTGTATTATATCACCGCTCTGTGTACAATTATGATAAACATTAATACAATTTTTATTTTAACCACTTTTATTAAGATTTAATTTTGGAAAAAACATTATATAATTACTAGGCCCCATTTGAATTTTAAATAGACCCAATTACATAATTGTTTTTTTGTGTATTTTTATGTACAATTTCAATTGTCAATGTGTGAATTTGGCGACACTTTTTCCCGTATTAAGTAATCGTAAAGGTCCATTTGTTTTCTTTATTCCGTGGTATTAACAGTCTACAGATAAAAAAAACAGTAAGTATTAAAATAAAGATTTTCCGGATTATCTCAGTTCCACTCCACCTTTCAACAATCATGGTTATTAGAAATGTCGAGAGTCAAATTCTAATAAGACAACTGACGAAGTAATACCAAATATTTGGGTGCAAATAATTCGAAGCAATTTTATAACGGACCTCTCGACGTCCATTTCAATTTCACATTACTTTAATAGAAATAAAATGTCTGTCCTAGTATTTGCACAGGGTCGCGTCTTCTCGATTTTTCACGCAATCCTCTAGATTGAAACGTGGGTCCCTGAAATATTGACCGAATTTAGCTCCAGCCGAAACACTTTTACTTGGATTTATTAACAATTTGCCTTCTTTCTGTCTCTGGAGGCTTTATTATGCTTTAATTTGAGAAATAACTTGACTTGAAAACTGTTTTGTACCGATTACTTGACTTACATAAGATTCAGAGTGAATTGGTTGGCGCTATTTTCTTAGATGTAGTTTGAGCTAAATTATTACGGTCTTACATGCTAGACGGTTTTGTGAATTAATGTAGTCGCAAAGTACTTCAATCAATCTACTCGGCTTCTTAGGGGCCTTTCCCAAGTTGTGCCATAATAGTTGGTCCTTCATTTTCTGTCCTGCAGTCCAACTCAGATGTGGTGCGGTGTGGTGTGGTGTGGTGTAGTGTGGTGTGGTGTAGTGTGGTGTGGTGTAGTGTGGTGTGGTGTAGTGTGGTGTGGTGTAGTGTGGTGTGGTGTGGATATGGTGTGGTGTGTGCAAATTGAGAGCGGCCTATGTCAAGTAGTGAATTCTTCTACTTCTTGAGTCGTCCACAATTTTTTCACAGTATTTGGCCACTTTTAAGTCGGCTCTTGTACAGTTGATAGGGCATAAGGGGCATGTAAGCAAATGGGTTTCGAAATCGCATTTAGCTTTGGAGGAGTCTCGCATTCCCAATTTGCACAAATTTTCTCTGTAGCGACCGACTTGAGTCCGGAGCCGGTTGAGGGATTTCCAGACTGGCCACGGGAGATCGTGATCTGAGGGCAGATATTCTTGCGGTGCTACAAAATCAAGTGGTGGTGGGTGCTTTTCCTTCTACGACCCCGTCCTCATTGCGACTGTATGGAGTTGTGAGGTCCGGTTGGAGCGTATAAAACTATTGCGACTTTTCAACCGGGCTCTTGGGATTTGGTAAGAGAGAAGTTGAAGAGAGGTCAATTCATTTCATTATTTTCAATACATATTGAATTACAATAGATAATCGATCTATCTTTGAATGATTAAAATTACTTATAAAAGAAAAATTGTAAGTAAGTCTGTGTCAAATTATATAGCACCATGACGTCAATAAAGTAGTTTAAAAACTAATATCACTTACAGCTTCCTTAAACTAAGAATGACAAACTAAAGTAACCAACAAACTATTTTCTTTGAACCTCTAAAAGACGTGTGAGTGAAGTAAAGGCGGAAAACTTTCTGCCTCAGTTTGAAAGTTAAAATGGCGGCCATACTTCCGCCTGACACGATTACGCGGGAAACATACCGGAAATTGCGAAACCTCGTACTGACTTAACAACGCACTTTAGTGATAGTCAATGTACTATATACTTGTAGGAAATATGTGTAGTATCTGATTACTATCTTATCGCTACTCGCTTAGTCTTGTAAGCGTAGGCGAGAAATCTGCGGTAAGATGATGGTGTAGGTGGATGGGTTTAGGTACATATAATATAATACTGTGTAGGTTTCTCTTTGGTACATTTTCAACGTCACATCACCCACAGCCAAATCACAGTATAATCATAGTGTATGGCATCGTTTTCATCATCCTCCTTCCTGCCCTTATCCTACGTTTTATTTAAAATAAATAAACAAATAAATTAAAATATTTTTATTTCAAATATTTTTAATTCAAATATTTTAGTTCAAATATTTTTAATTATTTATTATTTTTAAAGCAAAAAGCTTTTTTTTTTTTTTTTTTTTATATTGTAAAGCAAAATATTTATAAGTTACTGAAATAAACATTTTGTTTTTTTTTTTTTTTTTTTTTAACGCATTTTACGCATGCGAAACGAAATCTAACGATTTATATTGTGGAAAGAAAAAATCGCTCACGAGCAGGATTCGAACCTGCGACTCCTGGCTCAGTACGCCAGTGCTTTAGCTACTAAGCTACCGTGAACACTGCTCGTGGTAACGAAATTCTCATCCATTTGGTACATCTTTGGGTGACGTCAGCGATATCTTATTAAGAAACACTGTTTCTTGTATCGCTTGTTCACTGTTTCTTGTATTTAAATCGACAAATATTTTTATTTCAAGTAGACGTAATTACGGCGACCTAAGCCGACTGCACCATAACATAACATCAGATGAGGTGGCAGTCAAACGCAAGCCCATTCAGGATATACAAATTACCCTCCTTTTGGGTAGCCGCCGCAGTCGGGTAAAAAGTATTTATTGTTCTCCTAAGGCTACTATTATTAATTCATATACAAAAATCTGGAATTTCCGAAGCGTGAAATTGTCGGCTCTTCCGACTTAAGTACCCATTAAAAGGATTTTTCGGAAGACGGAAGACCATTACAAGATCAAATGGGGCACAATAAGTTTTTCTGATTGATAATGGACTTTAAATAAAGTGCTTTAAGTAGGTATACTGGCAAAATATCATTTTATCAAAGATAATAATTTTAAAAGGTAGGTAACAATCGCATGAAATGTGGTGATGGTGGAGGATGGAGAAAAAATATAGCTGCTTCAAAGAAAACGTACAATTCTATGAACAAAATTTTCATTGTGGCACAAACTAGAAAAACCGGCCAAGTGCGAGTCGGACTCACGCAGTAAGGATTCCGTACCCACCCATCGACCTGATACCCCGTAGAAACTGATTTAATTTACGCGAGTTCATCAAAAGACATCAACGCACCGAACGCAAAATATGAATTTTTGCATTTCTTTATTACGCAGGTACCACCACATATGTCTGTGTTTGCCCAATTTTTTGTATTTGTTGCTAAACTACATAGTATGCACTATAATCAGACCAAGTTTGACGCTGGTAAATATTACCGTTTCGAAGATAGAGCAGGAATAACAAACTTGAAAAAATGCATGTTTTTCGAGGTTTCTTGTATAGGTTTCTCACTTTGGTTGTAAACTTTTTTTATTTTTAGTATTAGTCGTAATAGGCACCATAGTAACACATATTCTGTGAAAATTTCAACAGGTTATCTATTACCGTTACAAAGGTACAGCCTTGTGACAGACAGACGGACGGACGGACGGACAGCGTTGCGACAGTAATAAGGTCTCGTTTGGCACCCTTTGGGTACGGTACCCTAAAAACGTAGGGTAGGACGCTGTCAGGCTCGTCGGAGCGATGATATTGGCAAGGTGACTGGTAGTAACAGGATGCGAGTGGCCGAATATTGATGTCAGTGCAATTCCATTGGAGAGGCCTATGTCCAGCAGTCGACTAATATAGGCTGATGATGATGATGATGACAGACTAGACTACCCCGTGCAACACTCTTTTCCTTTCTAGTACTTTCCTATCTAAACAATAAATCATTAAATACTACCCACTTCCTCGGCCTACTTCTTATACAAGTCTTTCCCATTGTATTCAACTGATAAAGCTCTTATGAACATTTCGTTTGACTCTCACTCACTCAATCACTTTTGTATTTGGAAAATTCCATTGTATGGTTTAAGAGCGTGCGACATATTGGATTCGTGACGTCACGAGTTCTGTTCAGTTCAAAGTAATACAAATCAACGTCACGTCACAATGATAGCCAATATGTTTACCTATTTTATTTTCTTTTGTTAGCTCTTTGCACACAATTGGGATTAACTGGAATACCCTGTTTTTTTTTCGACCAACGCAACTACCATCGGCTATCTGATTTACTTTCTAGATGTTGCACACGGACGAATAAAAAAGGCGGACGGAATCTCGCTCGTGTATGCTGCGCAGTGTCCTCAAGGCAACTCTAGTAGTGTTAACACTCGGGCATCGTCTCCCGGCCTATGCGACACAGATACTTCCCGAAGCAACCATGGTCCAAGGGTATCAGCATCAGCAGGTAGGTGAGGCCATGGTGCCTCTCCAACCACACCTCGATGAAGAGCCTTACCACCGCTATCGCGACATGCCCTACCCAGCAACTCTCAACCTACGAAGCCAAGACGTTACGTCAATCTTGTCATGAATAAATTATTATTAACTTTTTTCTCGCAACTGTCTCTGAACAAATGAGATTTTATTCGCTTCATTTTGTCACTAAAGTAACTAAGGGAAATAAAAATCTAATATTCTTTAAGCGAGCAAAAACCTTTTATATTTTATTTATATTGTTTCAAGCGACGTCTTTTACTTTGCCTCATCACCAATTGTTTATCGTCCATGAAGAAAATTGTTCTCTTTTGTTTTCGTCGTATTTTCCGCTGTAAAAAAATATAATAGCAACGATTCTTATGATGTGAAAGTAAGTCTATGTCTTCCTTATCTTAACATTATCTCGACGATTGGTGGGTTCTGTTCTATTAAAACACGAAATCAAATCCTCATGGACGCACTTCGCCCGTGGAAGGTTGAACCAATTTCGGATTTTGACCGACTAAAACCAACACGGTGTTCCTCGAACTACCTTTGGCAAAGGCCCTGCCAAAGACGTGGGATAGACTCTACATTCTCCTACCACCTCCAACAGATACCGACGCCCCACTAGTAAGCGGGCTCTTTCGCCCCATGCGGCCTAACGTGGGTCGTATATTGAAACTGGGCTAGTCCTCGCTGGTATGGTCTGTTCCTCACACGGTACTTCACTGGGTAAAAACTTGTATTATTGACTTTTAAAGGTTTATTTTTTAAATTAAAAGGTAAAACATGATATGTTTTCCAAAGTATATTGGCTATCCCTACAGGTGTTGCGGCTAAGTTAGTGTTTAAATTTATGCTAAATAGTCTTAAGAAGTTAAGGTTGTAATAAGTTAATGATACGATGGGACTGGCATAATGATTAAATGATTGGAAGTCACTAAAAAAAAGAGAAAAAATTAAATTAAATTATATGTCTTGGAATATATAGGTACTTATCACTAAATAAAAAACTTACCTCGGTCTCAAAATGTTCGCTTCCTTGTAAAATTATGTAATATTATACATTCTAAATCTTTATTATACTTCCTCAGACAATTCAAATAACTGGAGAACTTAATACAATTAAATTCTAGAGTACAATTTGACGAATTTTATTCCATTTCGAAATTCAAAATCCTTAGAAAAACAAATGACATTCCATTATAACTTTTATTTCTTAAGTATTAAAGTTGGGATTGAAATTATTATTTTTAAGTTAAATTGCTACGGTTACAAAATAAGGAGTATTTACTTTTTTAAAGTTTAATGAGTTTCCTCTAATTAGAATTTTAGAAATATAAAACTCCACGGAGAAATTGAAATTTAATTTAAATGATTGCCTCCTAGCCCTACTAGAATATTCCTATTTGGTACTGTAAAGTCAACCACGTAAGTGGTATTGCAATCATATAATATTCGAGCAAATTTATGGCGACCACACATCGACTGAACCAGCCAGATTTTTTTCCGTTCTTGAAGAATCTGGGATGATCCGGGTTCATCTGCACTTACTTGTGGAGTCACATTTGATTGAAGCCAGTCGCCGTCTACCCACCGCTAGGAGAGGTTGCGTTCAGAATAAAGTTGGTTATACTCAACGGACAACGATGAACTGATTGAATACAAATAGGCTACAAAAATGTCAATTTTATACACGTAGAGCAAAATTGAGAACGCACGCAGATGATTTTTTTGTTTCATATGACGTCTGTAAAATCACTTCACGAGATGTAACATTTATTAAAGGATAAATATAATTAAATATACAGTCATTCATCATCATTCATCATTTCAGCCGAAAGACGTCCACTGCTGGACATAGGCCTCCCCCAAACATCGCCACAACGACCGGTCCTGTGCCTTCCGCATCCAGCGGATTCCCGCGACCTTCACCAGGTCGTCGGTCCACCTTGTGGGGGGCCTACCCACGCTGCGCCTTCCAGTACGCGGTCGCCACTCCAGAACTTTACTGCCCCATCGGCCATCCGTTCTGCGAGCAATGTGCCCCGCCCACTGCCACTTAAGTTTGGCAATTCTTCGGGCTATGTCGGTTACTTTCGTTCTCCTGCGAATCTCCTCATTTCTGATTCGATCACGCAGGGACACTCCGAGCATAGCCCTCTCCATTGCCCTTTGAGTGACTTTGAGCCTTCTTATGAGGCCCATTGTGAGCGACCACGTTTCAGTACCGTAAGTAATTACTGGCAACACACACTGGTCAAAGACTTTCGTCTTGAGACACTGCGGTATTTTGGACGAGAAGATATTGCGTAGCTTCCCGAACGCTGCCCAACCGAGTCGGATTCGACGATTGACCTCTTTCTCGAAGTTGGACTTACCTAGCTGGACAGTTTGTCCTAGGTATACATAATCGTCAACAACTTCGAGTATAGATTCTCCGATGTTTACGGGAATGGGTGCTATATGGGAATTCAACATAACCTTTGTCTTGTCCATATTCATTTTAAGACCCACTCTATCAGAAGCTCTACTGAGGTCATCGAGCATTGTACCGAGGTCCTCCATGGTCTCAGCCATGACTACTATGTCGTCGGCAAACCGAAGGTGAGTGATGTTCTCGCCGTTTATGTTAATGCCTAGCCCCTTCCAGTCCAGAACCTTGAAGACATCCTCCAATGCAGCAGTGAACAGTTTCGGAGAGATCACATCTCCCTGTCTCACACCTCGCTGCAGAAGGATAGGTTTCGAGGCTTGGTCCTGTAATCGGACTGACATAGTGGCGTTTTCATACAAAGACTTTAACACTTCGATGTACCGATAGTCAATCTGGCACCGTTGAAGAGACTGTAGTACCACCCAAGTCTCGATCGAATCGAAGGCTTTCTCGTAGTCCACAAACGCTAAACAAAGAGGCAAGTTATACTCTTCGGTCTTCTGTATAACCTGTCGCAGCGTATGTATGTGGTCTACGGTGCTAAAGCCTTTTCGGAAACCGGCTTGTTCGGGAGGCTGGAAGTCGTCAAACCTGCGCGAAAGACGGTTCGTAATGACTCTCGAAAACAGCTTGTAGACATGGCTCAGAAGTGAGATGGGCCTATAATTCTTCAGTAGAGCATTATCGCCCTTTTTGAAGAAGAGTACCACCACACCTCTGCTCCATGCCTGTGGCGTTCTTATAAATATACAGTCACACAATCAATATTACAATTTACTTAAGCTACACCTTTCTGAGCGGGGAAGTTCTGGGCCCCAATTCTCGCGTTATAGAGATAAATGTCTAATACGAAAAATGTCGCTGGTAATGTCAACTTCTATGAACCACTCTTTGTATTTAGATCGCTAGGCGTAGACATATTGTAGTGTAGTAGTACATGCCCTGCCATCTAATTGATGTATTCCTTAGTATAATACAGACCTTATAACCATCAACACGTCTATTATTACTCCTGACACTATATGGCGACCGTGACAGGACAAGCGGCGCCGGCGTGCGCGCTTGTCCTCCAAGTTTAGTAAAATTTTCATTTAAGGAGTGCAGAATTTGAAACAGACTATCTATATTAATTATTAATTTATAAAGAACCATCTAAAAGTCAAAAATGAAGAGGAAGAAAAGAAAAAAAAGGCGCCAGGAGTCAGGGGCTTCGAAAGAGGACAGTTTTATTTGGGCATCTACATCCTTACACGTTAGTATAACTGGATGGGTCCAAAAAGACAATTTTAAGGACGATCCTGATAGCCATAGATACTTAGCTGCCGTTGATTATTTGCCTGCCAGAAGAACAACATCAAAACTTTTTAACAATAAAACTTTTTAACAAAAAATTGAACCGACGAAAACAGAAACTGACAAGCGAAAAATAAAATTTTGCTTTTAGTCTTTTCCTAACTAAACTAATGTAAATAACTAATTATGAGTCGGCGCCACACGGCAAACAAACCAACAAAGTGCGTGCATGTTGCAAGTGGTCGAGCGGCGAACGCATTTTTGGAAAGTTATTGTTTAACATTGAAAATTTCACGTTGTATTTGATGTTATGTTGTTTTTATTATTTATTTTAAGTAATTCAATGATATTCGTTGATTGTTTCTTTGGCGCCGACTCATAATTAGTTATTTACATTAGTTTAGTTAGGAAAAGACTAAAAGCAAAATTTTATTTTTCGCTTGTCAGTTTCTGTTTTCGTCGGTTCAATTTTTTGTTAAAAAGTTTTATTTTTAATTTTTTTGTGGCTAAAATCTAACTCCATGTCTCTATTATATTGTAGTGTCTAGAACTACATTTATGTGTGCCAAGTTTCAACAAAATCGATTACACGACGACGACAGGTAAGAATTGAGTAGGTGAAGAAACACTCATCCCTTGTTTTCCTACCCTTAGGGGTGGAATTTGATTTTGAAATTTAAATGGGACCAACTTCGAGATATACCCTATCCATTAAAAGAAGAATCATCAAAATCGGACCACTCTGTAAAAAGTTATGCGTGGTCATACATAAAAAAAAAAAAAAAAAAAAAAAAAAAAAAAAAAAAAAAAAAAATATACGCGACGAATTGAGAACCTCCTCCTTTTTTTCGTCGGTTAAAAAATAAAACCGACTTCAAAAACCTTAACTAAAAAGTAAAAAATAATCCTGTATGTATTTCAAAATCTTAACATAAACCAAAATTTTGAAGGTGGCGCGTGACTGTCCCTTTGCGTCATGTAAATATAATGTACTGTCGAGCGCTTATCTATAGTAAAAAACAGTTTATGCGAACATACATGAAAAACACGCGCCGCCTTCAAAATTTTGGTTTATGTTAAGATTTTGAAATACATACAAGGATTATTTTTTACTTTTTAACCGACTTCAAAAAAAGGAGGAGGTTATGTATTCCGCGGGTTTTTTTTTTTAGTTAAGGTTTTTGAAGTCGATTTTATTTTTTGTTAAAAAGTTTTTATTTCATACTTTTTATTAGTTGAGAATTCACAGAAAAACGAAACTATTAGTAGATCATCTAGGTAAGCGAAGCTAAATTAAACTGATTTATTGAAGCTGGTTCAAAAACTACTCGACCTAAGTCAATAAAATTTATATGGGACCACCGCGCGGACTTCCTCTACCAAATAAAAAAACAACCACGTAAATTGGCCCATAAATCTCGGAGTAATCGGTGTACATACATGAAAAAAAAAAAAAAAACCCGCCTAATAGACATAACCTCCTCCTTTTTTTGAAGTCGGTTAAAAATGAAGAAAAGAAACGAATGGTGAAGTGTACGCTGCAAAAGTGTTGTGAGTAGGTACTCACTCGAAGGGAGTACATAGCTTTGTTTTTTAACGAATAGGTATTTTATGTTTGTGATTGAATTATAGAAAAAATTAACTAGGTACATATACCTACTGTAAAATTATAATTTTTGGAAAAGTACATATTTGTATGTTGGGATCATAAGTTATCACGAATTAATTAATTAACGATTGTTGCGCATACTAGAGCGCTGGTCACTTGACACGGGTGTCCGATTGCTTACCATTAGGTATCGTATATTGCAGAAGAATGTGTCATGTCATACCTTATCCAATATGGAGATGCAAATTTAATGTAAGTGACATTATTGGTACTTCGTAAATAATTGAAGTTGGATTATTACAACATACACTGAAATAATTATGACTGCAGGAAAGGAGGAATAAAATAAGTAATGTTTTATTAGTATAATCTGTAAACAAATGGTCTGATCGATCACAAGTTGCAGAATTATATAAAACGTTTTTGTAGGAATTATTTCTAATAAGGAAATATTACTGGATGACGATATGAATGTGAGGTAGATATATTAAATATTGTGTAATTATTAACCCTGTATCTCGATCATTATCAACGCGAGCCGTGTTAGTGAGAGAACTGGGATTATAAAGAAATAATACAAAGTCGAATAAAAATATATTAAAGTGATGAAATAAATAAAAGAAATGAAGTAAAAAAAAAATGTAAAATGTAGTAGTATGGCGGCTCTCGAGTCGATTGAGAGGCGCGCCAAGAGGCTCGTTTGCAACGATGCGCTGGTCGATGCCAAACTACAAAGTCTCGAGCATCGGCGCAGAGTTGCTAGCCTATCGGTTTTTTATCGAATGCATTTCGGCGAGTGTGCGTTGGAATTGCACAATTTAATTCCCCCAAGCCCTTTCCATTATCGGACGACCAGACGCACGGTGATGCGCCACCGTTATATGGTAGATATTCCACCCTTACGCACGAACCGGTTTGCTAATAGCTTTATCATGCGTACCGCCAAAGAGTGGAATTCCTTGCTGGCCTCAGTGTTTCCCGAGAAATATAATCTGGTGGTCTTCAAGACTCGAGTGAATAGGTTTTTGCTTGGCAAGCGTGTACCATCGTCGACCGCACCATCGCTTAACATCAGGTGAGGTGGCGGTCAAACGCAAGCCCGTTAAGAATAAAAAAAAAAAAAGTATATAAATGAAATAAATAAATAAAAATTATGAAAATTTTATAAAAAATATGAAGATGTGTCATATTATTATGGACTTACAAAAAATGTGTATTTATCTATTGTCTACAATGGCCATACGTAGAAAATAGAAAATTGAGACACAATACTGGACTTTGACTCGCATACCATGAGAGAATGCCGACACTCGGACTTGACAAATGTTTGTTATACAAACTTATGAGAGTTTTACTCGTTTAATCCTTAGTTTTAATATAAATGTAATCACTTTCTAAGTGATTGTATTGTATAAGTACTTAGATAAAAAAATATCATCATCATCATCATCATTTCAGCCGAAAGACGTCCACTGCTGGACATAGGCCTCCCCCAAGCATCGCCACAACGACCGGTCCTGTGCCTTCCGCATCCATAAAGTTCTGGAGTGGCGACCGCGTACTGGAAGACGCAGCGTGGGTAGACAAGGTGGACCGACGACCTGGTGAAGGTCGCGGGAAAAAAAAAATGTAACCATTTATTTAAAATTCTTTTTGCGGTGGAGGTGTAGTGTAGTAGTACATGCCCTGCCATCTAATTGATGTATTCCTTAGTATAATACAGACCTTATAACCATCAACACGTCTATTATTACTCCCGACACTACAATATCTTTAATGTGACATTCTGAGAATATGAAAATTTATTTTCAATAGACATTCGCCATCTTGTTTCGACATTATGTCGAGTTCGAGATAATGTCAACGACGCGAGAATCACCCCCCTGACCGGCGGCGTGGCGACGACGCTCACCGTTGGCATTTTAGCCGTGCTTGCTTGCGGTATGTGTGTACGGCTAATACTACATACATATACATTTTGTATGGGGTTATAACTTCCGGGTTGTAATTCTGTTCTTCAAGAACAGATAAGAATCGGGACGCTTCGGTAGGTGTGTGACCGCCCTCAGACGATTTTGGGGCAGTGCGTAATGTTATTTGTCTTTGTGCTACATGTCTCGGGGTTTTTTTTTCTTTTGAGACAAGGCCACTACTCTTTCCCAGCTTTGTTATGAGTTTGGGAGATTATGTTTATAAAGATTATTATAATAAAAATTATTAATATTTTTGGGACAATTGGAACACAACACCGTCTAGTCCCAAACTAAGCAGACCTTGTGCTATAGGTACGGTCGACCGCACGTCGGTGGTAACACTTTGACAATAGCAGAATCTTTATTTCGTAAGCGTTAAGGGCGGTTTTCGAATTGAAGTGTCATGCAGTCGACTGTACTACACAATGGATATTATTATAATACTGATAAACTTGTTTTGTTGTAAATACATACATATAATACATAAGAAACACCCAGCCAAACGCAAACACTTATGTTCATCACACAAATATCTGTGTCTTGTGGGAATCGAACCCACGACCTCGTGATCAGCAGTCAGACCCTCGAACAACTAGACCACAGACGTCGTCAAAAGATTAAACACACCCACGAAATAGAATAAACCCAAGAGTGGGGACGTTTTTAACAAATATTATTCTCAAAATACCAAAATACAGCAGCAACCTTTTAGTTTGTCACGATATTTTAAACATCACCTCTCAATAATCTATTCTAAATTACCGCTTTCCTACTTCACCCCTTCAACATCAGGTAAAGATTTGAACGTAGCCCGAATATCAAACACCCCACCGCATTAGTATCCTGTTTTAATTTACAAAATTAATTATTTCCCTTCAGACATTCTGATCAAAGGCCCCGAAGATTGCCGAAGTGTGACGAATCGTTACGATCCGCAATTATGTTTTGATCGTAGCGCTGATACTTTACTTTGAGGTGTCTGGTATAGAATGAAAATATTGAACGGGAACCTTTCAATTTATAGATTGTGTTGAAAACAATTACTTCTCGTTTGCAAACGAAAATATGGATGACAATATTTGGACTTTGTTAAAAAGGCTAAGAGATCTGCTAACAACAAATAGCTACCTAATTAGGGTGTCAATAGAACTGAAACATAGGTAATGAGCTAAGCAAAGACGTTACGGGTCAAATTACGGATCAAATCGCGGATGTTCTCAAAAAATGCCAGCATGCATGACGAGGTTAATGGACGTAGATGAAGCGAAAGAGGTATGTCAGGATCGTAGCAGGTGGAAATCCATAGTCTCTGCCTGCCCCAATGGGAAACAGGCGTGATAATATGTATGTATGTATGTTACGGAACAGGTTCGTTAATTAAAACCAAAAATAAAATACGCAAAGGAGTGCAAAATGTGCATTTACCTAAAAGCTTTGAGTAATGCACCTACCTAAATGATCTACCTAAAAGAGTAATAAGACATGAAGCGATCATTTTATTCAAAGTTGAAACACAAAAACAATCTACAGCATGTGCAAAATCACTTGGCCGGAGTGAATTTGGTTACTGCGCATGTTTCCCCGCCTTCAAAACTCATCATCATTCATCATTCATCATTTCAGCCGAAAGACGTCCACTGCTGGACATAGGCCTCCCCTAAGTATCGCCACAACGACCGGTCCTGCGCCTTCCGCATCCAGCGGATTCCCGCGACCTTCAAAACTCAATTACTCATAACTACTTAAGCTATTATCACTAATGGCATCAATTTGCGGAAACTGTCGTTGATTCTGAATCTAGACATTAACGACAGATGGGTTACGTAATTATGCCACGTGTTACTGAAATAAATGAAAACCTCTTAAAGGGTCATTGTACTCATCATTATGAACAACTTTTATTATGGGACAAACCCTGAAATCATGAAAAAAAATCAGCTGATCGGGCTGATCCCTACTTTTGTGTTAACATAAATAATAAATTCGACAATATGTAGGGATCAGGAGCCTAACTCCCGGCTGGTCCGAGCTCTACGAATGCGCGTGCTTATGCAGTACGAATTGACACTAACTCGAATTCAAATTCAATTGATACAGAACTCGATCCAGACGGGAGTAAGTCCTCTGCTGATGTTTTTTTTCGCGTTTTCAGGTTTAATCCTATAGTAAAAGTTGTTCATACTTATGAGTACAATTAAGAAAAGAAAACCTCTAGAAGAAATCACTGAGCCCGCCACCTGACTAGTCAAGGCCCAAGACTGTGGAAATGGAACTGGAGTGGATGGAGTGGTATTTTTGTTGCTGACTGTACAAAGAGAGTGCAGGATTGTCGGCATCGGCATCGTTGATAAAATAATTGAGATTTGATGACGTCTGTGGTCTAGTGGTTCGAGGGTCGGACTGCTGATCACGAGGTCGTGGGTTCGATCCACAGGACACAAATATTTGTGTGATGAACATAAGTGTTTGTGTTGGTCTGGGTGTTTATTATGCATTATTATGTATGTATTTACAAAAGAAAAGTATATAAGTATAATATCAATTGTCTAGTACCCATAGCACAAGCTCTGTTTAGTTTGGGACTAGATGGTGCTGTGTAAAAATGTCCCAAAGATATTTATTTATTTATTTATCTAAATGAGCGCCAAGTTCTATAGAGGTCATTAAATAAAATCTGCAGGAATGTACAGTCGATTGCACGTCAGTGGTAACACTTGAATTACAAAAACCCTTGCTGCTTAATAAATAAAGACGCTGTCAAGGTAAACCTGTTACCACTGACGTGCGGTCTACTGAACGAACTTTTTCACATGTTTAAAAAGAAAAGTTAGGTTCCTTGAAGCAGAAAAGCAAAAGCCTTGCCTAGCCTTGGTATAATTAAAGCAGATAAAAACTACAAATATATTAAAAGCGCGTGAAATCTGAAGACTCGAAATCATCTTATAAGTGCTATTAGTCCGCGTCAAGCAAGGCTCTGATCGTGACTAGTAACAAAAAACCGGCCAAGTGCGAGTCGGACTCGCGCAGTAAGGGTTCCGTACCTCTCAACGACCTAATACCCCATAAAAACTAATTTAATTTACGAGAGTTTACCAAAAGACATCAACGCATAGTGTACGAAATATGCATTTTTGCATGTCTTTCTTACGCTGGTACCACCACATATGTCTATGTTTGTCTTATTTTTAGTATTTGTTGCTAAACTACATAATATGCACTATAATTTGACCAAGTTTGACGATATATTACCGTTTTGGAGATAGAGCAGGAACAAAAACGTTGAAAAAAATGCATGTCTTTTGATGTTTCTTGTATGGGGACCCCCTTTGGTTTTAGACTTTTGTTTTTTGTTTTTAGTATTTGTCGTGATACACCACATAGCAACACATATTCTGAGAAAATTTCAACTGGTTACCTATTACCGTTCAAAAGATACAGCCCTGTGACAGACAGACGGACGGACGGACGGATGGATGGACGGACGGACAGCGTAGTGAGAGTAATAGGGTCCCGTTTGGAACCCTTCGAGTACGGAACCCTAAAAAGGTCATTTTACTTAATTTATATACCTGAGGTCTGAGAGCCCCTACATTTTAGGAGTTAGTAGTTATAAGTCATACCATATTAATTGATTTACAAGAACCCCGTAAATACCTACAAGCAATATTATTCCTAGTTTACAGTCCATATTGGCATAAAGTAAACTTATGGATACGCAAATGTCTGCCCACACTTGTAAGTTTTCGCATAATTTGTACCCGGGACTGAGAACAATAACAACCGTATATAATTATTGACAGGTTCCTAACCATAACACTAACCGTTTTACCCTAAACAATATACAAGGTGTCATATCCCTATGCTACAGAAGGAAAGTAATTTAAATATTAAAATTGTAAATTACTTGATTTTATTTTTTAAAGCAAGTAATACTGCCTTTTAATTCTTTTAATTCTGCCTTTTTTCTACACCCTGAGAGGTAGTGCTGCCCTACATAAGGTGCTGGTGTCCAAGCGTCTTAGTAGAAACACCAAAATTAGAATTTATAAAACGGTCATAAGACCTATACTGATGTACAGATGTGAAGCTTGGACACTGACACAATAAGAGGAGAGTAAGCTCTTGGTAACAGAGAGGAGGGTCTTACGTAAGATCTTGGGCCCTGTGCAGAGACCGGATGATACCTGGCGGATTAGGAAGAACGCTGAGATAGAAGTGCTCGTGGTTGAACCAAATGTGATAGGAGAGGCAAAAGCTCACAGACTCCGTTGGCTTGGTCACGTGGAGAGAATGGGAGAAGATCGAGATGCGAAGAGAGCCTATCTGGGTCGACCAAAAGGGTGACGCCCGGTCGGTCGCGCTAGATATCGCTGGAGCGATGCGGTGGAAGGTGATCTTTTGGAGATCAGAACCAGTGGTTGGCGAAATACTGCCAAAGATCGCGGCAAGTGGCGTTCTCTCGTTTCGGAGGCCAAGACACATTTTGGGTCGCTGTGCCAGCGGAGTAAGTAAGTAATACTACTTGTTCTATTTTTTGTTCTATGGAAATACTGCCTTTTAGGATTTTTCAAAAGTGTCTTCCTTGAGCCGGGAATTGAATCATCAAGTATACAAAAAAATATTGTCCTGTATTTTTATGCCACTAATCAATACAGTCGATAATAAGGGTTAAATTCACAAGAAGTCCACACGCAGTTACATCTCCAAGCTATTTGTCGTCACGCGGTGCGAATGTTGGGTTACCCACATTTAATTATTAAGCTATTGCATAGCTTCTATCGCGGGCCTTGAGCGTGGAGACCGAATCCAGAAATTCCGTAACGAAAATAACCTAACACCCCCCACTCCGACCGGCACAGCGGTGATACTTTTTAGTTTTGCCATCTATCGATGAATAGCAGAACTTTTAATGACTTTTTAAATATCACGCTTGTCTCTTTAGTTCTGCAAATCGCCTCTAGGTGGCATTGGTTGTATCGGCGTTACTGCGCATTCGTAATCCCCCTCTTCGCCCCGCAATCTGGTGACTCATGCCTGCTTAGAGTTTCGGCGTTAGGGCACCTCCTCTTTGTATTTACATAAAACATGCTATGCAATAGCTTTACCGCGGCAGTCTTCGAGTGCCACACGTCTTTTTTTTTATTTACATGTAATTTTCTATGGATTTGATTTTATCTATACTATAATAAAACTGTAAAGGTCGAAAAGTCTGTACATTGAGTATTTTTTCGCGAAAACCGGCTAGGGGGACTAGAAATAAGCTATAGAACACGAATCAATCGTTTAAAAAAATTATGTCTGTCTGTCTGTCTGTCTGTCTGTCTGTCTGTCTGTCTGTCTGTTTGTTACCTCATCACGTGAAAACGGCTGAACGGATCGTAATGAAACTTAGCATTTGTATTGGTATTAGTCTAACTTAAAATATAGGGTATGTTTTATCTGAATCGGTTGAGTAGATCCAGCGATACAGCTTGACCCCTCTATTGTATTAAGTTGCATACAAAGTAGAGGTCATGATTGTTGGTTGGATGCAGGTTGCAGGTTCCTAAAAATACAACTGGATTCTATTAGTATTATAGAAAATATAGAATAACATAACATAGCCCATCACTGTCCCGCTGCTGGGCATGGCCCTCTTCTTGGAATGAGAAGAGTTAAGGAACTGGATATTGTTAGTGTAATAGATTATCATAACATAATCAGCTCATTACCTACTGCCCCACTGCTGGGCACGGACCTCTTCTCGGAACGAGAAGAGTTAAGAAACTAGAAAATATAGAATAACATAACGTAGTCAACCCATTACTGTCCCACTACTGGGTATGACCCTCTTCTCATAATGAGAAGAGTTAATGAACTGGATATTATTAGTATTCTAGAATAACATAACATTACCAGCCCATTACAGTCCCACTGCTGGACACGAGCCGCTTCTCAGCATAAGAAGAGATGTGGTTAGTGTTATAGAATAACATAATCAGCCCAATTACTTCCCACTGCTGGGCACGAGCGTCTTCTCAGAATGAGGGAGTTTAGGGCTAATTCCATGAAATTCCATTACCTTAGCCGGTTGGTCGTAAAAACAAAATATAGTATGGTCGGTAAATAGTGTAATCGTCTGTGTAGGCGCTTATATGTATATATTTGAAGACATTGTGTTCATAATTATGACACGATGTTATTTTCCGACATCCACGCGGACGGAGTCGCGGGCACAGCTAGTCTGAAATAAATGAATTTATTTATTTATTATTATAAACAGTGGTACATTCAGTAACGAACACTGTCCAAAGTTTTGAAAGTGATTTATGAATGAAAACTTGCTACTTATAATATTTTTAGAGTAGAAAATAGTTTAATATCTAACATAAAACAAAACATAACTTCACGCCTGTATTTCCCCGAAGGGTTAGGCAGAGGTGTAATAGAACACCCTCATTTCACCAGTTATGTTACAGTCTCATGTAATAGGGGGCGAGCCTATTGCCATTGACCGGGCACAAATCTAGACTCCGAGCTGCCTCTGAGAACTAACAAAAATTGAATAAATATCTAACAAAATGATATTTAAAAGAATAATCGGGTTCTCAAATTCGTGAAAAAATAACACGATTATTTTTTGTAGGCACTAGCACTATGAGACAAATACGGCAATTGCGATTTTCTAGAAAACTGACGATTTTCGCGGTACATAAATTGAGGTATTTTCGATAGCCCTTGGTACCCTTTATCAATAGTTTTCGTTTGAACCACGAGAAACGTGACACCATGTATAATAATTAATAAAACAATAATCATCGACGTAAAATATGTTGCTGGTAGCATAAAAAAATACATAAAAGAAGTACAAATCGGTCGATTTCCTCAAAAACCCATATTTGAAAACCAATTACAGGAAACGTATCAAGAGCGTTCATATTCAAAACAATTTTCATTAACTTAACGAAAATTCTCACCAATAAATAATACTCCTTTGATATCTAAAAATAAACGTTGAGTAACCTTTCTTCAATGAAAGGCTAATATAGTTAACACTCGAATAATTTCAAATCTTGCAAACAAAAACATAATCTCCATTGCAAATTCTACTGTTCCACGAATTAATCCACCCCCTGTATATTTTAGTAAACAAGAGTTCATCCGAAACAGAAGGTCGTATAAGCCGCTTATTTTTGAGTACAATAAAAATGTTTGAGACAGTTATGTTCCACAATCATGTAGGTAGGCAATGATACATTATTATGATTGGTTGCCATACGAATATCTACAGTGGCAATCGTTACGGGTAGTCAGAAGCCCGAAAGACTTTTAGTTTTTATATTTATATGTAAAGACGCTTGTCGACTAGTCTTCGTGCGACCACGACCGATGCAAAGCTTTCAAAATGTTAGGAAAACCAATGTAATTCGGATAAACTTGTTTTATTATAAAACAGTCATTGAGTAAAATCTAAAAACACTGTTAATTACTGAAAAATTACTTTAACATTTTTAATAAAAAGAATCACTGCTTGAGCCCTAAAGCGAGCTCTCGTGCTTATATATACTTAATAAATATACCTCTGTGGTCTAGTGGTTCGAGTGTCGGACTGCTGATCACGAAGTCATGGGTTCGATTCCCACAGGTGTAGCGTTGTGGATCTCAATAGTTTAGTCGAGTGAACGATATAAAACTTAACCGGTGTTGCGCATCCCTAAAATGTATGCACAACACTAGCTACACAGGACACAAATATTTGTGTGATGAACATGAGTGTTTGTGTTGGTCTGGTTGTTTCTTAAGTATTATAAGTATGTATTTACAAAAAAAAAAGTATATAAGTATTATATCGATTGTCTAGTACCCATAGCACAAGCTCTGCTTAGTTTGGGACTAGATGGTAATGTATAAAATGTCCCAAAATATTTATTTATTTATTATAAAACAATCACTGAGTAAAATCTAAAAAAACTGTTCATCATTTCAGCCGAAAGACGTCCACTACTGGACATAGGCCTCCCCCAATTAAGGGGGGGATATGCCACAATCGCCACGCTTGGCAGGCGGGTTGGCGATCGCAGTTGGTTGGTTAAATACTCAGAGAACGCTGCTGCCCATCCTCTGGTGAATCCCTTAGTCGCCTTTTACGACACCCATGAGAAGAGATAAGGATGATGCTATTCTTTAAGTCCGGCACCACACGGACTGTAAACTAACTGTAAAAAAACTGTTAATTATTGAAAAATTACTTAAATATTTTTGATAAAAAGAATCACTGCTCTAGCCCTAAAGCGAGCTCTCGTTCTTATATATACTTAATAAATTTATCTTTGTAAAACAAATGTATTGGTTGTCGTTGTTAATTAATAAATGAAATGAAATGAATATATTTACACTGGCTTCTGAGCAACCATTGTTTATCGAGTTAAAGCAAGCGTCTACATTCAAAATGCACGAATGCACGAGACAAACGCATGTTGCATTTCCTTCGGTACCCACGGAAGTAAATGTAGCAATAATACAACCACATAAATAGGTACTTATCTTCTCGTCCAAAATACCGCAGTGTCTCAAGACGAAAGTCTTTGACCAGTGTGTGTTGCCAGTAATTACTTACGGTACTGAAACGTGGTCGCTCACAATGGGCCTGATAAGAAGGCTCAAAGTCACTCAAAGGGCAATGGAGAGGGCTATGCTCGGAGTGTCCCTGCGTGATCGAATCAGAAATGAGGAGATTCGCAGGAGAACGAAAGTAACCGACATAGCCCGAAGAATTGCCAAACTTAAGTGGCAGTGGGCGGGGCACATTGCTCGCAGAACGGATGGCCGATGGGGCAGTAAAGTTCTGGAGTGGCGACCGCGTACTGGAAGGCGCAGCGTGGGTAGGCCCCCCACAAGGTGGACCGACGACCTGGTGAAGGTCGCGGGAATCCGCTGGATGCGGAAGGCACAGGACCGGTCGTTGTGGCGATGTTTGGGGGAGGCCTATGTCCAGCAGTGGACGTCTTTCGGCTGAAATGATGATGATGATGAAATAGGTACTTGTTGCAATTTCTAGATTAGTGTATAAGCAATCTAACAAACTGTTTCGTGAGCAAAACAATGGTTCGTGTTTTGTTTTGGGAATAACAGTTTCAGGCCACAGACAAAGTAAAAGATATAGACTAAGTGCTGCGAACATTCATAGTGAAATCAAAAAAAACCGTGCTCCTTCGTGTACAACCAGTTCTCATGCACATACCATGCAACTGAAGGATATTTGCTTTCGCGATTCTTACTGGACGATGCCACGACATGTGTACTGAGAGGGGTAAGCACGGCTTGAAGTGCATGTGTGTGGGTGAACGCTGGTTGTACACGAAGGAGCACGGTTTTTTTTTGACTTCACTAGGAATGTTCGCAGCACTTAGTCTATATTTTTTAATATGTCTGTATTTCAGGCAAAATTGTTTTTGTGATAACTATGCAGCAGTAGTGATATTTACTGCACTTTACTATTTCCTCAACATACTACTATAAATAAATAAATACGTTTCACACGTCATTCTTTGCCACGTACAGCAGATCTGTGGAACTAGCTCCCGTCAGGGTTTTCCCGAACAAGGTCGACATGGGAACCTTCAAGAAAAGAGCACAAGTACGTCTTTTTAAAAGGTCGGGAACGCATCGGCGACTCCCCTGTCCATGGGCGGCGGAGATTGCTTAGCATCAGGTGACTCCCTTGCTCGTTTGCCCACCTATCTTATAAAAAACTACCAACTAACGAACTAACTAAACTACTAACTAATGAGTGGAAATCCTTGTGGACTGCGATAGCCCGAGTCAATTACTACAATGTGATAAATAATGGATCAGGAGTTACTTTGCGGAAATCCACGTCATACAAAATATGAAGTTAAAATATTCCGCGAAATAAGTAGGTCGTTAAGCTCGACTGCCTCGTTGGTCTAGTGGTCGTAAGCGCGACTGCTGATCGTGGGGTCCTGGGTTCGATTCCCGGGTCGGGCAAAATCTTATTGGGTTTTTTTATTAGGAAATTCTCAGTAGCAGCCCGGAGTATGGATTTGTGCCCGGTTAATGGCAATAGGCTCGCCCCCTAGTACATGGGACTATAACATAACTGGCGAAATGTGGGTATAATATACACCTCTGCCTACCTCTTCGGGGAAATACAGGCGTGATGTAATGTCAAGCTTGAATGCAACATGCAGCACCAAAGCACCAATTTTTTTATTCATGAAATTACAATCACATGAGACTTTCCATCTTCATGTCTCAGTTTGGCGAACCGACTTGCGATGCCATTTAGGCAACAGCCTAGGTGGTATTGAAGTTGCTATGGGCAAAGGTAACCGCTTAACATCAGGTGGGCATTAAGCTCGTTTCGCCATCCTATATTATAAAAAAAAAAAAAAAAAAAAAAAAAAAATATATTACATTTATTTAATTTAATTTTTTATGCACCTTTTTTTTCTAGTACAAGGACTCCCCTTGGGGTTAGACTTTTTGATTGTTAGTATTTCCCATTTAAGAAGTAACACTAGTTACCTATTACGGTTAAAAAGATACACTTCTGTGACGGACAGAAGAACGGACAGACGAATGGATGAACGGACGGCGTAGGCAGAGTAATAGGGTCCCGTTAGCACCCTTTGACACCCTAAAAATACCATTTTGTACTATACAGTCAACCGCATATCAATTTTCATCATCATCATTTCAGCCGGAAGACGTCCACTGTCGGACATAGGCCTCCCTCAAAAGGGGGATTATTCCATAATCGCCACACTTGGCAGGCGGATTGGCGATTGCAGTTGGTTGGTTAAATACTCAGAGAACGCTGCTGCCCATCCTCTGACTCCCTTAGTCGCCTTTTACGACACCTACGAGAAGATATAGGATGGTGCAATGATATTTAAAAGTACAGATATGCTATTGAGCTCGCAATCTGAAGACTCGAAAACGTCCTAATTAGGACGTTTTTCTATTAATCTGCGTCAAGTAAGGCGCCGAGCTTGACCGTTGACAAAAAAAAACTAAAATGCCGTCGTGTGTGTACATAAAGTATTCCAATTATGACACGAAAGTAACTTAAAGTAATTAACTTACTTACTTTTTAGTCTTTTTACTAGTTTATGTGTATTGTACTGCCGCTGCGTACGGAACATATTTTCGTTGGTTTTGTTAGGGTATGACATATCTATATTTTTAAATATCATTGGGATGGTGCTATTCTTTACGTCCGGCACCACACAGAACTGTTAATTCACACATATCAATTGTAATAAAACATATTACGCGGATCTAGCTCAGTACGCAAGTTTCATACAAGATAGGCTCTGCATATACGCCTGCATTTAAGTACAAAAAAAAAACAGAACAAATAGTGAAAGAACCAACCGAAATAAATTTTAACGTAAAAAACTTCGTCCGGAGCAAACTATTAATTTTTCGTGAATACCACGCGGGAGCTCTCCCCAAAAACACAAAGCAAGAACTTGGGAACGTTCGAGAATGAACCTTTTTGTTATGAACGAATGTATTGTAGGAATAAATGGTTAATTTGTAGGACGATGCGGTTCTCCTTCAGTCCAGTCTGTTGATATGGCTAACGTAGTATTATATCCTATCAATAGTATATTATTAATACCATAGCTTGTAGGATCAGTAAGCTGAAGTGGCAGTGGGCTGGCCATGGCCGCTAGAGCAGAAGAGTCCTCGAGTGGAGACCGCGAATCGACAAACGTAGTGTAAAGCGCCCCCCAGCCAAGTGGACCGAAGACCTGATGAAAGCAGCTGGGGGGGACTAGATGCGGAA
Organism: Asteroscopus sphinx; assembly: GCA_949699075.1. Lineage (NCBI taxonomy): Eukaryota > Metazoa > Arthropoda > Insecta > Lepidoptera > Noctuidae > Asteroscopus > Asteroscopus sphinx. Next base: position 27,808,137 of record OX453012.1, read on the forward strand.
GGCAGAGGACTGAGTGTTGTGGTGCAATTTGGGAGAGGCCTATATCCAGCAGTGGACGGCGATAGGCTGAGTTAATGAATATTATAAATGTAAAAGTTGGTGAAGATGTTTGGATATTTGTTACTCAATCACGCTGTAAGGGCTAAACGGATACGGATGAAATTTGGCACACAGATAGAACTTAACCCGGATTAATATATAAGCTACTTTTTATCTTGGGCTGAAAAAACTTGAGGTTATAAGCCCTTCTCATTGTCAAGAGAAAGCCTGCACCCAGCATCCAAGTGTCGTATTAATCATGATCAGCATTTCAGCCGAAAGACGTCCACTGCTGGACATACGCCTCCCCCAAGCATCACCACAACGACCGGTCCTGCGCATTCCGCATCCAGCGGATTCCTGTGACCTTCACCAGGTTGTCAGTCCACCTTGTGGGGGGCCTACCCACGCTGCACCTTCCATTACGCGGTCGCCACTCCAGAACTTTACTGCCCCATCGGCCATCCGTTCTGCGAGAACAATATTGATTTTCAACTCCATTGCGCCTACAACTTTATACCGACACATAAAATAGAAACATCAAGTAAATAGCAATTGGAACTGCAATTAAAACGGTCCACTCAAATGATTTTATAACCGTTTTAATTTTTACAGCGCGTTTCAAAATGTCTGACTCACCAAGCGTGATATATTTAATTTGCTTCGCAATGGACGTTTTAAAATATAAATTGACAAGGATACTGAGAATTTTCATGACGCTACAGTATTTTATTTTAATTTTCAACATTTTTCATGTACAACGTGAAAAATGAAATTTTCATTATTTTGTGGATAACGGTGCTGGTTGCGTGATTACCTAAGTTTTGTATGATCTTTTTGTTTGTATTATGCATTATTGTGCAATTGTTTGTTGTCCTGCAGAATAAAAAATAAATAAAAATAAACATGACTGGGTGAACGAGGGACATATTTAAGAATATGGTAGGATATGTCATCATCATCAACTGAGCCTATCGCAGTCCACTGCTGAACATAGGCCTCTCCCAAGTTGCGCCACAACGCTCGGTCCTCTGCCTTCTGCATCCAGTCCCCCCCAGCCACGTTCTTTAGGTCGTCGGTCCACCTGGCAGGGGGGCGCCCTACGCTGCGTTTGCGGTCTCCACTCAAGGACTCGTCTGCTCCAACGGCCATCGGTCCTTCGACAGACATGACCAGCCCACTGCCACTTCAGCTTACTGATCCTACAAGCTATGTCGGTCACTCCGGTTCTTCTCCGGATGATCTCGTTACGGATTTTATCCTTCCAAGAAACTCCAAGCATAGCTCGCTCCATAGCTCGCTGAGCGACTTGGAATTTGTGGACTAGCCCAACTGTCAGTGTCCACGTCTCGGCACCGTAAGTCATGACAGGCAGGTAGAATATGTGCGTACACATAATGAAAAAACATGAACTCAACAAGCCAGAGGTGCGGGTCAAGATAGATCACAGGCCAAACATAAAACAAATGAAGTGAAATGAAATTATTTATTTTACAAATTGGATGTTAATAGTACATTACTGTCGAGGCCTGAAATAGAGCAACTGACGGCCGAGTAATATTGGAAGGACGAGGCGAAGCCGAGTACTTCCGAAGTGATTTTAAAATGACGAGGCGCCAGCCTAGTCCTTTTTAACTAAACGAGGCCGTTAATTGCTATTTCGGCCGAGCTTTGTATATTACCTACTTTTCTCTCATTTGCGAGGAAACACTACACAAATTAATTCAACAGTATCTTATTTTCATTCGCGCTAATTTGTCAGAGCGCGGTTCTTGTTCTATTTTCAAAGTTTTGAAAAAAAAATGCGCATTCAGCCTTTATAATGATAAGTATTTTGTACCTAAAAACACCAAAATTATGTAACTTAAAAACCTCACTAGCATAATTTAACAAATAAAAACTGTCCTGCAATTGCTATTATTGTCGTGTTGGATATTGCTGCTGTGTTATTTCGTTGCGTACGGAAAAGAGCCGATCGATGTATTTTTTTTTAAAATAATGAAGCAACTTCCAAGCAAGTGGGAGAAAAATCACTTTTACAAGTCAGTTCTTTTAAAAATTAGATGGTGTTAGCAAAATTAGTACCTTACCCAGTACTTATAAACTACTCTACATCACACATAACATCACGCCTGTATTCCTCGAAGGGATAGGCAGAGGTGTACAGTACACCCACAATAGGTTATAAGCCATGTAATAGCGTTGAGCACAATAATTTCCTAATGAAAAAATCTAATAACATATAGCCCCACCCGGGAATCGAACACAGGACCCCACTTTTAGCAGTCGTCATCCACCATACCCCCCATAGACGCCTCATAACAGGTGATGTCTGCCAATACATCTATGAAATATCACTAATGTAGGTCGCCACTATTCACCACTTGAAAACTTCAAATCAGTTCCGACCACTTATGTGAGCCGTCTCAACTTCCGCGTTAGTGAGTAGCCAATAGCCGCCTCGGTAGGGCGGATTGCAGAAGGCGGGGCCTTAGCTAATTGACAGAATTTATTGTATATAATTATTCAACATTAGGCGTCTATTGGAACGTATGGTCGATGGCAGACGTGCTTGCGACCACTAGACCAACGAGGCAATCAATAAACTATTCTCTCTCTCTCTATTCTCCCGCTTTTCTCTTTTTAGTAAGATGTTTCAAAGAAAATTAACTCGAATGACTCGAGACAAGTCACATCGAGTTACCTCCTCTGAATTTAGAATCGTTGTGAAGCATTAAAATTGTACGCAAGATTGAAATACGACGGTCATTCTATAACGAACTTTGACAAAACAAGTTTTGACAAAAGTGGATTGAATTAACTCTCCTTCAAGAGTTCTCCCGGCTAGCTGGCAGTTTTCTTTAACAAAATTGTTTGGAACTCATTAGTCGGCGCACGGACGGCTCATTCATTCATGATACGGTTTTGTATGACTCAATTATTTAATTTTAGACAAATGTTTTGCTCGCCTTCACGTTCTCGAATTTACAGTGTAAGTACCACAGAAGTAGATAGATAGATGATAGAAAAGTGGGCGGGCCACGCGTGCCAACACTCTGGACCATAGTGCAGGGCATTTCAAAACCTTTCTCAGTACGCCTTGACTTGTTTCTGTTGTAACAAAAACCCGCAAAAATACCTTATTGCGCTGTTTCTAACTGCAGAAATAGACGCTGTAAAGTAAATTTGATTAAAGTTATTTTTTTTAATTAATGACGTCACATGGGAGGCGTGATTTTTCCGAAAGTTGCCACGCATGAATCGCAAGTAAAATTGTGACCATTCTATCTATCTTTTTCTGTGGTAAGTATATAGTGCGGTGTGTGTATAGTGTGGTAGTATATTTCTATGACACGAATGTAAGAGAAGAAGGATTTTTAGTAGGAAACTGAGAACTGGTTTGTTTTTCAAAACTAGTTGATTAAAATAATAGCTAACTGTTACTGCGAGAAATTAAATGTATCGCTACACTCTGCGTTAAATCCATTTTGGTAGAATTGTCCCATGTCTGGAATTTCCCATTACACACTAACCTAAAACGATGAAGGAACCATATTTTATAATCGAGAACAACCTGACTTTTCAACGAAAAAACACCCAACTGACAGAAATAAACAATCGTATATACCGATATGCGTGTTTCCTACTTTAATGGAAGACAAGCTACCAATCCAATTTGTTTTCCTTCCATTCCCGTATCAGAGTGAAAATCGTTCACTCAAATTAGAACAAACAACTCCATGAATTGAAATAGCAGTGTTTTACACCCCCTTAATAAGAAACAGTGTCAATATATTTTTAGATACCCTATTTTAACCTTTATTGTAAAGGCGATAACGTCTCTATTAGCTTGGATTATTGTATAGTGCGTAGGTGACTATGTACGCTCTTTATTACCTTAATAAATATACGACAAGTGATTAATTTAGTCAATTTGTACACGGTTGGCTGCCGTCTTTATTTGAACGGGTTATATGAATATACTAGAGGCTCGCCCCGGCTTCGCACAGGTAGCACTGCTCATTTTAGCCTGTGACGAAATTAAACACCTCAGACATATAATAATATAAATCGTTTATTCACTCCTTCAGTATTAATCAGTATACACATAAACTAACAAGTACCTACTGAATAATCTATCACAATCATGCAACAGTAACACTGATTCGTAAGATATGTTCACTGCTCGACTGCTCGGAATAGAATACCACCGTACTGTGTCCGTACAATAGTTTTGCATGTTCCCCACTCTAAACCAAAGTGAAGTTGAATACGCAACTCGCTGCGGCCAATCAGAGTAAAGTAAACAACAATTACGATCAGCTGACTTACTAAAATAGATTTGAGCTTATTATTTACTTAATTATAAATTCATTAACATGAGATAATATTGATTTAATAATTATACAGAATAAATAGTATTATCCACAATAATTATCTGTTTTTTTTTAAATGACAACATCTGGATGTCGGAAGTCAGTACAACCACTAGCGCTATCTGTCGCTGTGTAAAATAAATGCTTTCTTTGCAACATTTAGATACATTATTTTCGCAAATCATTACATTCGGCCATCCGACATCGTGCGATCTCCTGACGCACGTTTACATAATTGTAATAAAAACTGAATTTACTTAACTAAATTAAACATTAGCATACACAATCATTGCATATTTAATTAATTTTAATTAAACCTTAACATACAAAATCATTACATTCGGCTATGATCGATCTCAGAGTCGTTTCCATGGCATGATTTATCCTTTCAGTACCAGAAGATGACTCTCATTGGATGAATGTTTATCACAGTTTTGGTCAGATAGCTGTATATTAATCCACGGTCTTATACGGTCAGTGGAGACTACACTTTCGAATTTAGTTTCCTCGTATTAAAACCCGGGATTTCAGCAATTTTATATGTGTCATTAGCAAATATTTTGATAATTTTAAATACGGACCTATGAATTTTGAAAGTAGTTTAGTGCCTTTGTTATTGAAATGAGTTCTAGTAACCTTAATTAGGTCACGCCCTTAGAAGTTCTAGAAGCAGTCGTAAGTTACCAGCGTCATAATTTCATGTTTGTGTATTATGTTTTTGTTTTTCTTGACTGGTTTGATATTAGTGCTAACCTCATCTATCTAACTTTGTGATGTGTCTGGTATGACATCAGCACAAACATCCAGTTTGTTATTTCAACTATCTCGAAATCTGACACCAAACAGAGCCTCTGTAACCATCTTTTTAGTGGAAGAATTAACGGAATCGTTTACACCCCACTAAATCTTGCCAAGGGGTGTGCCAGTTACGTTCATCATTCTCGTCATTATTTATTTATTGATTATACTCTTTATTGTATATACACCAAACGAATACAAAGACCGTAGTCATTGATCATTGTGTTTTGCCAGAGTATTCAAGATAGTTTGGTTATACCCTTCGGCTTGACCGTTTGTTCTGGGACATACTACAGCATTAAGCACATGTTTAATATATAGGAATTTTATATAATGGAAAATTAAAGTAAGAAGCCGGTCTGGAAGACTAGATTTGGTAAATATTAATTTGATATTTTTTTATAGTTTGGAATGTAGGGTCTTGATTCCTAGACACTTTTGATGTGTGTCAACTGGTCATCAATTAACGGCAAAGGAAAACAATCTTCTGGTTTTATTATTTAAGGCTTTAAAATCAACGCAAAAACGCTGTTCTCCAGTTCTTTTTTTCGATCACAATAGGACTAGCATAATTTGAATGAAATTCTTGTTTAATATAATTTTGTAACAAACCGTCTATGGTTTCCCATACCAGACGTTTATTTCTCTCTCAGACTGACACGAGATAAGATCTATATACGACAGGTCTGTAATCAAGCAAATCCATTTTCTTTGAACAGAATTAGTACAACCTATTTCCCTCAAATTAAGCGCAAAACAATCAGGGTGCGATTGTAAAAGTGAATACAACTTATCCATCGTTTTGTCGTCAACTTCTGGACCAACTTTGGTTTCAGATTTTACTAAAGGATCTTCGTTTTAAATATCCTCTGTGATTCTATTAATGCACATAGTTTTCCTTTCGTTAAAAGGTACTCTTCTGGCAGTTACAGTGTTTTCAGGTGAAGTTAAGGCTTTGTTAGATAGATTTGTCACAACAAGATGACATTTCCCTGTGCTTATATGATAAGTACCTTGGTGTAAGTTATATTTATTACCAGGCTCACTACTATTATAACTTATATAAATGTCTCCCGAAAAGACGGATTTAAAGCAGATACTTCTACTAATTTAGATCTATTCTTAGCTAACTAACGCGGTTCGACAAGGTAAGTTTTAAGGAGTTTAATTCACTAGCATTGCTACTAAACCTAGAGCTCTTGTAAAAAACAACGTACTGTTGTTCTTGAAAACAGTTACAAAAGGTAATTCAGTAAAATTTTGGCCAATGAGTAAAGCTGTTTGCATAAACTTATTAACCACAAGTACTTCGACAGTTGCTTCAATTTTAAGGTTAACTAAAGTTCTATATAAAAGAATATATATATATATATATATGCATATATTTATATATTCTACATGAATTTTAATATCAATTTATTATAATTATCTAATTAAGATTTGGATTATATGTATAATGACACCAATTTTAATTGTATTGAATTTTGCTGTGCCTTACAGTGTCCATAATTGAGACTAGCTATTAAGTAATTCCTGTTTACCACCTAATGCACATTGTGGAATGCAAATAAATAATATGAATATGAGGTACTACAAAACGTTTAATTGTTGTTGACTTTGAATCAATTTTAGAATTTTTGTATATAGCACATTCATTTACTTTCCTAACCCAACTTTCCATACTCTGAGATTTACTAGACGGGTCAAACTCGGGTATTACGTTCTTTAAATGATTATTATGTAAGCTAGGAGACTTTTTGCGGGTTCAGTCTTGAAAAGCATTCAAAAGATTCAATACCTCCTTTTTCGACCACTTTGAGTACTTCTTATGCTTCTTGTGTCGCGATCTCTTGACCGGAGTTACTGATGATGAGCTTGTAGATGCAGAGGTCGAAGTTGACCTCCTGCGCTTCCTTTTACATTGCTTCTTTGCACGTTTGGACTTCGAAACTGCATTCTTAGATACGAGAGCCATCCGTTTTACTTTTGATCGTCCACCCATTTGTGCTGGAGGCTCTTCGTTAGGAGTTCTAGCATCATCTGATTCCATGGTCTCAGAAAAAAAAGAAAAGATTCATTTATAATAAAACGTTATATGCATAATTTTTATTGTGTACCATTGTTTTCAATAAACTATACAATAATGAACAAAATACTCACTCTAAAGAGTAAATAAATAAATATTCGGTATAAATAATCAGAGAAAATAATATAGACCCAGCTTTAATTAAAAATAAACGTCGCATTCTAAAGGCACACATGGCCTAATACACTCTCAGAGACTAACGTACTTAATCACCTTACAGGTCTAAAATCAGTAATTAAATTCATGCTTTACTTACGCGCTTGTTGGTTAGTTTCGTTCTTATTGGACACACTTGGTCCAAAACTTGGCACACTTGGCTCAAAAACTATAGCACACTTGGCTATTAAGGCATACGTAGCCTTCAAACTATTTCTCTGAGCACACCTGGCTCACTATAAGCACACATGGCTCACTATAAGCACACATGGCTCACTATAAGCACACATGGCTTACTTCAAGCACACATGGCTTACTTCAAGCACACATGGCTTACTTCAAGCACACATGGCTTACTTCAAGCACACATGGCTTACTTCAAGCACACATGGCTTACTTCAAGCACACATGGCTTACTTCAAGCACACATGGCTTACTTCAAGCACACATGGCTTACTTCAAGCACACATGGCTTACTTCAAGCACACCTGGCTTACTTCAAGCACACCTGGCCTACTTCAAGCACACCTGGCCTACTTCAAGCACACCTGGCCTACTTCAAGCACACCTGGCTTACTCCAAGCACACCTGGATTACTTGAAGTACACCTGGCTTTCTTTAAACACACTTTGCTTTCTTTAAGCACACTTGGCTTTCTTTAAACACACTTGGCTTTCTTTAAACACACTTGGCTTTCTTTAAACACACTTGGCTTTCTTTAAACACACTTGGCTTTCTTTAAACACACTTGGCATTCTTTAAACACACTTGGCTTTCTTTAAACACACTTGGCATTCTTTAAACACACTTGGCTTTCTTTAAACACACTTGGCTTTCTTTAAACACACTTGGCTTTCTTTAAACACACTTGGCTTTCTTTAAACACACTTGGCTTTCTTTAAACACACTTGGCTTTCTTTAAACACACTTGGCTTTCTTTAAACACACTTGGCTTTCTTTAAACACACTTGGCTTTCTTTAAACACACTTGGCTTTCTTTAAACACACTTGGCTTTCTTTAAACACACTTGGCTTTCTTTAAACACACTTGGCTTTCTTTAATCACACTTGGCTTTCATTAAACACACTTGGCTTTTTTAAACACACTTGGCTTTACTTTTAAGCTTCAAATCACAGTATTTGTCGACTTTTCTGTGGGCTGGAACACTTTCCACTTCTGAGATGTGACGAAATTAAACACCTCAGACATATAATAATATAAATCGTTTATTCACTCCTTCAGTATTAATCAGTATACACATAAACTAACAAGTACCTACTGAATAATCTATCACAATCATGCAACAGTAACACTGATTCGTAAGATATGTTCACTGCTCGACTGCTCGGAATAGAATACCACCGTACTGTGTCCGTACAATAGTTTTGCATGTTCCCCACTCTAAACCAAAGTGAAGTTGAATACGCAACTCGCTGCGGCCAATCAGAGTAAAGTAAACAACAATTACGATCAGCTGACTTACTAAAATAGATTTGAGCTTATTATTTACTTAATTATAAATTCATTAACATGAGATAATATTGATTTAATAATTATACAGAATAAATAGAATTATCCACAATAATTATCTGTTTTTTTTTAAATGACAACATCTGGATGTCGGAAGTCAGTACAACCACTAGCGCTATCTGTCGCTGTGTAAAATAAATGCTTTCTTTGCAACATTTAGATACATTATTTTCGCAAATCATTACAAGCCTATGTAACGACCATCTATCCGGTGACATGAGAACTATCCTACATCGCGCAAGCAGAGTTTACACGCAAGTTAAAATATATACAAGAGCCCAACTTCAACCGTTGGGCAGTAGCCCGCCAGGCGCAGACCTACCCTGGTCGGAGGATCCTCCCTTTGAACATGATACCTCGTTCCTCCACACCTATAACACCTTCTTAGATAGTGAAAACCGTATGAATATCCTTACAGTAGTTTCTGAGGTTAGTCCGAACAAACACGGTATCAGCGCGGTTGATACTTCTAAAAGTCACGATTAATTTACTCATCTCCTATTTCGGGTAGTTTTTTTTTTTTTTTTTCTTTTTCTTTTTTTTTTATGATATAGGATGGCGAAACGAGCTAAAGGCCCACCTGATGTTAAGTGGTTACCTTTGCCCATAACAACTGCAATACCACCTAAGCTGTTACCTAAATGGTACCGCAAGTCGGTTCGCCAAACTGAGACATGAAGGTGAAAAGTCTCATGTGATTGTAATTGTTTTACCAAATAATTTGATGTTGGTATACATCATCATATGTTCCGTGTGGTGACGAACTTAAAGAATAGCACCACCCTATCTCTTCTCATGGGTGTCGTAAAAGGCGACTAAGGGATTCACCAGATGATGTGCAGCAGCGTTCTCTTAGTATTTAACCAACCAACAGCGATTGCCAACCCGCCTGCCAAGCGTGGCGATTATGGTATACCCCCCCCCCCCCCCTCTTTGGAGGAGTCCTTTGTCCAGCAGTGGACGTCTTTTGGCTGAAATGATGATGATGATGATGATGATACATCAGCGTAAATAGATTTCAGCATGGCCGTGTGTTAAGCGAATGTATAAACACAGGCAAGCTCTTCAAAGTTATTTACATGTTTAAATTCAATGACGCCACTGTGAATGGGAGAGCTTTCTGTTGTGTTGAATAAGGGAATATGTTGAATGGAAACATTTTCAATAGATTTAGTAAATACAGAGTTGGCTCTGTTCGTTTTTAATTACTGTTCATTAGTATGTCATTAAAATCCGTACGTACGTACTTTGAGTATTACTCAAAATTAATATTAAAAAAAAAATATAGTTTTGAAGAAACATTAGAAATCACACGATTTATTGAAAAATAATTAAAATCAAAAAATAGTTACAGGCACTTTTGAAACGTCAGGCTCTAGTCTAAACCTAAAAAGAGTTGCCATAGTATGTAGGAGCTGACCTGTCCCGACAGACAGCACCCATTCACGAGCATGACGCGAGCATAGCTTATCTCAACCATATCGAAGGGAACTATCACTTCTTTTAGTTGAGTTAATACAATAATTTTAATAATTTAAATTTGTTTAATTAATTTTTTTAAATTTTGACGACGTCTGTAGGTGGTTCGAGTGTCGGACTGCTGATCACGAGGTCGTGGGTTCGATTCCCACAGGACACAAATATTTGTGTGATGAACATAAGTGTTTGTGTTGGTCTGGGTGTTTCTTATGTACTATAAGTACGTATTTACAAAAAAAATAGTACATAAGTATTATATCCATTGTCTACTACCCATAGTACAAGCTCTGCTTAGTTTGAGACTAGATGTAGCTGTGTAATGATGTCCCAAAATTATTTATTTATTTATTTTATTTATTATATAAATTTTTCACATAACACTTTCACAATTGTTACAATTAAACTCGAAAATGTCCAAACACCGGCTGCCCTTTAGTATGTAATGACCTATTTGAACTGTTCATTGTTCGTAATTAGTGTACTTTGTGGCTGCTTGATTATTGTCCCATGTTTGTAGGACGAAGGTAATTAACTCATGCTGGTGAATATTAGGCTGTATTCAGTAGCACATTACACTGTTATAACCACAGAAATAGATAGAAAGGAAAAGTGAGCAGGGCGCGCGTGCCAACACTCTGCACCATAGTGCAGGGCATTTCAAAGCCTTTCTCATTACGCCTTATGACTTGTTTCTGTAAATACTGTAACAGAAATGCCCTAATGTGCTGTTTCTAACCACAAAAACAAAAGCTGTAAAGTACATTTTGATGAAAGTTAATTTTTTTAAATTAATGACGTCAATATGTAAGGCGTAGTTTTTTCTACAGTTGCCACGCATGAATCGCAAGTAAAATTGTGATTACAACCACTCTAGTCATATCTATTTCTGTGGTTATAATTATTACAGTAGATTTGGTTGTTTGTCGTAGTTTTGGTAGTAGTTACGTAGTTTCTAAATACTTTTGTATACAGACTCTTTGGTCAACCCTGGCCACTTTTATAAAAGAGTTTATTTTTAAAATGTACCTATTTGTCTTTTTAGGGTTCCGTACCCGAAGGGTTCCAAACGGGACCCTATTACTCTGGCTACGCTGTCCGTCCGTCCGTCAAAGATAACGAGTTGAAATTTTCACAAAATATGTGTTACTATGGTGTCTATCACGACAAATACTAAAAATAAAAAAAGTCTAAAAACAAAGGGAGTGATACAAGAAACCTCGAAAAACATGCATTTTTTTCAACGTTTTTGTTCCTGTTCTATCTTCAAAACGGTAATACGTGGGACACTCAGAAAGTTTTGCGAAACTAAAAAAAATTGTTCTATACGTACATATATTTTTATCAAATCTTTTCAAAGTACTTTCCACCAGCCTCTATACAAAGATTCATGCGCCTAAACCAGTTTTCAAAACACTTTTTCCAGTCCGCCGCAGACACCTCGTTTACAGCCTGCTCGAACGCAGCCAGCGCATCTTCCGGCGACGAAAATTGTATCCCTTTGAGCTGATTTTTTATTTTTGGGAATAAAAAGAAGTCACACGGTGCTAGATCAGGGCTGTAAGGAGGGTGACCCAGGAGTTTGACTGGCGTGCTGTCCAGGAAGTCCCTCGTTTTGAGTGCGGTGTGCGCAGGTGCATTGTCGTGGTGGAGCAGTAGCCCGCGGAGCCCTGTGTTTGGTCGCTTGTTGCTTATAACAGAGAAAACTTCTGGCAAACATTTGGTAGTATACCATTCGGCATTAATGCTTCTTTGATCCCGTAAGGGAATTGATACCAAGTGGCCAGTCAAATTAAAAAAGCTAGCGATCAAAATCTTACCCCCGCTTCTAGATCGCTTCACTTTGGTAGGCGTTGGCTCATTTTGAAACACCCAAACAGTCGACTGGCGCTTGGTTTCTGGGTCGTATTGATAAATCCAGGACTCATCACCTGTAACGATGTCGTAAACACGCCGAGACGAGCCTGCTTCAAATTTGTTAAGCATATCACGGCACCATTCCACCCGGGCCTGCTTCTGAGCATCGGTGAGGTTGTGCGGCACCCAGCGTGATACTATCCTCCTCACGCGAAGATGGCTGTGTAGAATCTCGTGAACGCTTCCCGATCCAATCTTCAATATGTGTTGAATCTCCTGATATGTAATTCGCCTATTGTCTTGGATTAAATTTTTCACTGCTAGCACGTTTTCTTCGGTAACAGCCGTCAAAGGGCGACCGCTTCTTTCGTCATCCCCCAAAGTTGGTCGACCGCGCTTGAATTCGTTATACCAACGATACACGGTTGCCTTGGAAGGGCCTTCATCCATGAATGCCATTTGAAGTCTATCGTACGATTCATCCGGTTTCAGGCGACACTTGAAATCGTATAAAATCATAGCTCTAAAATGTTCCCGGCGCAGATCCATATTTCAGTGAGACACAATACTTTGAATTAACTCGCAAAAAATGTGGAGGGAAATTTTGAAATTGGAACTTACTTATTTTTACTTATAAATAATCATATTTTCGAAAAACATTATAACTGGCCAGTCTCCCATATATAAAAACTTTTTTTCGCAATACTTTCTGAGGGGCCTGGTACATACCAGCGTCAAACTTTTTCAGATTATAGTGCATACTATGTAGTTTAGAAAAAGAGAGAGAAGAGCGTAAGAAAGAGATGCAAAATTCACATTTCGCGTTCGTTCGTTCGTTGATGTCTTTTGATAAACTCTCGTAAATTAAATCAGTTTCTATTGGGTATCACGTCGATGGGTGGTACGGAATCCTTACTGCGTGAGTCCGACTCACACTTGGCTGGATTTTTTTAATATACCTTAGTGAATTATTATTATGTTATATTAAATAAATGTCTTAAACTATTAAAATTAAATGTAAAGCTGCAAATCCTACTAATATTATAAATGTGCAAGTTTATGAAGATGTTTGGTTGTTTTTTACTCAATCACGCTATAATAGCTGCACGGATTTGAATGAAATTTGGCAAACAAATAGAACATAATCTGGATTAACGTATAGGCTTATTATTTCAGAAAAATAAACAGTTTCTGAGGGATGCGGGATAAATGACATCCACGCAGGTGAAGCCACGAGCAAAGTCTAAACAAACATAAAACATAAAAGCTAAGCAACCGAATCATAATACCCAGCTTAAAACAACCCAGTCAGACCTATATCAGATGAAACTCATTAAACTAAAAGTTACAGCGAGCAATTGAAACGTTACCAAACTCAATTACCCGATTGGTTTTATTCTGCAACTCACTGCCACAGTACAATAATACACATAGCAAAGCAACTACGTAAACATGACTGTCAGAAAGTAGTCTTAGCTGAGTGTCAGCTAAGTGCATCTTCATTTTATTCTATTTTTTTTGTATGGCAAGCGGTGTCGATGTCGACAATTCTGCCAATGTCAGATGTGCAATGGAAGTGCATCTTCATATTTCGTATTCAGAAACAAAGTTCATGTCAAACTTACGTCGATCTCAGCTAAGAGTACACTCTGTTATCCATGGCAGATTTTTCGAGTAAAATCTTTTTAAAACTGTGTACGTGGAAAAATAAATAAAGGATAGCAATATAATACATAAAATATGGCATTTTATCATCGGAGTCAGTGAAACAAAATATCTGAAATGTAAACTTATTTTTAAATTGCAACAACATCGTAAACAGTGGGCCGCGAATGTCTTTGTATCGTTTATATTTGAGAATGTTTAAATTAATATTATCGAGCAAATATAGTTAGATTAATATTTTTATGAGTGTTATTCAATAGATATATTGTGATTATTGTCGAGAATAATATACAACATGAAATTGCTGTGCACACAATACCTATTAGCAATAATTATTTTGAATTATTAAAATAAAAGGGTGGATGTGTTCTGTATTTCAATATTTATTATTATTTTTAAATTTTTTTTTTTTTTTTTTAAATATTACTACTCCTTTGCCCGCTTGGCAGCACTACATCCGCTGCTTAGCGAGCTAAAGTAGCCGATATTCACTACTTACCTTCATCTTAGTTTGAGATATGTCTTACGGCCAAAATTAATATCCAATCTATCCACGATTTGGTCTACTAGAGATAGAAATTTGACATATTTTGTATGGAGCTTATGTACAATTCCTATCTCTAGTAGGGAAAATCGTGGATAGATTGGATATTAATTTTGGCCGTTAGCGGAGTTCCGAACGTCTCTGAACACAAATCTTTGCTTAAGCACTGCACGTTCACGTTTAGATTTGTCTCTGAATATAAGCCCTGAACCAAATCGAGCTAATGTCAATTCCTTCGAGCTTTTACTGTCAATTCCTATAGGAATTGAAAATAGCTCGATTTGGTTCAGAACTCGAACCAGTCGGGAGTAAGGCCACAGGACCTCTGAGCGAGATGAATGGTCACGTTTTATGTGTGTGCATAGAAAATTATCATACAAAAGTAGTAAGTATTAGAATTATGGTTGCTGGTGAAATTACAATTACATGAGACTTTTCATTTTGATGTCTTAGTTTGGCCAGCACGATTTGCACTTGCAATACGATATAGGCAACAGCCTAGGTGGTATTGCAATTTTTATAGGCTAACTAACATCAGATAGGCCTTTGGTTTAGTAAGGTTAATTCGTTTCGCCATCCTATACCGTAAAAACTAGTTGAAATACTGCTATAGAACTATTGTACTGTGCCACAGCCCACTACAGAGCAAGCAGTGTGATTGGAATAGTGCCTGCAGAATCGCTAATGTATTCTCATTGGACAACCGCTTCGGTTGACATCGTGTCATGTTGGAGGATTCCGAAATTGAAATTTGAATTTCGAAATATACAAGTAAAATGTTCGTTAAAATTTTAATTTAAGGAAGATTACTTTTGTTTGAAGGGATGATTGCGAATTAAGGGGAAATTTGCAATAAAATGTATCTACACGCTGAAATTTGAATCGCTTATTTCCCGAAAAGGGGTCATTGTACTCATCATTATGAACAACTTTTACTATGGGACCAACGCTGAAATCGCGAAAAAAAATCAGGTGGTCCCAACATTTTATCGATTTAATTGAACACAAATGTAGGGACCAACTGATTTTTTTTTTCGCGATTTCATAATAAATTTATGTAACCATGAAAGTCCATGAATGTAACGTATATAAATAAAATTCTAGAGTAGAGTCTTATAATACTACTCGCACACATGATATAAAACTGTTTATGTTAGACAAAAATTGTCAAGTTGATGTTCACCAACCAGAAAATGTACCAGTTCTTTAGGTAAACTGGTAAATAGATAATTATCGTTGCAGCGTTGGTGAAAACTAGCTAAGTCTTCTAGGCTAGATTGTAATTAATTATTAAGAACCATGTAAAAAAATGTCAATCAACTCAGCCTATCGCAGTCCACTGCTGGACATAGGCCTCTCCCAAGTTGCGCCACAACGCACGGTCCTCAAAAAAAAAATTTAAAAAAAAGTAATATAATAAAAAAAAATCCTCCCGGCCGAATTTCGGTCACGGCAGCCAATCTCAACGGAGACTAGCCATCTGCGCGAGATATATTATAGTATTTATAGTGCAAAAGTGTGTGCGCAATCACATGTACACGGAGGGGTCTCGATGTGTAACGAAACGGTCATCCATCCATAGACTGACCGCGGCTAGTGCAGCTTAACCTTGCAGATCGTACAATCCACACGGTTGCTACTTAGTCACGAGCCCTTTATGTGATAAAACCAATGACTTCAATAAATAGACACGCGATCTCATGTAAGCAACATGTTCCATCCAAATTCAGTTGACGCAACCGTTGATAAAATTTACGTGTGTTCGCGAGACAGCTGTCAAGTGAACTAATGACAGATGACAGTGTAGTTCCGGAACCATATCGTGTAACCATGTTGTTCTTCTAATCAGCGCATCTAGTACGCACGGCTACACATCAAGCTGTACATTTCCAGTATAAGCTGACCTCGCATTGAACAGAAAGCCTATACAATGCGAGGTCAACTTTTACTGGAAATGTACAGCTTGATGTGTAGCCGTGTGTACGTAGTACATATATATCGATGTATAAAACATATTTTTCGTATAAAAATTTCAACAGAGCGTAAAGGACACCATATTATGAGTGAACCTCTTTATAGCAGTCAAGACCTCTTCAAATTTACGCAGACTTTGATATTTCTGATCCACTCAACATGAGCCGAATTCAAGGGCTCTCACGAATAGCAACATCACAAATTTTACAAGTACCTAAAAATTCTATTAACTTTAACGAAATTTTATTATCCAGTCATTTATTATTAAGACTTCTTGGAATCTCATTACTCAAAAGTCGGCATTGGAACTTTCGGAATCACCTGAGCGCTAGCTCTATTAGCCATATTTTATTCATTCATTCATTCACTGAAGTTCGAGAATGAACGATCATTACGCTTAAATAGATCGTTATGAGCGAAATCACGATATTGAGGTGACATTTTTTTTATGTATATCTTTAAATTGAATGAGTTGGTTGATTTCGAATCGTTGTAAAAATTGAGAAACGCCCCATAACTTTGTATTGAAAAAAATAAAGGATTTTTTATATATTGCGAAGATTTCAGGATGTATTTTTTCCGGAAAATCCTTATAAACTTTTAACACCCAGTGAAGGCGACAGATGTATTTTTAGGGTTCCGTACCCAAAGGTTGCCAACGGGACCCTATTAATCTCGCTAGGCTGTCCGTCCGTCCGATCATCTGTCTGTCACAGGGCTGAATATTTTGAATGGTAATTAGCGGGTTGAAATTTTCTTTTGAATAGAATATGTGGTGCTGTAACGACCCCTATCACGACAAATACTAAAAATAAAAAAAATCTAAAGCCAAAGGGGGTTACCAGAAACCTTGAAAAACATTAATGATCTGTTAAGTACGATACCATAAAAAGTAACTAAAAATTGAGCAAAAAATATATAATTAAATACGCCAGCCTCATAGTTGCGTCAAATCAAGTCTAGAAAACTGACACTGTGTTTTTTTTTCCTGAACCTTGTGACTTGTAAATGCTTTGAAATGTCAACATTATTCATTTCCTTATCTTATTTATAAGACACGCTTCTAAATTATCATTTAAGTACACCACAGGAACAGTGTCGTCGCGTAAAAAAAACAAAGACTTTTTAAAATAAATTTGTTGTGAAAGACAAGGCGATAACAACTTCATGCTTCACAGCGGCACGTGGCAATGATTTAAGATTTTTTTATCTTCAAAAGCTTTTATTTAGCTTATTTCGTTGTGCGGCTGTCTGTATATTTGCTACAAATCTTACAAGTAAATTTTAGGTCAGTTCTTGTTGTGCAAACAGGCTGAAATTTTACAACACATTAATAATTATGATTTTAAAAGCTTTTGTTAAAAAAATATTAAGATTTTATATTTTGACGTTAATTCAATTCAATTGCGAATTGGCAAAATGTGGGTGTACTATTATACCTCTGCCTACCCCTTCGGGGAAATACAGGCGTGATGTTATGTTATGTTATGTTCAATTCAATTCAAATATTTATTTTCTTTTAAATATGCTTACAGTGTGTGTTACAAATGTATTTAGTAGGTAGTTCAGCATATTTTGTCATAACATAATGACATGCAAATGTTAGTTAATTATTGTTGTTAATTATTGTCACATCTAACAATTCGTAGATTCGTAGAAAAATTATGTTGCTGAGTTTTGTACCTTTTAAATAAAATAGAATGACCTACCTATTCATTTGCCAGCTACCTACATTTATAGAAATTAAACATTGACGACGTACAAGAACAGATTGAAAATAAATATTCAGCCTCTTCTACAAGTAATAGCAATCCCACCAAAAACATAAATGTGAAAATGGAGCCAAGTTCAGTTCAAAGAAAATAAAGAATTGAGATCTAAATGAGTGGCAAGTTCTATAGAGGTTCCTTTAATCATAGTTGCTGCAATGTACAACGTTCTTCACTTGTTTTAAAAGAAAGTTTGTTAGATTCATTGTAGTCCTCCGAAAGTAGGTTGAAATGTTTCGCGTGTAATAAACACACGGCTGGTGCGTCGGCCTTCTTTTTTGCCTTTAACTTGGCCCGACACATTACCGGGTGTTTACAGATGTGGAAGACGGATGGTTACTTTTTCTTGGCAGTTACCACACGAACCAACTAAACGGTCGTGGTATTATTCTATGTACGAATAGCTATCGCCGGATACAGAACCTTGAAAAGCAAAAAATAAACTAAATATTTGAAAATAAACCAGGTCTGCTTACTTAAAAGAAAGTTTTTTAGATTCCTTGAAAGTAGCTCGATATGGTTCGCGTGTAATATAACACACGGCTGGTGCGTCGGCCTTTTTTGTCGAACTTCGCTCGACACACTACCGTGCGCCTAGATATGCTGGACGGATTGTTACTTTTCCTGGCAGGTACCATACGAACCAACTAAAGGGTCGTGGTATTATTATTTGTACGAATACCTGTCGCCTCTATGGAAAACAAATACATTGAACGAATTCGCCGAACTAATAAAAAGTAACAATACCCAGGAAAAATGATTCAATCTGAGTCCAATAAAAGCTGAGATATTTCCTAGTAAAACAGGCGCGGTCAACAAATTGCACTATCCGGGAAAGTTATAACTCGTCAGGAACTTCCCGGGAAAGGTTTATTCTAATACTATCAGGAACAGTAAAATGTTCTAAGGTCATGAAGAGCAAAGATAAATAATAAATTATCAATTTTAATTGTGGAAAGAAAAAATCGCTCTCGAGCAGGATTCGAACCTGCGACTCTTGGCTCAGTACGCCAGTACTATAGCCACTAAGCTACCGTGAACACTGGTCGTGGTAACGAAATTAAACTCCACTTTTTTTGCGTCTTTGGGTGACGAGAGCGATGTCTAAGAAACAGTGTTTCTTAACCGACTCGACTAACTTTGCAGTTAATTCAAAGTCGTATAGATACCACGAGCAGTGTTCAAGGTAGCTTAGTGGCTAAAGCACTGGCGTACTGATCCAAGAGTCGAAGGTTTGAATCCTGCTCGTGAGCGATTTTTTTCTTTCCACAATTTAAATCGTTAGATTTTACTTCGCATGCGTCAATGCGTTAAAAATAATAAAATACCTAACAAATTATCATTTCTGATTTGAGTTTCAAATCTTTCTAATTATAAATGCCTATAATTGCGAGTATAATGGCAGACACAGGTACATGATTTAAATACAAAATGAATAATTTGATCATAATTTCACAGTTACACCACTTACAATTTTTGATCCGCGTTATCGAATGCCCACATAATTTTTGATCCGCGTTATCGAATGCCCACATAATTTTTGATCCGCGTTATCGAATGCCCACATAATTTTTGATCCGCGTTATCGAATGCCCACATAATTTTTGATCCGCGTTATCGAATGCCCACATAATTTTTGATCCGCGTTATCGAATGCCCACATAATTTTTGATCCGCGTTATCGAATGCCCACATAATTGCCCTTCATTTGTCAAAATTCAAAATGGCGTTGGAATTAAGCGGTAAGACAACAATTATTACAGACCCTTGTCAAATGTGCTGAGTGACGTCACATGTCGTAGCAATATGGACGATAAGGCTGTCTGGTAAGAGAGGCTGTGACAGAAATAGATACAGAATTAGATATTAAGCTTTCGACCTGAGATGGAATGACATTGTAGAGTCTGCGTCAAAATGGAGGCTAAAAAACTATTCAAAAAGATCTGGACAACTAAGAAAATTAAAATATAATCTCAATATAAGTATATTAAATTCTTAATAAGTTTGCTGCATTTGTAGGAACAACCTGTATCAACACAAATACTACCCTCCACCACTTTGTTTTTAAAGACGGCTCGCGCAGTCACCGGTGTTCGCTCCTTCATAATGTAGCTAAATATTATCTGGTACCTACCCTCATTGTAGGTACGTATTAATTTTTTTTTTTTTTTAATAATAGGTCTAGGATGGCGAAACGAGCTAAAGGCCCACCTGATGTTAAGCGGTTACCTTTGCCCATAACAACTGCAATACCACCTAAGCTGTTGCCTAAATGGTACCGCAAGTCGGTTCGCCAAACTGAGACATGAAGATGGAAAGTCTCATGTGATTGTAAAGGTATTGTTGACTATATTTTTTTTTCTGTTTGTATAGTCGATGATACTGATGTTCGATAAAACTCTATGAGTTTATGTTTATCTTTAGAATGTTTTTGTTATGAAAAAATAAATAAATAAATAATGACACTGAGGGTATTTCAGGATGAACACAGCACACGACAACTGTCGTTCTGCCAATAATTTTATCCCATTATCTCATTATGTTAAAGTTTAATTTTCTTAGATGGTTAGATTTAGATCATTCTGAATAGTCTGTTCGTACTTCGTCCCAATATTTTTGACGCTGACTGTACTTTAAGGTTATAAGTTTATTTATTTTTTAGGTATTTGGTCAAAGAGTTCACTTCGTTTTAAAGAATCGATAGCAATTTATTCACCATAAAATGAAGAACTCATTGTGATTATTTTTTTCCGATTTTATTTGAAGTGATCGCTGCTGTATTGACAAAATCATCGAGATCGCTCGATAAAATGTGTGAAACAAAAGAAATTGCAAAAAATATTTTTAAAACCTTTTTGCACAGAAAGATAAGATGATTCTTTGCTTTAAAATACCCATGCATCTATTGTAAATATTATTATAATAATTTTAAATTAACTGAAATATTACTTATAAATCGATAATAATGAATACACCCAAAACTTAAAAAGCTTATCCAATGTTATTTAAACCTTGCAACACCATACCACGGTATCCTTATAGGTGCGTTCAGTTATATCGCCCGACGATGCACGGAGCGTACTTATCATTCAGTTTTGGAGTTGTTTTGTTTTTATGTTACTTTCGTTTTTTTGGGGTTGGTCCCATAGTTTTGTTTACAATGATGAGTATGTGTGTATAGTGATGATAACTTATTACTTGGGCAAGTCAAAGTTATTTTTTCAAATTTCGATTAAGCATTAATATGCACTTTCGAAAAGCAAATGTAGGAAACAGCTGATTTCATGGTTTGTCCCATAGTAAAAGTTGTTCATACTGATGAATACAATGACCCCTTAAGAGCTTTTCAATTATTTCAATAACACGTTGTATACATGCTGAAATTTGAATCGCTTATTTCCCGAAAAGGGGTAATTGTACTCATCATTATGAACAACTTTTACTATGGGACCAACCCAAAAATCGCGAAAAAGAAATCAGTTGCTCCCTACATTTGTGTTCACTTAAATCGATAAAATGTAGGGAACAACTGGGTTGGTCCCCTAGTAAAAGTTGTTCATAATGATGAGTACAATTACCCCTTTTCGGGAAATAAGCGATTCAAATTTAAGCATGTATAGGTACAGTAGGTAGTCCATAGATTACCTGCTACTAAATTGGAGTAGGTGTCTCCCAATATTTCTACAAACACATAATCCTCCTCGAATATGGCATCCTAATCTTGCGTCTAATACCAAAACTTAGTTCAACTAAGATTGGATTAACCGCACACTTTGTAACGTAGTTAGTTTTGACGCCTGATAACATAATGTTGTTAGTACCATAATGTTGTTAGCAGGATGAGGGTTAGTGTCATGTTATTGTTAGTAACATTACCTACATTATTGTTTTCTATGAGTAGGCTGTTAGATGTGGGCGGATTATATTAGTCTATCCCTTGGACGAATAAAAAAGGCAGACGGAATCTCGCTAAACAAAAAGTGCCGGCTCGCTTAAGGTGAATGCTACAGGGTAGCCCGCGAAATTCAAAATTTCTTGTGTTTTTTGCAAATTGTAGTTGTATTTTGCGTCGTGTATAAATCGAAATATGATTTGCGGTAGTATTAACAATATATCTATTGAATGACACTCATGAAAAATATAAACCTAGCTCTATAAGCTCTACAAGCTCGAAAATCGATAATTTGATCGTAAATTAATATTATCTAGCTCGTACAGCTTTTAGAGCTTAGTTAATATTTTTTATAAGTATTATTCAGTAGATATATTGCTATTATTTCCGCCAATCATATTTCGACCGATATACAACAAGAATTAAAGCTACAATTCGCAAAAAACGCCAGAAATTTTGAATTTCGCGGGCTACCCTGTAGCATTCACCTTAAAAATACCGGCTGGCATGCACACATTCACACCCATAGTAAAAAAGTCGCAATCATGCTACAAATGTCGTATGACAGTAGTCATTGTTGTAGTGTCACAAATAAAATAACAATATTGTATTTGGTGTGTTAACATTATGTCGAAATTATAGTGGGTTTAGGAAAAAACTAAGTGCTTCAATCTTTTCTTAGCGAGATTCCGTCCACCATTTTTTATTAGTCCGAGATCTATCCATATATACGACTTACAGAAATAAGTTTTTTATTGGTGTTGATTCTCTTTTTCACAAACTTATCTTAATTTAAACTGTCGCTCTTTTTTACTACCTAATAGTAGATACAATAAAACTTTTTAACAAAAAATTGAACCGACGAAAACAGAAACTGAAAAGTGAAAAATAACTAATTATGAGTCGGCGCCAAACGAACTTTTAACAAGCAAAGTGCGTGCAAGTTGCAAGTGGCCGAGCGGAGAACGCATTTTTGGAAAGTTATTGTTTATCTTTGAAAATTTCACGTTGTATTTGATGTGACGTTGTTTTTATTATTTATTTAAAGTAATTTAATGATCTTAGTTGATTGGTTGTTTGGCGCCGACTCATAATTAGTTATTTTTCGCTTTTCAGTTTCTGTTTTCGTCGGTTCAATTTTTTGTTAAAAAGTTTTATTTTTCATTTTTTTGTGGTTAAAATCTAACTCCAGGTCTCCATTATGTCGTAGTGTCTAGAACTATATTTATGTGTGTCAAGTTTCAACAGAATCGGTTAACAGATAAGAATTCAGTGGGTGAACAAACACTCATCCCGTTTTACTACCCTTAGGGGTGGATTTTGATTTTGAAATTTAAATGGGACCAACTTCAAGATATACCCTATCCATTAAATTTGGAATCATCAAAATCGGACCTCACTGTAAAAAGATATGAGTGGTCACACATAAAAAAAAAAAAAAAAAAAAAAACGCGTCGAAAGGGATGGCAACAATTTTAGTGCTGTTAAATTAGTCGGCATTAAAATCTCCATAGAAGCAAAGTTTAGTCGTGATCTCGGAACGTTCCCACAAAAAATACGAAGAAGTGAAACACGTAAACTATTTTGCTAGAACTAAAATTGTTGCCATCCCTTTCTTGCATCTATTATTAGTAAAAGAGAGCAATAGTTGGACCTCAAGTAAGGATCATCATCCCTATTCTCGTAAGGTTATCCTGCGAGCATGACAATTCTTCGGTCTGGAGGGCTAAGACGGACTTAAAGGGGTCCTCCATAACATTGAAAATAAGTAACAAAAACCGGCCAAGAGCATGTCGGGCCATGCTCAGTATTATAGGGTTCCTTAAGTAGGTGTAATTACAAACGAATCAAATCTATGCTTTTTTAGTTTTTGCAATAATCGGCAGCATTCGCGACTCAGAGCGTGTTATTAGTAGCGCCATCTAGCGATAAATTCAAGAAACCAAATTGAAGAAGTGTGTTCAACATAACACAAAGTTACTTTTTGTGATTTTTTCAAATAGAAAGTAACTAAAGGAGCATTATTTGCTAACATCATTTTTCTCTAAGGTCAATGACCTTTGAACTAGGACGTTTTAAGTATTTTTCAGTTTTCTCTCTATAACTCAAAAAATTATAATCACATTATACTCGATATAATTTTAAAAGAGAGTTTTTACAAAGTTCTATTAATGTGAAAGATTATAAGTTTCTACGTTGCATAGTTTAGAAATGGCAGGGGGGGGGACACATTGCAAGCCACTTTGGCGCGCTATATTTCACAGATGGTACACCTGATAAAAAAGTGGTGTATGAAACATTACCTTCATTTTAGTAGACCTATTCATTGATACCCCACACGAGGGGGTGCAGCGAAAAAAATTTTTACATCTCCATTTCACATGTATGGACGCCACCCCTAAAATACGTAAAAACGATTTTTTTATTCTTTTAAAATTGAGATCTATATGTAGACTATTTTTTAACAAAATTTCATTTACTTATGTTTATAACTGTAGAAGTTATTAAGCTGTAAAGGATTAGGACAGACGGACAGACGGACAGACGGACGGACATGACGAAACTATAAGGGTTCCTTGTAGGACTTCGGAACCCTAAAAAACGATAGTTTTAGTTTGTGAACAAAAAAATTGACACTATTGTGCATAAAAATTACTTTAACTGTATCATTTTAAAACCATAATAATATTATTTGCTTGGGAATAGATCACTGTATTTTTTTGCTGAATATTTATTATACATATTTTTACCCGACTGCGCCAGAAGGAGGGTTATGTTTTTCGAGTGTATTTATGTATGTATGTATGTATATTTCTTTGGCACGCTCTGTAGCCTAAACGGCTTGATGGATTTTAGCTTGAGAGGTGTCGTTAGATTCGTCTTAATTGTGAGAGTGAACTGGGTATATCAAAATAATAAAAAAAAAATGGCCGCATTTTGGCGCCATTTTAAGTGTTCAAAAAATATTTTTTTGCCTCAAAACTATTGAATGGGGTATCAAAATAAAGGGCTTTACAAAAATATATACAACTTATATGTTTAAATGTAGTTTGGAATGAGAAATGCTAAAAAACAATAAAATATTCATCGTTAAAAATGAATTATAAAACATGACAGAAATAAAAAATTTAAAATAAAAAAGTTAATTAACAAAACCAAAAAACCCGACTGCGTATAAACATAACTGAAAAGATGTAAACAAGACTTGTGTAGGTACATGTAGGTATATGTGAAATTATCATAATCATATCATCATCATCATATCATGGTTTTGTTAATTAACTTTTTTATTTCATGTACTTTTTGCATATAAGTTGTACTCGGCCTTCCTCGGTATACTGAGGTATACTCGGTGTACTTAATATATCAAGTAAGAACCTTTCCTTTTTACCGTAATTTGCAATGCCCAACCAATGATTTACGACTAAGCTCAGACTTTTTATGTGCTCGAAAATACGAAGAGAAAAACTGATGTTCTGAAAACGTGAAATACAACACAAAGGTCCAGTTGATTTGATTGCTATACCATATTCATGAAAGCAAAAAAGGGAAACAAAGTACTACCCGTTTTAAAATTATCGCAAAGCAATATTTTCGTATAAATTATTATTGTCTAATTATTGGAGAAGCAGTGGACGTCTTTCGGCTGAAATGATGATGATGATGAATATATACTAGTTATAGGTACTTATATACGGGTATAAATGATTAAAATTTTCTTATTCATCCCTTTTCACAATCTGTCTACATATATTTTCTTTCCAATTCTCCTCTCGCAGGTCTGCTGGAAGAGATTTCTTTAGAAACAAGAAGTACCTTTGTACTTGCATTTTTCTAAACTAATTTTCTCTGTAACTTTCTGTGTGCGTAAATTGTTAAATAAATAAAAATAAATTAAGTGTTTTGTGGTTTTATACCTAATATACTTATATACTTTATAAGTAAGGAATTTTATAAGGAACTAGCTTTTACCCGCGGCTCCGCTCGCGTTAAATTCTGCTAACCCACGTCAGTCCAGTCCAGTCCAGTCCATTCCAGTCCAGTCCACTGTCCCACTGTCCCGCTGTCCAGCTGCCCCGCTGCCCCACTACCCCACTGCCCCACTGCCCCGCTGCCCCAATGCCCCGCTACCCCACTGCCCCGCTGCCCCATTGCCCCGCTGCCCCACTATCCCACTGCCCCACTGCCCCGCTGACCGCTGCCCCACTGCCCCGCTGCCCAGCTGCCCCACTGCCCCGTTGCCCAGCTGCCCCGCTGCCCCTCTGCCCCGCTTCCCCACTGCCCCACTGCCCCGCTACCCCACTGCCCCACTGCCCCGCTGCCCCACTATACCACTGCCCCACTGCCTGCCCCGCTGCCTCGCTACCCCACTGCCCCACTGCCCCGATGCCCCGCTACCCCACTGCCCCACAGCCCCGCTGCCCCACTATCCCACTGCCCCATTGCACGCCCCGCTGACACCCTGCCTCGCTACCCCACTGCCCCGCTGCCTCACCATACCACTGCCCCGCTGCCCCACTGCCCCGCTAAACCACTGCCCCACTGCCCCGCTGCCCCACTATCCCACTGCCCCACAGCCTGCCCCACTATCCCACTGCCCCACAGCCTGCCCCGCTGCCCCACTGTACCGCTGCCCCACTGTCCCGCTGCCCCACAGCCCCGCTGTCCCGCTATCCCACTGCCCCGCGGCCCCGCTGCCCCACTGCCCCGCTGCCCCACTGCCACGCTGTCCCGCTATCCCACTGCCCCAGTGCCCCGCTGCCCCGTTAACCCACTGCCGCGCTACCCCGCTGCCCTACTGCCCCGCTGCCCCACTACCCCACTGCCCCACTGCCCTCTGCCCCGGTACCCCACTGCCCCGCTTCACCGCTGGCACGCCTCCCGCTGCCCCGCTGCTCCACTGCCTCGCTGCCCCGCTGCCCCACTGTCCCGCTGCCTCGCTGACCCGCTGCCCCACAACCCCACTGCCCCAATGCCCGCTACCCCACTGCCCCACTATTCCACAGCCCCACTGGCCCACTGCCCCGCTGCCCCACTGTCCCACCGTCCCACTGTCACACTACCACTGCCCTACTGTCCCACTGTCCCACTGTCCCACGGCCCACTGTCCCACTGTCCTACTATCTCACTATACCACTAATCACTATCGTCCCGTCCCATGTCCCATGTCCCATCCTATGTCCAGTCCCATGTGCCGTCCCACTGTTCTGTCCCATGTCCCGTCCCATTTCCCGTCCCATGTTCCGTCTCCTGTCCCGTCCACTGTCCCGTCCCCAGTCCCGTCTACTGTCCCGTCCCCAGTCCCGTCCCCTGTCCCGTCCCCAGTCCCATCCCCAGTCCCATCCCCTGTCCACTCCACTCCACTCCACTTCATCGTACATTACTATCCGCTCGTGCAAATGCATAGAAGCTTCGATCTGTCGGGTGAGTACGCAACCAACGAATTAATTTTTTCCTTTTTTTCTTTCTTTCTTTCTTTCTCAAAACCCATACCAGTTTTTAAGTCAGATCATCAGCTTTCAAACAAAAAAAAAAACATCAAAATCGGTCCAGTAGTTTTAGCGTGATGCTGGAACAAACAAACAAACAAACAAATAAACAAACAGACGTTTACAATTTTATAATAGTTATAAGAAGATACCTTTTATTTCTTGCTTCTTTAAATATACTATAGACAAAGATAAATGACTGCTTTCAAATCACCCGAACAGAAAACTATTTTAGCTGACTTTAGTAAGTTATAGACTACGTAGTTTCGTCAGACTGACCCACGTGTACCAAGTTTTCGATTTTGTAGCAGTTGCATGTGACGGGCACGTAGGGAATTGGACTGCACGGGCGGAACCGGGAGCTTATCTAGTACTATCATAGAACAAATAATAGTAGGGATTATTAAAGGAATAAAAAGAAGAAATCGTGTTATATTTCTACAAGGATCCTGAAAAAAATTGTTTGAATTGGCAAATGTTCACGATGAAGCCTCTGTAACGGCTTGTGGCTTTTTTTTGTTTTGTTTTGAATGTACAATATAAAACGTCTAAAATAATTATGTACATAGTAGAGAGAGTAACATACCGATCAAAAAAAAAAACAATACCAACATTTTTTTTTATTTAACTACCTATTTGTAAACAAACAAATTCGCCTCGTGTGTCGCGCGCGTCTCAAAAACGATTCGTGCGAAACGACCAAAAAATGGACAGAATTTTCCGCCCTTTGACAAAGCCGGTGACTTATTTTAAGAGTCGTTCGAAATTTATTCTCAAACCCTCACTATGTTTCAAAGTGAAAATTTCTTTATTATATCCGCGGCACACTATGATGGCGTTTTTGACATTTTGCAATAGTGTTGTGACATATTTCAAATTTTTAGCGATTGCTACCAGGTTTACTACTTTGACCAACTCCAACTAGCTATTATGAATAATATATAATATATTTGACGACCTCTGTGGTCTAGTGGTTCGAGTGTCGGACTGCTGATAACGAGGTCGTGGGTTCGATTCCCACAGGACACAAATATTTGTGTGATGAACATAAGTGTTTGTGTTGGTCTGGGTGTGTTGCTTATGTATTATAAGTATGTATTTACAAAAAAAAAAGTATATAAGTATTATATCCATTGACTAGTACTCATACCACAAGCTCTGCTTAGTTTGGGACTAGATGGTGCTGTGTAAAAATGTCCCAAAGATATTTTATATCTACATAAAATAAATATAATTTATCAAATTATTTAATAAACACATCGTCTAGCCATTTTGTTTAATCGCTATTTAATCAAATTTTCTGTGAAATACAAAAAAAAAACAGTAGAAATAAATAGAATTTGAATTTGTATAATAGATTCGAATTTCGAAAAATTATATTGCTGTAGCAGTGCAACATTATTAACAATAAAGTACGGCAATTGTTCGTTCATACGTAGCTGTCAATATTTACGGATCTTCATGAGCAGTCAAACGTCAAAAACGCCATCATAGCGTGCCGCACCTATAGAAGATAACCGTAGAATTAGTTATGTATTTTTAGATGGTTGAGCACATTTTTTACCATTTGCTCTAAAAATATCACACAGACAGATCATCATCATGTATATCAGATTCACTCACATGATTGTTGATTTCCAGATTTAGACTCCCACGATGATCTGAAAAAAGGAAAAACATCGTTTTAATCAATTGTAAAAGTTTTTTTCGAAGTTCGGTATTCACACGTTTACACAAATAATTCTAATCGGCTTTCAAAATGAATGCAATTAACAACAGACTTCTTCAGAAAAAATCAAACCTTCCTCAGAGAAAAGGACCAAAAAATAAGTACCTAATTCAAAAAAAAAACCGGCCAAATGCGAGTGAGACTCGCGCAATAAGGTTTCCGTACCATCGTCCTGATACCCCATAGAAACTGATTTAATTTACGAGAGTTCATCAAAAGACACGACATCAGTCTATCATTTTAGTCAAAAGACGTCCACTGCTGGACATAGGCCTCCCCCAAGTATCGCCAACTGGTCATGTTTGTTTACATTTGTCTATATTTGCCCTATTTATAGTATTTGTTGCTAAATTAAATAGTATGCACTATAATCAGACCAAGTTTGACGCTGGTATTTATTACCATTTTGAAGAAAGAGCACGAACAAAAACGTTTAAAAAAAGCATGTTGTTCAAGGTTTTAGTGTTAACCATGATAGGGATCATAACAACACACATTCTGAGAAAATTTCAACTGGCTACCTATTACTGTTCAAAAGATACAGACCTGTAACAGACAGACGGACGGACAGACGGACAGCGTAACGAGAGTAATAGGTTCACGTTCGGCACCTTTTGGGTACGAAACTCCAAAAATCTTTTCCGTTGTGATACTTTTTCCACTCAGCGGTAACATAACGGAAACATTGAGAGCAAAAAGCTGTAATTTCCATTGTGCGATAGCGCAAAGAATTCGATCCCTATAAAAGAAAAAAACCGGCCAAGAGCATGTCGGGCCATGCTCAGTATTATAGGGTTCCTTAAGTAGGTCTAATTACAAACGAATCAAATCGAATATTAATCATTGCTATTTTAGTTTTTGCAAACAGCTCCACCTAGCGCTAAATTTATGAAGCTAAATTTAAGAAGTGTGTTTCTTTTTGTGATTTTTTTAAATAGAACTACTAAAGGAGCATTATTTGCTATGATAATTTTTCTCTAAGGTCAATGACCTATGAACTAAGACATCTTAAGTATTTTTCAGTTTTCTCACTATAACTCAAAAATTTATAATCACATTATACTCGAAATAATTTTAAAAGAGAGTTTTTATAAAGGTCTATCAATGTTGAAGACTATAAGTTTCTACGTTGCATAGTTTAGAAATGGCAGGGGGGGGACACATTGCAAGCCACTTTGGCGAACTGTGTTTCTCAGATGGTATACCTGATAAAAAAGTTGTGTATGAAACATTACCTTCATTTTAGTAGACCTATTCAACGATACCCCACACGAGGGGGTGCAGCGAAAAAAATATTTTCATGCCCATTTCACATGTATGGGCGCCACCCCTAAAATACGTAATCAAGATTTTTTTATTCTTTTAAAATTGAGATCTATATCTATTCCATTTTTTGTCAAAATTTCATTTACTTATGTTTATAACTGTAGAAGTTATTAAGCGGTAAAGGATTAGGACAGACGGACAGACGGACGGACATGACGAAACTATAAAGGTTCCTTGTAGGACTACGGAACCCTAAAAACGACCTTGACTCCTTATCTAACTTCATGTTCCATTTACCTCACATGGAACCAGAATCAACCCTCTTCAATGTAATAGAGATAGATAGATAGTTGGAGCTCGCAGCAAATCCAATATATTCTACGTTTTAAATCCTTTGGCCTGACAAGCACTCGGAGCCGATGGCTCGGAAAATAGGATGCCCACGCTAATTGATATGTGCCTATAGTATTGGGTAGTGGGTATTCACGAAAAGTCGATTGCAGTTGGGGATTTGCAAAAATGTTCGATTAGGTTTATTTTATACTAGCCTATGCCCGTGACTTCGCCCGCGTGAATGTAATTTATCGCGCATACCTCGGAAACTGTTCATCTACCCAGGATAAATAGTAGCCTATTTGTTAATCCGGGTTATGTTCTATGTGTATGCTAAATTTCATTAAAATCCTTATAGTAGTTTTTGTGTGAAAGAGTAACAAACATTCATAGATCCTCACAAACTGTCACGTTAGTGGTAGTACGAAGTAGGAATGTTTTGTATGTATACAAAAGTGGTTTCCATATGGAGAACTCATGACAAGTGATTTATTAGTGGTTTTTTAGTGATAACACAAGTTTAGTCTATATAATAAAACAAAGCTTAACCGGATTAAATCGCGTATATTATTTAAATTGGTTTCCCTGACGTTTCGAAAGCTTTGCAGCATTTCGTAGTCGCAGGTAGACTAAGATGACAAGCGTCTTTACAAATATTTCTAAAAAAATATTTTAATCTACCGTACAATATTATTAATTAAAATCGTTTCGATGCACGCAGAAATTTTTGAGGCTATTGAAATTTAAAAAAATCCTAATTTTAATAGAGAAGATGGTTGGCAGCTACCACCTGTTTGGAACCCAGTCCTAAAAATAATCAAGTCCCAAACAGCACGCAACACTGTAAAAGATAATGATATTGTGAGTGATTACTGCGTGCATCGAAACGATTTTAATTAATAATATTGTATTTTTTAGAAATATTTGTAAAGACGCTTGTCATCTTAGTCTACCTGCGACCACGAAATGCTGCAAAGCTTTTGAAACGTCAGGGAAACCAATTTAAATAATATACGCGATTTAATCCGGTTAAACTTTGTTTTATTATAATGTGTAGTGATCGCGAAAACCTAAGAAGTTTTTAGTCTATATGTTTACTAAAATAATAAAGAGGAAATATGTTTTTGTTTGTTTGTAATCGATAAACTTTGAAACTACTGAACCGATTTTAATAATTCTTTCAACATTAGAAAGTTACTTTATCCAGAAGTAACAAAGAGAATATTTTATTTTAGAACGCAGGCAAAGCCGCGGGCAATGTCTAGTAGTTTATATAGCATCTTCAATTAAAAAACCGGCTAAGTGCGAGTCGGATTCACGCAGTAAGGGTTCCGTACCACCCGTCGTCCTGATACCCCATATAAACTGATTTAATTTACGAGAGTTCATCAAAAGACAACAACGCACCGTGCGCGAAATATTAATTTTTGCATCTCTTTCTTACGCAGGTACTACCACACAATATATGTCTATGTTTAGTTTACCCTATTTTAAGTATTTGT
The DNA here is from genome assembly GCA_949699075.1 of Asteroscopus sphinx. Lineage (NCBI taxonomy): Eukaryota > Metazoa > Arthropoda > Insecta > Lepidoptera > Noctuidae > Asteroscopus > Asteroscopus sphinx. The sequence continues at coordinate 27,840,619 of OX453012.1, forward strand.
TGCTAAACTACATAGTATGCACTATAATCAGACCAAGTTTGACGCTAGTATGTAGTACTAGTAGTGTGTTCCTTGTCGTGCCGGACGTAAAGAATTGCACCACCCTATCTCTTCTCATGGGTGTCGTAAAAGGCGACTAAGGGATTCACCAGAGGATGGGCAGCAGCCTTCTCTGAGTATTTAAACAACCAACTGCGATCGCCAACCCGCCTGCCAAGCGTGGCGATTATGGCATATCCCTTTGGGGGAGGCCTTTGGCCAACAGTGGACGTCTTTCAGCTGAAATTAATGAATGTAGTACACAGTAGTACTACATTCATTAATTTTTTTTGAAGACAGAGAAGGAACAATGCAACACTATTTTATTTTAAATTTTGGCACGTGTCTGACTCTAAAAACATTGATACCTATACATACATACTTAAAGTTCAATTCAGTATTGTTATTTATTTCTATTGAAATGGTAACTTTATAGATTTCTGGCAATCAAGCATAATATTGTTACGGCTAGGTTTGATTAGGTTATTGGTTTTGACTAGTAATATTAATATAGGTCTAGCTTAATTAAACTAGCTTAATATCATTACTAATTATTATATTATATAGTTGACTAATTAATTTCATTGGATGAATGATTTTCAAACTAATTGGCTGCTTTTTCCTAATGGTAGGTATTTATAGCTGAAGACACAAGATCGGGCCCCAATACTCTCGTTATAATTTTCTGATTTGAGATAATCTCTGCCTCGTTGGTCTAGTGGTCGCAAGCACTGCTGAGCGTGAGGTCCGGGGTTTGATTCCCGGGTCGGGCAAAGTGTTATTGGGTTTTTTTCATCAGGAAATTCTCAATAGCAGCCCGGAGTCTGGGTTTGTGCCCGGTTAAAGGCAATAGGCTCGCCCCCTATTACATGGGACTTACAATATAACTGGCGAAATGTGGGTGTACTATACACCTCTGCCTAGCCCTTCGGGGATTACAGGCGTAATGTTACGTTATGAGATAACTTCTAATTTTAAATATCTATGAAAAATGTCACCGGTAAAGTCAATTGCTATGAACCAGTCTTAGTATTTCGAGCACGGGCGTAGACATATATCACTAACGTGACATTCCGTGAATACAAAAAAAATTCAATCGACATTCGATGTTTTATTTCGACATTATGTCGAGTTCAAGATAATGTAATAATTACTTTTGTGGATCAAAATATTAGTTCTTCTCAACAACCAATCAAATCACTAAGTGCCAAGTTTACCAATAAAAGAACAGATGTTAATTTGTTAAAAAGCGTTTAACAGTACAAGACTCTCATGTTAACAGTTGTTTTAATGTTAAACGTCGGTTATTTTGTTGAACTAGGCCGTTAATCCTGCTATAATGTTATAAATGTAAAAGTTTGCGAAGATGTTTGGATATTTGGACGTCTAGATGTTTGTTACTCGATCGGATTTGGATGCAATTTGGCAGACAGATAGATTACAACCCACATCAAAATATAGGCTGCTTTTTATCCCGGGAAAATAAACATTTCTCGAGGGGTGTGCGATAAGGCTTTCTGTGATAGCCGAATTATTATATTCGAACGATGCCACGAGCATAGTCTAGTACCTACTTGATAATCTTGATACGTAAGACTTGAGAATCAGCCAATTTAAAGTTAAATTCTATTAAAATACCTATTCATTCGGGCTATGTCGGTTACTTTCATTCTCCTGCGAATCTCCTCATTTCTGATTCGATTACGCAGGGACACTACGAGCACAGCCCTCTCCATTGCCCTTTGAGTGACTTTGAGCCTTCTTATGAGGCCCATTGTGAGCGACCACGTTTCAGTACCGTAAGTAATTACTGGCAACACACACTGGTCAAAGACTTTCGTCTTGAGACACTGCGGTATTTTGGAGGAGAAGATATTGCGTAGCTTCCCGAACGCTGCCCAACCGAGTCGGATTCGACGATTGACCTCTTTCTCGAAGTTGGACTTACCTAGCTGGACAGTTTGTCCTAGGTATACATAGTCGTCAACAACTTCGAGTGTAGATTCTCCGATGTTTACGGGAATGGGTGCTATATGGGAATTCGACATAACCTTTGTCTTGTCCATATTCATTTTAAGACCCACTCTATCAGAAGCTCTACTGAGGTCATCGAGCATTGTACCGAGATCCTCCATGGTCTCAGCCATGACTACTATGTCGTCGGCAAACCGAAGGTGAGTGATGTACTCGCCGTTAATGTTAATGCCTAGCCCCTTCCAGTCCAGAACCTTGAAGACATCCTCCAATGCAGCAATGAACAGTTTCGGAGAGATCACATCTCCCTGTCTCACACCTCGCTGCAGAAGGATAGGTTTCGAGGCTTGGTCCTGTAATCGGACTGACATAGTGGTGTTTTCATACAAAGACTTTAACACTTCGATGTACCGATAGTCAATCTGGCACCGTTGAAGAGACTGTAGTACCGCCCAAGTCTCGATCGAATCGAAGGCTTTCTCGTAGTCCACAAACGCTAAAAAAAGAGGCAAGTTATACTCTTCGGTCTTCTGTATAACCTGCGTATGTATGTGGTCTACGGTGCTAAAGCCTTTTCGGTAACCGGCTTGTTCGGGAGGCTGGAAGTCGTCAAACCTGCCCGAAGAATGACCAAACTTAAGTGGCAGTGGGCGGGGCACATTGCTCGCAGAACTGATGGCCGATGGGGCAGTAAAGTTCTGGAGTGGCGACCGCGTACTGGAAGGCGCAGCGTGGGTAGGCCCCCCACAAGGTGGACCGACGACCTGGTGCAGGTCGCGGGAATCCGCTGGATGCGGAAGGACCGGTCGTTGTGCCGATGCTTGGAGGAGGCCTGTGTCCAGCAGTGGACGTCTTACGGCTGAAATGATGATGATGATGATGATAACATAACTGGAGAAATGTGGGTGTACTATACACCTCTGCCTACCCCTTCGGGGAAATATAGTATAACGGGCTGGTTTCCGCAACTCCACGTCCAAGCGTGTATTTTGCGTACGGCAGGCGTGATGTTATGTTATGTTGTTTATGTTACATTGATTTTAACAAGGTATACTGATGGTGTGCCTTATGAAATTAATATGCCTACCCAATCCGATACAAGCTTTGTGATTAGGTCATTACAAACTACTGCAAGATCGTTAAATAAAACAGTCTATCACGAAGCATAGGTACCTAATAAACTCAGCAATAAAAGTTAACAAGTTGCACGAAACGACATAATAAGTCTATAATTTGCAAATTGTAAGCTTAGTTTACTTTATCGACAAAACAATGACCTGTTTCCAGCTTTTCTCCATTAAATATACACCTTATGTTGCTTGGAGCACTGCAAAATGTAGAATAGTGTAGCCTGTCGGAGTTTCTCCGTAATGGAAAAGTGAGATAAGTGTACCACAGCTTCATCGGGGCATTTACACATGCGTGCACACAAATGGATTTAGCTCAGGGCATTTTTAGTTGTTTAATTTATGTTTTTATATTATGATGGGACACTTTAGAGTCCCAGTACCATTTATGTAGGGGTATTTATTTAGATCAGATAGATTTAAAAAGCTCAATAATAATGTCTTTGTTACTTCAGTTACAATTTAGTCTATCTTTTTCATCATCATCATCATCCACTACTGGACATGGGCCTCCCCCAAAAGGGGGTATATGTCATAATCGCCACGCTTGGCAGGTGGGTTGGCGATCGCAGTTGGTTAGTTAAATACTCAGAGGATGCTGCTGCCCATCCTCTGGTGAATCCCTTAGTCGCCTTTTACGACACCCATGAGAAGATGAAATGGTGGTGAAATTCTTTGCGTCCGGCACCACACGGACGAAAATATCTTTTTCAAAATAGAAATAATTACCTACACACAGAAAAGCAAGAATTAATATAATAAATTGAAAAAAGCGAAAAATAAATAATTGATATTATTTTTAAATATGTTTAATAATAAAAATGTTACTGACATGTTTACAATAAAATATCAAATTATGTGTTTATTAATAAAAATAAAAATTATATAGGTATTTAATAATAAAAATGTAAATGACATATCTGCCGCATGTCTGACGACCACTGGGCCAAACTAACAACTCGATGGGTCCCTTTACATGGCAGACGTCAACGCGGCAGGCCCAGATGGATATGACGGGATGAGCTGGACTCCTTCCAAAAGGACTGGACTCTTGTAGCAATAGACAGGGAGAAGTGGAAGGAGAGTAGGGAGGCCTTTGCCCTGCAGTGGGACACTTCAGGCTTATAATAATAATAAATGGAGGAAATCAGTAATTTTGATCAATCATGCTTGCATTTAAATAATTATTAAATACCTATTGGGCAGAAAAAATAAACCAATAAGAGTTGTACCGCGCACCGCTTCGTTCGAATATTTACACATCCGTGCACACAAAGGCAGCCAGCTCAGTATTTGCATTTATTCAGTGTTTGTATGCAAAATTAAGGTACTTCCTTTGCTGTTCACTGACAAACAAGGTTTTCTTCCTGGAAAGCTGGTATTGGAATCTGCTTGCTACTACAGTTCATAAATAAAACACAAAGTTCTTTACGGAAATCTGTTGAACATTGGAGGCTCATTTATTTTAATTATTGCTTTAGCTATCCGTTTGTTGACTATTGTAGAAGGAAACTTTTTTATTATAATTACAATTATTAACTGCTCTTGTTTTTTTATTGTTGTGGTTTGTAATTGACTAATCAAAGTTCCAAAAGAGATAAAGATTATTCTGATTAAAAAAAGAAAAATAATGATTAATCAAAGTTTCGCTTAGCTTCTTCTTTTTCTGAAAAAGGAACATTTAAAGTTCTGAAAATTAATTAAAATATAAACGAAATAATTTCCAAATTTGCTTTTGTTAGCAAAATCATATTCAAAGCTGCATGCCAGAATTAATTCGATCATCGAAATTATTCAATTTGACACGTGACAAGAACTGAACAACATAGAATACCATGAATCGATAATTTTGTTTGAAGTTACCTATTCAGGCATGCCCTAGACCTAGAGAGATCTTAATTAAATTTTGATTAATGTTCGGAGAATTTGCAATAACTTGTGTACCTGTGAATTGTACTGAAATATTAAGATAGATAGAAATCCTACGAATATTATAAATGCGAAAGTATGAATATTTGTTTGTTTGTTCTTCAATTACACTGAAACGGCTGAACGGATGGCACACAGATAGACTAGATTAATACAATGATTATTTTTGCCCGAACGTCTTTTTATTTTTATTTTGTATTTACATGATTTCCTTTTTTAGGGTTCCGTACCCGAAGGGTGACAGACGGGACCCTATTACTCTCGCTACGCTGTCCGTCCGTCCGTCCGTCCGTCCGTCCGTCTGTCTGTCACAGGGCTGTATCATTTGAACGGTAATAGGTAACCGGTTGAAATTTTCTCAGAATATGTGTTGCTATGAGGTGTATCACGACAAATACTAAAAACAAAAAAGAGGTCTAAAAACAAAGGGGGTCCCCATACAAGAAACCTCAAAAAACATGCATTTTTTTCAACGTTTTTGTTTTTGCTCTATCTTCAAAACCGTAATATATTCCAGCGTCAAACTTGGTCAGATTATAGTGCATATTATGTAGTTTAGCAACAAATACTAAAAATAAGACAAACATATGTGGCGGTACCTGCGTAAGAAAGACATGCAAAAATTCATATTTCGCGCACTGTACGTTGATGTCTTTTGATAAACTCTCGTAAATTAAATCAGTTTTTATGGGGTATCAGGTCGTTGAAAGGTACGGAACCCTTAGTGCGCGAGTCCGACTCGCACTTGGCCGGTTTTTATCTTGTAATCACATTAATGAAATCCTGTAACTTGTTTTGAAGGGGAACGCATTGGCTCCTGTAATACAGTAATTATACTAGCGCAGGAGTCAAAGAATTGGTTTCCTCTATAAAATTTTCAAAGCAATGTCAATAAAAATTACTGGGAAGATAAACATTTCCCGCGGGATGCACAAGAACGTCTTTCTGTGATAAACATGAATTATTATCCGCAGGTGAAGCCGTGGGCATAGACTTATACGTGTGATTGAACTGAAAACCTTTTTAAGACTCATTCTACTCATCAGTATGAACCACTTTTAACATGGGACTAATCCAGAAATCACGAAAAAAAATCTGCTGTTACCATAATCATCATCATTTCTGCCTAAAGACGTCCACTGCTGGACATAAACCTCCCCCAAAAGGGGAGGATATGCCATAATCGCCACGCTTGGCAGGCGGGTTGGCGATCGCAGTCGAGAACACTGCTGCCCATCCTCTGATGAATCCCTTAGTCGCCTGTTACGACACCCATGAGAAGAAATAAGGGTAGTGCTATTCTTTATGTCCGGCACCACACGCAACTCCCTTCATTTCACTACCTTCATTTATACGAACAGAAATGTATGAAGCTCAGACCAAAAGAATAAGATAGATGGAGCGCGTAGAACTTGCGAATGAAGCCAGAAAAAGGTATAAAAAATGGCAATGGAGTACCTTATATTCCACCCACAGTGTTCGCGAGCCGCGGTCGGGAGCGACAATCTAATTAGACATAAGCTCCATATTACGGCTCGCGAACACTGTAAGCAGAATAGTAGGTACTCAATGCAATTTTTTATTCCTTTTTCTGGCTTTATTCGCTAGAGTGTAGAGCTAGTTCTACGCGCTCCGTCTATCTTATTATTTTGGTCTGAGGTATGGATCAGCTGATATTTTTTCGCGATTTCTGGTTTGGTCTCATAGTAAAAGTTGTTCATAATGATGAATACAATGAGCACTCAATAGATTTTCAGTTATTTCAATAACACATATATTTGACGATACGATTGGTACGGTAGCTGAGCGCTTTTCTGTTGCACAATATATCGTGAATTTGTTTCTCGCATGGAACAAGTAAGTCCTGAGCCTGAGCTAACACGGCCACGGCCTGAGCTAATAGCAGCACGTTGTCTGTAGTCGAAAATTGGCGGAATTGATTTTAAACAACGCAACGCAGATGTGATTTCATTTGTATTAGGTTAAATGCTTGATGGTTCTTGCTTAATCCACTTCTTTCATTCCACTGCCAACTGATTTTAAATACAAAACAAAACGAACCCGTGAAAACACACAACACACAGAGGTGGCACGATCCTTCCATAAATATTGGTTTGCAAGTAATCTGTTAGTAGCGACTAAACAAATGGCTCGCTTCGCAATAAAAACGGCATTACTTTGATGTAGTACTTTGTTCAGCTATCGAGGAAGCGAATTAAATGTGTGTTAGGACTTTTGTTGTACAAAAGTAACGTGTTTCGGATTTGTTAAACTTTTAATCCTTAAGAGGCTAACAACACCTAAAAAATCAGACCTCTGCGGTCACTGTTGTTTTGTACAGAACTGAAAGAGAGACAACGAGTGGAGGTACGTCGGGTGCGCCGCGCAACTTGAATGAAAATTAACAATTTTTTTTTTAATAAAAAACTAAAAGCTTATTTGTAAAACAGTAACAACTATATTTTAGTCTTTCTTATAAGTCTACTTAATTTCCTTTATAATATTTTGTAAATAATAGAGATTATATGCTCTAAAACATATTATAAGACAATGTGATAGTTTACAATTTTTTTTATATCCAGGAAACTTCAAGAAATCGTGTTTTGGGCACAATGGAGTTTTAGAAAATACGATCATGATTAACATATATTTTTTTCATTCCCACAAACTGAATAGATACAGCTTAAAATGTAAAAGAAGCCTATTTGGGGTAGGTATTTGGCTGTTGTCAGCATCTTAAGGTGCAGGCAAACAGCGGGCGGCCCGGAACTGAGGCGGAGCGTCGACCGAACGTGGACGGGGCGTGCAATCGTGCATGTCACACTGCGGGCAGATCGCGAGCGGGACTGAACGGCGGTGGAATGACATCGTCAAGAAAAACGTTCCGCTGTCTGTATGACTACTACTATGCTATGCGTTCGCATATAATACAACGCCAGCGTATCGGTCACACACCGCGCCGGTGGAGTGGTGGCGAATCGGTCACGCCGTCAAAACGTCCGGCAGAACGGCGCTGTGTGCACTGTCTAATACAGTTCAGTACATTACAACACGACGAGACCCGCTGACGATACGCTTCAGTTCCGTCCCGTCTCAGTTCTGCTCACTGTGGGTTTGCAGCTTTATAGTCGCTAAGACTAAGATGGATTGTGTGAAAGAAATTATGGATAAAAATAAAGTGAACACGGAGATGACGGCTGATAGAGATGTATGGAAGAGTAAAAAAATACGCTGCATCAACCACAAATAAATAGGGATAGGGCAAGAGGATGATGATGAGTCACTAACACTATAAACATTTTTCTCATTTTGGCTCTAAGGACCAATTTTCCATGATGAGACATCAATCGAAATCATCACACTACTGTTTAGTAAGCAACCCCAAAGTTGGCATTTTGCACGGTACATTTGTGATCATCATTGAGTGTACCTACTAAATTAAGTATAAGGCTTTTTATAGCTGCTTCAATAAACGGACATGGAGGAAATCCCAGAATTAAATTATTTAATCATTTGGTTTGCTGGTAGAAAACTCGATTATGAGTTGAGCTCGCCTATGTACGTGTAATTTCAAAACTATTATGTGTTATTGTGATTTTCTTGTTTGCAATAAAGAATAAGAATTTGACAGACGAATTTTTTCGCGCAGTAAATATGTTTGTTATTCTTTTTGTATTGCTTATTTTTTTATACGTTTAGACTTGTAATTGGCTGTCGGTCTAACACATTGTTTACATTCTGTTTTCTTAAGCTGTAAATCTTCCATAAAAATTAAATAAAAAATAAAATACACATGGATTTTAAAGATATAAAAGAAGAAAACAGAAATTAAAAAAAGAAAGAAAATTTGACACAAAACAGACACAGACACAATGTGCAAATAGAGTGTAACGTTTCAAAAGTGCCTATAATTAGGTTTATTCGAAATAAAAAACATTTTAATTTGAATTCAATTCTAATAAACTAAAGATTTAAATTGTGGAAAGAAAAAAAAAAAAAAAATCGCTCACGAGCAGGATAAATAAACAAAAAAAATAAAAACTATTAAAAAAAACTATTAAATAAACTATTGTTCATTCCTATGAATACCCTTTAGATGCCTTTTACGACAAACGATAAATTACATATTTCTTTATTGACTTTTACATAACATTAGGTATTTTACAACTGATTTAACACAGCTAAAACTAAAAGAAAGAAAGATTTTTTTTTATTTTAGTCTAGGTACAGGCGAGAGAAAAAAAAAACTAAAAATAACATATTAACAATAAACTTAAAATTTACATCCCTGTAACTACTATATCAACCTGGCAATACCACAAGATCGTACAATTGAACACAAAATCTACCCCATGAATCTCAAGGAAGCACGACCTATCCATAAATATTGGTTAGCAAGCAATCTGTTAGTGGGGGCCACACAAAATGGTCGAGTGCGCAATAAAAGCCGTATTAGTTTGATGTAAAACTTACTTCGTACTTTGTACGTATTGAGGAGAACGGAGGTGAATTAAATGTGCTCTGAATTACCTGAGGTTAGTGGATAGATCTATAGGATTGGTAATTGATACTCCTAATCACAAGAACTACTAAGTTGGTCTTATCCTTACTTCAAAATGGTTTGATTTAGTTTTCTTCTATTTTTTTAATCTAATTTTATGCCCCATAACTATTGATAAGTCCTTATTCGACTCTGCGGTGTTCTTACGAGCCGATTTTTAACCGACTTCAAAAAAAGGAGGAGGTTATGTATTCTTGGCCGATATGCGTGTTTTTTTTTTCACGATAGTGATTGGACTTTTGGAAGAACATGAGCGAGACTTTGCCCAGCAGTGGGATAGCAAAGGTTAATAAAAAATATATTTTCAAATTGGTTATATAAACATTTATAGTTCATAGTTCATAGTTATTTATTGATAATAGTAATTATTATAAGTCACATTAAGTATATAAATTACATTTTCATTTATCGCGCCGCCTTCAAATTTTTGGTTTATGTTAAGATTTTAAAATACATACAATGATTATTTTTTACTTTTTAGTTAAGGTTTTTTAGTTGATCAACTTAATTCAACCGATTTGCACGCCAAAAGTTGACAGGGAATCAACTTATTGTTGAAAGCGTGTTTTCATGATACGATATCATTCAACTCGTAAGTTGATCAACAAAAATCGCCTCGTGAGTACGCCGCATTAGGACCAATATATTATAATCAGCAGTTTTATTCATGTCTGTATCAATGAAACTGCAATCGAATAACGTACAATAGAATACTGTTTTAATACAAAATATCATTTAAGTCATATATATTCGATTTTCCACGAACGAAGACATTTGTATAATTTTGTTCAGTATATTTATAAATAAATAATTATTATCGTCTTTCCTCCGCTTTATCCAGAGTTTTACCTTTATATGAGTGAAGAGCAAAGTTATTTGAAGTAAAAGAACTTAGAAATATGACGAAAAAAATCTTTTCAGGTAGACATTAGTTATTTGTGCAACAAGAGAGCAAAGTCGTTTTTTGCTGCGAGTGCTGATTTTGAATCCTGAGCAAGCGAAGGATTCATCTAAAGTTGAATCCTGAGTGTGGCGAGGGATTCAAAGGCACGAGATGCAAAAAACTTTGCTCTCGTGTAACACACATAACTTTTCACTTCAGCAGCGAGAACACTTTAGGAGATAAAATAATAAACAGGAATAGATTGAAATAACCCGCGATGGTTTGTGTGGTATATACCTGTTATCAATATGTAACTCTAATTGATTTAATTAATTTAAAAAAAAAACTATTTATTGTGAATCAAAATAATTAACATTGTAGATAGAGGTACCAATTCAATAAAGCATACCATATGCTTTCAGTTAATTCTCGCGAGACTTCTCAGGTAGGAAACTTAATTCTGCATTAATAACTAATTGTTTTAACTATTCCGGTGTTAAAATACTGTTCTCGTCGCTTGTTTCACTCATATTTTACGATTATTTTAATATTTTTTAACTTATTCAACTCTTTACGCCAGCCACGAAATTTTATTCCCGCTCTTTTATTTAAATTAAGGCGTGTTCAGAAATAGCACCCATGATATTTTATTATTCAAAATATATTACGTAACATTATTGAAACTAGAAATAAAAATTTACAGGTTAAATATCAGTTTTATTTACAGTAAATACTTATTTTCGTTTAAATACAACAATAAGTTAAAAATTCAATAATAATACAAAAAAAAAAGACATTAAAAGACATAATTATCTTTTAGCAAAATTTCTTTAGTTAGTACGAAATTCCGAACGTGTTTGTCTTTGAAGTCGAATTCAAAATCGGAACTTCGAAAGGGCTGGTCTTTGTCTCTCTCTCTTTCTAATGGCAGGAAAGAGATAGAGTGTGAATGTTTCGAATTGATGATTAACCCAAGGCTGAATAAGATGTTCGCGGCTTTCTGAAAAAAATAATTAAAAAGTTACTTTGTCTCACTCAGTGAGCAAAATCGCATTTTGCTCACTGATTTCAGGCAGGCAAACCTACATGTTTGAGTTACTGAAGTGAAAAATATATTACAGGATTGATGAGCTAGGTTACTCAATCTCAAACTGAGTACGAAATAAAATTAGATGGTAACTATAAGGTATATTATTTCTAGTAACTCTGCCTGTCTCTCACAATATACATAGCCTTATCGTCCATATTGCCGCGACATGTGACGTCACACAGCACTCTTGACAAGGGTCGTGATAATTGTTGTGATAATGACGCTTAATTCCTACGCCATTTTGAATTTTGACAAATGATAATGGGTATATAAGTGTCATTGTCCTGTGATTAAGCAAAATTAAAATGAGAATGTTTTTAGGTCATAATTCAGTGGGGTAATTGGGGTAATTGTGTAACGCACAATGACAATTATGATATGACTTTCGGCTGAAATGATGATGATATTTTTACAAACATCTCCATATAACATCGTTACTATTTTCAAAACACTTCACAAATCCTCAATAATTTCTCATCTCCTCGTCACACTAAAAAGGCAGAGGTTGAAATCAATTTCCGTGTTATTTCCGTCGCCATCTTTGTGACGTCAAATGTGGTTGTACCTACGTTAATTTTATACAAACTTTTCTATAAAACGATTCTGTATCAAGGGATGGGGAGGTAGTCGAGACAACTTGTGAAAATCAAATCAAATACTATAGCCCTAGCACGAACAGTTTTGACGTATGTAAGCAATGATACTTCAAAAGTACAGATATGTTACATGCGCTCGCAACCTGAAGACTCGAAAACGTCCTAACTAGGACGTTTTTCCATTAAACCGCGTCAAGTAATGCGCCGAGCGTGGCAGGTGACAAAAAAACGGCCAAGTGCGAGTCAGACTCGCGCAGTAAGGGTTCCGTACCTCTCAATGACCTGATACCCCATAAAAACTGATTTAATTTTCGATAGTTTATCAAAAGACATCAACGTACAGTGCGCGAAATATAAATGTTTGCATGTCTTTCTTACGCAGGTACCACCACATATGTTTATGTTTGTCTTATTTTTAGTATTTGTTGCTAAACTACATAATATGCACTATAAACTGACCAAGTTTGACGCTGATATATATTACCGTTTTGATGATAGAGCAGGAACAAAAACGTTGATAAAAATGCATGTTTTTTGTATTAGACTTTATTTTGTTTTTAGTATTTTTCGTGATACAACAACACATATTCTGAAAAAAAATCAACCGGTTACCTATACCGTTCAAAAGATACAACTCTGTGACAGACAGACGGACGGACGGACGGACGGACGGACGGACGGACGGACGGACGGACGGACGTACAGCGTAGCAAGAGTAATAGGGTCCCGTTTGGCACCCTTCGGGTACGGAACCCTAAAAAACTAAAATTCCGTCGTGTGTGTACAAAAATTGTTCCAATTATGACGCGAAAGTAACTTGAAGTAACCAACTTACTTACTTTATACCTACTAGTTTGTTTATTGTGCTGCCTGGTGCTGCCGCTGCGTACGGAACATTTTTTTCTGTTGTTTTTTTAGGGTATGACATATCTATACTTTTGAATATCTTTGTATGTAAGCGTAAAAAATACAACAGGTTGTATTAAATTTGATTTAATTTTATACATAATGCGCACTTTGTATCATACAAAGATATGGCTAAAATCTTCAAGTTAAAAGAATATGAATAAGAATATGTCTCAAACGAGTATTTCAGATCCAAAATTCACTCAGCCTATATTAGTCCACTGCTGGACATAGGCCTCTCCAATAGCACGCCACTGACATCGATCCTCGACCACTCGCGTCCATCTGCTACCAGCCACCTTGTTATCATCCACGACCACAGACCTCTTTTTTTTTTTTGCCGTGGGGAAATCCTCATGGACGCACTCCGCCCGGGGTAGGCAGAGCCAGTGTCGGACTCTTACCGACTAAAACCACCACGGTGTTCCTTCAACTACCTTAGCTGGGGGCGTGGGAAACCGTGAGTATTCACTTTATAGAGGTTTTCTTCCTCGCGGTCCGAGCGGTGAAGCCAAGACCCTCGGTCCCAAGAGGTTCGAGAACACTACTCAGCAGGCACTCCTAGGGTTACGAGATCGACGGGGGCATGGAAAGACAGTCCCCCCGCTGCCTGCCCAGTGGCAGGGTGAGTGTACACCGGGCCCGCCCCTGCTGCTCTACTGTGCCCTCTGTTGGCAACAGAGGGACACGTGGAGCAACTCCCCACTAGCCCAGAACGGGCCTCTCCCGCGCCAGAATATTCGCCACAGGCAATAAAATCCCCCGAAGGTTAATCCCCCGAAAGGATTTTATTGCCCGTGCCCAGGATGCACCGGCCAAATAACTGCCGTTCCCTCCAGACGTGTCCAGAAGGACAAGCAGCCGTCAGGCACACGTGGAGGTCTTCTGGCCAGCACCCCACGACCACAGACCTAGATCTGGTCCGTGTTACAGTGGCGAAGGGTGATTATTTTCAGAAGGGAAGCCGCTAAGATCGCACTTTAATAAATTACTTTTAATTTAATTTTACATTATTTTTTTGTACTTTAATACAAGACTGCAACAACTATCGAGGAATAAAGCTCATGTCACACAGTATGAAAGTATGGGAGAAGGTGATAGAGAAAAGATTGCGAGAGGAGAGTGAGATCACCCAAAACCAGATGAGATTTATGCCAGGTCGTGGGACAACGGATGCCATATTTGCACTCCGCCAAATATGCGAAAAGTATAGACGTGCGCATAAGAACTTGCACATGGTGTTCGTTGACCTAGAGAAGGCGTACGACAGAGTACCCCGCGAGGTCTTGTGGTGGGCGCTGAAAGAGAAAGGTGTGCCTGCAAAGTATGTGGAGTTAATTCGTGCTATGTACAGCCGATCTAGTACCCACGTTCGGTCGGCCGCTGGCAACACCGACGAGTTCAGTGTGGCTGTAGGCTTGCACCAAGGGTCGGCTCTAAGTCCTTACCTCTTCTTGCTGATAATGGATGCTTTGACATCAGAAATCCAGGAAGAGGCACCCTGGTGCATGCTGTTTGCTGACGACATTGTCCTTGTTGGTGAAGATGGACTTGAGGTCCAGAGTAGATTGGCAAAATGGCAACAAAATCTGGAGAACGTTGGCTTGAAAATCAGCAGAACTAAAACGGAATACATGTTCTGCGATTTCGGCGGTCTTTCCGGTTTTGTTGCTATTGCGCTAGATGGCGTGCCCTTGCCAGTCTGCTCCGACTTTCGGTACCTCGGTTCACTTGTGCAAAGCGATGGCGAAATTGACCGGACAGTCAAGCACCGAATTAACACAGGATGGTTGAAATGGCGGCAGGTCACGGGAACTACATGTGACTCCCGAATTCCTCTTAAACTGAAGGGGAAAATCTATAAGACCATGATAAGACCTGCTGTCCTGTATGGATCGGAATGTTGGGCTACGAAAGGAATTAATGAAAGGCAAGTGCATGCAGCTGAGATGAGAATGTTAAGAGGAATGTGTGGTGTAACGAGAATGGATAGGATAAGGAATGAATATGTAAGAGGGAGTCTGAAAGTAGCGCCAGTGACAGAGAAGTTAAGTAGCAACAGACTATCATGGTATGGACATGTGATGAGGAGGAATGGGGAGCATGTTACGAGGAAAGTTTTAAGTATGAATGTTGATGGCTATAAGAAAAGAGGGAGACCGAAGAAAATATGGATGGATTGTGTGAAAGATGATATGAATAGAAAGAAAGTAAACACAGAGATGACGGCTGATAGAGATTTATGGAAGAAAAAAACATGCTGCGCCGACCCCAAATAAATTGGGATAAGGGCAGGAGGATGATGAATACAATAAATTAGCATAGAAATGTGATTGATCTGTATTTAATCAATTCCTAAAGGGAAGCCGGTGGGAATCGTGTTATCCCCTTCACCACTGTTGTGTTATCATCATAAACGTTAAATCATCTTAGTCTTCCTGCAACCACGAACGCTGCAAAGCTTTCGAAACGTCAATAAAACTAATTTTAATAATAACTGAAACCGGCAGACGTCGTCCTGCCTGCAGCGCCACCTAACGGGTCCATTTGTGAATTCAAACCTTGCAGGGAGTCACTTGAACATACACAAAAATTATCATTAAAATCATCCCTGCCGTTTAGGAGAAGATTAGTGACACAACGACTGCAGTGCCACCTAACGGGTCCATTTGTGAATTCAAACCTTGCAGGGACCCATTCATCATCATCATCATTTCAGCCGAAAGACATGGACATAGGCCTCCCCCAAGCATCGCCACAAAGACCGGTCCTGCGCCTTCTGCATCCAGCGGATTCCCGCGACCTTCACCAGGTCGTCGGTCCACCTTGTGGGGGGCCTACCCACGCTGCGCCTTCCAGTACGTCAACACACCAGCACAAAGCGCCACCTACTGGGTCCATTTGTGAATTCAAACCTTGCAGGGACCCACTCGAACGTACACAAACAATATCATTAAAATCATCCCTGCCGTTTAGGAGAAAATCAGTGACAGAACGACTGCAGCACCACCTACCGTGTTCATTTGTAAATTCAAACTTTGCAGGGTACACAAACAATATCCATAGTTATCCGGTTAAACCTTTTTATCAAAACATGATAATTTTATACATCCTATTTTTACTGATTGTACTTCAATATACCTAAGCGATATAGCAGACATATGTAACACCTGTAACTTTAATCGCTTGAACGCATACAGCGTCAAGCACCGCTGAGCAAACTCCAAAGTTATTCGGGCGTTAAGGTTTCCAGTATTAACGTGCTCGAGAAATTCCAGCTCATATTCCAAGAAATGTTTACTGTTTATGGAGGTATTTACCTTAATATTGTGTACAAGCAGGTTAAGTGTATTTGACTATATTTTCTTTATAATTTTTTTGAAAATTATTAGAAATAATAAAACCAAGTTTCATTGGATTACATCGCGTGTATTATTTAAATTGGTTTTCCTGACGTTTCGAAAGCTTTGCAGCGTTCGTGGTCGCAGGAAGACTAAAAAAATATTTTAATCTACCGTACAATTACTATTATTATTAGTTATTTTGACGACGTCTGTGGTCTAGTGGTTCGAGTGACGGACTGCTGATCACGAGGTCGTGGGTTCGATTCCCACAGGACACAAATATTTGTGTGATGAACATAAGTGTTAGTGTTGGTCTGAGTGTTTCTCATGTATTATAAGTAGGTATTTACGAAAAAAAAACAGTATATAAGTATTACATCCATTGTCTAGTACGCATAGTACAAGCTTTGCTTCGTATGGGACTAGATTGTGCTGTGTAAAAAATATCCCAAAAATATTCATTTTATTTATAGTTTTTATTAATTAACCTCGTTTCGATGAACGGAGTAGTCACTTCTGAGTATCATTATGTTTAACAATGTGGGTTCCAAACAGGTGGCAGCTGCCAACCAACTTCTGTATTAAAATTAGGATGATTTTTAATTTCAATAGCCTCTCAGAGCATTCTAGGTTTTCCTTCGCCAGGACTTGTGGGACTGGAAAGATGATGATTACCACGTTTTATTTAACTCACTGTCTTGACTGTCTGTTTCTCCGTTGAATACAAATTTTGCAATCGATTTTAGACTAACTTCCCGATGAGCGAGAGACTTTAAACTTCAAACATAGTTCAGGACTGGACGACAATGCAATATTAACCCGCTCTTGTTTTAAAATAGTGGTATATTTAAAAAAGTTTAACAATTTATTTAATTTAAAGCAGGGTCAGGTGCCAAGTCCACTAGGGATTCAAGGTCATGTGACACAGAAATTGAATTTCTAGAAAGAAATATGCTTTTCCATCTATTCCCGAGAGTCCTGTTAAACACGGCTGAGAGGTTGGGTACCAACAAGTTGCCACGCGAAAGATTAAAATTAGAACTAGAAATGGGCGTCAAATTATACAAGTTACAAGTTAAGTTACAAGTTTACCCGGTTTATACGCGATGTAATTCGGTTAAACTTGTTTTATTATAACTGCAATGACTGTAACTTGAAACTATGGGTGGACTAGCTGGAAAAAAAAAATACATATAATGTGTAGTAATCGCGAAAACCTATGAAATTATTATTCTTAGTTTATACTAAACCTCTTACTATTATTACACTCATTATTATGAACAACTTTTACTATAGGACCAAACTTGAAATCGCAAAAAAAACAGCTGTTCCCTATTATATTGTTGTTGTTTATATTTTGCCGATTTATGTGAACACAAATATCAGCTGTTTTTTTTCGCGATTTCAGGGTTGGTCCCATAGTAAAAGTTGTTCATAATAATAAGTGTAATAATAAGTGCCCCTTAAGAGGTTTAGTATAAACTTTATTCACAATGATGAGTACAATGACCCTTTAAGAGATTTTTCGTTACTAAACGTTGTATGTTAATCCGAGATATAGTCTGTGTGTCAAATTTAATACAAACTCGTTCAGTCATTTTAGCGCAACTGAAGGACAAACGAACAAATAAACAAACATCCATACTTTTGCATTTAAAATAATAAAAAGATCTAATACAATAATTGGATTAGATAACAGTGATGCTTGCATTGCTGCGTTCGGTCTGAAGGGTACGGGTGCCGGTGAAATTACAATCACATGAGACTTTCCATCTTCATGTCTCAGCTTGGCGAACTGACTTGCGGTACCATTTAGGCAACAGCCTAGGTGGTAGGTATTGAAGTTGTTATGGGCTAAGGTAACCGCTTAACATCAGGTGGGCCTTTAACTCGTTTAGACATCCTATTCTATAAAAAATATATTTTAATGAATGAAAATTTCGACATAACCATCGACTTACGGCCTGACCGTACTAGTCTAGTTAAATATATTATCACTTCAAGTTGTCTGGCTACTTTTAGCTCCCAGCTGCGTTGTAAACGTAATTTATTTGAACTAAACGAATTTGAACACTGCCTTTGCCAGCTGAATTTGTTTTAACTACATTCGTATGTAGTAGAATGTGTAATTTGATTGTTGGAAAGGCTTGGTGGTTCTATGCTATTAAAAATAGATAGTAATAGTAGTATTATTATTTTGTAATTTTTAGTATTTGTCATATAACAACACATTCTGAGAAAAATTCAACGGGTTACCTATTACCAAAAGATACAGCCCTGTGACAGACAGACGGACGGACGGACAGCGTAGCAAGAATAATAGGGTCCCGTTTGGGTATGGGACCCTAAAAAAACGTGTGCGGTCAGGAACGAAGTTCACGGCGAATTTCTATAGATACAATATACTTTAGTTTTGAAAAACTTTATTATCACTACTAGTTTTGCCAACACTACGGATGATTTCACAAATTATTTTATCTACACCCGTATCGTAAAATTCGAATTATGAACTGGAAAGTAATGTCATAATGACATACTTTACGCACATGCACCAGTGCACCTGTAATGAATTTAAAAAGTTTCATTACGATACAGTTTGCTGAACAAAACAATGCGGTAATTTAATTTTTTTTCCATAACCGCACACTTTAGCCCAACCAAGGAGTTTTCAAACCTTTTTTTTAGCAGTCGTACAGTTTGGCACCAATGAGTACACCAAATTCAGGGTGGCGCCACTAGTCATACATTGAAAAATTTTATCGTTTAAAATCGCGTTTTTGGCAGAACTTTGGATTGTCATATTACTTTTAATTATATTTAAGTGTTTACAGGCATATTTTTTGTATGATAAAACAGAGATTGACGGAATCTTGACAAGGATAGAAAATTAGTTCCAATTATAATGATTTCTCCAGACTATATTTTATTATCTGTGAAGGCGCGCGCCTGACCGCGTGCGCGGCCGCGCGCCATGACCTACTGGATTTGGTCATCGTTACTTGTAAATTTATTGTAATTGTTAAGTTATTATTATGGTTTTGTATGTCTAAAGTTTTATTCTGGGCAAAAATATCTGACTACAGCAGTGATACTGAACTGAGGATAATATGACCCCGGCTGAATTTCTGGATGCAGCAACGTAAATGACGAACAATCTTTTACCAGCAAAATCAAGAAAAACTACGACAATGTTACCAAGATTTTAACTTTGGTATTTTATTTAAAATTGTATGAGTTTAGATAAAATAGTGTATGAAACTGACATAACTAGGTATTAAAACACTCGTGTGATACTATTAAAAACCTCGCTTACGGCTCGGTTTTTAAACTCACACTCGTGTTTTAATAACCCCTGTTATGCAACAGTTTCATAAACTACTATTATGATAAGTCATTTACTGACTGATTCTGTCAGAAAGATTGGTTGTACACAATCCACAATTTTAATGTTTTTAGCCTCCATCATCACTTGCTATAAATGGCGGTTATCGTATATACACTTGGGACCGTTTCATTACAATGCAACACTTCGCAACTATAATACAAGCATAGATGGCAGGGAACATCAAGCGTCGGACTGAGATACCACAGGGTCTAAGTTCGATCCTTAGTAAAACGTGTATTTTTGTATGTTTTATTTTATATTTAAAATCTGACGTGACGTTACATTTTCTCACGAATTACACCTACCGCAAGACACGATAAGAAACTTCGTTCCAAAAATTTGGTATGTTTTTATTCATATTGAAACTTTGGAGAGTGTTTACCTACCTTAGATTGATTAATAACACACAAGATACGAAATCCGCGCGCACAATTTGATGCATCTAAAAGGGCGCCCAAATGGGCACACTACGCCCGGCAGCTCCGTAGTGTTCAAGTTTAACGCGGTCCGAACGCATCTCTCGGAAAATAATGATTTGTGCGATTAAATGTGACACATCGGAAAAACATAAAATGTGTATTAAAATCACTTTTCACAATCAAGCTTTCACTATTTTTCAGTATTTCGACCTGTTAAGCTAATAAAAACAATCATTTTATTTCGTACTAAGTAAAAGCTCATCAACTCAGCCTATCGCAGTCCACTGCTGGACATAGGCCTCTCCCAAGTTGCGCCACAACGCTCGGTCCTCTGCCTTCCGCATCCAGTCCCCCCCAGCCACGTTCTTTAGGTCGTCGGTCAACCTGGCAGGGGGGCGCCCTACGCTGCGTTTGCCGATACGCGGTCTCCACTCAAGGACTCGTCTGCTCCAACGGCCATCGGTCCTTCGACAGACATGGCCAGCCCACTACCACTTCATCTTACTGATCCTACAAGCTATGTCGGTCACACCGGTTCTTCTCCGGATAATCTCGTTACGGATTTTATCCTTCAAAGAAACTCCAAGCATAGCTCGCTCCATAGCTCGCTGAGCGACTTTAAATTTGTGGACTAGCCCAACTGTCAGTGTCCACGTCTCGGCACCATAAGTCATGACTGGCAGGACGCACTGGTTGAAGACCTTTGTCTTCAAACTTTGCGGTATAGGCGACGAGAAGACTCGGCGAAGTTTGCCAAATGATGCCCAGCCCAGACGGATCCTTCTGTTGGCTTCTTTCTCGAAGTAAAAGCTCAGTTTTCCCAGATAGTAAAGAAATTATTTTCCCATTTTAACTGTCGTAATTGCTCCAATGTTAATGCCTAGCCCCTTCCAGTCCAGAACCTTGAAGACATCCTCCAATGCAGCAGTGAACAGTTTCGGAGAGATCACATCTCCCTGTCTCACACCTCGCTGCAGAAGGATAGGTTTCGAGGCTTGGTCCTGTAATCGGACTGACATAGTGGCGTTTTCATACAAAGACTTTAACACTTCGATGTACCGATAGTCAATCTGGCACCGTTGAAGAGACTGTAGTACCGCCCAAGTCTCGATCTAATCGAAGGCTTTCTCGTAGTCCACAAACGCTAAACAAAGAGGCAAGTTATACTCTTCGGTCTTCTGTATAACCTGCCGCAGCGTATGTATGTGGTCTACGGTGCTAAAGCCTTTTCGGAAACCGGCTTGTTCAGGAGGCTGGAAGTCGTCAAACCTGCGCGAAAGACGGTTCGTAATGACTCTCGAAAACAGCTTGTAGACATGGCTCAGAAGTGAGATGGGCCTATAATTCTTCAGTAGAGCATTATCGCCCTTTTTGAAGAAGAGTACCACCACACCTCTGCTCCATGCCTGTGGCGTTCTTCCCTCGAGAATGACGGAATCAAACAGCTTCTGAAGGGCCTTAAGGATCGGTTTTCCACCCGCCTTCAGGAGTTCGGCCGTAATTCCGTCATCACCCGGTGCCTTGTTGTTTTTGAGCTGCTTCAGAGCCATCCTAATCTCGTACAGGCTGACGTCCAGGATATCTTCGGTATAGTGTCCGGTCAATCTAGCTCTTGGGTCGTGAGCCCGATTTACAGCGGGTGTCCGGGTGGACGTGTATAACTGTCCATAGAACTTCTCGACCTCCTTCAATAGCTCTGGCTTGGAGGATACGACTCTGCCATCGTCGGTCCTCAGTTTTGCAAGCTGGCTCTGCCCAATAGACAGGTCTCTTGCGAAGACTTTGGAGCCCTTGTTCTTCTCTATCGCGTCTTTAATACGTTCCGTATTAAATTGGCGTAGATCACTTTTCAAGGACTTTGAGATCTGTCTATTGAGCTGCCGGTACTTAGTCGCATCATCTGAGGACTGCAGAGTCATCTCGCGTCTTTCCGCCATAAGCTCAAGGGTGTGGTCAGAGAGCCTTTTGTTTCTATTTGTACGACGGGTCCTAAAGATCCTAGACCCGACCGTATGGACAGTTTCCACAAACCCATCGCTGTAATCGTCCATTGAGCTCCCTAGGCATTCGAAACGATTCTGAAGTTCGAGCTGAAAGCTCTCTGGGTTTTGGATTTGGATCGGTGCTGGACGGAGCGTAGACTTCATCAGTCGAGATCTTTCCAGCTTGATGTTCAGATTCAATGTGCCTCTTACCAAACGGTGATCGCTTCCGGTTTTGACCGCGTTGATCACAGAGACATCATTGAATATTTGCTTCTTCGTCGACATAATGAAGTCAATCTCATTTTTTGTTACACCATCAGGGCCCAACCAGGTCCACTTCCTATGCTCATGCTTTCTGAAGAAAGAGTTCATCATATAGAGTCCCTCCTTCTCCATAAAGCCGGCCAGTAGATGACCCCGGTGGTTCCGATATCCATATCCAAATTGCCCCACTCGCAGCTCATCATCGTAGCGATTGCCCAGTTTCGCGTTGAAGTCTCCCATGACAACAGTGAAGTGAGTTTTAGAGCCATGCATGGCTCTCGAGATATCCTCATACATGGTCTCCACCTCATCGTCGGGGTGATTCGAGGTCGGGGCGTATACCTGTATAACCTTCAACGAATACCTTTCGGTTATTCTGAGTATAAGGTACGCCACCCTGGTCGAAACACTCTCGATCTTCACTATGTTGTTCACAAGAGACTTATGGACGATAAACCCGACACCGCCCTGGGAAAGTAAAGAGTAATAAACGGCGAGTACATCACTCACCTTCGGTTTGCCGACGACGTAGTAGTCATGGCTGAGACCATGGAGGACCTCGGTACAATGCTCGATGACCTCAGTAGAGCTTCTGATAGAGTGGGTCTTAAAATGAATATGGACAAGACAAAGGTTATGTTGAATTCCCATATAGCACCCATTCCCGTAAACATCGGAGAATCTACACTCGAAGTTGTTGACGATTATGTATACCTAGGACAAACTGTCCAGCTAGGTAAGTCCAACTTCGAGAAAGAGGTCAATCGTCGAATCCGACTCGGTTGGGCAGCGTTCGGGAAGCTACGCAATATCTTCTCGTCCAAAATACCGCAGTGTCTCAAGACGAAAGTCTTTGACCAGTGTGTGTTGCCAGTAATTACTTACGGTACTGAAACGTGGTCGCTCACAATGGGCCTGATAAGAAGGCTCAAAGTCACTCAAAGGGCAATGGAGAGGGCTATGCTCGGAGTGTCCCTGCGTGATCGAATCAGAAACGAGGAGATTCGCAGGAGAACGAAAGTAACCGACATAGCCCGAAGAATTGCCAAACTTAAGTGGCAGTGGGCGGAGCACATTGCTTGCAGAACGGATGGCCGATGGGGCAGTAAAGTTCTGGAGTGGCGACCGCGTACTGGAAGGCGCAGCGTGGGTAGGCCCCCCACAAGGTGGACCGACGACCTGGTGAAGGTCGCGGGAATCCGCTGGATGCGGAAGGCACAGGACCGGTCGTTGTGGCGATGTTTGGGGGAGGCCTATGTCCAGCAGTGGACGTCTTTCGGCTGAAATGATGATGATGATGATGAATTGCTCCAATTGATAAATTTAAAAAGTAGTACCTGATATTTACGTTCCTACGTAATCATCATCATCATCATCATTTCAGCCGAAAGACGTCAACTGCTGGACATAGGCCTCCCCCAAGCATCGCCACAACGACCGGTCCTGTGCCTTCCGCATCCAGCGGATCCTACGTAATACGCACACCTAAATTGTATTGTATTATAAGTATTTACAACAAAAAAAAAGTATATTTCAGATGCCATTTCACCAGCACCCATAGCATAAGCTCTGCTTAGTTTAGGACTAGATGGTGCTGTGTAAAAATATCCCAAAAATATTTATTTGTATATACGTACAGACGACCGCACGTCATTAGTAACACTTGTTTTTTTTTTTTTTTAAATCATAATATTTATTACGTGTTCTTGTTTAAAGAAGTCCTACTGACACAATTATTGCTGAAAAATGGATGATAAATATAAGGCTCAGCCGTAGGGAAGAATGTCAGGTACCATCCAAAAATGTTTTTGAGGAATACTACTTTAAAGATTTAAATTGTGGAAAGAAAAAATCGCTCACGAGCAGGATTCGAACCTGCGACTCCTGGCTCAGTACGCCAGTGCTTTAGCCACTAAGCTACCGTGAACACTGCTCGTGGTATCGAAATTATCCTCCACTATACGTCTTTGGGTGACGTCATATCTTATTAAGAAACATTGTTTCTTAACCGACTCGACTAACTTTGCAGTTAAATCAAAGTCGTATAGATATGTAATACCCTTACAAATATTATTTTTTTTCCTGCTCGTGAGCGATTTTTTCTTTCCACAATTTAAATCTTTAGATTTCGCTTCGCATGCGTAAATGCGTTAAAAAAAAAAAAAAAAAAAAATTTATACTACTTTTTCTGGCAGCCATATTTTATAGCGGTGTGCGTGTGTAAACGTGTAAGCACTTGCACACATAATTAAAACTAACCTTCTATGTGTAGTAATTCTGTTACCTACTTTCGTTACTGGCTGTACCAACGTCAACACCTACGTGCTAATCAATAGTTCGTAGTTACGCCTTCTGTCTATACGATCGAGTTGGTTGGAGTGTTGCTACTTTTCTTTGTAACTGCATTTTAAAAGGAATTTAAAATGGTATTGTGCATGCTTCTTCCATTGTAATAAGGTATAATATTATTAGCTTAAGTTCTTTTAAGGGGTGAATGTACTCATCATAACGAAGAACTTTGACTGAGGGAGCAACCCTGAAATCGATAAAAAAAGCCATCGATGTTGTTTTTGCGATTTCAGGTTTGCTCCCTTTGCTCCTATAGTATAAGTTGTACGTTATAACCACAGTGTTGTATGGCAACATTAAATTAATCATAATTATTAGTAGTGTAACACTTATTCAGCCAAGTGGCAACACTAATGTAATTACTGCTTCCGCAATATCCTACCTATGAAAAATACACGGCTACATCGACTCCTGAGGTTTTATTTATCGCCAGCGCAATCAAACTCCGCTGCAACGCCCGACACACAGACATAGTAAAAAATATAGACGAAGTGCTGCGAACAATCATAGTCAACTCAGGCTATCGCAGTTCACTGCTGGACATAGGCTTCTCCCAAGTTCCGCCACAACACTCGCTCCTCTGCCTTCCGCATCCAGACCCCCCCAGCCACGTTTTTCAGGTTGTCGGTCCACATGGCGGGGGGGCGCCCTACGCTGCGTTTGCCGATTCGCGGTCTCCACTCAAGGACTCGTCTGCTCCAGCGACCATCGGTCCTTCGACAGACATGGTCAGCCCACTGCCACTTCAGCTTACTGATCCTACAAGCTATGTCTGTCACCCCGGTTCTTCTCCGAATAATCTCGTGCGCACTACGCAACAATCATAGTGAAGCCAACAAAACCGTGCTATTCGATGCTTACGATGCTTCTTCATCTATTTTTCACGTCTTCCTTGTCCATCCAAAGGTTGTCTGGAAGATATCGCTATTAGCGATAAGACCGCCATTGTACCCTTATTTTACATGTTAGTCCTAAGTTTAATAATGTTATTGGTGTGCAATAAAGAATATTCTATCTATCTATCTTACTGGACGATGCCACGACATGTGTACTGAGAGCAGTGAGCACGGTTTGATGTGCATGTGCATGGTTTTGTTAGCTTCACTATGACTGTTCGCAGCACTTTGTCTATATTTTTACTGTCTATGGTTATGATGAATGTATTCATCCCTCAAAGGGTAATCCATCGTGAGTCTTCACATTATAAATACCTACTTAGTTTCCCTCAGGCCATTATACCTATGCATTTTTTTATTAAATTACTAGTTTTTACCCGCGGCTTCGCTCGCGTTAAATTCTGCTAACCCACGTGACGGATCCTGTTAATTCAGTCCAGTCCAGTCCAGTCCAGTTCCATCTATCCTTTCATTTGGACCGTCCAGTCCAGTCCAGTCCAGTCACTATCCCACTATCCCACTATCCCACTATCTCACTATCCCACTATCCCACTATCCCACTATCCCACTATCTCACTATCCCACTATCTCACTATCACACTATCCCACTATCTCACTATATCGTCCCATGTCCCGTCCCGTCCCATGTCTGGTCGCGTCCCATGTCCTGTCCCGTCCCATGTCCAATGTCCCGTCTCATGTCCCATATCCCGTCCCGGCCCATGCCCCATGTCACATGTCCCGTCCCGTCCCGGCCCATGCCCCATGTCACATGTCCCGTCCCGTCCCATGTCCCATCCCCCATGTCACATGTCCCGTCCCATGTCCCGTCCCCCATGTCACATGTCCCGTCCCGTCCCATGTCCCGTCCGTCCCATGTCTCGTCCCATGTTATCAATTGTTCAGCTAATCAAATTTGGTGACACAATGACTGCAGCGCCACCTACAGAGTCCAATTGTGTTTTTAAACCATCCAGGATCCCATTGAAACATACACACGAAATTTCATCCAAGTCTTATTTAATACGTTCTTTAAATTAGATAGGCTTGCCCCTTATTACATGGGACATAACATAACTGGCGAAATGTGGGTGTACTATACACCTCTGCCTACCCCTTCGGGGAAATACAGGCGTGATGTTATGTTGTGTTATGTTGTAGTTGTCTAAATTAGAGGCGACCCGAGTTTACCATACCGAACGGGACGAACATCAAATGTTTGACAGGTAGGAACAGTTTGTATGGGAAAATAAAATTGTTATTTTTACTATTTTCCTCGCAAATTTTCCACATTTTCTCACCTTTTAAACCTTCCCTGGACTTCCACAAATATTTTAAAACCAAAATTAGCCAAATCGGTCTAGCCGTTCTCGAGTTTTAGCGAGACTAACGAACAGCAACTGATTTTTATATATATAGATTTATAGATTTTTTAGATTTTGTACATACAATCTCCTACAGAATGTGGCTTAAAACAGGACTTAGATTTTGGCAAAATCCAAAAATACTCTGACGAAAGAATCATTCACCAATGAATCAAGAAACAGATCGTGCCTTCCATAATTAGTTCACGACCGACTTTTCACCAGCAAAGACCCCAATAGTCGAAAAACACGCCATCAAAACTATAAAGACTATAATATCGACAAAACAACCACTATAAATCCATAGTTAGAGAGAAAAGAGCGCGTGGTACACACATCAAGCTGTGCAATTCTAGTATAAGCTGCCCTCGCATTGTATAGGCTTTCCGCACAATGCGAGATCAGCTTATACTGGAAATGTACAGCTTGATGTGTAGCCGTGCGTACATGTCTGCGAGGTTAAACTGCGCTTGCCGCGGTCAATCAGTGGGTGGGTGACCATTGGCTACTCATCTCCTCGTATGCCTGATGGCTGCCGGACCTTCTCGATACATCTGGAGGGAACAGCAGTTTGTTGGGCTGGTGCACCCTGGGCACGGGCAGTAGCTCTTCTTCGGGGGCCCTTAGTGCCCGTTGTGAATATTCTGGCAAGGGAGGGGCCTTATCTGGACCAATGGGTTGTTGTTCCACGTGTCTGACGTTAGCAGAGGGCACAGTGGAAAAGCAGGGACGAGTCATGTGTGCACTGACCCTGCCATTGGGCAGGCAGTGATGGTCTGTATCCTGTCCTACCCCCGTCGATCTCGTAACCTCAGAAAGAGTGCTGCAGCTATGTTCTTGCGCCTCCTTTTGGGACCGAGGGTCTTGGCTCCACGGTCCGGGCTGCGAGGAAGAAAACCTCTATAAAAATTACGGGAGGATAGGGCCTGCGGGTGGCTAAGTAGCAACCGGGCGGATTGTATTATCTGCAAGGTTAAGCTACTCTTGCCGTGGTCAGTCCGTGGATGGGTGACCATTTCATTGCACATCGAGACCCCTCCGTGCCTCGGAGAGCACGTTAAGCTGTCGGTCCCGGTTGCCATATGAATATCTACGGCAGTCGTTACAGGTAGTCAGAAGTCCGATAGTCTGACAACTGGCCTAACCTCCGAATGTCGGTATTACCCAGTAACTGGGTTGCGGGGCTCTGATGGTAGTCGCTCCGTGTAAAATACTGATGTTCAGTCGCATCTGGCTAGATTGGAAGCCGACCCCAATATAGTTGGGAAAAGGCTCGGAGGAGGAGGGTCTACGGGAGGCGAACTCGGGGTAGTCTGGTGCCCAACCAGAAAGCTCGAGGATATCGAAACAAAATATTCTACCCAACATTTATACTTACACAATGCAATTAAAACACAATTGACCAGTACGTGTTCCTCAGCTGCGTTCGTACCAAAGACATTTCCATACTGACGTAAGTATAATACCTTTATGGTTCGTACACAAATACTATTCGAGGTTCATTCAATTAATACAATTTAGGTACTTAATTGAAGTTTTTATGGAGGGTGTTTCTTACGTGTAAAGAAACTGAGAGTTGCTGAGATCCTTTCTTATACGGCTGTACATAGGGTTGAAATTCTTATTTATTTACTTTCTGGAGTGGCGACCGCGACCGTGGAAGGTGCAGCGTGGGTAGGCTCCCCACAAGGTTGACCGACGACTTGGTGAAGGTCACGGAAATCCGCTGGAAGCAGGAAGTGCAGGACCGGTCGTTGTGGCGATGCTTGGGGGAGGCCTATGTCCAGCAGTGGACGTCTTTCGGTTGAAATGATTATGATGATGATGATGATAGCCTAGCAGTTGAACGCTTGCCTTCCATGCAGGAGGGTCTGAGTTTGAACCCGGCCCGCACCTCTACTTTTCGAATTCATGTGTGGTACAGAATTTGTATATCACTTGCTTTAACGATGAAGGAATACATCGTGAGGAAACCTATACACCTGAGAGTGCTCCATACAGTTCTCAATGGTGTGTGTAGTCCGCCAACCCGCACTAGGCCAGCGTGTTGGACTAAGGCCTTAACCTGCTTCCGTACATGTACTCAATTGACAAGGCCTATTTACATCCCTATCTAGATATTCATGTTTTGTTCATTTTTATGATGCTCACTTATTTAGCGTAATTTACTTGACAAAGCCTCTTTACAGCTGCTTCCAATTTTGTACTCCACTGACAAGGCGTCTTTACAGCCGCTTTAAAGTTGTATTTTGATGTATCTACTAATTTTTAAAATCTATTTTTTATTCAAACAATTATGCTCTTTATGATTGCTTAATTTCTTGACAAAGCTTCTTTACAGCTGCACCCATTCTTAGTTATTAAATGACAAGGCCTCTGTACAGCTGCTATAGATTCCAGTGTAAAAAAATCGAAATAATGTATTCTATCTTGTATAATATCGCTTTTTAAATTTATTAATTCAGAATTTTAAAAAAATATATGAAGTGTTCTTGTATGTTCCTATGGTGATAATAAATAAATTGAAATTGAACCTTCTCATTCGAAGAATAAGCCCGTGCCCAGCAGTGGGACAGTAATGGGCTGTGTATGTATGTATGTATGTAAAGATACTTAAAGTAGAAGCGGGTGGCGTCGGGGATGCCCGACAGAAGTGAATCCTCTACAGTCTAAGTGAACGGTGACGTATAGTTTGGACTTTTTACAAAGCGCATACTGATGGTGAAAAAAAAAGTAAAAGCTGAGCCTTATACAGCCTTAACTTACATACTAAGCCATTTCGGATTATAATAATAATAAATAATAATAATAATACAATAACTTCTTAGGTTTTCGCGATCACTACACATTATAATAAAACAAAGTTTAACCGGATTAAATCGCGTATATTATTTAAATTGGTTTCCCTGACGTTTCGAAAGCTCTGCAGCATTTGCTAGTGCTTTTTGGAAATAAATAAATTTTATTATTAATAATAATACATTTATTTATTTCCAAAAAGCACTGGCACAAAGGTTACAAATTGACAGCGGTTTTCAAACTAGGCAAGCCTGTATCTTGAGAACCTGGGTTGAGAATTACTTACAAAAGAAAACACCATTATAAAAAGAAAAGGACAAACATAAAGCCTCGAAATCAATAATTAAACTCCAAAACTAAAATCGTATCTTTACAACACAAAAACAAAGGAAATTGAACATAGGTTATTCACTAGATAATTAAAGTAATAAAATCAAATGGAAATCTAGTCAATCAAACATTCAAAGTAACATCAAAGTCAATGTAATTTACATTTACTTTGAAAGTTAAAAAAAAATAGAAAGGAATCAGCATTAATATAATTTAATAAATGATGACAGAAAAATAAAAATTAAATTAAAATGGTTTAGTACCATTGATTTGTGGTTAACCGTACTATTTTGTACCCAACAAACGTAAAGTTTAACTAACTTTGTAAATAGTTAAATTATTATTATTGTAACCGCCTATAACAATCAAATTATTGGAAACTAATAACGCTTGTACTTTCCTGTCTCGACCCTTTTGCGGTTAAAGGGTTAGTTTATGATCACTTTAAACATTTCGATGTTGGAAGTACAAACCGTATTTTTAGTGGTTAGTAAAATCTACATAAGTACCTAATTGAAACAAAGTTTAACCGGATTAAATCGCGTATATTATTTAAATTGGTTTCCCTGACGTTTCGAAAGCTTTGCAGCATTTCGTGGTCGCAGGTAGACTAAGATGACAATCGTCTTTACAGATATTTCTAAAAAAATATTTTAATCTACCGTACAATATTATATATATTACAATATTAATTAAAATCGTTTCGATGCACGCAGTAATCACTAACAATATCATTATCTTTTACAGTGTTGCGTGCTGTTTGGGACTTGATTATTTTAAACTTTGTTTTATTATAATGTGTAGTGATCGCGAAAACCTATGAAGTTATTACCTAATTGAACTTGTTTTGATAAAAAACTCTGAGAATAAAGAACTTTAGTTCAACGACTTCGAAAACTAAATAAAAACTAAAATTAATAAAAACTCGTAACTTTGTAGAGAAAGTTGTTGTTTTTTATTTCTGAATGTTGAAGAGAACAAAAGTTGTTCATTAAAAGGATAGTTTTCCTTCTTACTGGACTGTGAATAAATCAGTAAAACAGTTTTTTTTATAACTTCTTTAATAAAACTCTTAATTAGTCTTATATGTATTACCAGCCATCTGAGATCTGATTTATAAGTTGCAGGATCCAATATTGCATAGTTTTAACAATATAACCATAAGCAATGCTGGCTTTGTACCGGATAATGACGCTGGTTGTATTTATGGAGCTGGCAACACCTAAATCGACCGGCTTTTTTTTTTTTCATAAATTCGTACAAAACACAATGGGAAAAAAAATCTTGATCATATTTGTCAACATATCAGTGTGATCGATCGAGTAGTACGGTAGCTACATCTTACCTAAAAAAATATTTAAAAAAATAATGCATTGCCTGAAGCCTCTATTTAAAATGTGCACTTATGTAACTAATCTGTGTTTGTTCTTACTTGTCTTATTTAGTAAACAATCTTGGCATGTCTTTCTAATGCAATTTCTCAATAATAATACAATTATTAAAAGACATTCACACTTTTAAATAACATTTTTAACCTGGTTACATGTGCAGAACTATTAATTATATTTTATCAGTAGTTATTTGAATAATGAGACTTGCCAAGACTGTTTACTAAACAAGACAAGAGAGAAAAAACAGACTGTAGGTTTAGATATTTATTCGTGGGAAGTCACCATTTGTCTGCCGCTTCTAATGTTCCATGCACCCCACTTGAATAATAAGCTGATATGAAATATTCATACAACGCTTTGTTTCCAGTGGACTAGAGAACTCTGTTAGATCTTGATTCTAGTAGTTTTTCCAATATTCCTAGGTTTCTTTGTTTTCATAGCCAGCTCTAGTTTAAACTTGCATTCTACTGTGATTTTAAAAGGGATTTTAAAAATCAAAATCAAAGTATTTATTCTGTAAATAGGTTTTTTCTACACTTTCACGAATCGCTAACTATGCTAGATGGCTCTGGCATTTCCTAGTTAGCTGACCACTTGAGATGAAATGCCAAAACGAACTCAGGGTAAAGATTTTGTTGACTTTAATTTAAATACTGTTTTTTTTTAAGTTTTTTTTTGCCATTTATGTGGGTAGGTTGTCTGAGGTTTAAGCGATATTTTTTTAAAGTACAGATATCTTGTTGCGCGCGCAATCTGACTCGAAAACGTCCTAATTGGGGCGTTTTGCTACTAGTATCCGTCAAGCAAGGCGCCGAGCGTGACGTGTGGCAAAAAAAATACAAAAATGCCGTCATGTGTGTACAGAAAGTGTACTAATTATGACGCGAAACCAATTTAAAATAGCTAACTTACTTACTTACTTTGCACTAGTTTATGTGTATTGTGCTGCCACTGCATACGCAACAAATTTTTCATTGGTTTTGTTAGGGTATGCCATATCTATACTTTTAAATATCATTGGGTTTAAGTTGACCCTTTACCACTGACACAATATTGAATTCGGGTGAGACTGTGATTAAGCTACAACAGGTTTGGTACACATAGATGCAAAAAATTCAGATGAGCTGGCACAAACTGACAAAGATTGAGACAAGCGTATGAAAGAAAGAGAGATCTTTGCTCAGTAGTGCTCTTTGAAAAACGATTCTTTATTTTTGAATTTTAAAACCTGATGGTAAGCAATCACCACCAGGGGATTCACCGATGCGTCGCCGACCTTAAGACATAATAATTATTTTCTTTTCTTGAGAGCTATGTTGAATTTGTTCGGAAATGAATGAATGAATGGAAGGAATGAATTGTTTGCTTAAATTTATGTTATTGTCTATAAATAAGCATATCTATCGTTATGTAAACAAATAAAACAAACAATTATTTACCTAACTCCTGAGGAAATTGATTTTGAAATTTTGATACCAATAGTTCATCGACTATTGGCAGTGATTGTACGTAGGTTGGTGTAATTTCCACTGCAGACTTCTGCAGCAGGCGTGCAGTTAAATACATAACGTATTCAGGCGTTAATGTTGCAAATGATATGTTGCCAGCCTGTTGCATATTCATCATGCATTAGCAGTCTGATATGAATCGTTGCAGCATAGCGCTGTTCCGGCTTTTTGTCAGAATCCGTTTCATAAAGTAACTTTCACTTTTACGGTATATTTCCAAGTGTCCAATTGACACAAAATCAAACTAACATTTTCGACATTTTGATGCATGGGTACTGTTATTGAATTGTTATACTTATCTGAATTTTTGGACCATCATTTTTAATAATGATATGTTACTTATATTATATTTCAGCTGATAGCAATAAACGAAAATGTTATTTTTACTTCTATTACTATTTTTTTTCTCAATTACACGTTAATTTAAAATTAAATATGAAATGAAATGTTATTTATTTACTATTATATAAAATATTATTTCGCTAATATATAGCCAAATTAATTAAAATTTTAAAATACTTAAGAAAACTGACTTGTAACAATTCGTCGCCTCAGTGCTTGAATGTCCAACCGACCATTGACCAAATTTTACCGGAGACGTTTTTTTTAGTTTATTATTGATTTAAGAGAAATATTTTTTAAACTTTGAAGATTTAAGAATAATGTAATATAAACTATACATTATTCTTTAAACATCAAAGTTTTTAAAATATTTCTCTTAAATCAATAATAAACTTAAAAAAAACGTCTCCGGTAAAATTTGGTCAATGGTCGGTTGGACATTCAAGCACTGAGGCGACGAATTGTTATCAATAAATAAATACAATACAATACACTACCAGCCTAGTGCGTGTCTGATGCACAAGGTAAGGTACTGTGGTCTACACAGAATTCTTACGTTAATTATTATTTACGTTAATTTTCACTTAGAGATGCATTCGCTCGCACGACTCGAAACGAAGGGAAGTTATCATACTTACTCACTTCCGCGAAAAGGCGGGACATGCATTCGGTGATAGGCAAAAAAACAAGCCTCAAAATATAAATCTTACCTCCTAAATAACATTAATGACATTTAAAAACGCCTCAGCAGTAATCAAACAAGGGTTAAATTGATTTATTGACATACTTAATGGCTTGGTGTTAAACATGGATGATAAATTATCCATCCTAGATTTTCACAATAAGTTGACAGTGCGTCGTCAATCACGGCTCTTTGTTTCCACTAGAAGTACACACAAATGACATGGAAGGAACTAACCACACACGCCCACCGATCGATCTGACACAAATATTGATAAAAACGTCACGTGACTTGGTTTACTTTGTTGTAGCATAAAGTAGCTAAATCAGAAGATCCACTGAGGATTTCCGTTGGACTAAATCTCAGTAATATTCCAGGACAGGCCAATGAGATTCCTGGCATGGCTTACGGTGCCGTGACCTGGACACTAAAAATCGATCAGCGACTATCGAATCAGAAATGAGATTCGTAGGAGAACGAAAGTATCCAACCCGAAGAATTGGCTAAGTTAAGTGGCAGTAGACGGGCAAATTGCTCGCAGAACGGATGGCCGAAAAGGCCGAAAAGTTCTGGAGTGGTGACCGCGTACCGGAAGGCGCAGCGTGGGTAGGCCCCCCACAAGGTGGACCGACGACCTGGTGAAGGTCGTGGGAGTCCACTGGATGCGGGAAGCGCAAGACCGGTTGTTCGTTCGTTCGTTGTGGCGATGCTTGGGGGACACCTATTTACAGCAGTGGACGTCTTTCGGCTGAAATTATGAAGATGATGATGATGACTATCGAGCAAGCTATTCTTGGAGTTTTGTTGAAGGATAAAATCCGTGATTAGATTATCCGGAGAAGAACCGGAGTGATTGACATAGCTTGTAGAATCAGCAAGTTGAAATGGCAGTGGGCTGGCCATGTCTGTTGAAAGACCGATGGCTGCTGGAACAGACGAGCCTTTGAGTGGAGATCGCGTTTCAGAAAACGCAGCGAAGGGCGCCCCCCAGCAACATGGACCGACCTTCGCGACAACCACGGTAGCTAGAGTGTGGATGCGGAAGACAGAGGACCGAGTGTTGTGGCGTATCTTGAGAGAGGCCTAGGTCCAGCAGTGGACTGTGGTAGGCTGAGTTGATTGATAGCCCAGGGTTGAAATAGTACTACTTGTTTAGTTCTGACTGGCTTGCTTGTCGAATGCAACTTTCATTTATTTAACCCTATGGCAAAACTTATAGTTTGAGTCGCCATCACAGACCAGTAAGCTACAAGACTCCGCATAAACAAAGTTTTGTATTCGAACGCAGTCGTAAAACGTTGGTGGGGTCAGGGGGGCGGACGGCGCGTTATGATTGGCCGGCTCAAAAGTTCGGTGGTATGATTCCTTATGATTGGTGCCGCTCGCTGACTGAGTGACGTTCCGATTGGCGGAGGGACGTATGATATGCAGTGGTAGAGCATATGCGTTGTGACCGGGGGTGTCCAGCTAACCGGCGTCTAGAGGCTTACTGGTCTATGGTCGCCATAAATAAAAACGAAACATAAAGCAAAAAGCCCTCACTCCAGTTCTTATAGAAATTCCTGTGACAATTATAAAGAGCATACTGCTTATCTTATCCTATTATAATTATATCCTACTAATATTATAAAGGAGAACATTCAGCGTTCATACATTTTTGGGCCTTTTCTCAAAGTGCCTTTTCTAAAATTGTTAGAACTAGTCATTATGAGCAGTTGTTATTATGGCACCAAAGCTGTAGAGTCATTCTGAGACCTGCTACAAGGGTTTGAAAAACAGATAATTTCATATGAAAGCTTGTAATTTTGAGCAGCAAAAGCAAAACTTTCAGAAAGGGCCCAATTTGAATGATGTCCTTTGAGTTTTTGAAGATATTTTGATGTTTGTTACTCAATCACGCTGAAACGGCTGAACGGATTCAGATGAAATTTGGCACACAGGTAGACGATGAGCCGGATTAATATATAAAATACTTTTTATCCCGGAAAAATAAACAGTTCCTGAGTGGATGCGCGATAAATCATTCTGTGATAAGCCAAATTATACGCGGGCGAAGCCGAGGGAAAAATCTAAGGAAAAAGTGCTTATAATATGAAATAAAAACTTTGAATTTGAAATATATTCCTCAAAATATCAGAGCTCTATAAAATAATTTATTCCAGTATTGTTAACTTTTTCTGCTTCAGAACTACTGAGTTTTAACAATCGACGTCTTTCTTGAATAAAGTTTATCTTTTTTGTTTTTTTTGTTAAAGGTCATCTGAGGTCAACCGCTCTCATTACAATTTCTACGTGATAAATGTGTGTGCTCACGGAGTATTTCAATATGAACTTGAAATTTTATACAAGTTTGTTAACACGTATGAATGATTATGATTAGGGATTGAAACCAATATAGATACAGACCGACCGATTTTTTTTGTTATTTTTGGCCGAAAACTATATCGAAATTCGGCATAAATTATATTTTCAGCTGAAACCCAAACCGAAAAAGACCAAAAAATATTAAATATACATGTTTTTTACATTGATAGGTTTTTGTTAGATAAAAGTTCTATGACAATAAAATATATGAAATATCAATCTTTTAATAATTAAAGCACATCATTTAATATTTAGATGGTTGTATATATGCTTAAACTTGAAATATACGAAAATTAACTTCATATATATTTCTCAAAAACAGATTGATATGCAAGAAAAAGCAATTTTCTTCCTATAGGTACATTAGTGCACTTGTCTGTACAAAGTTGACCTGCTGAATTAATAGTAGACTTTACGAACGTATAGATCGTTTTCGGTACTTGCCAAAAAAACAAAATTCTTTTCAGCCGAAAATCTAAATTACCGAAAATGCCGAAAACCGAAAACGAAAGTGAAATTTGATCAAACTCTAGTCCTCCGTCAAAACTGACTGACAATTTTACATGCAAATTATACATTTTGTACTTTTCAGACTTATCTACGTGGCCATGGAAGCAATACACATAAATGTCTATTATGCATATAGGTTGCCGGTACCAAGACACCTCACATATTGAGTGCCCTTGAACTTTCTCGGTAGCACCCGTTTTTGTGTAGCGTGGGTGATATGACACCTCCTATCTTTGTGCCTCCTGACTTTACTTTAATTTATATTTAGATTTTTAAGGGCAAGTAGAGTTTCATTACAAAACAAATAGTAGTAGTAGTAGAAGATTGGCCGAAACGTCGAGGTTAGTCAAAATGTTTGTTATGTTTTGATTTTATTGTGCGCGACAAGTCCCGCTAATACAGGGTGTCAGGGAAGGGCTTCCGAAAACGAAGATAGGTGATAGTGCTGTAGGTCTACTCGCGTTTTACGAACGACAAACGAAGTACGAACTTTCGTTCCGACTGATACTTACATAATAAAGATAGGCACATAAAAAAGGCACAATTAAGGTAGACTACGTTTCATAGTCGTATACAATTTACCGGAGATAAGAAAAACAAACGTCAAAACACGATCATCGCATGCGATAAGGGAACGATAGTTGACCGGAGTAGCAAATTGTGCGATGAATCGTACGATTTATCGAATATCGTCGAACGGGAGTAGACCCCCTGGTGATTACTGATACGAAACCACGAAAAAAAATGCAATTCTCTTTTAGATTTTTCATTTTTTTTTTGCATTTTTCATTAACTGCCCAAAGCTGGTTATGTATGAAAAATGCAAAAAAAATACAAATGAAAAAATCTAAAAAAAGCATCGCATTTTTTTTTCGTGGTTTCGTATCGGTAATCACCAGCACCTATCTTCATTTTCGGAAGCGTTCCCCTTACACCCAGTATAGTTGAATATAATAGTAGTAGTTTAGTAGGTTATAACAAAAAAAGTTTAACCGGATTACATTGCGTACACAAGATATTGATCAGTAAGCCAATTCACGTAACTAAAGAAGTGCAATTGCAGCGCAGTTGTAGTTAAGTTTCGATCAAAATAATGCTTTTCTTATTCTCTTATCTACGACGATCGCTGTCAGAAACGAACTGCAGCGTCACTGCAACTTGATCGGCGCGTCATGAAATAACGTGAATAAGGGCCCTGGTACCGTGTCATATTTCTAGAGCAAATGATAAATAATGTGCTCAGTCATATAAATTTGCTTGAAAAATTTGTTGTAACAAAATGTGTGTGTCAGGATCGTAGCAGGTGGAAATCCATAGTATCTGCCCACCTCGATGGGGAACAGGTGAACAGTATGTAGTATAAACCAGATAGTGACGGTCAGGATGGCTGGGACCAAACGAGATACACGATTTAAATTAAGCTCATTATTTACTACCTATTTGCAACTGATAACGATGGATGAGTACCTTAAACACTGTTGCTTAACTGATTGAGATGACATGGTGTTGGCATTGGCCATTAAGGAAAACGAAAAAGAGTTTTGCTGTTCAAAATATCTGTATCCAGCTGCAGAACAGTGTAGGTAACTCAATTGCCATCGCAATAATGTTTATCCGTATGTTTTGTCAATTCGTCTTATCGGCAACTATGCACCACGCAATGAAAATATATGTAACGTCTAAATGAAAGCTTTTGTCATTGTGAGTGTGGTCTCCATAGAAATCTAAATAACAAGGTACTAGAAATGTTATCTACTAGCTTTTAATACCAGAACGCGTGTCGCCGGTTTGGCGCTACCAACACTTAAATACGCAATTACGCCCACCATGTTTCTAGCATTCAAAGCAAAATAAATAAGCCAAAAAAATGGTTCTTACGAGATACCTGCACGCGGCGACGATTTTACACTTCTCATCATTCATCATCATTTCAGCCGTAAGACGTCCACTGCTGGACATAGGCCTCCCCCAAACATCGCCACAACGACCGGTCCTGTGCCTTCCGCATCCAGCGGATTCCCGCGACCTTCACCAGGTCGTCGGTCCACCTTGTGGGGGGCCTACCCACGCTGCGCCTTCCAGTACGCGGTCGCCACTCCAGAACTTTACTGCCCCATCGGCCATCCGTTCTGCGAGCAATGTGCCCCGCCCACTGCCACTTAAGTTTGGCAATTCTTCGGGCTATGTCGGTTACTTTCGTTCTCCTGCGAATCTCCTCATTTCTGATTCGATCACGCAGGGACACTCCGAGCATAGCCCTCTCCATTGCCCTTTGAGTGACTTTGAGCCTTCTTATGAGGCCCATTGTGAGCGACCACGTTTCAGTACCGTAAGTAATTACTGGCAACACACACTGGTCAAAGACTTTCGTCTTGAGACACTGCGGTATTTTGGACGAGAAGATATTGCGTAGCTTCCCGAACGCTGCCCAACCGAGTCGGATTCGACGATTGACCTCTTTCTCGAAGTTGGACTTACCTAGCTGGACAGTTTGTCCTAGGTATACATAATCGTCAACAACTTCGAGTGTAGATTCTCCGATGTTTACGGGAATGGGTGCTATATGGGAATTCAACATAACCTTTGTCTTGTCCATATTCATTTTAAGAC
Organism: Asteroscopus sphinx; assembly: GCA_949699075.1. Classification (NCBI taxonomy): domain Eukaryota; kingdom Metazoa; phylum Arthropoda; class Insecta; order Lepidoptera; family Noctuidae; genus Asteroscopus; species Asteroscopus sphinx. Next base: position 27,880,266 of record OX453012.1, read on the forward strand.
CCACTCTATCAGAAGCTCTACTGAGGTCATCGAGCATTGTACCGAGGTCCTCCATGGTCTCAGCCATGACTACTATGTCGTCGGCAAACCGAAGGTGAGTGATGTACTCGCCGTTTATGTTAATGTCTAGCCCCTTCCAGTCCAGAACCTTGAAGACATCCTCCAATGCAGCAGTGAACAGTTTCGGAGAGATCACATCTCCCTGTCTCACACCTCGCTGCAGAAGGATAGGTTTCGAGGCTTGGTCCTGTAATCGGACTGACATAGTGGCGTTTTCATACAAAGACTTTAACACTTCGATGTACCGATAGTCAATCTGGCACCGTTGAAGAGACTGTAGTACCGCCCAAGTCTCGATCGAATCGAAGGCTTTCTCGTAGTCCACAAACGCTAAACAAAGAGGCAAGTTATACTCTTCGGTCTTCTGTATAACCTGCCGCAGCGTATGTATGTGGTCTACGGTGCTAAAGCCTTTTCGGAAACCGGCTTGTTCGGGAGGCTGGAAGTCGTCAAACCTGCGCGAAAGACGGTTCGTAATGACTCTCGAAAACAGCTTGTAGACATGGCTCAGAAGTGAGATGGGCCTATAATTCTTCAGTAGAGCATTATCGCCCTTTTTGAAGAAGAGTACCACCACACCTCTGCTCCATGCCTGTGGCGTTCTTCCCTCGAGAATGACGGAATCAAACAGCTTCTGAAGGGCCTTATGGATCGGTTTTCCACCCGCCTTCAGGAGTTCGGCCGTAATTCCGTCATCACCCGGTGCCTTGTTTATTTTGAGCTGCTTCAGAGCCATCCTAATCTCGTACAGGCTGACGTCCGGGATATCTTCGGTATAGTGTCGGGTCAACACACACACACTTCTATTACCGTATTATTCAGATTTTTATGGTATTCAAACACTACACAAGTTGCGTTTTTTAAACTTCACAACAAAAAGCACCCATTGATTTGCACAAGAAAGGTAGGATACGATATATTTCTTTATACAACGAACATAAGAAGTTTTCAAACAGAAATCTCGTTCAGAAATCTTGTTTAAAAGTATTTTAGAATCGCGGCACTACTTCCTGTACACAGTAAGCTCAAAATGCAATGTGTGCCTCATGCTTGGTTCACTGGGTTCACATATTATGCTGGCAGCAGTGTATTTCAGGACTTATATAATATGTACGGATTGTACGGTCGGGTATTACTGCAACGGAATATTGAATAGGTTTTCGTATCGCACTAGTAATATATATGCGAAAGTTTTTGAGTGTATATGTTTTTAACGCTGGCTACTGGCTACTTATCACGGTGAAAAAGATAGAAAGAAAGAAAAGAAAGAAAAAGATTTTATTCTTGCGCTCCATTTGACGCACACACTACAATACTTATACATAATACTTTACAATTCCATGACAAATTAGTAAAGTTAAAGTTAAATTGACAACTGACAACACTGGACATAAACAATACATGATCTGTGGTTATTACGGTACATCATTGGTTTTTTGTTCTACATTATCTGAGTACATTATAGTCTGTGATTTACAGTTAGTCAAATCAAAACAAAAACAATAATAAAAATAAAACGTAGTGATTATAATTATTATCTTTGAATAAAAAATGCTAGGTAATTAGGTATTATAAATACTACTGTGATCTTTGTGCGTCGCACAGATACAGCCCTGTGACATACAAACGGACTGATAGATGGACGGACAGACGATGTAATAGTAGTAGGGTTTCGTTTGCACCCTTAGGGTAGAAGCCAACAAAAATAAAGAATACACTCAACGACTACACAGCCCGTAGACGCCTCATAACAGGCGACTGATGTCTGCAACACATCTATGAAATTTCACTAATGTAGGTCGCCACTATTCGCCACTTGAAATCGTCAAATCAGTTTCGACCACTTACATGAGCCGTCAAAACTGCCGCGTTAGTGATTAGCTAATAGCCGTCTTGGTAGTGCCAATATGATTGCAGTACCCCGCCTCAGCTAGTGGCAGAATTTATTGTACGCATTATATTCAATTAGGCGTCTATTGGGCTTTATGGTCGTTGAATATACTACATTTCTCTAAGAATACTCCTACAATGTTTATAAACCTTCTAGACTTGCAAGACGTACGCAACATTTTATATTTATAAAATATATTTATGAACAAGCTCGTACAGAGGAAAATACTCGAGTGAGTCTATTCGGGCAATAAACTGTCAAGGTATTGAAGCGTATATTATGTTCGTTACACGACTCTCTGCTCTGCGAGAGCGTATGGGGAAAAATATAGAATGAACATTCCTGAATACAACGTGTAACAGAATAAACATAAGTCCCGAAAGAAGTTTCTTCAGTATCACTACGAGAATCAATCGGTATAGTTTTTATATCATGTAATATTTTTTGAGGGGCTTGTAGCGAAGTAAGGACTGCGCGGAATTTATGATCTGAAAGGTCAAGCTGCACTTGCCACGGTCAGTCTGTGGATGGGTGACCGTTTCGTTACACATCGAGACCCCTCGATGCCTCGGAGAGCACGTTAAGCTGTCGGTCCCGGTTGTCATACGAATATATGTAGCAGTCGTTACGGGTAGTCGGAAGCCTGAAAATCTGACAACTGGTCTAACCTCCGAATGTCAGTATTACCCAGTAACTGGGTTGCGGAGGTCTGATGGTAGTCGCTCCGTTTAAAATCCTGATGTTCAGCCGAATCTGGTTAGAATGGGAGCCGACTTCAACATAAAACAACGCAAATACTACAAACTTCAATAGAGCTTTTTTTATAGTATAGGATGGCGAAACGAGCTAAAGCTTGAAACGAGCTACCTGATGGTAAGCGGTTACCTTTGCCCATAACAACTGCAGTTGCCTTAATGGTACCTCAAGTCGGTTCGTCAAACCGTGACATGAAGATGGAAAGTCTCATGTGATAGTAATTTCACAGGTACCCGTACCCTTCACGCCGAAACAGCAATGCAAGCATCACTGTTTAGTGGTAGAAGTAAGTACGGTGGTAGTACTTCCCCGGACGAGCTCCTTCAGAAAGAGCTCTACTACTACTAAAAGGCTCTGAGAAAGAAGAAAAAAATAATGTAAATCAACATAGCTGGGTAAAATTGTGGGTGTCCAACATTGTTATCGATTATTGATTTGTGATTCAATACACACTCGTTTAAAAAAAGGTAAGTAAGTAGTACAATATTTCATTTTAAAATTTGAATCATGAATAATTCTGCGAACAAAAAATAAGGCTTGAATATACCTATAACACACTGAAAAACATCAATGCTTTACGCATCGGCCGATAGAATTATTCATTACAACACAATTACATTATTATTTTGACAATAACATATTGAATAAACGATTCGTCGTCTCTTGTTAATATTTTATTAGGTTTTTTAAAGCAAAACAACAATTGTAAAAGCTGAGTTACTAATTCTAAACATAAACAGACCTTACGAACAAGCAATAGGTTCTAAAATTCCATGCATTCAATTTAAAGGTGAATGAACCTGATAAGGGGCTGTTCATTTATTACGTAAGAAGATTTTAACCACTTTGCCCGCTCACCACATTGTAAGAAAAAATAAGAAGGGGGTACATATCCCCCTCCCTCTTCAATCTTACGTAAGATCGGTATCTTCCCCCTCCCTCTTCAATCTTACGTAAGATCGGTATCTACCAAAATTACACAGTGAAAGTAGGAAAAATATAAAAGTACCTAAGTTGATTTTTTGTTTCCGCTGCCGCAAAGCGCGCCTTTGTGAGACCGCACGCGTTTTGAAATAATAATTTTAACTTACTTTTAAGATCTTACGTAAGAAGTATACTTCTTTATAGGATCCCTCCTTCCCCATGTAAGAAAAAATAAGACTTGTTTGGATCCCCTCCCCCCAAATCGTCTTACGTAATAAATGGACGGCCCCTTAAATAAATGTAAGACACCAAAATATTTTCCGTGTCGAATAAAATAACACTAACAACATACGTCTATGACATTTGACAGCAATGGAGGGTCAACTTGTGTTTGGTAAATACCATCGCCATTTACGGGTTGACAGAAATATCAGGGTTGACTTGTGGACAATTATCGAAGATGTGGGTGGAAATAATATTATTACTGGGCCGTGTAGTTCAGAGCCAAGTTTTCAAAATAGTAGCAACATTATTATATTTTAGTTAGTCAGTATGTTGGTTTTAGGGCTTCTAATACAGGTATTAAAATTTGAATCTTTTTATTTCAGACTGTAAGTCCATTTGGTTAGTATACAAACAACTTAGAACAACTTAGGTATTGCTGTAGTGAATACTCTCTGATCTCGGATCTCTCTCTGATCGGGATCTCTCCGCATTGGCATTGGCCGCGGCGTGGCGGACAAGCGCGCAACGACTCATTAGAAGTTTTGCTTCAAACACTACGATTCCAAATGATATTCTATTTTTAAACGCTTCTTTGTCTATATTTAATAATAAAATAGACTTGATGGCAGCTCACTCCATGTGTCAAATTTCTTTTTAAATATATTATTATTACATGACGCCTGCGGGATCTCAATTAGATTTTTAAAATAAAAATGAAAAAATAAGCAAATGTTTGAAATAAATTTTCGGAGGGCGAAAATAGCCCAATTTCAATGCAGTAGGTTTTTAAATTAACTTTCACAGAGCAACTCATCATTTGCAAATAAAGTTATTTGTGAAAATATTTGAATGGGACATAGGAGACTTAATTTAACAGATGGCTCAACGAATTCATTAATTCGTAAATTTTATAAATATTACGCGAATAGGATGGCGAAACTATTTAAAAATGTTAAGCGGTTACCTTTGCCCATAACAACAGCAATACAACCTAGACTACAAATTACAATCACATGAGACTTTCCATCTTCATGTCTCAGTTTGGCGAACCGACCTGCGGTACCATTTAGGCAACAACCTAGGTGGTATTGCAGTTGTTATAGGCAAAGGCTTAACATCAGGTGGGCATTTAGCTCGTTTCGCCATCCTATACTATAAAAAAAGACTGTTGCCCAAATTGTACTGCAAATCGCATCCACTAAACCGAGACCTAAAGATGAATAGTCGCGTGGTAGGGATGCTGGTGAAATTACAGTCACATCACTACCCTTTGCACCGGAACACAGCAATGCAAGCATCACTGTAACACCGCGGCAGAAGTAGCTGGTGGTGGTAGTACAGTCGACTGCATGACAGTGGTAACACTTCAATTCGAAAACCACCCTTACTGCTTACGAAATAAAGATGCTGCTAATGTCAAAGTGTTACCACCGACGTGCGGTCGACCGTACTTCCCCGGACGAGCTTTTTCACCAAAGAACTACGCTAAGAGGTTTACTACTAGGTACTTTCGCATGCTTTTAGATTTTGCGTGTTCACATTGTCAAATTGTGACGTCAAATTTGAAAAGTAATTTATTCAGTTTGCTTCATATTTACTTAATTTCCTTTTTGCACTAACTTGTTCAAATTAAAAACCAGTCACCAACGTTAAATTTTAACAAATTGCCAACAAAAGTAATTTCCAAGTTGCCTTGGAAAATGCAACGCTGAAACACAATATAAACTTATTATAAAAAATTAACTGAAAATGTTTGCGTAAAGTATCCCTTCAACTAAGTAAGTAATAGGGTGTTACTTAGCTATTACGGGGACAACTTTGTACAAGCTTCGTACGAAATTAAGTGAAGGTCGTTTACTGTTTTAGACAATATTCGTTAATAGGCAGGTAGGTAGTTACTTTTTTTTTTTTTTTTTTTTTTTTTTTTTTTTTTTTTTTTTTTTTTTCCTTTTTTTTTTTTAAACATACATTATTATGACAAAAGCAAACCAAAAACCACGGGGGTTTGTCCGGAATGCCGTTATTCTGCAGACAACTTATTAAACTAAATACATAAATATGTGCAATAAATTAACAAACAATGTATTCGGCGAGCGACTGCCTGTTACCTGCGTGCAAAAAACATCGGTTCCTTACGAGTCACGACTCACGACACGACAAGCATCTACAGGTTGTTTATAAAGTGCGTTTTTAACTTGCGTTTGATATTTGACTTATTAATACTTTGTACAAAAGAAGGGTTAAGTTTATTCCGTAAACGAGGAATAATATACAGGGTGGTTCTTTCACCGTAAGAATTAATAGCGCCAACCGTAGTTAGTTCATTTAAAACAGATACAGAAAAAAAAAATATCATAAGTCCTTGGCACGAGGTGCAAATATAGAGGACGCAATAAAATTATATCGCTTTAAATAGCTGTCCGCGAGGCTATGAATAGCGGAGTTGTTTGCTAATGTTTTCTTCGTAGATATTTTTAAGGTTTTCATGTTATTTTGAGAACACTTATCACATTGTTTGTTGCCCGGGATTTTTTTAAGTACTAGTGAGTACTATGGTACCGTTTCGTGGCAATTTTCGTCGCAAATTTGCTTACTATAAAATCAAATGGTAGGTAGCACGTACACTTCAACAAATATTTCGCATTGAGTTTTGTGGGTTGGTATAAAACATATTGGCAGGTTTTACCTATTATTTAACAGTGAGTGGGGTTCTGGGTTCGATTCCCGGGTCGAGTAGTTTTATTGTGTTTTTTCATTGGTAAATTATCAGTCGGAGCCCGGAGTCTGAATTTGTGGCCGGTTCATGGCAATAGGCTCGCCCCCTATTACATTTGAGACCCCCTATTATACATGAGACTTATAATTCGTGAAATGTGGGTGTACTATACATCTCTGCCTACTCCTTCGGGGAATACAGGCGTGATGGCTATATGTATTATTAAACACTAAAGCTAACTTTGTTATACGATTTATATGTAATTGACGACGTCTGTAGTCTAGTGGTTCGAGTGTCGGACCGCTGATCGCGAGGTCGTGGGTTCGATTTCCACAGGACACAAATATTTATGTGCTGAACATAGTAAATGTGTGAAAGTAGTTTAACCGGATTACATAGCGTATAATTATTTAAATTGGTATACGCAATGTAATTCGGTTAAACTTGTTTTATTATAATGTGTAGTGATCGCGAAAACCCATGAAATTATTAGATAAACATAAGTGTTTGTGTTGATTTGAGTGTTTCTTATGTATTATAATTAATTAATTATGTATTAACAAAAAAAAAGTATGTAAGTATTACATCCAATGTCTAGTACATACCCATAGTATATACAAGCCCTGCTTAGTTTTGGACTAGGTTGTGTGTCTAAAAAATTCCCATTTTTTTAAGCTATTGCATAGCTTCTATCGCGGGCCTGAGCGTGGAGACCGAATCCAGAAATTCCGTAACAAAAATAACCTAACACCCCCCACTCCGACCGGCACAGCGGTGATACTTTTTAGTTTTGCCATCTATCGATGAATAGCAGAACTTTTAATGCCTTTTTGAAATATCACGCTTGTCTCTTTAGTTCTGCAAATCGCCTCTAGGTGGCATTGGTTGTATCGGCGTTACTGCGCTTAAGCTATTGCATAGCTTCTATCGCGGGCCTTGAGTGTGGAGACCGAATCCAGAAATTCCGTAACGAAAATAACCTAACACCCCCCACTACGACCGGCACAGCGGTGATACTTTTTAGTTTTGCCATCTATCGATGAATAGCAGAACTTTTAATGACTTTTTGAAATATCACGCTTGTCTCTTTAGTTCTGCAAATCGCCTCTAGGTGGCATTGGTTGTATCGGCGTTACTGCGCATGCGTAATCCTCCTCTTCGCCCCGCAATCTGGTGACTCATGCCTGCTTAGAGTTTCGGCGTTAGGGCACCTCCTCTTTGTATTTACATAAAGAATGCTACGCAATAGCTTTAGCGCGGCAGTCTCCGAGTGCCACACGTCTTTTTTTTTAAATTTAAATTCCACTCAAGCTAATTAAACGCATACTGTGTCGGTTATTTTACTAATCTGCTCCAAACCCAATTAAATTCACACAAAATTAAATAATTTCCCCAACGGTGTCGTTATAAAGGCTTCTTTACCATAGCTGGGAAATTCACCCTGAATTTGTAATTTCTATTAGGTTACCCCGAGACACGTGACTTCGTCTGAAGCCATTATCTAAATTGCATCTACCCGCCGCGCCGTTCCTCTGGGTCAGCGATGTAACCGAAGAAACAGGGATGCCATAGTATACTTTAACATAACAACATAACATAACATCACGCCTGTATTTCCACGAAGGGGTAGGCAGAGGTGTAATAGTACACTCACAGTGGTCACAAGCGTGACTTCTGAGCGTGTGGTCCTGGGTTCGATTCCCGGGTCGGGCAAAGTGTTATTGGGTTTTTCCATTAAGAAATTCTCAGTAGCAGCCCGGAGTATGGATTTGTGCCCGGTTAATGGCAATAGGCTCGCCCCCTACTAAATGGGACTATAACATAACTGGCGAAATGTGGGTGTACTATACACCTCTGCCTACTCCTTCGGGTAAATACAGGCGTGATGTTACGTTATGTTGTTGTTGTTATGTTATGGTGTTTGTACACGGCTCGGGTAACATGCACATGTTGAGGTACTTGCGCAGTTTATATCACAGAGTATACCAGAGAGTAAGCTTCATACAACCGCGCTATGATAGGTACACTACTACAAGCATAAGACGCGTGTGTGCGTGAGCACTGGCGGCCTCGTCGCGTACGCAGTGAAACCGGTTTATACCGGCTCAGCCAGTGCTCAAGCTAAGGGCGTACATCTAGCACGTCGTCTTTGTTTTCGTTTCACGTTTTGATTTTATGAGTAAAGAATAATAGTGTTTTAATTTAAAAAAGTGTAAATATGGTTTACTGTACTGTGTGTATGAACAATAATAGAACGAATAAAAACATATCATTTTTTAATCATCCCAAAGACTCCAATAGGTAAGTAGCGACTTGGTTATAATTTATTATTTTTAATTTGGTAGATAGATACCTCTTACATACATAACCTAATTCCTACCTCAATTTCGAAAGAAAACTTAACATGGTGGTGAATAAAACGTTTTGGTATTGAATGTAAATGGTTGTGATTTTTTTTTAGTAAGTTGCACATACTATGTATGTGCACCTATCTCGTAAATGGTGCGATCAAGACCAAAATTAACGACTATACGAGTATTTTTTTTCTATTAATACCAGATGATATTGGTGTTTATGATTCGAATTACGTAGGTAATACCTAGGTACCTACCTATTAGTGATTGAATAACTATATATATTATTTTTATAACACATACATAGTAAAAAATATAAGCAACGTGCTGCGAACAATCATAGTGAAGCCAAAAAAACTATGCTCCTTCGTGTACAACCACAGATAATATTATACTCCTGATCCTGAAGGATATTTACTTTCGCGATGCTTACTAGACGATGCAGCGACATGTGTACTGAGAGGGGAGAGCACGGTTAGAGGTGTATGTGTGCGTGAGCGCTGATTGTACACGAAGGGCATAGTTTTTTTTAGCTTCACTAGATTGTTCGCAACACTTCGTCTATATTTTTACCCGACTGCGCCAGAAGGAGGGTTATATTTTTAAACGACTTCAAAAGGTTGCAATTCAACCGTTTTTTTTATTTTATTTTTATGTTTTTTACCTCAGAACTCCGTCATTTATAAACCGATTTCAAAAATTATTTTTATTTGAATGATTGGTCCCATTTTTATGAAAATCTGGTTTCGCATACTCATTTAATTTATCGTTGTACAGGTAGGTACAGTCAGAAATATTTCATAATAAAAAGCTGATAAACGTTTTGTTAATTTCATTTCATCCACGTGTGCCAACCCTACCAAAATAGGTATAAATTTTGCACGTTCTTTAGAAGCTTACTCTCTGGTATACTCTGTGGTTTATATCGTGTAAACAATTGTATTAATAATTGCGCTGTTGCAGAGCCTATGTACCGTATTAACGCACGCGTGTCTCCCGCGCATGTAACCCCCACTACATGCTCCAGTTACATGCCCCGTGCACAAGCACCATTATTTGATAATATTTTACTTTACTTTAAGCGGTGATAGGCTAGTGGTTGAACGCTTGCCTTCGATGCGAGTTCGATCCCGGCCCGCACCTCTGACTTTTCGGATTCATGTGCGGATCAGAATTTGATTATCACTTGCTTTAACGGTGAAAGAAAACATCGTGAGGAAACCTGCACACCTGAGAGTGCTCCATACAGTTCTTGATGGTGTGTGTAGTCCGCCAACCCGCACTAGGCCAGCGTGGTGGACTAAAGCCTTAACCTTCTCATACTGAGAAGAGGCCCGTGCCCAGCAGTGGGACAGTAATGGGCTGATTATGTTATGTTATGTTTACTTTACTTTGTTACAGATTTTCTCGAACACTTAGTTGTTGTGTTAAAAACAGAAAATCGATTCAAGATAATGTGCTTTAAATTTATTAAGTTTCTTTTGGTCGTAAAAGTTTCCATTTATCGGTTTGAAAGATATTTTTGTAGTCGAAAACTTTTGGCTAGTTTAAAAGAAATAAAGTTAAAGAGACATTAACTGAGAGAGATAGTTTACTCCATATTCTAGATTTACTCCACTATCGTACAACTTCTAACTTCTCACATTAGAATGCAAATTGATCGCTTGACCCAACGGGTCACGAAAACCCTTTCCTTTCTGAAATACCGGATGACTTTTTTACTGTCTGAAAAAAAAACAGGTTGTAATCGTTTAAAGCCGGTACAGACCAAAAGCGGGTCATTAACAGCACAGGTTAAAGACGGGCCCGCGCAGGTTGTAATACAAGTAATGATAATATTATGAAAAACCGCCCAAGAGCATGTCGGGCCATGCTCAGTATTATAGGGTTCCTTAAGTAGGTCTAATTACAAACGAATCACATCGAATATTAATCATTGCTATTTTAGATTTTGCAAACAGCGCCACCTAGCGCTGAATTTAAGAAGTGTGTCTTATATTCATATGACAAACTTCGTAAATTTAGCGCTAGGTGGCGCTGTTACTTTGTGTTATCAATATAACACAAAGTTTCTTTTTGTGATTTTTTTAAATAGAAAGTAACTAAAGGAGCATTATTTGCTAAGATCATTTTTATCTAAGGTCAATGACCTATGAACTAGGACGTCTCAAGTATTTTTCAGTTTTCTCACTATAACTCAAAAAATTATAATCACATTATACTCGAAATAATTTTAAAAGACAGTTTTTATAAAAGTCTATCAACGTGGAAGATTACAAGTTTCTACATTGCAAAATTTGGAAATGCAGGACACATTGTAAGCCACTTTGGTGGGCTATATTTCGCAGATGGTACACCTGATAAAAAAGTTATGTATTAAACATTACCTTCATTTTAGTAAACCTATTCAATGATACCCCACAGGAGGGGGTGCAGCGAAAAAAAATTTTCAACCCCATTTCACATGTATGGGCGCCACCCCTAAAAAACGTTACCAACATTTTTTTATTCTTTTAAAATTGAGATCTATATCTAAACCATTTTTTAACAAAATTTCATTTACTTATGTTTATAACTGTAGAAGTTATTAAGCTGTAAAGGATTAGGACAGACGGACAGACGGACAGACGGATAGACGGACAGACGGACAGACGGACGGACTTGACGGAACTATAAGGGTTCCTTGTAGGACTACGGAACCCTAAAAAGGCATGGGTAATAAAAACAAGTTTGTAGGATAATAGATCTATAAAAAAACTAAATATCTGCTATTACATTGAAGTGAATATTGAACTATATCTACGGGACTTGTCGCGCATAATAAAATCAAAACATAACAAACATTTTGACTATTTATTTATTTATTTGTAATTGGTACCTTCGCAGCTTACAATATTTTATTAAAATCATTATGCCTTTTACGAAGCACACAACTAATTAAAATCACAAACCTATGCAGACAGCCTCTTGGGCATTTATACAATACCTAGTTAATATTGGTAGAGTGAGTGTGTGTGTACTGTAAGAGTGTGAAAAATGTGTGCGGTGAGGTGATGGGTAGTGAGGTATACGTGAGAGTCGTGTAGTTTCGGGCACTAAGCGGACTAACCTCGACGTTTCGGCCAAGTTGCATTAAATATAGTTCATCATCATCATCATCCACATTTCAGCCGAAAGACGTCCACTGCTGGACATAGGCCTCCCCCAAGCATCGCCACAACGACCGATCCTGTGCCTTCCGCATCCAGCGGATTCCCGTGACCTTCACCAGGTCGTCGGTCCACCTTATGGGGGGCCTACCCACGCTGCGCCTTCCAGTACGCGGTCGCCACTCCAGAACTTTACTGCCCCATCGGCCATCCGTTCTGCGAGCAATGTGCCCCGCCCACTGCCACTTATGTTTGGCAATTCTTCGGGCTATGTCGGTTACTTTCGTTCTCCTGCGAATCTCCTCTCTCGACTTTGAGCCTTCTTATCAGGCCCATTGTGAGCGACCACGTTTCAGTACCGTAAGTAATTACTGGCAACACACACTGGTCAAAGACTTTGGTCTTGAGACACTGCGGTATTTTGGACGAGAAGATATTGCGTAGCTTCCCGAACGCTGCCCAACCGAGTCGGATTCGACGATTGACCTCTTTCTCGAAGTTGGACTTACCTAGCTGGACAGTTTGTCCTAGTATACATAATCGTCAACAACTTCGAGTGTAGATTCTCCGATGTTTACGGGAATGGGTGCTATATTGGAATTCGACATAACCTTTAAGTATGAGTGTAATTCGCGAAAGTTTAAAAACTTCTATTGAAGTAAATTCCCAAAGTCGAAATGTATTGAACCTCTGGTTTTTTTGGGTTCCGTACCCGAAGGGTGCCTGATGGCACCCTATTTTTCTCACTACGCTGTCCGTCCGTCTGTCTGTTACAGGACTGTATCTTTTGAACGGTGATAGGTAGCCGGTTGAAATTTTCTCAGAATATGTGTTGCTATGACTCCTATCACGACAAATACTAAAAATAGAACAAAGTGTAATACCAAAGGGGTCCCCATACAAGAAACCTCGAAAATTATTAAACTATTTTTTTTGTTCCTATTCTATCTTCAAAACGGTAATAAATACCAACTTCAAACTTGGTCTGATTATAGTGCATACTATGTTGTTTAGTAACAAATAATAACAATAAGGTAAACATTGACACATGTCATCACATGTGGCGATACCTGCGTAAGAAAGAGATGCAAAAATTCATATTTCGCTCACGGTGCGTTGACGTCTTTTGATGAACTCTCGTGAATAAAATCAGTTTCTATGAGGTATGGACGCTTGTGGCAATAGACAGGGAGAAGTGGAAGGAGAGTAGGGAGGCCTTTGCCCTGCAGTGGGACACTTCAGGCTTACAATAATAATAATAATGAGGTATCAGGTCGAATGGTGAAATGGAACACTTACTGTGTGAGTCCGACTCGTACCTGGCTGGTTTTATTTTTATCAATTATTATTAGATTATTTTTTTCATAGATCTATTATATCTGACTAATCACGCATTTTTTTTCCGGACCGTAAAAGGTCATCCAGTCGTATGAGTTGCGAGACTTAAATAAATTATTTCTTTCTTTCTTTTCTTGTAAGTTAGTAAATTCTGTAATACGGGTAGGTAGGCATGTAAATAGGATCATATCTTCGCATGAACTATTCCATAGTTTTGGGATGAAATTCACAAGTTGGCCCGAAACGTGTTTTACTTGGTAATGCGGAAAAAGGGTTCGACTGTGAAAAAGAATTGTAATGCGAGAGTGTGTCATGTAACATACATGATCATTCAACTAAAAGGGTACGTAGAAATATTGAAATGGCGTATTCGATTTTTGCACTTTCGACCCTCAAATGTGCGGTGGTGTGTGGTTTCAGGTATTGTTTGCTACATTTTATATTAGCCGACTTTTGTTATAAATAATAATTAATTGTGAATCTGATTACTGGGACGAATAAAAAAGGCGGACGGAATCTCGCTACGAAAAGATTGAAGCACTTAATTTTTTCCTAAAACCACTATAATATCGACTACATTTTAACACGACAGATATATATTGTTATTTTATTTGTGACACTACGACAATGACTACCGTCACACGAGATTTGTTGCGTCATCGCGGCTTTATGCTATGTGTGTGAATGTGTGCGTGCCATCGAGCCGTCTTACTATGGATGCTTCACTTATTGTTTAGCGAGATTCTGGCTGCTTTTTTTATCCGTCCACGTCTGATTACTATTCTTTATGTGACACTGATTTATAATTACCTGATTTTCCTGAGTATGTATGGATGTAAATTACCTGAAAAGAGATGAATTTATTATTTTATTATTTTTATCGTGGTTGTCGTAAAAATCAAAGCCCATACGTAGATTTAAGAGCAAAGAACTTCTTGAAAACAACCACCAAACGTGATTATTGTGACAACTTTTTAAGTGAAGTTTCTATCGTTGCGCGCTCGGTCGTCGGGAAGTAAAGCTAGAAAAAACATAACGTCAGCATCACTGTTCTCTGTAACTTCCCCCTGCATAAGCATGCAGCTATACTACTGTCACAAACAAACACACACAGCTCTGCACTTGCTTGCTAAGCGGGCGTCACCGCGTCTTCCAAGAATCCACCCCTTTTCAACCGACTTAATAAAAAGGTGGGGGTTCTCAATTCGATTATATATGTTTTTTTTGTACGTTTATTACGCAATTACTTCATCAAAATGTGGACTGATTTTAACAGTTCTTTTTTTCTTTGAATGGTTATGTTCTCGAGGTGGTCCCATATAAATTTGGTCAAGATCTGATGATGGTCTTCGGAGATAATGAAGGGAACTTTTCAATGGATAACAGAAAATCTCCCACAATTGCAGAAATTGCTTAGCTATGTATTATTGTTTGTATATGTATTGTTTATGTAACTCAAAATACCAGTAAAAACCAATTTCAGAAACACATAAATAATTTGTGTAAAACAGTTTAGGAAGTTGGTGCCAATTTTTTTTCTTAAATCAAACCAAATTAAAGGCACGTACTTCCTAAACTATTTTACACAAATTATTTTATTATTTTTGAAGTCGGTTTTTTTTCTTGATCCTTGATTTGAGGAGTATTAATGATGATGGTCTTTTCTACTTAACTCGTGAATATTTTAATAAAAGTACCTACGATTACTAAGGAACCTCTCGAACGATTATTATTATTTAGCTGGTAGATTATTGCTTAGCCGGTTGGCTATAATGATTATGGCAGGTAGAGGACCACGCCAACGGTAATCACCAAATAAACGTAGGATTGATATTATTCCCATATTTACCGTGTAAAAGAAAAATCTAAATAGGAAAAGTTACTTAACGTAAACATTATCTTATAAAACATTCATTCGTTCATTATGTCTGTATTTTTTCCGACGCCACGATAAAGCATTTTAAAACTTATTTCTACAGGAGCTGGGCTTAAACTTCCTTGACGTCTATACGTAGGTGATGCACAATTATAATATTTGCACGACTGAAATGTCGAATGTAGTGATACCCAATTTTATCTTTAGACGAACTCAATGTTACCGTTCTTGCAAATAAATATATCATTCATTCATTCATTCGTTCATTTATTAATTCATTCATTCATTCAATCATTCATTCATTCATTTTATATCACACTATTATCATAAATGCGAAAGTTTGTGAGTGGGTATATATTTATTTATTTATTTAAAGTTTGAAAGATTTACAGTCAAACAGAATCTATACAGGATCACAGGTTAAGTCAACCTAGATCCTTTAAGAGGTTTTAGTTTTCATCATTCCTATCTGATTTGACTATGAAACACCCCACCCCAAACCTAACCCATATTGAGATATTGGATTTTGATTATTTTTTAAATAAAATTAAGATTTTTTGTATAATTGTCCTTTTTTTCGAATTTTATGCCTCGAATTTATAATGTTTTTGCTATTTTTGTGTAGTAAATCAGTTTTTTTATTACTCTCAACACAAAAAAAGGTAACTGAACCAATAGGATAGTAGTCAACGAAAATAAACAAATTTATATAAACATTTTTTTCTTTTAAGAATATTTCAAAAAAAGTCTGACAGTTATGCTGCAGATGTACTAAATAAAATCTACGTGTAATATGTATAATGCTGAAAATAGGTAATCCTGTGCCATTTACAAATCTTCACAGGTAGATTATATAGGTAGTACAATCAAGAGGGTAGTAATTTGTTTAAGCGTACAGGTTACAAAGTGTGCATCAATTGAAATCAGGCAATACCAGTACTGGTTTCAAATCAACCTTGCTGGTTTACAACCATGAGACAGTGGTTTGTCTCCAAATTTTGTTTGACGACGGCTGTCAGCGACCAACTTCCCACCAAGGTCACCTTGGTGGGGAGGCTGGTTGCTCATCGTATAGCACACGCTTAAAACAAAATTTGGTGACAATCCACCGCCGTCTACATGGTTGGAAACTAGCAAGGTCACCTTAGTGGGGAGGCTGGTTTATCACCGTGTAGCAGCCGTTTAACCGTTGAAAGTATTTTAAATGCAACTTACGAACGAAACCCTAAACATATTTCTAAAATATGCCTGGTAGTTATACTTATAAATGTAAAATGTTCATTCATGTTGAAATTTCCATTGTAGGCTTTCAAGCGCCCACGCAAATAGTAGCACTCACAATTTTAATAAATTGTTACTAAATTAATATTTCCGAGAACTTTCAGTAGAAATTGTAATATTTTAAATGTGTGTATGAAAGAACGGAACAATTTGACTTTTTCTTTTATGGATGGCGAATTCTATTCTGACATGGAACCAGTAATTATAATGAAGGTAGTGATATGGCGCAGTGGCGCAGCAATTGCAAAAAGAATCATACAAGCCAAAACAACTACGAATATTTAGAGTAAGACTATGGTTTTCTTACTAGATTTCTAAGTATTTTGATGAATTTTTCCTTCAACAACCTATTTAGCGAAAATTAAGCAAAATCATACACATTGAGATTTTAATAGTTTTGAAAACGAAAAACATATCTCAATGTCAATATGAACAACAATTTTGTATTTCCCCAAAATCGGAATTAGTAACATCCCTGTAACTTAAAGAAATCTTCATTTTTTTGCGTTCAATTGAATAATTTTTATTCTTTGAATTTAAAAATTGAAATTATTACCAACCAACTCAAAAAAGTAAACATTAATTTCTTCAAGTAATCATCATCCTCCTACCCTTATCCCAATTTATTTGGGGTCGGCGCAGCATGTATTTTTCTTCCATACATCTCTATCAGCCGTCATCTCCGTGTTCACTTTCTTTCTATTCATATCATCTTTCACACAATCCATCCATGTTTTCTGCCTCTTTTCTTATAGCCATCAACATTCATAAAGTAATGTAGTAAAAATTCTTGCACTTTTTTTCCAGAACACTATCAATCGATTATATTATTGATATAGTTTTTTTTTAGTTTCCCAGCGTATATAAATGACTAAGCGGAAATTGTGCACAATCAGAGGAAAACAGGTATTTGTTACTGTTAGATTAAATTCTCCCAAGACCACCTGTACGTGTTGGTCCTTTTCCCCGCGTTTCTTTTTTTTTTTTTTTTTTTTTTATGATTTATAGATCTGCTCTTGACCACAATCTAGACAGCTTTGTCAGGATGTGGTCGACGATGGAGCGAGCAAACCTATTAGGTGCCGATTCACTCCAGCTTTAAAGGCGTTAGGGTTATAAGTGCCCGGAAATACAGATGCCGGCAGTGAATTCCACAACTTGGCTGTGCGCATTATGAAAGAGTTCTCAAAGCGCTTGGTCCTGATAGTAGGGATTTCCACCAAATGTGGATGATATCCTGCAGTGCGGCGTGTAGTCCGATGAAAGAAAGGAGATGGCGGAATAAGCTCATGGAGCTCTTGCGCACACTCTCCAAAGTACAGCCTGTAGAACACCGACAAACAAGCAACTGTGCGTCTATGGGCTAAGCTTTGTAGCTTAGATTTTGCTAACAGTTCATCACCAATTAACCTCTCAGCTCTGCGTTGAATCGAGTCAAGAGCCGCAAGCTGGTATTTGGCGGAGCCATCCCACAAGTGACTGCAATACTCCATACAAAATAACGGAAATTGCCTGTGATTTTCGAAATGATTGAACAAGGAAAATACGGATATGTAGCAATTTGTAGGCACTTATCGATACCTCAAGCGTAAAAGAGAAGTTACATTTTGGTAATAGTGATAATTGAGATGGTACGAACAACATTATACATGTTGAAATGTTAATGGCTTCTTTTCCGAAAAGGGTTCATTGTGCTCATCATAATAAATAACTAGCGGCCCGTCCCGGCTTCGCACGGGTTGACATGAAAATATAGCCTATGTTCATCATCATCATCATCATTTCAGCCGAAAGACGTCCACTGCTGGACATAGGCCTCCCCCAAACATCGCCACAACGACCGGTCCTGTGCCTTCCGCATCCAGCGGATTCCCGCGACCTTCACCAGGTCGTCGGTCCACCTTGTGGGGGGCCTACCCACGCTGCGTCTTCCAGTACGCGGTCGCCACTCCAGAACTTTACTGCCCCATCGGCCATCCGTTCTGCGAGCAATGTGCCCCGCCCACTGCCACTTAAGTTTGGCAATTCTTCGGGCTATGTCGGTTACTTTCGTTCTCCTGCGAATCTCCTCATTTCTGATTCGATCACGCAGGGACACTCCGAGCATAGCCCTCTCCATTGCCCTTTGAGTGACTTTGAGCCTTCTTATCAGGCCCATTGTGAGCGACCACGTTTCAGTACCGTAAGTAATTACTGGCAACACACACTGGTCAAAGACTTTCGTCTTGAGACACTGCGGTATTTTGGACGAGAAGATATTGCGTAGCTTCCCGAACGCTGCCCAACCGAGTCGGATTCGACGATTGACCTCTTTCTCGAAGTTGGACTTACCTAGCTGGACAGTTTGTCCTAGGTATACATAATCGTCAACAACTTCGAGTGTAGATTCTCCGATGTTTACGGGAATGGGTGCTATATGGGAATTCGACATAACCTTTGTCTTGTCCATATTCATTTTAAGACCCACTCTATCAGAAGCTCTACTGAGGTCATCGAGCATTGTACTGAGGTCCTCCATGGTCTCAGCCATGACTACTATGTCGTCGGCAAACCGAAGGTGAGTGATGTACTCGCCGTTTATGTTAATGCCTAGCCCCTTCCAGTCCAGAACCTTGAAGACATCCTCCAATGCAGCAGTGAACAGCCTATGTTACTCAGGGTGAATGTAGCTTGTTGCTCCAATGGCGAAAAAATGTTTGAAATCGGCTTAGTAGTTTTTGAGTTTATTCATTACAAACATACACACAAAAATACAAATCTTTCTTCTTTATAATGTAGACTTTGACTATGGGACCAAACATGAAGTCGCGAAAAAAATATCTGGTGGTCCCTACATTTTATCGATTTAAGTAAATACAAATGCAGGGACCAACAGATTTTTTTTCGCAATTTCGGGATTGTTCCCATAGTAAAAGTTGGTCATAATGATGAGTACAATGACCCCTTTTCGGAAAAGAAGTGATTAAAATTTAGCATGAGACTTTCCATCTTCATGTCTCAGTATGGCGAACCGACTTGCGGTACCATTTAGGTAACAGCCTAGGTGGTATTGCAGTTGTTATGGGCAAAGGTAGCCGCTTAACATCAGGTGGGCGTTTAGCTCGTATCGCCATCCTATACTATAAAAAAAAAGAAAAAAAAAGCATGTATTATTGTGATACAGGCTAAGTAAAATAAGTTCAAGACACATAACCAGTCCATAATTGTCTCACTTCTGGGCACGGTCCTCTTCTCAGAATAAAAAGGATTCAGGCATCGACCATACACTCCATAGACGCCCCATAACAGGCGACCGATGTCTGTCAACACATCTGTGTAATAGGACTGATGTAACTATGTCGCCACTATATAAAAATAAGCAGTGACAGCCAAGAGGTTAACTGTTTTGCAACCGTGATTTTTTTCGGCGGGTGGAGTCCCTTACGGGATTCTCCGCCACCCGCCCAGGTAAGCAGTTAGGGTACCTATTTTGGGTACCGATCTGCGAAAGTCCATTCGAAAAAAAAAAAAAACAAGTGGTTAAACGCTTGCCTTCCATGCAGGAGGGTGTGAGTTCCATCCCAG
Organism: Asteroscopus sphinx; assembly: GCA_949699075.1. Classification (NCBI taxonomy): domain Eukaryota; kingdom Metazoa; phylum Arthropoda; class Insecta; order Lepidoptera; family Noctuidae; genus Asteroscopus; species Asteroscopus sphinx. The sequence continues at coordinate 27,900,400 of OX453012.1, forward strand.
CCTGCACCTCTGACTTTTTGGATTCATGTGCGGATTTATATTCGATTACGGTGAAGGAAAACATCTTTAGGAAACCTGCACACCAGCGAGTGTTCCATACAATTCTCAATGGTATGTGTAGTCTGCCAACCCGCACTAGGCCAGCGTGCTGGACTAAGGCCTTAGCCTTCTCATACTGAGAAGAGGCCCGTGCCCAGCAGTGGGACAGTAATGGGCTGATTATGTTATATTACGCTAACAAAATATGTACCTAGTCTTAGCTCTGACTACGTAGGTATTTTGTTAGAAACTTTGTACCAAGCTTAGTTACTCTACAATCACAGACCAGTAAGCCTCAAGACGCCACTTACACAAAGTTTAGCATGAGAACACATTCGTTAAATGTTGGCGGGGACCGGGGGGCGGACGGCGCTTTATGATTGGGTCGGCTCAAATGTTCGGTGATATGATTGGTGCCGCTCTCTGACGGAGTGACGTCCCGATTGGTGGCTGGGCGTCAATGCTACTGCATATACTTTATGACCGGGTATCTGGCTAATAGGCGTCTAGAGGCTTTCTGGTCTGTGTTTACAATAAATATTATATTTCATTCGATCAGGTCTGGCAGCCAAGCTTTACTTTATAAAAACTAAAACAAAAATCATTAATATCAGCCTCGCAGATTATAAGGTATTCTAAGAAATTCTTTCTCAAATTTCATAAATCCAATCTAGAATCTGTGATAATCTTTGAAAAATACTAAGAAAACAGACATCAAAGTGAGTGAAATATCTTAAAAACTGTCCTTAAAATGACATCTGCTTTGTTTAACGTCAAAAGAAAACACAGTTTTTGAAGTCGACGAACAGTTTGAATAAGTTTATAAAACTTTTAATAAGCATATCGTTTTACGAAGGAGAAAAATTATTTGTATAATGAAATTATTTCGATAATTATCCATAGCCATGGGCAGCAGCGTTCTCTGAGTATTTAACCAACCAACTGCGATCGCCAACCCGCCTGCCAAGCGTGGCGATTATGGCATATCCCCTCTTAATTGGGGGAGGCCTATGTCCAGCAGTGGACGTCTTTAGGCTGAAATGATGATCCATAGCCATCACTAGTGACAGAATCAATTAGGGGAATTGAGTGAAGCCTGAGGGCTCATTAACATTGTTGTTTTAGCACTACAAATACTAAAATAAAAATATTGAAATTTGTTATTTTGAAAACTGAGCTTGGCAGGTAATGGACGTAGATGAAGCGAAAGAGGTGTGTCAGGATCATATCAGGTGGAAATCCTATAGTCTCTGCCTACCCCAATGGGAAACAGGTGTGATAATCTTCTTAGTTCCATGGGTTGTATAGATGGAGAGCCATACCAAATATACTGTTATTAAGTAGTGCTGTAAATTTGATAGGAAAATTCAATAAATTGGCTCCTGTGTTGTTAATTTGTAGTTTTTCTGAGTAACATAATAGACCACACGACTGGCGCAGTGTCTGAGCTGCTAAGGGTCGTGGGTTCGATTCCCGCATGGCAAAAAACATGTGTGTGATCCACAAATAGTTGTTCGGGGTCTGGGTGTTTGTAAACGCACCCGAATTCCTAGTGTGGGGCAATTTTTTAAAATAAAAATATATACAAGCTGTATATACAATAACTGAAAATCTCTTAACGTGTAGCAGCCAAGTGGCGCCCCCATCAGTAAAAAAAATATTACTCGCTGAATACATCATTTATCGAAAATTCGTTTTTAAAAATTGAAGTACAGGTACTGTAGTTTAATCAGAAACTCTGTAAATTATACTTCGCTGTAGTTTTAGATAGAAAAAGTGCGAAAAACGGCCATTTTTTTTTTTTTTTTATCTTTTTTTTTTTTTTTTTTTAATAAATATCTTCGGGACATTTTTACACAGCACCATCTAGTCCCAAACTAAGCAGAGCTTGTGATATGGGTACTAGACAATGGATATAATACTTATATACTTTTTTTTTTTTGTAAATACATACTTATAATACATCAGAAACACCCAGACCAACACAAACACTTATGTTCATCACACAAATATTTGTGTCCTGTGGGAATCGAACCCACGACCTCGTGATCAGAAGTCCGACACTCGAACCACTAAACCACAGAGGTCGTCAATCTACAACTACAGCGAACTATATTTTACAGAGTTAATAGTTTCTGATTAATTGATTTGTTTTGTCGAGTTATGCAAACATATCGTATCGAGCAGCAGAATTTTATTTTCGCGGTTTCAGGGTTGGTCCCATAGTAAAAGTTATTCATAATGAGTATAATGAGCCCTTAAGAGGCCTTTAGTTTTTGTTTATACACCCTCTATAACAAGCCAGCCGCATTTTGATACAAAACGCTTTACTGTTTTCTGAAATGGTTGCAGTGACAAAAACCTGTTGATAAAACCTGTTAGTCAATACAATTAATAACATTATTAATGTAAGTATAAAAATTCTCAAAAGTTTGCTGCATTTGTAGGAACAACCTGTATCAACACAAATACTACCCTCCACCACTTTGTTTTTAAAGATGGCTCGCGCAGTCACCGGTGTTCGCTCCTTCATAATGTAGCTAAATATTATCTGGATCTACCCTCATTGTACTTATTTAATATCCTACCTTGTTAACTATATTTTTTTTTTACCTGTTTGCATAGTCGATGATACTGATGTACGGTAAAACTCTAATGAGTTTATGTTTACATCTTTAGAATCTTTTTGTTATGTTTACCACTGAACAAATAAATAAATAAATAATAATTATATTCTTTGAAAAGAGATTTCTAATATAGCACAGAATGAAAGGTAGGCACTAAATTCTCAGCCCACGTCCTAAGAAACAGTCCGTAAAGACCAAATAATATCGTCACGATTTAATTTCCTCTCTATCTTAAGAAAAACCCTTCTCTCGTCCCTCGTTCGTCGAAGCCAGAAATACATTAATTGAATACCGGTCCTTGCCGAATTCCTGACATTAAAGGTACCGCCATTTATCGAATCAAGGTTTGAAATAGAATCGTCACTAGAGAGATTAATAGTCAATACTATTAATAATTTCAGTTTCAACAAGTGATTTGGATTTACTGGCTGAAATAAAATACATAATCTAATCTTACTATCTTCGTCTAATCCTATTATCTTACTAATCAAGAGCGTCGCTAGGGGAGATTTTAATAGTAAAGTAGTCGAAAATTTCACAAAAAACCCAAAAAGATTGTATTTTATCTATCATCTTGTACCTCCTGGCTGGCTGCTGGCGACTCCCTTGCTACTAATCCATAATCCATACCACAGATATAGATATATATTGTAACGGTTGTAATCACAATTTTACTTGCGATTCATGCGTGGCAACTTTCGGACAAACCAAGCCTCCCATGTTGACGTCATTTTTTTTTTAAATAATTTTAATCAAATTTACTTTACAGCTTTTGTTTCTGCAGTTAGAAACAGCGCAATAAGGCACGCGCGCCCCGCCCACTTTTCCATTATATCTATCTATTTCTGTGCTCCATAGTGCAAAAGTAACTCTCTGTCTGTTTGTAACCTTTTCATGACTAAACCTCGGAACCAATCGTAATGAAATTTGGTAAATGTATAGTCTGGGACCTGGAGAAGTACATAGGCTACATTTTATCCCGGTAAGGTAAACGATTTCCGAGGTATGCACGATAACATCTTTATTTATTTATTTATAATTGTGTACACACAATAACATATGAAAGGACAGTATTTAAAGTATTTAGTACAAAGGTACAGATACCGGCACGAGTCGTGAGCACAAGCTTCACCTGCGCAGAAGTTTATTTATAGATCTGTTTGGTGGAATGACAGGAGCGCGGGGTGCCAACGCCGAACATTGCATTTACGCGATTGGTCGACAGTCGATGCTCGTCATCTATTGGACAATTAGGTGTCATTCGGCTACCGTACACTTTCGGTTCAACTTTATTGACTCACATTTTCGAATTTAAAACAGTTTATTTTTCTTTTGTTTTAATTCATTTATATTTAGATTTTTGAGTGTTGTGTCATGTTTTGAATTAAAAATTGTTTTTTTTTTCTTCTTCATCTTCCTTTATTTATTACAAGATTGTATTTAACTTGCAATGTATGTACGTATGTAAATATATTTGTTAGAGTGGAATATTGCAACTCAATTTTGAATCAGATATCTTCAACCTATTGAGCTGAAATTTTGTACAATATGGGTATCAAATGAAAGGACTTGCTGAGAATACGAATGCGAGTTAAAAAACCTGTCCAGCGATAACTAAATGGTAAAAAATAAATTATAAGTCAAAAAAAAATCTGTTTCTGTTGTCTGTGTGTAAAAAAAAAGTCCCAAAATCATAATATGGGTGAAATTCGAGAAAGTTTGTATTTTCTATAACTACCCATAATCCTTATAAAACACTAACGGTGAAATTTAATGAACAAAGATACTAAATAATTTTGGTAGAAAGTGTACATGCGCGAACTTGCCCCCACTACTGTCCATCTGTGCTCACGACTCATGCCGGCTACTATACTGCTTATTTCAAAGAAATTTCTACCAGCAGACCTGCGAGAGGAGAAATTAGTAAGAAATGTAGGGAACAATATTTCAGTGATAAACCAATTACACGCGTGCGAAGCAGCCAGCAGAAGCTAGTATTGTAAATGTGAAAGTTTGTGAAATTGTTTTTTTGTTTTTGTTTGGAAGTCTGTTACTCAATCACGCGTAAACCGTTGAATGGATTTATATGAAACTCAGCAAAAAGGTAGCTTGGAACTTGGAGAAGTACCTTTTTTTTTTTTGTTTTCGAGTGGAAATCCTCATGGATACCCTCCGTCTGGGGAGGGCGGAGGGTTATGTCGGACTCTTACCGACTAAAACCACACGGTGGCCATCCTCTGCACAAAATAGAGGAGCTCCGGGAACTCCAGTGGACCGCGCTTGGAACTTGGAGAAGTACCTAGGTAACTTTTTATCCTGGGAAATACAGTTTCCAAGGGATTCGCGATAATCGACATCCACGTGGGCAAAACCGCGGTAGGCCTCTAATTTTCAGTACTAGTTTGAACCATTTGGAACTATCCAACTAGATCCTCACGTTTCATAAGTGCCTGTAAGTAAGTAGGTCAGTTTGAAATAAAAACAATTTGAATTTCATCTTTTTCAGAATTCTTAAAATGTTTTTTTGTTTCTAAACCTTAATTTCAAAATGTAAATGTAATAAACTAGACTACATCTTAAAAATTAAAACCTTTCCGAATCAAAGAACCAAATTAAAACACGGAATTTCTAATAAAAACCTAAATGGAAGCTCCCACGCAAATAGATTAAAAATGTCTTCATGTCGCTACCAGGGCGTGACTCCATTAAAGTGGAAATATTTTCCTAATAAATTGGCCCTTCAAAGTCCCAATAGATTTATGAACGACAATCGCCCTTCGCCCTTCGGGGAAATTAGCTTCGACCCATATTTTAGAAGCTAAGTGATGATTTGGAAAGCGGGTGTTCACGAGAAATTGATAGAAACGTTATTTTCGGTTATTTTTATGACTTTCATGTTAAGTGATAAAGGTTTGGGTAATAAAAAAAGACGGGGCCACTCTGTTCCTTGTATTAGGTTATATAACTCCTCTGTGTCGTTAGGTGACTAATAGATTATGTCAGTTATGGATAGGGTTGCCAGCTATACTGTTAAAAACTGTATTAAACTTTATTTATGAAGAAGTTGAGACCTTTCTAAAATAACCCTATAATAAGATTAATATAATCTTCAGAAAGTTAGTGGAAGATGTTTTGCAACCCAGCACCTTCCGATCCCAAGACGAAGTCGCAGGGCTAACGCAGCTCAATACAAACATAATGAAATGCACATACACACACACCCCCACACACAAAACACATACCCACACACCCATAACACATCCCAACTTACCCATCAATGACACGCATTACACTTTTCCCATTCTTGCAAAATAAATAAAACGTCATTCATTCACTCATATTGGCATACAGTAACCAACTAAACACATTTTGTATTGTTTCCTTTATTTTTCTTTATTTCTTATAATTTGTATGTCCTGTAGGCTGTACTTGTATTTAATTTAGACCTTTACTTGGAAAAGTGGAACTCTCTAAAACAAGCAAGCATTTGCTTATAAGATGGTTCCCAACGCTGTAATGAAATAGTTTTACATGTTGATAAAATATACATTTTATTTATTTATTTCGAACCATAATTTATTTATTTATTTATTGCATAAGGTTCGCCCACAGCATACATATTAACACTATTACCAGATAATACAGTACAGTATTGTCCTTATACGTATGCCAATTACGGGTAAACACAACATTGGCTAAACAAGACGACTTAAAGTAAATTAATAATTAATACTCCTAAAAATCCAAAAACACAATTTTTTATTTTATTTTATATACTTCTACAAACTACTTAAATTTAGGGCGATTTATTTTTTATTTTTTTTTATTTTTATAATGGGTACTTTTGTTGGTTTACATAAATAAAATAAATAAATATCTTTGGGACATTTTTACACAGCACCATCTAGTCCCAAACTAAGCAGAGCTTGTGGTATGGGTACTAGACAATGGATATAATACTTATATACTTTTTTTTTGTAAATACATACTTATAATACATAAGCAACACACCCAGCTTAACACAAACACTTATGTTCATCACACAAATATTTGTTTGGGCATATAGACAAGATGAATGAGAGAATATTGACGGAAAATGTATACAAAGCGAGTGTGGATGGAAGAGTTGGAGGTGGAATACCTCAGCGAACGTATCGCAACCAAATCGCTGACGTTCTCAAGATTGGCCGGGGTAAGAGTACTCTAAGCTGACGAGCATGTATGACGAGGTCAATAAACGTAGATGTAGCAAAAGAGGTGTGTCAAGATCGTAGCAGGTGAAAATAGATAGTTTCTGCCTACCCCAATGGGGAAAAATGTGATAATATGCATAAGACTGTTTGCCGTCTAATAAAAATAAAGTACACAAAATACAATTTTATTCATTTATTTATTTATTTATGACAATCTGGGTACAAAAGCGGTCTTAACGACATAGGCGTTCTCTACCAGTCAACCTTAGGGTAACGCAGAGACAAAGAATAAGGTAGATGTACCAGTAAGGGGTGCTGGCCAGAAAACCTCCACGTGTGTCTGACGGCTGCTTGTCCTTCTGAACACGTCTAGAGGGAACGGCAGTTGTTAGGCCGGTGCACCCTGGGCACGGGCAATAAGTCTCCTTTGGACCGGGGGACCTTATTGCCTGTGGCGAATATTCTGGCACGGGAGGGGCCTGATGTGGGCCAATGGGAAGTTGCTCCGCGTGTCCCTCTGATGTCAGCAGAGGGCACAGTGGAGGAGCAGGGGCGGGCCTGGTGTGCACTCACCCTGCCACTGGGCAGGCAGCGGGGGGACTGTCCTTCCCTGCCCCCGTCGGTCTCGTAAACCCAGGAGTGCCTGCTGAGTAGTGTTCTCGCGCCTCTTGGGACCGAGGGTCTTGGCTTTACCGCCCGGACCGCGAGGAAGAAAACCTCTATAAAAAATTACGGGAGGTAGGGCCTGCGAGCAGCAGACTCGGGGTAGTCTGCTGCCCGACCAGTAGCTGGCTTAGCTGGCACAGCTGGCGTAGTTGGCGCAGCTGGTAAAGGCCCATGAGGTGAGGTGGCGTGCAGTGTTCCGTGTGCGCCACAGAGGAGGGTGCGGCCATCGGTAGGCCGCACGGGGAGAAGGGGCTCGCCTGCTTGTGGCGGGCCGGGACCTGTCGGGGGTGGTTGTGTGAATACTCACGGGTTCCCACGCCCCCGGCTAAGGTAGTTGAAGGAACACCGTGGTGGTTTTAGTCGGTAAGAGTCCGACACTGTCTCCGCCTACCCCGGGCGGAGTGCGTCCATGAGGATTTCCCCACGGAAAAAAAAAAAAAAAAAAAAAAAGATGTACCAGTAAAGTAGTAAAATAAGTTTAGTACTACGGACTTATAATTACACACAATAAAAATAAATAAATACATATATACATTATACATGGAATAAAATATACAAATTATACATACCTACATATATGTATAACTACATCTCTGGTGTCCAAACCCATTAATGAAACCTGATTGAAAAAATTAATGTTCATGGTTTAAAATAAATAAACGATTCGTAGTCATCTAAGAAAAATAAACGTACATGAAAATACAATCCTATGTATTTTCCAAAATACTGTTTATTTTTCCTTCTTCGACTTAATATACTTTATTTCTTATACAAAAAGTTTGCAACACTAGTTAAGGGGCAGCACACGCCTGCATGCTAATAACCTCTTATCGTAATCTCAATTTTGCTGAGCCAGGTTATTACAGCATTACCCCTTAAGATTGTTCGACATAATCCTTCTTACGCTTTTGGAAAAGGATGGGGTCAAGAGGATGAGACACCCTTTTAAGGATCACCGCATTTATAATTTTCAATTAACGATGGCGTGATGAACGGAAATGACCGACATAGCCCGAAGAATAGCCAAACTTAAGTGGCAGTGGGCGGGGCACATTGCTCACAGAACGGATGGCCGATGGGGCAGTAAAGTTCTGGAGTGGCAACCGCGTATTGAAACGCGCAACGTGGGTAGGACCCCCACAAGGTGGCCCGACGACCTGGTGAAGGTTGCAGGTATCCGCTGGATGCAGAAAGCGCAGGACCAGTTTTTGTGGCGATGCTTGGGGGAGGCCTATGTCCAGCAGTGGACGTCTTTCGGCTGAAATGATGATGATGATGAAAGATGACGTCAAGTTTTCATCGAATTAAATTAGTTAGGTCCTAGATTTGTTTATTATGTTCAAAAGACCAGCTGCATTAATCTTATACGCTTATAATAACAGCCCTAAATTTGTATATATCCTGATATAGTACAACTATATTATTGCCTTTTATAATTTTATTATGTACTAGACTTTGCCCGCATACTGAAATAAAATATAACCTATGTTACTTCTGAATAAAATAGCTTTGTAATGGTGAAAGACTTAATAATTTCTTAGGTTTTCGCGATCACTAGACATTATAATAAAACAAAGTTTAACAGGATTAAATCGCGTATGTTATTTTAATTGGTTTTCCTGGCGTTTCAAACAAACAGACTAATAGGTGGTAGCTGCCAACCATCTTCTCTATTAAAATTAGGATTTTTTTTAATTTCAATAGCCTCACGGAGCATTCTAGGTACATATTGGTTTTTTTTCGCCAGAACTTATGGTTTATCAAATCGAAGAAAATGGTTGGGTTTGTCTAGGGCATGTTCACACACTTAACATATTAAGATATAGAAGTTATCTTAGTGTGAGGAATGCTAAAAAGACAGAATTTTTTTGTTACTATAAACCTCACGACCGCGACCGTGGAAAGAAGCGATCTTTAAAGAAACCCATATTCAATAGACGTCAATAGAATATTATTATGACATAAATTTATAAATACACTATCTACATTCCCGTACTTTATTTGATCCCCTAACAATTCAATTATTACAATACAAAAACCCCGAAGGCAGGCTTCTGACTGAGACATCACACAGTATTTCCCCAAAACCGCTATTTTTGTACCGACTTATTCATGAACGTATTTGTATAATTAATAGGTGGGTGTTAGTCTGTAAGCTTATTAGTTGTAATTGCATTATTGAGGTGAAAACAATTTACGTTGAAGATAAATGTATTATATTCGTATCTTACACAAAATATGTAACAATATTTGCTAAAGTTGGGCAGCGTTTGAGAAGCTACACAGTATCTTCTCATCCAAAATACTGCAGTGTCTCAAGATGAAAATCTTTGACCAGTGTGTGCTGCCAGTAATTACTTACGACACTGAAACGTGATCGCTCACAATGGGCCTGATAAGAAGACTCGAACTCACTCAAAGCGCAATGAAGAAGCTAATCTCGGAGTGTCTCTGCTGCGTGAGCGCTGATTTGAACATGGAGGAGCACAGTTTTGTTGGCTTCACTATGATTGTTCACAGTACTTCTTCTATGTTTTTTACTATGTCTGTGTTCTAATGGAAAAATCCACAAGACCTTAACGACAAGAAAACAACAACACATTCAAATATCCTTCATTCTATTCCATTATTCTTCAGATCTAAAAACTGTTTAACGATCAAACTTTTTTCTTTTCACAAACCAAAACCGAAAACCTATTTCCCAAACCAACTAAGGACAACATTATTACAGAACTTAATATAGTTAAATAAATAAACAGTTGTTGCGGGAGGTAACATACGGAGACCTTTTTATCTCCTACCCTCATTCGATGGGACTATCACATACAATAGGTGATCAAACGAACTTACCTGTGATGTTCGATCATTATTATACGAAGGGCTTCGTTCGAAGATATATGTATTAACCATAAAGGTATTATACTGACGTAATAGAGGCACTGTCACCTCATTATCACGTCACCGAAAGCAAAATGAGTATGTGTGCGAAATTGACACGTGTAGGAGTGATTTTTAGTGATGTGACATGGACGTTTCCGCATTATCGATATAGTTCAACCGGCCTTACTTTTAAGGAGTGGTGGTATTTTAAAACTGCTAAGCTATTAAGTAACTATTGTTTTAAAATTACAGATATTTGAAACATAATTTTATTTGTTTTAAAAGATTGAGTTACGCAATTAAGGGCTATATTATAATTACATTATTAATGTCACGAAGGTAAGGAATACATAAGTAAAAAATAAAAAAATCAATTAATCATCATTTCAGCCGTAAGACGTCCACTGCTGGACACAGACCTTTTTTTTTTTTCCGTGGGGAAATCCTCATGGACGCACTCCGCCCGGGGTAGGCGAAGCCAGTGTTGGACTCTTACCGACTAAAACCACCACGGTGTTCCTTCAACTACCTTAGCCGGGGGCGTGGGAACCCGTGAGTATTCACACAACCACCCCCGACAGGTCCCGGCCCAACACAAGCAGGCGAGCCCCTTCTCACCGTGCGGCCTAACGTTGGCCGCACCCTTCTCAGTGGCGCACACGGAACACTGCACGCCACCTCACCTCATGGGCCTTTACCAGCTGCGCCAACTACGCCGGCTGTGCCAGCTACGCCAGCTGCTGGTCGGGCAGCAGACTACCCCGAGTCTGCTGCTCACAGGCCCTACCTCCCGTAATTTTTTATAGAGGTTTTCTTCCTCGCGGTCCGGGCGGTGAAGCCAAGACCCTCGGTCCCAAGAGGCGCGAGAACACTACTCAGCAGGCACTCCTGGGATTACGAGACCGACGGGGGCAGGGAAGGACAGTCCCCCCGCTGCCTGCCCAGTGGCAGGGTGAGTGCTCACCGGGCCCGCCACTGCTCCTCCGCAGTGCCCTCTGCTTTCTCAGAGGGACACGAGGAGCAACTTCCCATTGGCCCACATCGGGCCCCTCCCGTGCCAGAATATTCGCCACAGGAAATAAGGTCCCCCGGTCCAAAGGAGACTTATTGCCCGTGCCCAGGGTGCACCGGCCCAACAACTGCCGTTCCCTCTAGACGTGTCCAGAAGGACAAGCAGCTGTCAGACACACGTGGAGGTTTCCTGGCCAGCACCCCGCTGGACACAGGCCTCCCCCAAGCATATATTGGCCATATATGCCATAATCACCACGCTTGGCAGGCGGGTTGGCGATCGCAGTTGGTTGGTTGCACTCCACTTCACTCCACCTCCACTTCCACCTCCACTTCCACTCCACTTTCATTCATCCATCTATCCATCCATCCATCCATCCATCCATACTTACAAACTTTCACATTTATAATATTAGTAGGAAGTAGGATAGGATAGGATTTTTGGAACTAAAAATTTTGACTTTCTGTCTCCATAATAATTTGTCATCTTCGGTTGAACTAGTTTTTTATCTCTAACTCTTCTTGTATTATATTTATTTTTAACTTTTACTTTATACTCGTCACTTCGTAGACTTACCACTTTGAATATTTACCATTATTAAAGTAAAGATCTTTATAAGAAACAAACACCGACCCGAACAAATTCCGTAGGTATGGATCGTTGGTGATTTCACTAAAAGATACAGTTATCCTTAAAATATCTACTGCAAACCCTGTAGTTTTTTCGAGGCTTTCAGTTTTTTTTATTTTTTTTTTTATTGTATATGATGGCGAAACGATCTAAAAGCCCACCATATGTTAAGCGGTTACCTTTGCCAATAACAACTGCAATACCATCTAGGCTGTTACCTAAATGGTACCGCAAGTCGGTTCGCCAAACTGTGACATGAAAATGGAAAGTCTCATGTGATTGTAATTACACCGGCACCACACAGCAATGCAAGCATCACTATTTGGCGGAGAATAGTAGATACGGTGCTTATTCGTTTTAACATTTGTGCCCATCCATTTTTCTTTAATAACAGCATTTACAGGAAATCAGGAAATCAGAAAGAAGCCAACAGAAGGATCCGTCTGGGCTGGGCAGCATTTGGCAAACTTCGCCGAGTCTTCTCGTCGCCTATACCGCAAAGTTTGAAGACAAAAGTCTTCAACCAGTGCGTCCTGCCTATCATGACTTACGGTGCCGAGACGTGGACACTGACAGTTGGGCTAATCCACAAGTTTAAAGTCGCTCAGCGAGCTATGGAGCGAGCTATGCTTGGAGTTTCTTTGAAGGATAAAATCCGAAACGTGATTATCCGGAGAAGAACCGGAGTGACCGACATAGCTTGTAGAATCAGTAAGCTGAAGTGGCAGTGGGCTGGCCATGTCTGTCGAAGGACCGATGGCCGCTGGAGCAGACGAGTCCTTGAGTGGAGACCGCGAATCGGCAAACGCAGCGTAGGGCGCCCCCCTGCCAGGTGGACCGACGACCTAAAGAACGTGGCTGGGGGGGACTGGATGCGGAAGGCAGAGGACCGAGCGTTGTGGCGCAACTTGGGAGAGGCCTATGTCCAGCAGTGGACTGCGATAGGCTGAGTTGATTGACAGGAAATCTGGAAGTTATGAAGTTAGCCGGTCAATATTTTACAGCATTTTTAGCCCGGCCGCACATTGTCATAAAATAGCACCGTATTTACATTTTAATATGTCAAAAGCAGACATACGATTCGAAAAATTCTGTCAGTCTGCGGGGCTGGTACTAAAATTAACTGTATAAATGTAAAATAAGCATTATGAAAGTAGTATTGTCCTGCAGATACTTACCTGTGAAACGTCTCTTTGCCATAGACGTACAACATACTATTATAACATCGTAAAAGTACAACCATGGTATAGGTTCCGGTGCGTCAGATTTTTTCTGTGATCAATGAATGAATCATTATGATTTCCTTCCAATGTGCGGCCGGACTAAATCAACCTTTCAATACTTTCAACCGACTTCAAAAAAAAGAGGAGGTTCTCAATTCGATTGTATTTTTTTTAAAGCAGTAACGGACACTAACTTGTGACATGTATGGTGCTAGGTAGTACAAAAAATATATAATTGAAACTATCGACATATCGATATATTTTGAGCAATCCATATGCGAAACGGTTTCATTTTCACGTACACAATATTTTTTTATCTAACACATAATTATTTAAAATAACATATTATGTAGAAAATAGGGTACTTACTGCATGTTATTAATGTATTACTAAATAATTTTAAGAATAACTTCTATGAAAATAAGCATTATTAAAGTAGTATTGTCCTGCAGATACTTACCTGTGAAACATCTCTTTCTTTAGGTTAATAATGTAAATTACACAGCAGTATAACACAGAATACTACACGAATACGATTATTGATATTAATTGGATAAAATACAGAACGATTGTGAAATAAATCATAAAATAATACGAGATTATATTTTGATGGGACGCTATGGGAGATTACAATTGTCAAAATCGGTTCTACTGACATTTTATTATGTCTCTTTCTAGCATATAGGTTTTTTCGTAAAGATCGGTATCTCAGTCGCACACTGTAGTGGTCTATTACGTCAGTATAGAAATGTCTTTGGTATTAACCATGCAGCTTTCTCGAGTTACTCGGCAACTGAACGCAATTTTCAGAGCTAAAACTAAACGTAAGTATAAGTACATTGTCTGTGTCCTTACGTCAACTGTCATTCTTTTTAGAGTCTTGTAAGGTATTCTCAATTTTACCGGGGGTGGGACGGGTAGGGTACATATATCTTCGAACGAAGCCCTTCGTATAATAATGATCGAACATCACAGGTAAGTTCGTTTGATCACCTATTATACTACAGGCTTCGTTCTCGATATATGTATTAACCATGCAGATGTTTAGAGAGATGGTAAACTTGAGATTAACCTTAAAATCATTATGGATTCCTATTGAATAAATATTTGTTATGGAATAAACATTTGTTATGGAATCAACATTGTTTTATTTAGAACCACTTAAATTCTTCTCTATGATTAAACATCTATAGAAATTCCAACGTTAATAATATTAGAAAGTAAAAATGTTAATGATCAGTCTTATTTGCTATAAGAACAGGAAAGTGTTTTCTACTCGTGGTACTTATGATGTTTGAGATCAACAGTGAAAAATTATTCAAAATTAAAATTATTCAAAATTATTTTTATTTATTCAGCACAGCATGGGCTAAATCCCCTGAATTAAAAATGGTTGGTCATAAACATTTTTGAAAATGTTTATGAGTTATTTATCAATTCAATTCAATTCAATTCAATATATTTATTTGCTATATATTTTTATGCTTTATTTATATATATATGCTATATCCAACCAGCACTCTTTCTGATTACATCTAATAAGTTCCTTTTGACTTAGCTTTGGACGTAGAGGCGACGCATGTAGCTATTATGTCCTGAAAAGCCACTCATATAAATATACCGCACACTGAGAGTACTTTAAATCCATTTACCAATGGTAGGAGCTATTATCATTATGTAGCTCATGTCGACACGAAGAAGAAGAAGAAGATGGTAGGAGCAGAAAACAGTTTTTATTATTATTATTTTTTTTTTTGATAATTAGAAATAGTTGTCATGCCCTCTATAGAGATATATATTGAATCATGTAATCACACAATTTGTGACTTGGCAGGGCAAATCAATTTTTATTTTATTTTTTATACACATTGTTAGTGATCATCGTAATCATACTATGTAATTAATGGCAATATTGGCTCAAACATCACTCAGTGTGAGCTATAATACTGTTATATATTTTAATTTGATAATTATTGTTAGTTCTACTTATAATAACTTTGTAAAATAAATACATTTTATTTTTATAGCGTTATTTTAGATATTTTAGTAAATAATAAAGTTTGTGCTCATTCAGCTGTGCTTAGTGGAAGCAAAAACCACCAGTGTTTTGACATACTACATCAAGACTTAATGCCATATTAGGAGTCCAGTTTTGTAAATACACTTAGAACTTTATTTGGATCCCATGTTGCTTGATATTTTGCCAACGCTGGTTTGGACTTATGTCCTTTAAAGGGTCTCTTTGTACAAGCATCCTCCCCAATTTTAGAGCCCTACAAAGATAGAGCTGACTTATGGTACCATAGGCAGCCCCAGAATAAAATGATTTTGTTAGAAAATATGTAATAAATGGTATAGATGGAAGTAAATATATCAAAACTGTAATGATACCAGGGTTCTGAAGGCCAGTGGAGCCTGACCATGATACCTGTAGCCTTTTAGTATTTTATAGGCATCTGGATATAGAAAACATAGTCGGGTTAGTTACACCATTTATAGGTCAAGAATGGCTGAACCGATTTTGATGAAATTTGGCATACAGAATGAACATAACCCGGATTAATGAATAGGCTACTTTTTATCCCGGGAAGATGAACAGTTCTGGAAGGGTGCACGATAAAAGATATTCACGTGGGTGAAGTGGCGAGCATAGACTAGTAAATAAATAAAATATTAAATTGAATGGACAAAAGGCAAAGAAATATTCTGTCCAAGACAGAATATTTCGATTTTGTCGCCAACAGGCATAGAAAATACATTCAGAATTAGTGCGGGATGCAAATAATCTATTTTAGGTTCTCCCAGTCCAGGTACAATTGAAATGTCACAATATTTAATACCCATTCTGTACTGATATTATTAGCCCAGCATTGCAGATCTAATTTTATTTCTGAATGTTAGTTTACTTTTACATTATTTATATTTATATTGCTTTCCTATTTTATTTTATTACATTGGAAAAATATGCCCGTTCTATAGATTAAAATGTAACCATATTTTATACCACATTTTATGAAAATAAAGATATAATAACATGTATGTAAAGAAGTTTTTGTTTTATTAAAATATTTCAATATGTAAATATTAATAAGAGAATGTAGCAAATAAAGGGACTAATTATGTAATTTTGTTTGTTTTTTGTTTGAACTATCATGACCTCTTGTGCAATAAAGAGGATAATAATAATTATTATTTTGACTTATGATGTTCTTAAAATTTGGTAGGTAACACCAACCATATGGTACCACAGTAGTGGTAGTGTGCCTAGGTGCCCCTGAGCAGGCTGTAACTATTATTCCAATTAACTTTGCTAGATCTCTTATAATACAACTTTTCAGGTCTAAGTACTTTTGGACAGACTTTTTAATGTTTAATACTTTGCCTGTAGACAATATTGCAATGTCATATTTCTTGTGTCAGACACAAAACTTTGAATTTAATTATCAAGACTGATGGTACTATTATGCTTTTATCAAAATAAATAACAAATCTCAAGCACTAAGAGAGCTAATGTTTCTTTAATATCCTCTAAACATGATGAATTACTAGATGCTTTACAAAGTAGGTCTTAGATGTGTCACCACAACTTTCATGATTATTAAGTACAGAGCCCAAGCTATAAGGGAGGGCAGTAAACTCATACAATTGAGACCTGTAACACAGGTTCATCTAGTAAAGGCTCGAGCCTCTATAACATATGTTAAGTGAATACTGATGTTAATATCCTTAATGTGCTGGAGAAATAAATGTTTTTATTATTAGTATTAATAAATATGATTTCTTCAAATAAATTATTTCCACGTAATCTCCCGAAGACAGTGGTAATGTTGCCATCCCATAGTCCCCCATCTTGAAATGAGATGTGTCTACAAATCATTACAAATGTATTCAGAGACAAGTTTAATATGAACCTTCTCGTAAACTGCCTCGTTGGTCTAGTGGTTGCAAGCGCGACTGCTGAGCGTGGGGTCCTGGGTTTGATTCCCGGGTCGGGCAAAGTGTTATTGGGTTTTTTCATTAGGAAATTCTCAGTAGCAGCCCGGAGTCTGAATTTGTGCCCGGTCAATGGCAATAGGCTCGCCCCCTATTACATGGGACTATAACATAACTGGCGAAATGTGGGTGTACTATACACCTCTGCCTTCCCCTTCGGGGAAATACAGGCGTGATGTTATGTTATGTTATGTTTTGGAATAAAAATATATGGCATGGCTTGCAAGGGGATATACACCCAATTTTATTATATTGCAGATAGCTATATATAGTATATCACTATCTTATTCAGCTGATTTTACTGAAGCAGGTACTGGCACAAAATTCTAATGAGCCTTCTATACAATGGTAATTAGGTAACCTTTGATATAGTTAAGTATGGACTTGTCTTTGCAAATTTAATTCCAGCAAGGTAAAAAGTCTGCTAGCCTTCTGGCATGACTTACTTCTATGTTCGAGCAGAAGTTTTCTTCTGGTAGGCTTTGGTTTTCTTGACCGTGGACTGATAATGCTGGCTGTGATGTTCCCGGGCCTGCATTGAGGACTGGGTGTCCATACCTAAACCGCAGTTAAGTTTCCCTTATGATTTGTTGTAAGTTTGACTGACCGCTTTATTGACACGTTTTCAAAACTTTGATCTTGTCACTAAGACTAGTTTCATAGATATACTACAGGGAAGTTGGTCCTTGATTTTGTTTGGACACAATTTAAATCCATAAATAAATAAATAAATATTCTTAGGACATTTTACACAGCACTATCTAGGCCCAAACTAAGCAGAGCTTGTACTGTGGGTACTAGACGATGGATATATCCATCAGGATCCTTCCAGCATCGCTAAGTACCTAGTGAGATCAACTTCAATCGGTTTACTATATCGTTACCAACAACAGTGATAATGCATTACTTACTATAGACAGTTTAAGTCTCTATTTATAGGACCACATTTTGGCTTATCTGGCATAAGATGTGGCTTATCTGCTTACAATACCTCATAACTTATTGTTGGTGCTGCTGAGGCAGGCTCAGGATCAACCGTTAGGGTGGAGATATTATTTTCCACTAACAGAGGTTTGGGTTCTTTTGGAACCCGATCTGGTCATCCTGGTGGTGGGCTGAAAAACAGATCGTACAAGTGATTGATAAAACTGCTTATTAAGGTCTCACGGACCTCACATAAGAGTAGAAGGATCTCGTGCGTATATCTCGTATAAGCCCCGAGACGAATGAGCACGTCAATGTATCTCGTACACAACCCGTGTCAACCGGTACAAAGGTTACGAAAAACCCTTGCGGCCTTACCTACTATAAAAGCTAGTAGCCGTACCGGTGTAATAGCAATCACAAGACAACGTATTATTACCTGGAACACTAAAAAAAGATGTCTATCACTTTTATTTTATGACGAATAATGTTCGTCTTTCCGACGACGATTTATATTTTGGTTGAAATATAGTTTTAACACTCAATTATTTAAATAAACACAGAGAAACACAGTAACAGTTGCCGCGCAAACGAAAAGAATGACAGTTGACGTAAGGACACAGACACTGTACTTATACTTACGTTTAGTTTTAGCTCTGAAAATTGCGTTCAGTTGCCGAGTAACTCGAGAAAGCTGCATGGTTAATACATATATCGAGAACGAAGCCTGTAGTATAAGGTAAACGATGGTGAAGTCGACAGTGTCCCAGTAGTCGTCAACTAGTATGAAAATGTGTATATCTTTTTCTACTGACTATCAAATTATCTGATTTTAATGGCAATACATTCACGGTAGCATATTACAAAATTAAAATAGCAACATTGAGATGAAAAAATGATGGCGTCGGAAATACGTTTGTTAAAAGTGTGCTCTAAATAAACATACAAAATTTATCAAGTTTAGCTACTAAACGTGGAACTCGGCTCGAAGTTTTTTATTTTGATTTATGCAACTTCAGTTCGCTTTACGGTAAGTTTGATTGTTTGATGAAATAATTAAGTACATTTATTAACGAAATAACCTATAACTTTACATAATTTAATTAAAAAAGTATTTTTATTTGTGTGTGACATGTATTGGTACCTAGAAAGTCCTACATGACCCAGAACTCGTCACTCTAAGTACTTTTATGACGATGACTGGGACACGATAGAAAAGTAGCATTAGAATTCGTCATCTTGTAGATATAACTATGTAATAAGCCACAAAATGAGAATGAAAGCTATTATCGGCACCGTTAAATAATTAATTACCTATTGCTTAAGAAATATTTAAGTTTTGGACTAGAAGTGATGACAAAACTGAGAGTTTTTCAAAAGGTGTTGTTAAGGGTATTGACGAGTTCTGGGTCGTGCAAGTTGTATGTCAATTTTTATATGGTTTCGGATAAGAAACCTTGTTGAACAATACACAAGAATCAGTTTCCTATGTGAAATAAATATTTTTAATCCCTTTTAAATTGTTTCTGCCATTCTGAATTCAACTTAGATTTCATGTTGGTAAAGTTGATATTCGTGTAAGTGACAATAACGTCAATTATTCGGTTGGATTGATAAATAAAATGAAAATTTTAGGCATTCACAAAGTCTAGATACACGACACGAGTGATAGAACCTTAAGAAAATAAACGCGTGTTTAGTGAACTAAAATAATTATAATAAATAAATATTTTTGGGACATTTTACACGGCACCATCTATCTAGTCCCAAACTAAGCAGATCTTGTAATATGGGTACTAGACAATGGATATAATACTTATATACTTTTTTTTTTGTAACTACATACTTATAATACATAAACACCCAGACCAACACATACACTTTTGTTGATCACACAAATATTTGTGTTCTGTGGGAATCGAACCCACGACCTCGTGATCATATCATATCGTATCATATCATATCGTAATTATATTTTATTTATCTGTATTAACACGTTACACTGTGGGGTTAGTGCTTGTACTAGGTACGTTTCTAGTAGCGCTCGCGAGGATGGCGCGTAAGGTAAAGCCTCTTCCTCGTGACTTATCGTACCTATCTGATTTATTCATTTATTAGGAATGAATAACGATGTTATATTTTCATTTAAGATTATAGTGATTGCATGAACATACCTTTTTTACAGAATACCATGAGTGAGAAAAAGTATAAGCAAGAGTATATGTTAAAAGCCATGGAGGCTGTATATCAAGGGGCCTCAACTTCAGCTGCAGCCAGAGAATTTAACGTGCCACGGACGACATTGATAGATAAAATTAAAGGCCGTAGTTCGATCGGCTGCTCTAAAGGACCAATCACTATTTTAACAAAAGAAGAAGAAGATCATCTAAAGAGTTGGTTAATTTTCATGGCAGATAGCGGATTCCCCGTTACTAAAGAACAGTTGTTGGATAGTGTTAGTTTACTAGTATAAAAACTTAAGCGCAATAACCCATTTACAAATAATGGACCAGGTCGACATTGGTTCGAGGCATTTATAAAGCGCCACCCTGACGTGGGTCAAAGGGTATCCCAAAATTTGACACAAGCACGTGCCTTAGTTACAGAAGATAATATACGTACTTGGTTTAAAGAAGTTGAGGACTATTTTGCAATGGACCATCTAGGGGCAGCTTCTAAAGACCCGCGTAGACTTTTTAACTGCGATGAGAGCGCTTTTTTTTTGTCTCCCACTGATAATAGAGTCTTGGCAAAACGTGGCTCCAAAAATGTTTATAATGTCATACCTAGTGGAGAAAAAGAGTGTCTAACAGTTCTCATAACAGCAAATGCAGCAGGTGAATTGGCACCGCCAATGGTGCTTTTTAAACTTAAGTCAATACCACATAAAATTTCCAAATCTGCACCAAATGAATGGGGATTAGGGCACTCTCAAAAAGGTTGGATGAGAGGGGAAGCCTTTTATGAATACATAACGAATGTTTTTTACCCTTGGGTCGAAAGAAGTGGTATCCCACTACCAATAATATTTTTTTTAGATGGCCATTGTTCGCATACAACGCTACCATTGAGCAATTTTTGCCGCGAAAAAAAAATTGTTCTCATTGCTCTCTACCCAAATGCCACACATATTCTCCAACCCATGGATGTAGCCGTGTTTAGACCATTAAAAATGATATGGAAAAAATGTATTTACGATTGGCGGAATGAACATAACTTTGCAAAACTCAAGAAAGAACATGTTTGTCCTTTATTAGAAAAGTCACTTAGGCAATTGAACCGAAACTCGATTATAAATGGGTTTCGCAAATGTGGGTTGTCACCATTCAACGCTAATAACGTTGATTACACTAAATGTGTAACAACACGAAAAAACAATATAGCTGGTTTAAAGTCATCGACCAATAAGTATGCTCATTTCAGTTTTTTCGAGTCTCAGATCAGTCCCACAAATCTCGAATCTTTCCGTGCCAACAAAAGTCCCACGTGGAAGGGAGAAAAATCGTTGGAAGGCTTATTCGCTGTCTGGAAATCTATGAAGAGTCAAACTCTTAACGAGGAGAACCCTCATAATAATACAGCTCTTGATAAAGATGGCGAAACACATGCTAATGAAACTGAACCGATTCCTCAACAGAGAAATTCTTCTCCTAATAAAAGATATCAAGGTAACTTTCAAGATAATTATAGTGAGTCATTTAAAGATTTTGGCAATTTTACGGGCTTAAGTGACATGATGGACTTTTCTCTGAACGATGTTTCTGAATTTAACTTGATTGACAATATAGAAAATGAAAACCAGGAAGTAAACGAAGAAAACGTCGAATTATATGAAGTCATCAATGGAACTCTTACTAAAATTGAGTGCAATCCAATAAAGTCTATAGGCACAGACATTCCGATGATTTTTGAGCCAATGCCTTCGAGTTCAAGATTCGACAAAGAATTACACAGTAAAACTGATAGTTCTGAAGAAAAACTTACGAGTCCGCTCAGTTTAACAGGGCAAGTAATTCGAACGATAGGTTCAAATCCTATTTATTTAACGGCTCGCCATAAAATATCCAGGAATTCTAAACTTACATCGACACAAGACTCTTCCATGTTATTAGCTTGCAAGGATATTAAAACCCAAGATGATACTATCATGGAAACCGAAGACCAATCTTCAGTCATAGCAGAACCAAAATCAACGCCACCTCTTAGTACTGAACACGTTTATTTAACATGTCCGGATATAATGTCGCCAATGCCATGTGACGATATCACTTTAGCTGTACCTAAAGTAATGTCAACCCAAAACTCTTCTATGTTATTAGCTTGCAAGGATATTAAAACCCAAGATTATACTAGCATGGAAACTGAAGACCAATCTTCAGTTATAGCAGAACGACAAACAACGCCACCTCTTAGTACTGAACACGTTTATTTAACATATCCGGACAAAATATCGCCAACGCAATGTGACGATATTACTTTAGCTGTACCTTCCAAAGAAATTGTTAAAGTGACATCGACAGTAACTTCATCTTCTATGTCAGTTACTGTTGCTAAAGTAAAGGATAAAACAGGAGCAGATTGTACTTTAGCCGTGTCGCAAACACCACCACCATCTACTGATGACCCACAAAATAAATTTAAAAAATTCTATGGAAGTCTTACTATACCAACGCCTTTTAAAGACGCCTTATTTTGGCCAGAACCGTCATGCCAAAACACAAAAACTAAATTAAAAATTCCAAGTGTCGTGACCTCAGATAGGTGGCAAATATTTGAAGAAAAAAAAAGCGATGTTAAGAAAAAAAGGAGGAATCTAAGAGAAAAAAGGATGAAGAAAGAAAAACGGCAAAAGTTAAAAAAGCACAGACAGCAAGACAGAAGAGGACACAAACGGAAACCAAGAAAGCAAACAGTATTCTATCACAGAAGGCCAAGAAAGAAGATTGGTACTGTCGGTTGTGTCAAACAAGCACTGAAATGGATATGATTCAATGTCTTAAGTGTAAAATCTGGTACCGTACAATATGTGCTGAAGTAGAGCCTACAGAAAAAATATTCTATTGTCTCTACTGTACCACCCAGTCATAAGTTTTTTTTTAAGTTTTTTTTTTTTTAATTCTTGGATCACTACAAGGCTCATCAAAATGTGATGATGATAAATGATGTGTCAAAGTTTTCCTAGCTAAAGCTTTATTTGATTTAATACTAGTCTTTAATACTTTCGTGGCATATTGTTTTTATAATTAGTATAGGTTATTTTATTTTATTATAAGCTAAGCCAGAAGTAATAAGGAATAAGGACTTATTTTTAGTTGTTTTTATGAGACTGGTTTTAGTTTAGATAACTGACTGATAATGAAGAATTTTATTAAGCTTCGCAAAGTATAATTTTGTTTATTGTGTACCTAATATGTCTTATGCATGAATGACTTGAAGCAAAAGAACAGGAATGTGGATAATATTTTTGGAAAAAGTAGATAATTCTGAAACGAACTGATTCCTTGATTGTGATCTCTTATTTTTTAGTAAATATATTATTACTTACAGTACATTTCGCAGCTTTATTCCTATTTAGCTTATATCCTTTAGTTATTTCTTGGGATTTGGTGTATTTCCTATTATTTCTAAGGCACAGCCATACACCGATGCCAATCACATTTAAAAAAAGTGTACTTATCTTGAACTTTATGTTTAAGGGCAAAGAGTTCATATTAGCTTTGAAAATTGACGACTAGTGGGACATTTTGACGAGTATTAGGATAAATCTGACGAATACTGGTACAAATCACCCTATTTTTACATTTTCATAAATAAATATTAATTATCTGTAAGAATTATAGATGTTACCTATTTGATTAGAATAATCGATACATTGTTTATCTCGTCGTGCAAAAAGTTTTACTCCACGCAAACTACTTTTCGTACAACAGCGCTTCAAAGTTAGTGAAGTTCAAAATCTGACGATAATTGGGCCGTTTACCTTAATATTCATCAATGATTGGATGTTCCCTTAAAAGAGAAATAAAATTAGTTCTTATTACGGAACTAATCTTCTTTAAGGAAGTTTAATGGTATTCGTTTGATATGGATTGCCATTCCAACTTTGAAGAAAAATGTGGAATGTAAGCCAAAGGTATTTAAGTATGTATAAATGTACCATGAGAGAAAACGATCAGTCGTTGAATCTGACTCGGTTGGGCAGCGTTCGCGACGCTACACAGTATCTTCTCATCCAAAATAGTCTAGACCTCTAGACCAGAAGTCTTTAAACATTGTGTGTTGCCAGAAATTACTTACGGCACTGAAACGTGGTCGCTCACAATGAACCTGATAAGAAGGCTCAAAGTCACTGAAAGGGCAATGGAGAGGGCTATGCTCGAAGTATCCCTGCGTGATCGAATAAAAAATGAGGAGATAAAATAAATAAATAAATAAATATTTTTGGGACATTTTTACACAACACCATCTAGTCCCAAACTAAGCAGAGCTTGTGCTATGGGTATTAGACAATGGATATAATACATATATACTATTTTTTTGTAAATACATACTTATGATACATAATAAACACCCAGACCAACACAAACACTTATGTTCATCACACAAATATTTGTGTCCTGTGGGAATCGAACCCACGACTTCGTGATCAGCAGTCCGACCCTCGAACCACTAGACCACAGACGTCGTCAAAGAAGAAGAAGATTCGCAGGAGAACGAAGGTAACCGACATAGCTTGAAGAATTGACAAACTTAAGTGGCAGTAGACAGGGCACATTGCTCGCAGAACCGATGGCCGATGGGGCAGTAATGTTTTGGAGTGGCGACCGCGTACTGGAAGACGTAGCGTAGGTAGGCCCCCACAAGGTGGACTGACGACCTGGCGAAGGTCGCTGGAATCCGTTGGATGCGGAAAGCGTATAGGACCGGTCGTTGTGGCGATGTTTGGGGGAGGTTGCTGAAATGATGATGATGATAAAATGTACCATACCATAATCATCCCATTGCTGTCCCACTGTTAGGAACAGGCCTTTTCTCAGAATAAGAAGGATTCAGGCCATAGTTCACCACGCTGGCCTAGTGCGGGTTGGCGGACTACACACACCGTCGAGAACTGTATGGAGTACTCTCAGGTGTGCAGGTTTCCTCACGATGTTTTCCTTCATCATTAAAGCAAGTGGTAATCAAATTCTGATCCGCACATGAATTCGAAAAGTTTTAGGTGCAGGCCAGGATCGAACTCACATACATGCAAGCAAGTTCAACCGCTGGGCTATTAAAATAAAACCGGCCAAGTACCTCTCAACGACCTGATACCCCATAAAAACTGATTTAATTTACGAGAGTTTATCAAAAGACATTAACGCACAGTGCGCGAAATATGTATTTTTGCATGTCTTTCTTACGCAGGTACCACCACATATGTCTATGTTTGTCTTATTTTTAGTATTTGTTGCTAAACAACATAATACGCACTATAATCTGACTAAGTTTGACGCTGGTATATATTACCGTTTTGAAGATAGAGCAGGAACAAAAACGTTGAAAAGAATGCATGTTTTTTGACGTTTTTTGTATAGGGACCCCCTTTGGTTTTTGACTTTTTTTTTGTTTTTAGTATTTGTCGTGATACACCTCATAGCAACACATATACTGAGAAAATTTCAATCGGTTACCTATTACCGTTCAAAAGATACAGCCCTTTGACAGACAGACAGACAGACGGACGGACGGACAGCGTAGCGAGAGTAATAGGGTCCCGTTTGGCACCCTTCGGGTACGGAACCCTAACAAAGTCGGTTATAAAACAATCAACATTAAAAGTATTTATATATGACTAGCTGTGCCCGCGACTCCGTCCGCGTGGATGTCGGAAAATAACATCGTGTCATAATTATGAACACAATATCTTCAAATATATACATATAAGCGCCTACACAGACGATTACACTATTTACCGACCATACTATATTTTGTTTTTACAAACTAAAAGGCTAAGGCGATGGAATTTCATGGAATTAGCCCTAAACTCCCTCATTCTGAGAAGACGCTCGTGCCCAGCAGTGGGAAGTAATTGGGCTGATTATGTTATTCTATAACACTAACCACATCTCTTCTTATGCTGAGAAGAGGCCCGTGTCCATCAGTGGGACTGTAATGGGCTGGTAATGTTATGTTATTCTAGAATACTAATAATATCCAGTTCATTAACTCTTCTCATTTTGAGAAGAGGGCCATAGCCAGTAGTGGCTGCTGCTGTGCACTGGGCAGTAGGTAATGAGCTGATTATGTTATGATAATCTATTACACTAACAATATCCAGTTCCTTAACTCTTCTCATTCCAAAAAGAGGGCCATGCCCAGCAGCGGGACAGTGATAGGCTATGTTATGTTATTCTATATTTTCTATAATTCTAATAGAATCCAGTTGTATTTTTAGGAACCTGCAACCTGCATCCAACCAACAATCATGACCTCTACTTTGTATGCAACTTAATACAATAGAGGGGTCAAGCTGTATCGCTGGATCTACTCAACCGATTCAGATAAAACATACCCTATATTTTAAGTTAGACTAATATCAATACAAATGCTAAGTTTCATTACGATCCGTTCAGCCGTTTTCACGTGATGAGGTAACAAACAGGCAGACAGACATAATTTTTATAAACGATTGATTCGTGTTCTATAGCTTATTTCTAGTCCCCCTAGCCGGTTTTCGCGAAAAAAAACTCAATGTACAGACTTTTCGACCTTTACAGTTTTATTATAGTATATAGAAGATATAGATAAGTAGCTTAAAGCTTCAGAATTATTATTTTATTATTTTAACGCATTTACGCATGCGAAACGGAATCTAACGATTTAAATTGTGGAAAGAAAAAATCGCTCACGAGCAGGATAATCAGAATAATAATAATCAGGATAATTCAGAATTATTCTTTGAATAATTGCCTCGTTGGTCTAGTGGTTGCAAGAGCGACTGCTGAGCGTGGGGTCCTGGGTTCGATTCCCGGGTCGGGCAAAGTGTTACTGGGTTTTTTCATTTTCAGGGAATTCTCAGTAGCAGCCCGGAGTCTGGATTTGTGCCCGGTCAATGGCAATAGGCTCGCCCCCTATTACATGGGACTATAACATAACTGGCGAAATGTGGGTGTACTATTACACCTCTGTCTACCCCTTCGGGAAATACAGGTGTGATGTTATGTTATGATAACCTTTGAATAAGAACTAGCAAATAATTAGGTGGTGGTATTAAATTCTAATTACTTATAATTTTATTATTTTTAACGCATTTACGCATGTTCCAGCCAGCCAGGAGTCGCAGGTTCGGATCCTGCTCGTGAGCGATTTTTTCTTTCCACAATTTAAATCGTTCTAATTACTTGATAGATTTTGATGTGGTTTTCAATCTCCATCATTTAAAAAAATCCTGGAAGAAAGCGGTTCAGCCTATCGCAGCCCACTGCTGGGCCATAGGCCTCTCCAAAGTTGTGCTACAACAACATTTCAATCAACCCCTACCATTTTATTCAGGTCGACAGTCCACTTCACTGGGGGGTGCCCTACGCTGCGTTTAAGGCGTATAGGTTTATATGTATAACACAATACTATGTTTAACCGTGCGAAGCCGGGGCGGGTCGCTGGTAATAACTATAGAGCAGTAATTACTACAGCATAGTATCACAGCGTAATTAAAAAGAACAGAGCTAGAGTTCCTTAGACTGTGATAGTATTATGTAAATGACCAACAGCTCCTGAGATTTTTAATTCGTCAAAGGTTTACAAATGAGACTACTGTATTTAAATAAATATATATTTTGGGGCATTTTACGCATCACCTTTTAGTCCCAAATCAAGCAGAGCTTGTACTATGGGTACTAGACAATGTATATAATACTAAGATACTGTTTGTATCTATTGATCGTCTATTGTTTTCACTCCGCTGGTGGCCTTGCGTCCGTTGAGGTCATCAATACATTCTAATTTTCCTATAGTTACTTATTTATCGCTAGGCTAAAATTATTCTGAGTGAAAACTTATGTTCTCAAATGTTTCACTATTCACATTTCTCAGCCACATTTACGATGAAACACGCTTGTAATTTGACGTTTTTCAATTGTACAAGCATCGCTGCAAACAACTTTTTTATTTGCAATTGTGGCCAATTTTTTACAACGTTGCAATTTGCAATTGCAGACAATCGTTTCAACTAGCACCTTCTACCTTTTTCCGATATAGAAGCTCTAGAGATTGGCTCCGGAACTGTGTAGCCACATCGTCAGCGTTTTTCACACGGAGTAGTCCGGTGTTGCAACCCTAATCGTGTAACGGCAGAAATAGCAGGATTTTCTCAGTTGGAATTTTTCAGTGTCGCGTGGTAATGTTGAAACTTTAATCCACTTCGTGTTAACTGGAACCTCGCTATAGGATTGCTTTCTGTTATAGTAGTACTAAGAATATTTAGGGGCAGTAAGAAAAATATTTTGTGGCAAAGGAAAATAATGCAACCGATTATAAAGGAAAATAATGCAACCGATTATAAAGGAAAATAATGCAACCGATTATAAAGGAAAATAATGCAACCGATTATAAAGGAAAATAATGCAACCGATTATAAAGGAAAATAATGCAACCGATTATAAAGGAAAATAATGCAACCGATTATAAAGGAAAATAATGCAACCGACTGTAAAGGAAAATAATGCAACCGATTATAAAGGAAAATAATGCAACCGATTATAAAGAAACTAATAGATACGATAAGATACTATGATGATGATTATAGCTATTATTAATTCTATGATGTTTTGTTATGTTCAATTTTATCCAATTATTTATGCTATAATTTTAATATTAATTACCTACTTGAATATTGAAAAATTATAATAATTAACATTAATTAACATCAATAACATTTATTATTTTTTTTTAATTAATATATATATATATTTTTTTCTTTTTTTTTTTTTATTAGGGCTTCTTTCACCATCTCAAAGTAAAGTCCCAAGTAAGCTACTCGCCGGTTAAAGTAGCAAGTAACTATATTACTAGTTTCACAATGTCCGAGTAGCGCTAACCGTCACATAAACTGGCATGTAACTTACTTGTTACTTCATCTACCGACTAGTGAGGTTAATTGACGAGTAGGCATCACAAACTTGTATCGTGTTTACTAATTTTCCAATAATCAATAAAAATGGATTTGTATTAATTGATTGAAGATCAACAAGAATAATTAAAACATTTTTAATCACGAAGAATTCCGAGAATTCGTGTTTTTAACGTTCGATCATAATGAACAAGACCTTTTAGCTAGAATTTTACTCTAAAATGGTGTAATCCGAGTGTTATTGTGTATTTGAGCCAATTTCTTCCAGCAGACCAGCGAGAGAAAAAATCATAATTTAATAAGCATGTTTAACAAAAAAAAAAATTGTTTGTAATATCTTTATATTTTAACACCAGGGATACCAAAATATCCCGTTCTTCCAAATTAAAGTTAACACTTCTTAGGTACCTGCCCCTTTTATCTTATTCATGTTTATTGTAGGCTAATTAATAAGATTAAAATTATCAAAACACAACAAACTTTAAAATAACACGCTTCGGCGCATCTTCTTGTAACAAACAATAGAAAACCTTTTTGACGTTTGACATCTGTGACGGTAGTGAAAGCGAAGTTGGAATGAACATTGAATGGTTTCATACATTCATTCAGTTAACCGTCGAGTTATTACTCGGAGCTTTGTCTTCATTTGTGAAACGGACAAAAGTTACTTGGGACTTTTACTCGCCAGTTAGCACTAATCGGAAAGTAACTAATCAACACTTTACTTTAGGATGGTGAAAGAAGCCCTTAATATTTCATCTGACATATAATTAACTTTAAGAGGTACTCTCGAGAGGTACTTAGAGGGCTATGCTCGGAGTGTCCCTGCGTGATCGAATCAGAAATGAGGAGATTCGCAGGAGAACGAAAGTAACCGACATAACCCGAAGAATTGACAAACTTAAGTGGCAGTGGGCGGGGCACATTGCTCGCAGAACGGATGGCCGATGGGGCAGTAAAGTTCTGGAGTGGCGACCGCGTACTGGAAGGCGCAGCGTGGGTAGGCCCCCCACAAGGTGGACCGACGACCTGGTGAAGGTTGCGGGAATCCGCTGGATGCGGAAGGCACAGGACCGGTCGTTGTGGCGATGCTTGGGGGAGGCCTATGTCCAGCAGTGGATGTCTTTCGGCTGAAATGATGATGAATGAAGAGGTACTCTCTAAAAAAAATCTGTACGTCGTAACTTACAGCAAAACATGCAGGTCATAACTATTTTATTTAACACCTTACATTACAAGCTATGTTTTGTGCTGTATGTATACTCATGTTTTACAAATAAATTATCTTTATCTTTAACTAATTTAGTAAAGAAGACGTTCATTTTTGGGATAATTTAAAAAAAGAAATCGCAAGCTTAGTTCTTTTTTCAGTTTCAGTAAAAAAACGCGGGGCTGAAAAACATTTTTGTTTCCCCGAAATTTTATTTTATTTTATTTTGATTGCTGTTCAAATTTTCAATTATTTTTATCACAGGCTCTATAATTTTTTTTTACTCTCCATTACAACACTAACTGAATAGGACCTAACACAAATAGGAACAACAAAACAAACAGAAAACATGGCTTATTATCCATGTTTACTATTTAGTTGACTAATATAAAACAACACTCTAAGTTCATAGTTTTATTATACCTCCAACAATATCATACTGAAAACAACTTGTTGCGGTAATAACCTCACTGCGAGATACATTTCATTACAGTTAGCAAACAATTTTCTTAATAAAAAACTTTTACGCCCACACAGAAAGAAAGCATTCACGTAAACATTAACACAAAGTTGCCATAAAAAATTGGTACAATAAAGAATACCTGGCAACATTTTTCGCAAATTCATTCCGAAAATAATACCTCGTCTGTATTGTCTATCAAAGCGATATCAATTCTCGATTACAAATAAAGACCAGACGGAAACGATTCGAGAGAAAACAATATCATTCGAACGAAAAAATAAATCGAATCGTTCACTGTTTTGAAGTCACTCAATCGAATGGTTCTTACATTATATGATATGGATATGGCGTAATGGAGCCGAGAGTATAATAGTCAATGCTCACGCGTATCATACGACGTTTTTCAACAAACTTGCGAGGAAATAATACATAAATTACACATTTTAGACAAATATTGAATTTGTGAATAATGATAAATATGACAAAGGTTATGTCGAATTCCCATATAGCACCCATTCCCGTAAACATCGGAGAATCTGCACTCGAAGTTGTTAACGATTATGTATACCTAGGACAAACTGTCCAGCTAGGTAAGTCCAACTTCGAGAAAGAGGTCAATCGTCGAATCCGACTCGGTTGGGCAGCGTTCGGGAAGCTACGCAATATCTTCTCGTCCAAAATACTGCAGTGTCTCAAGACGAAAGTCTTTAACCAGTGTGTGTTGCCAGTAATTACTTACGGTACTGAAACGTGGTCGCTCACAATGGGCCTGATAAGAAGACTCAAAGTCACTCAAAGGGCAATGGAGAGGGCTATGCTCGGAGTGTCCCTGCGTGATCGAATCAGAAATGAGATTCGCAGGAGAACGAAAGTAACCGACATAGCCCGAGGAATTGCCAAACTTAAGTTGCAGTGGGCGGGGCACATTGCTCGCAGAACGGATGGCCGATGGTGCAGTAAAGTTCTGGAGTGGCGACCGCGTACTGGAAGGCGCAGCGTGAGTAGGCCCCCCACAAAGTGGACCGACGCCGACGACCTGATGAAGGTCGCGGGAATCCGCTGGATGCGGAAGGCACAGGACCGGTTGTTGTGGCGATGCTTGGGGTAGGCCTATGTCCAGCAGTGGACGTCTTTCGGCTAAAATGATGATGATGATGATAAAAGGGCGCGCGGATCTCGCGGTGACATACAGCTATGCGCGCGCAGGTGGTCGAAGGAAACCGTCAAAAGCCTAATATTAAAATATTATAAATTGTTTTTTTTTATTTAAAAGACAAATTAATATTAATTTGTTAACAAAAATTAATAATTTGATGAAATGATATGTATATATAGCATATTTTAATTAATACAGTTGATTTATTCCCAAAAATGTTTAATTTAGTTCAGTCATAAAAACTCTTTGCTGCGATTTAAAAATAAACTGTAAAGTAAAAACATAGACCAGTAAGCCTCTAGACGCCGCTTAGCTGGACACAACGCATATGCTCTACCACTGCATATCATACGTCACTCCGCCAATCGGAACGTCACTCAGTCAGCGAACGGCACCAATCATAAGGAATCATACCACCGAACTTTTGAGCCGGCCAATCATAACGCGCCGTCCGCCCCCCTGACCCCACCAGCGTTTTACGACTGCGTTTGAATACAAAACTTTGTTTATGCGGAGTCTTGAAGCTTACTGGTCTGTGAGTAAAAAGCACTAGTGCGATAATATAATGAAAAAACCGGCCAAGTGCGAGTCGGACTTCTGTAATAAGGGTTCCGTACCTCTCAACGACCTGATACCCCATAAAAACTGATATAATTTACGAGAGTTTATCAAAAGACTTCAACGCTCAGTGCGCAAAATATGAATTTATGCATTTCTTTTTACGCAGGTACCACCACATATGTTAATTTTTGTCTTATTTTTAGTATTTGTTGCTAATCTACATAATATGCTTTTATATTGTTATATTGCTACTATAATCTGACCAAGTTTGACGCTGGTATATATTACCGTTTTGAAGAAAGAAAAGGAACAAAAACATTGAAAAAAATGCATGTTTTTTAGGTTCTTGTATGGTATTTGTCGTGATACACCTCATAGCAACACAATTTCTGAGAAAATTTCAACCTGTTACCTATTACCGTTCAAAAGATACAGCCCTGTGACAGTGTAATGACGGGCGTTAGGTATCGAATTAAAGACGACTTGTCGGGTCCAATACGTATAATATACTCCCTGTTCTTTCAAGCTACATACACTTAAATAGGGAAGAGGTGCGTCACACACTACACCTCCCCCGTTTTTTTAAGAAAAAAAAATACAATTCCATTTTTTTGCTTCTAGTTTAAGTACCTACAAGATATCGAATTCACAAAATAACCAAGTTGTAAGTATAGTTTTAACATGAAATATAGAATTTTCATATTTATGTAGTTACGATAATTACCAATTTAAAACATTTTTATTGAATATAGAACCTAGATGCTTTTGGAAGAAAAATGAAAAATATAAACTTTGTTTTGTGTACAACACGAAAACAAAAATTATTACAGTGATTTGACATTTAGTATGGAACAAAAATACTATTACTATAAAATTATTAAAACATTATCTAAGTGAGTACATAATAAATTTATGTAACACGATTTTTACCAATAATAACATATTATGTCTTATATTATAGCAAATCTGTTGTATACTATATTAGTAGATACTGTTTGATTCCTTACATAACACGTAACCTACCGATGCACTGTTGACAATACCTAATAAAATAATATTAATTTGAAATAGTTGGTTGTACTGTAAATACAGTAATAATAAAAAAAACTGTCTAAATAAACTGTTTGTCTAGGTACTAATCTGTACTAATCCTGGCAGGGTCGCCATGTAATGACGGGCGTTAGGTATCGAATTAAAGACGACTTGTCGGGTCCAATACGTATAATATACTCCCTGTTCTTTCTTTTTTTTTTTTTTTTTTTTCGAATGGGCTCTCGCAGGTGGGACCGAAGTCCCATTTCTGCTTAACCGGACTTAGTTGGCGGAGAGTCCCATGTGGGACTCCATTCGCCGAAGGTTTTTTCCCTACATACTTACAAACTAGATGCGCGCGGCATCAATACCGCGCGTAATCGGGCGGGCGCCCCCCAAGGGGGGGGGGCTCGAACCTCGCTAGGGCATTGCAGGGGGACCCCGCAGTTCCTATGTCCCCCTAGCAGCCGTTGCTGCATCGAATTGGTTACCTCGAAAGTAGCGGACTTTCGGTCCCTATCGGGTGACGTGCTAAACGCCGTGAAGCGGCAAGCCTCGCCGGCGAGGCTAAGACCTACCTAGAAAACCTAACCAGTGGCTACGCAATAGCCTGCTCCTAGGAACTACTCTAGAGCATAGGGCCGGTCTCGCGTGACGAGATTATCTCCGGTTGCTTACACCGTGAGGGCGTCCCCAGGGGGGAGCTCGGACCTCGCCTGTTCTTTCAAGCTACATACACTTAAATAGGGAAGAGGTGCGTCACACACTACAACAGACAGACGGATGGACGGACGGACAGCGTAGCGAGAGTAATAGGGTCCCGTTTGGCACCCTTCGGGTACGGAAACCTAAAAAGCACGCGTGCGTTACAAGCCAGATTATGAACCTAAAACCGATGCAATAAGAGCCACTTTACAAGCAAGTGTGTTGAAAAATATATTCTATTTGGCGCAATGATATTTAAAAGTATTTAAAATATCATTTATTTGACGGTTTTTTGCTACAGCTACTGCAGTTTAAGTTTCAAATGTAATTAGAGAAAATTTGCAGCCATTTTTAGTTCAAATTAAATTAAAAGGATCCTCGTGAGAGCCGTCGTCACTGCAACTAAACTAATTACGCTTGTGTAAGAGTGTATTCGCTATTCAAAGAACCGTGACCTTTCTGTTCGCAATTAACACCTACTGTTAATTAATAATTCTTGAAAAAAATCTTTTGATCACACAAAATAAGTCTGAATTTATTCAAATTTATTTTAGTTGCTAAATGTCAATGTCAAAAGTTTTTATTTCGAATAAGTATTTACATGCACTTTCAAACCGTTAATTATGAATCTGGTTGCGCGGTTCCAAAAAGTTGGTCCTATGGAGAAGAGCCGGCAAGAAACTCCATGGATATACTCTTTTCAAATAATAATAGTACAATTATTTGTTACATGATTAATTGGAAAGAATTGTGTGAGAATAATGTAGGTTAATGACTGAGACAAATTCACTGAAGTAAACTAATTAAAGATTAATCATTATTTTCAAGTTTAGGCTCGACCATTATAGGAGGAAACCCAACGATCCGATACCCTATGCCATTAATATCTACATTATGTTCACATTTACAGCGATCAATTTAAAAAAAGGTGTTTTGAAGAAACAAAGGTAAAAAAAAAACAAAAAAAAAATTCAGTAAATGACAATGTAAAAAAAAAACTGAAGTATAATAAAAATCATCCAAGATAGAAGATGCAATAACCTTTAATTTGCATACAAAATAAACACGACCCAAAAGTATCAGAAAATAAATTGGAATATTATAAACGTTAATTTGAAAACAGAATAAACACGACTTTCAAAAACATCAGAAAATCAATTGAAAGATTAACCAAGGAGGCGGCAGCTGTGTAAACTAGCCAGTTCTCGGATTAACTAGTCAATCTACAGCTCAGCCATTCACAAAACAAACGAATCGAACCTTTTAATGATCGAAGCGAGGATTGTAACTTCAATAATTGACGTCAGCTACTTTTATCCGACTGACCTATCTTCGTCTACCTGGAAAACACGATCGATTATGAACTGTATGTTGTATTAATTATGGTTGAATATTTATTTGAAAGTTGAGTAGTTAATCCGCTTGCCAGTTCGTGTTCACGCACCAATATTGCGGGCGGGAACTTTTTTAATTAATGGTCCTCGGAGCTGAGCTGTCTCGACGGCGATTGCTGAGCTGAAGCACACGGCGAATACCAAGTTGTTTTTTATTAGCTTCTTTTTGTTTCTAACTTCGTCTGCGGGTTTCCATTTGATGGATGAGGTTTCGCTTCATTTTTGCGCTGTATTTTTGTGAAGAAAGCAGAATTTCAATAATCCAGCATTTTTCAGTAATTCAGCTTGGTAGGTAAAACTTCAAGAAAGAAGCTGACAGAAGGATCCAGTTGGGCTGGGCAGCATTTGGCAAACTTCGCCGAGTCTTCTGGTCACCTATACCGCAAACTTTGAAGACGAAGGTCTTCAACCAGTGCGTCCTGCCAGTCATGACTTACAGTGCCGAGACGTGGAGACTGACAGTTGTGCTAATCCACCAATTCAAAGTCGCTCAGTTAGCTAAGCTTCCAAGCATCTTTCCAAGTTTCTTTGAAGGATAAAATCCGCAACGAGATTACCCGGAGAAGATCCGGAGTGACCAACATAGCTTGTAGGATCAGTAAGCTGAAGTGGCAGTGGGCTGGCCGTGTCCGTGGCCGTTGGACCGACGACCTAAAGAACGTAGCTGTGGGAGACTGGATGCGGAAGGCAGAGGACCGAGTGTTGTGCAGCAACTTTGGAGAGGCCTATGTCCAGCAGTGGACTGCGATAGGCTGAGTTGATGAAGCAGAATTTGTGATGGCTGTGCTCATTAGGTACGGTGCGTTGGACAATATTTTAGGTCATTTCGCGAAACTGTTGCTTATGCTCATATGCTTTGTAGTCATATTATCATTATAATCCTGAAAGATACTGAAAGATACGTTTTGAGCTTTTCTTAGCTTGTGGAGTCTCTAATTATCACACCAACCACCAAAAATAAAAATTATTTAGATATTTTGTGACGCAGATTGATTAATATTCACATATAAATAGCTATTTCGTCAGATTGATGGCTGGAATATTTTAACAGCTGGTCGTTCACAGCTTTTATCGAGAATTTGAAAAATAAAAATACATATTTCTATTTAATCTAGTGTGACTAAAGATAAAATATTGTTCAAAAATATTATATTTAACTCAGGACACACAAAAACATACATTTAGATAAGCTACGTTATGAATGGTACAAACAAGTTCTGTTAAAAAAAGTATAAAACCTTTTTAATCATTTTAGTTACAGCCAACAAAGGTCAGCATTCATGAAAGGTCAGTGATCATTTAGTAAAATTCAATAAATATATTTTCAAAAGTGCTCCTAGCTACTTTGTGGTCTGTCCGCTACAAATTTTGTCACGTTTCCTTGCAAAACGTACTTTTATTTTTGTTTCTTTAATTATTTTTCTCCCATTTGCTTGGAAATTAGTTTTATTAAAAAAAAAAGAATACATCAATCGGCTCTTTTCCGTATGCAACGAAATAACACGCCAGTAATTTCTAACACGACAATAATAGAAATTCTTGGGACAGTTTTTTTTTATTATGCTAGTGAGGTTTTTAAGTACACACTTACCTAAATAAATTGGGTGTTTTTAGGTCACGATGTTTATTATTTTAAAGGCAGAATGCACATTTTTTTCTCAAAAAATTGAAAATAGAACAAAAACCGCGCGTGGACGATTTGGCGTGAATGAAAATTTGATACTGTTGAATTATTTTGTGTATTGTTGCCATTGTTTCATCGCAAATGAGAGAAAAGTACTATGCATACAAGTCTCGGCAGAAATAGCAATTGACGGCCTCTAAAAGGACTCGGCTGCCACTTCGTCCTTTTAAAATCGCTTCAGAAGAATATTACTTGGCCGTCAATTGCTTTATTTCTGGCCTGGGCAGTAACGTACTATTATGTACTTGCTCGTATTCACCCGAGCCTGACTAACAAGACCCATCCGAAAACCAGCGCTGCGCGTTCTGTTGCTGCATGCTGCGCTGGAGGCTTTTTTTGTCTTGTATAGGCAAGTTATTTTGGTTTTGTCATTTTTATGCTTCTGTTCTTGCATGTTCCAATCCCAAAGTAAATAATTTATTTCTTTCTTTCTATCTGCCTGCCTCATTGGTCTAGTGGTCATAAGCGCGACTGCTGAGCATGGGGTCCTGGGTTCAATTCCCGGGTCGGGCAAAGTGTTACTGGGTTTTTTCATTAGGAAATTCTCAGTAGCAGCCCGGAGTCTGGATTTGTGCCCGGTCAATGGCAATAGGCTCGCCCCCTATTACATGGGACTATAACATAACTGTGAAATGTGGGTGTACTATACACCTCTACCTTCCCCTTCGGGGAAATACAGGCGTGATGTTATAAATGTCATCATCTTCCGAGCCTTTTTCCCAATCATATTGGGGTCAGCTTCGAGTCTAGCCAGATGTGGATGAACATCAGTATTTTACACGGAGCTACTGCCATCAGACCTCCGCAACCCAGTTACTGGGCAGAGCTGTCAGACTTTCTGGCTTCTGACTACCCGTAACGACTGCCACAGATATTCGTATGACAACCGGGACCGACAGCTTAACGTGCTCTCCGAAGCACGGAG
Organism: Asteroscopus sphinx; assembly: GCA_949699075.1. Classification (NCBI taxonomy): domain Eukaryota; kingdom Metazoa; phylum Arthropoda; class Insecta; order Lepidoptera; family Noctuidae; genus Asteroscopus; species Asteroscopus sphinx. The sequence goes on from OX453012.1 coordinate 27,938,827, forward strand.
GGTTCTAGATGTGTAACGAAACGGTCACCCATCCACAGACTGACCGCGGCAAGTGCAGCTTAACTTTGCAGATCGTACAATCCGCGCAGTCGTTGCATCGCTATGAAAAATCGTGATGTTATAAATGTATGTTATATGTATTCTTTCTATCTTTTTTAACATTTCACCTTAAGCCTTTGGCCTGAAGACCATTCTTGTTTACCTACTTACTTTTAAAAATACATATTCATATTAACTGCGGTCGCCGATTTGGCCTGAACTAAGTGGAGCGTCAAACGATGTTAGCTCAAAGCACTGTTTTACTATGCTCAAAGTAAGTGGTTGGCACTCAAACACACTTAAAACTGTTTGCTGTTTGTATGTGCAGAGTTCTTTTGGGAATTAAATTAATTATTATTTTTAAGTAGAATTTGTCTGCAAACTTGAAAATATACACCTTTATTTTGAGATTCTTGGATGAATAGACAACCCAGTTTACTTGTATAATCGTGACATATATTGTAGGTCAAAATTCTGTTTATACATTTTAGTACTTGCAAGTATTTATTCTAAATATCCAGAAGGTGTTTTCTCTTGGCTTTAGTTTTTGATAAAGATCGCATGGCTTGTGGCAAAGAAAATTTATTAAAAGCTCCTTCACACTAGCGTTTCTCCGGCGTAGCGTCGCGCATACGCGATAGAATTTTTGTTTTATGATAATGCGCGACGTTATTGCGGCGTCTGCGCTGCATATACGTTCATCGAACGCTTACGCCGGAGAAACGCTAGTGTGGAGCTCTAAGATGTTGTGTTCAGATAACAGTAACTTACCACAGCGAAAATAAAAAGTTCACTGAGAAAAAAAAAACTGCTCGCCTTTGCTAATAAGCAAAAAACTTACAAACACTGCCTGTCGCCGTCGAAAAAGAAAAACTGCGATGGAGGATTTAATATCACTTTATATTATGATCAAAGGAGGCTATATTATCAAGACTGACTCAATACCTGCCCCAGACTCAATACCGTACGTTACAGGCACAAAATAAAAATAAGATAAAAAACATGGCTGCCACTCCGCTGTTAAATTCCCGCGTTCCGAACACAAAATGAACGAGTGCACTCCGCAGTACGTACGAGTACCTACCTACTAGTGCGTTTTTTTCTGTTGGTCCATCTATTCGCTTGGTTTTTACGAAATTCAGTATATATTCAAGTGAGTTGCTATGAAGGACGAATAGCAGAAATAGATACCGGTTCTCATGTATGATATCAAATGAAGCGACTAAACTACGTACTCTAGGTATAGAAATAACACAATTACCTAATTAAATCAGTAGACCATATATGAGACATATAGAATCAAAGGCAGTTAAGTGAAACATTCCAAAAATGAGCTAAGTATGGAGACGTGTTGAGATTTTTTGGTTGCAACCACTGAGGTAATATGTACTACGTACAAGAGAAGACACCTCGAACAAAATGTTTGTAGCACGTTTTAGAGCTCCTGCACTCTTACTCGCTTAGCCACGCTCGCGCCGCGCGTGCTCCGCGGCCAGCAACTTGTGCAAAAATTCTTGTTCCTGATGTCTGCTCCAGTACGTAGTACATATTACCTCAAGGTTGCAACTCATCATTTTATTCTTATATGGAACAAATACGTGGGACACTCAGAAAGTTTTGCGAAACTAAAAAAAATTGTTCTATACGTACATATATTTTTATCAAATCTTTTCAAAGTACTTTCCACCAGCCTCTATACAAAGATTCATGCGCCTAAACCAGTTTTCAAAACACTTTTTCCAGTCCGCCGCAGACACCTCGTTTACAGCCTGCTCGAACGCAGCCAGCGCATCTTCCGGCGACGAAAATTGTATCCCTTTGAGCTGATTTTTTATTTTTGGGAATAAAAAGAAGTCACACGGTGCTAGATCAGGGCTGTAAGGAGGGTGACCCAGGAGTTTGACTGGCGTGCTGTCCAGGAAGTCCCTCGTTTTGAGTGCGGTGTGCGCAGGTGCATTGTCGTGGTGGAGCAGTAGCCCGCGGAGCCCTGTGTTTGGTCGCTTGTTGCTTATAACAGAGAAAACTTCTGGCAAACATTTGGTAGTATACCATTCGGCATTAATGCTTCTTTGATCCCGTAAGGGAATTGATACCAAGTGGCCAGTCAAATTAAAAAAGCTAGCGATCAAAATCTTACCCCCGCTTCTAGATCGCTTCACTTTGGTAGGCGTTGGCTCATTTTGAAACACCCAAACAGTCGACTGGCGCTTGGTTTCTGGGTCGTATTGATAAATCCAGGACTCATCACCTGTAACGATGTCGTAAACACGCCGAGACGAGCCTGCTTCAAATTTGTTAAGCATATCACGGCACCATTCCACCCGGGCCTGCTTCTGAGCATCGGTGAGGTTGTGCGGCACCCAGCGTGATACTATCCTCCTCACGCGAAGATGGCTGTGTAGAATCTCGTGAACGCTTCCCGATCCAATCTTCAATATGTGTTGAATCTCCTGATATGTAATTCGCCTATTGTCTTGGATTAAATTTTTCACTGCTAGCACGTTTTCTTCGGTAACAGCCGTCAAAGGGCGACCGCTTCTTTCGTCATCCCCCAAAGTTGGTCGACCGCGCTTGAATTCGTTATACCAACGATACACGGTTGCCTTGGAAGGGCCTTCATCCATGAATGCCATTTGAAGTTTATCGTACGATTCATCCGGTTTCAGGCGACACTTGAAATCGTATAAAATCATAGCTCTAAAATGTTCCCGGCGCAGATCCATATTTCAGTGAGACACAATACTTTGAATTAACTCGCAAAAAATGTGGAGGGAAATTTTGAAATTGGAACTTACTTATTTTTACTTATAAATAATCATATTTTCGAAAAACATTATAACTGGCCAGTCTCCCATATATAAAAACTTTTTTTCGCAATACTTTCTGAGGGGCCTGGTACAGACAAAGCCCTTGAAATTTTCTTTAAAAATTGATTTTGGGATCAAATACATTTTAATGCAACCAAGTCACATTCAAGATAAATAGGGGAATTGCTTTTTATTTTTTTAAGTAAAACTTCTTTACGCACGCTTGACTTGGGGAGTAAGCTGGTGCATGCGTTACGAAAAGTGTGAATGCGTTATGAAAAGTGTGATCGGGCGAGGCGAAGGGAAGTTGAGAGAGAGATATAAGTTAGTGAAGATAGAAAGAGAGAGAGAGCTACGTTTCGTTTTTTTTTTTGTGAAGTTTTACTTCTGTCACACAGACTCTCGTTTTTTTAGTTTATTATTTAGAACTAGTAGATAAAGGCAGCAAAACCAATAACACATCACACACTAAAATTAGAACTTAGAACATATCCCGAATCAGAACTCAGAACAAAACCCCAACCTCTGAGACTAGGAAAAGGTTTTCCTCGTTTCCTGCAAATTTTATTTGAAAGTTGTTGGGTGCATCCAAACATTAATATTGTCAATGCCATGCAGATTGTCAGAATGTCAGTGAGTGCCCAACGGGGATGAGTCTAAATGAAAATGCAAGTTGTCCGACCCAAACCATGTTTAATTGAACACTAATAAAATATTTAACATAAATAATAATAATAATATTTTTGGGACATTTTACACATCACCATCTAGTCCCAAACTAAGCAGATCTTGTACTATGGGTACTAGACAATGGATATAATACTTAAATACTTTTTTTTTTTGTAAATACATACTTATAATACATAAGAAACAACCAGACCAACACAAACACTCATGTTCATCACACAAATATTTGTGTCCTGTGGGAATCGAACCCACGACCTCGTGATCAGCAGTCCAATACTAGAACCACTAGACCACAGAGGTCGTCAAATGTAGCATCTATGCTCCGCCATGTGTCACTGCAGTTTTAAATGTAGGTCGCGATGTAAGTGCAGGTACGCGAGCCTACTAGTTACACAAATACCTATAATTTAACTCATGTACGTGCACCGTACAAAAGTACTTAGCTGTTTTTGATTTTATATGCCTCATATAAAGATGAATGTTTCTTTGTATGTTTGTCCTATGCGTTTCTAAACGATTCATCCGATTGTGATGAAACTTAAGTGAGTTGTTCTGCGTACGCCCGCAAAGGTTCTAGGACCAAAAAAAAGATGGCATGCCGGGCGCAGTTAGTTATTTCATAAAACTGGTTAGCAATTAGAGTAACTTATGGATAAAGAACCGACGACCTGGTGAAGGTCACGGGAATCCGCTGGATGCGGAAAGCGCAGGACCGGTCGTTGTGGCGATTCTTGGGGAGGCCTATGTGTAGCAGTGGACGTCTTTCGGCTGAAATTATGATGATGATGATGATGATGATGGATAAAGGTTTCCTTAACTAAACAGATGGAAGATATCAGACAACTTGTGGTATGTGTGATTCGGGAGAAAATGTAACGTTACGTCAGATTTTTGTGATATGAGCATTTATATGCACACCACGCACTCTCTCTTTCTTTCTCTTTTTAGTGTGTCTGTGTTTGTGCGTGAGGAACTTCGTCTCTGACGTACCTACACGTTTTTTATTGTATTCGAGCCACAGCTAGTAAGACTGAAAACTCGACTCAAAAACGTATTTCGGAAAAAGTTGAGAAGAACCTTGAATACTTTAAGTGGTTCTAACGTGTTAAATACAACAATAGATTCACCACCCAACAACCTATTGAACTGAACACTTGAACTTGACCTTTCATTGATTTTCCATGACCTTTCCGAAGACAACCAGTACTAATTATGAGTCGGCGTTCTACGCCACACTTCTGTCGTGTTGCTATTTTTTTTCGTCGGCTTCATCGCTTACAGCAAAAAACGCTGGCATAGTTAAGAAAGGATACTGGTAATATAATTCTAGTAAATGATAAATAAATAAATATGTTGGGACATTTTTACACAGCACCATCTAGTCCCAAACTAAGCAGAGCTTGTACTATGGGTACTAGACAATGGATATAATACTTAAATACAATTTTTTTTCTTTCTAAATACATACTTATAATACATAAACAACACTCAGACCAACACAAACACACAAATATTTATGTTCATCACACAAATATTTGTGTCCTGTGGGAATCGAACCCACGATCTCGTGATCAGCAGTCCGACTCTCAAACCACTAGACCACAGACGTTGTCAATAAGAAATACTTCTGAAATAAACATTTTGATTTTTGGTTTTTTGACTTCGCTACGAGCAGTTTTTAGTTGCATATATTTATGTATACCTTGTATTTATAATTGTTAAGCGGTTTTTAGTCGACGTCCTTTTGAGGGGTAAATGTACTCATCATAACGAACAACTTATATTATGGGAACAACCCTGCAATCGCGAAAAAAACCCAGCTGTTCCATACATAGCCACTGCATGTCACGAAAAAATGTAAGAAAGAGAGAAAAACATTTATTTGTTACAGAACAGTGACAGCACAACAATAATATCAATAAAATTACAAAAATGTATAGAACAGCTGTTTTTCTTCATGATTTTAGGGTTAATAAAAAAAAATTGGGACATTTTACACAGCACCTAGATGGTCCATTCAGCCATCATTTCAGCCAAAATACGTCCACTGCTGGACATAGCTAGCCTAGCTAGTATGGCTAGACCTCCCCCAAATGGGGGGATATGCCACGTAGGTGGGTTGGCGAACAATGGCGATGGCAATCGATGGCGGTTTATAGTTCACAACGTGTGTCGTAGACTTAGGTATATAAGCTCAAATGATCTGGGCATAGTACAGTTGACAGCATGACAGAGGTAACACTCGAATTAGAAAACAACCCTTATTGCTTACATAATAAAGACGCTGTCAATGTCAAACTGTTACCACTGACCTGCGGTCGACCGAACAATGGGTACTAGACAATGGATATAATACATTATTTACTTTTTTTTTTATAAATATATACTTATACATACCAGGCCCCTCAGAAAGTATTGCGAAAAAAAGTTTTTATATATGGGAGACTGGCCAGTTATAATGTTTTTCGAAAATATGATTATTTATAAGTAAAAATAAGTAAGTTCCAATTTCAAAATTTCCCTCCACATTTTTTGCGAGTTAATTCAAAGTATTGTGTCTCACTGAAATATGGATCTGCGCCGGGAACATTTTAGAGCTATGATTTTATACGATTTCAAGTGTCGCCTGAAACCGGATGAATCGTACGATAGACTTCAAATGGCATTCATGGATGAAGGCCCTTCCAAGGCAACCGTGTATCGTTGGTATAACGAATTCAAGCGCGGTCGACCAACTTTGGGGGATGACGAAAGAAGCGGTCGCCCTTTGACGGCTGTTACCGAAGAAAACGTGCTAGCAGTGAAAAATTTAATCCAAGACAATAGGCGAATTACATATCAGGAGATTCAACACATATTGAAGATTGGATCGGGAAGCGTTCACGAGATTCTACACAGCCATCTTCGCGTGAGGAGGATAGTATCACGCTGGGTGCCGCACAACCTCACCGATGCTCAGAAGCAGGCCCGGGTGGAATGGTGCCGTGATATGCTTAACAAATTTGAAGCAGGCTCGTCTCGGCGTGTTTACGACATCGTTACAGGTGATGAGTCCTGGATTTATCAATACGACCCAGAAACCAAGCGCCAGTCGACTGTTTGGGTGTTTCAAAATGAGCCAACGCCTACCAAAGTGAAGCGATCTAGAAGCGGGGGTAAGATTTTGATCGCTAGCTTTTTTAATTTGACTGGCCACTTGGTATCAATTCCCTTACGGGATCAAAGAAGCATTAATGCCGAATGGTATACTACCAAATGTTTGCCAGAAGTTTTCTCTGTTATAAGCAACAAGCGACCAAACACAGGGCTCCGCGGGCTACTGCTCCACCACGACAATGCACCTGCGCACACCGCACTCAAAACGAGGGACTTCCTGGACAGCACGCCAGTCAAACTCCTGGGTCACCCTCCTTACAGCCCTGATCTAGCACCGTGTGACTTCTTTTTATTCCCAAAAATAAAAAATCAGCTCAAAGGGATACAATTTTCGTCGCCGGAAGATGCGCTGGCTGCGTTCGAGCAGGCTGTAAACGAGGTGTCTGCGGCGGACTGGAAAAAGTGTTTTGAAAACTGGTTTAGGCGCATGAATCTTTGTATAGAGGCTGGTGGAAAGTACTTTGAAAAGATTTGATAAAAATATATGTACGTATAGAACAATTTTTTTTAGTTTCGCAAAACTTTCTGAGTGTCCCACGTACTTATTTGGGTTGCTTCTATAGTAAAAGTTGTTGGTTATTATGAGCACATTCAACACAACACACACACACTTGAGCGTAATCACGCACAAGGGTGTTCAACAAAACAATTCTGGTCTTTGAATGAATGAATGAATGAATGAATGAATGAATGAATGAATGAATGAATGAATGATATATTTATTTGCAAGAACATAGGTAACATTGAGTTCGTCTAAAGTTAAAATTGAGTATCACTACATTCGACAGTTCAGTCGTGAAAATATTTTGATTTTCAATTAATTGTACATAGTTTTTAAAAATAAATCAAAATTTAAATAAAAATTAACATGCAATAAAATAATTTCCTTACAATTTCATTATGCAAATCAATAATCAAAAAAAAAAAATTATATACCTACCTATGTAAATTTCCATCAATTAAATTACAAAGTCAATAAATTAAATACATTTTCGTCAATTTACATTATACAAATCAATAAATAACTGAAATAATTAAAATTAATTTTAAAATAAAAAACCATGTCAATCCATCATTAATAAATTTAAAATTTGCTTCAGTGGATGTTTGGATGTTGGAAGCCTCTAGTATTACGTTTTACAAAACCCATAATGTTATGGGTGTATAGGTTATGTTCTATCTATGCCAAATTTCATTAAAATAGGTCCAGCCGTTCTTAAGTTACCTGATGATGTAACTAACAATACAATACAATACAAATACTCTTTATTGTACACAAAAGAAAATAGCAACATATATGACTTATACTGGGTGTAAGGGGAACGCTTCCGAAAACGAAGATAGGTGCTGGTGATTACGGATACGAAACCACGAAAAAAAAATGCGATCCTTTTTTTAGATTTTTTCATATTATTATTTTTTGCATTTTTCATACATAACCATAAAAATGCAAAAAATATATGAAAAAATCTAAAAAAAGAATTGCATTTTTTTCGTGGTTTCGTATCAATAATCACCAGCACTATCACCTATCTTCGTTTTCGGAAGCGTTTCCCCGACACCCTGTATAGAACACATGTACAATGACTATCCCGACTTTGCCTGCTCTTATCCCAATTTATTCGAGATCGGCGCAGCATGTCTTTAATTTAAAAACACTACTTACATTCTATTTTGCACCCTAAGTTCAAGGGCAAAATTCTAAGTGGAAATATTACGAGGTAACCCGCAAGACCTTTTCGCAAATGTGTCAATATGACGTCGAGCTCCCGTGGATGTGGAACAGGATAATGGAAACGGCCCCAGAGATTTACACTGAACGCCATCTTTATCTAGATGTTTCTGTTTTAGAATTCCGTAGTCGAATGGTGGTGGTTTTGAAGACGTCTGGGGTCCAGGGGTTCTACTCCCGTTCGACGATATTCGATAAATCGTACGATTCATCGCACAATTTGCTACTCCGGTCAACCATCGTTCCCTTATCGCATGCAATGATCGTGTTTTGACGTTTGTTTTTCTCATCTCCGGTAATTGTATACGACTATGAACCGTAGTCTATCTTAATTGTGCCTTTTTTATGTGCCTATCTTTATTATGTAAGTATCAGTCGGAACGAAAGTTCGTACTTCGTTTGTCGTTCGTAAAACACGAGTAGACCTACAGGTGCTTCGAGTATCGGACTGCTGATCACAAGTTCGTGTGTTCGATTCCCACAGGACACAAATATGTGTGAGAAGCAAACATAAGTGTTTGTGTTGATCTGGGTGTTTCTTATGTATTATAAGTATATATTTACAACAACAAAAAAGTATGTCATCATCATCATCATTTCAGCCGAAAGACGTCCACTGCTGGATATAGGCCAAGCAAGCATCGCCACAACGACTGGTCCTGCGCCTTCCGCATCCAGTGGAGTCCCGCGACCTTCACCAGGTCGTCGGTCCACCTTGTGGGGGGCCTACCCGCGCTGCGCCTTCCAGTACGCGGTCACCACTTCAGAACTTTACTGCCCCATCGGCCATCCGTTCTGCGAGCAATGTGCCCCGCCCACTGCCAATTAAGTTTGGCATAGCCCAAAGGCTATGTCGGTTACTTTCGTTCTCCTGCGAATCTCCTCAGTTCTGATTCGATCACGCAGGTAAAAAAAAAGTATGTAAGTCAATGATATTTAAAAGTGTAGATATGTCCTATCCTAACAAAATTATCGAAAAAAATGTACCGTATGCAGCGGCAGCACACATACACTTAAACTAGTACGAAGTGAGTAAGTTAGTTACCTTAAGTTACTATCGCGTCATAATTGGTACACTTTCTGTACACACACGGCGGTACAATGTTTTTTTTGTCACCTGTCATGCTCGGGGTGCCTTGCTTGACGCGGACTAATAGCAAAACGTACCAGTTTCCTAACTGGGACGTTTTGCTATTAGTCCGCGTCTCGCTTTTGAGTCTTCAGATTGCGTGTGCTAGTAAAATATCTGCACTTATAAATATCATTGATGTAAGTATTATATCCATTGTCTAGCACCCATAGTACAAGCTCTGCATAGTTTGGGACTAGATGGTGCTGTGTAAAATATCCCAAAATATTTACGTATTTCTTTATTTAAAACGGGACCATTTAATTTCTATAAAAATCATTTGAACAAAATTAACTGAAAATCAGTCCATTTTAAAGGGCTAAAAATACAATAGAGTCACTGTTTACTAGTGTTGAATCCCAGCTTCAACACTAGTAAACAGAATCGCTGCTTATCTCAAAAGTTTGTATGTCATGACAACAGACTCACAGTTATAAGGTGTAGTTAGTCACACAAGACCCCTCTAACTTTTTGACTATGAATCCCAAAAATTAAAAAACACTATTACTTTTGAAGGAATGCTATGAGGTATGTAAAAGAGAAAAAGGTAGGCACTTAATAAGGAATTCAGTTTGAGATATAAACCTCCAAGATTAATTGTCCACTAAATTAACGGAGTGAGAATTCAAGGTTTGTTTATTTCACTATAAAGTAGTTACTTTACGGAACTCAAAATTCAACGTACTTGACTAGCTTCTCCTGAGGTAAAACATTTTTGTTTTCACGCAAAGTGTAATGGAACGGTGCAATGTTTTTATTTATCTACGTTCAAAGTTGAAGGACACTACCCCCATTGCGTAGCTATTTCATCATACGTAGCCATTTCCCTGTAGGGTAATACATTCATTTCAATAGGGTAAACGATTGTTTTGACTTACGTCACCCAGAGAAAAAATACTACATTAATATTGTGTTTTGTGCACAGAAATAAAAATAAAATTTCAGTATTTAGCTGTACCTATTATATACCCTCTAAAATCACGTGCCTATGCACTGAGGAACAAATTTGTTACGTTACATGATACACAAAAAATTATACGCATGTGCGTACCAATAACTACTGAATACTGTGTTCAACCACCCCCGATAGATCCCGGCCCGCTACAAGCAGGTGAGCCCCTTCTCCCCGTGCGGCCTAATGTTGGCTGCACCCTCCCCAGCAGCGCATACAAAACGCTGCGCGCCACCTCATTGGCCCCGCGATGACGCAACAAACACGCTAATGTCATGGTCAGCCGCGCCTGCCTCGCCAGCCTCACCAGCCTCGCCAGCTACGGGGGCTACGTCAGCCACACCAGCCTCGCAAGCCTAGCCAGCCACACTAGCAACACCAGCCGCACCAGATACGCCAGGCAGCAAACTATTCCGAGTCCGCCGCCCGCAGAGCCTATCCTCTCGTAATTTTTATAGTGGTTTTCTTCCTCATCCTCCAATGTGCCCTCTGCTAGCTTCAGAGGGACACGTGGAGTGGCCCAGATCGAGCCCCACTCGCACCAGAATATTCGCCACAGGCAATAAGATCCCCCAAAGGATAATAATGTCCCTCGAAAGGATATTTATTGCCCGTACCCAGGATGCACCGGCCTAACAACTGCCGTTCCCTCCAGGCGTATCCAGAAGGACTAACAGGCACACGTGGAGGTTTTCTGGCCAGCACCCCAAGGTGCCATCTGCTGCCTGGTGGCACAACTCTGGCTGTGGTTACGAGCCGCGTGCCGCCAAGCGGTAGAAAATTGTGGAAATAGTTTTTCTTTTTGTATTTTTTTTGCAGAAAGTTTTTTAAATAGAAGGGGGTTAGTTATCTGACAAATGATACAGCCCTGTGGCAGACAGACAGGCAGAAAGATGGGGTAGGCAGAGTAATAGGGTCTCATTGGCACCTTGACCTATTTGGCGCAGCCGTGGGGCACAAAATGATTTTTAATTAAAAATCTTTAACTTCGTTTTGTCCTGTTTTTTCCCACGACGGAACGGAGAAGGTATATGCGTTTAGGGTATAAATATATAATTTTTAGAAACCCCCGACTAAAATAAAGTAAGTAACGGAAGATATAATTACAAACCTAAGAAAATCCGTCGGGGGCTGCCATTCTCCGCCTTAAAATGAACTAAATGCTGCAATTTAAGACTTTGTGACTAAATAAAATTACGTTGGGTACGTAAATAATTTTATCTTTAATTGATATTGCTGCATCTCTACGAGATACATAATAGCTGCTACATTTTAATTGTAATAGCGAACAGATGTGCAATGGCAGCCCCCGACGGATTTTCTTAGGTTTGTAATTATATCTTCCGTTACTTACTTTATTTTAGTCGGGGGTTTCAATTTTTTTTATTTAATCCTTTTTCGATTGAGTTTACATACGTCGTGAGTTTTTTCAAAATTCTTAATTTTGCTTTTTATGTTATGTTTATATTTAGATAAACAATTACTTTCCAAAAATGCTTTCTCTGCTTGAACACTTGCAACTTGCACGCACTTTGCTTGTTTGTTTGGCACCGACTCATAATTGTTATTTAAATTAGTTAAGTTAGGAAAAGACTAAAAGCTTCATTTTATTTTTCGCTTTTCAGTTTCTATTTTCGTCGGTTCTTGAATAAAGAGACATGCCAAGACTGTTTACTAAATATGACAAGAGAGAAAAAACAGAATATACGTGTCCGCACCTTTATGACATACTTTTACGCTGAGGTACTTTATTATTGTCTGGGTACCACATACATAGTCACTACAATTTCTTTTCTATACGCCTACACACACAAGTTGACGGTAAACGAATGATGGATGAACTCAAAACTTAATTACGGGTAGGAAATTACGTTTTTCCCATTCACAAATCGATCGGGAACTGACTTTGCCTACCCAAATCTGTTTTACATTTCCTTTGGCAAAAACATGATCAAAATATAAGGATGTAGTGGAAGAAATTGGCTTCTTTTGATGTGAAAATGTGATGGAAGCCACCTTTTGAAAGCACATTCATGTTTAATTTGGTTAAAGAAATGTGTAAGCCGTACAAATATTTGTCTTGGAGACACATGTTTCTGTTTGCACGTTTTTACATGTTCATTTGAGTATACAATTTTATTGAGTTTATTTACCCGTCTAGGAACGTTGAATCAAGTAGTACACACAGCTACACATCAAGCTGTACTTTTCCAGTATAAGCTGACCTCGCATTGTATAGGTTTTCCTTACAACGCGAGGTCAGCCTTTACTGGTTTTGTACAGCTTGATGTGTAGCCGTGTGTACTATGCCCAGATCATTTGAGCATATTATCTATACATATAATAAAATCGTAGAGATGAAAAAACTGTACATTGAATATTTTTTGAAAAAAATCATTGCTGCGCATATAGGAACGATACTGATGCCAAAACTATAATTTTTAGAATTTCTGTCTGTTTGTCTGTTTATCTGTTTGTCTGTTTGTCTGTTTATCTGTTTGTATGTTTGAGCATGACGCCAATACTACTGAACAGAATTAGTTGAAATTTGGCAAAAATGTCGGTTACAGACCGGGTCAGGTTATAGGCTACAAATCATCACGCTTTTGTACATGGAAGGTGAGTAGAGTAACAAAATGTCTACAAAGTTATGTTTTACAGCTAATATATTGAAATGTTATAATTTATAGACTAAAAAAGACTAAAATAATTCTTTATCAGAACGTCAAAATTAATATTTAAAAAAATAACCATCACGCTATATATAAAGGGAGCTAAACGACAGATATTAGCAATGAAAATACTTATTTCGTAGTTTCGCGTAAATAATTACTCATCCTGGTGGCTTGGCGTGTGGATCACTATTGTGTTGTTCTAAGATCGAATCTCAGCCCCAATCTTAGTTTTTAGATTATTTTTTGCATTTTGTTATTTAAAAAAAAAACATCTTCAACAAATTAAGTTATTTAGCAACAACGTCCGCTAAAGAGCGGATTATTAAGTTATAAAACAATTAATGATCACGCTATTTAGTATGAGGGGTGAGCAATAGTGCATTGTGTTGATTATTTTCTGCTTCCGTATTTATTTTTATTTATTTTACTTTCTACCACAAACAGTAGTTTTTTAACAGTAGTTTAGTAAAGTATTGTCTGCTAAAAAGTGCTTTACCTATTTAACAGTGAAAAATTTTTTTAAATCGGTGCAAAAAGTGCCATTGAACCACTTATTTTACTGACTGCTGAGTCCCCTAACCCAAAAAAGCGTGAAATTTTATTTGTATTGTTATCCTTAACCTATGGATAATATAACCAATTTACGACGACGTCTCCCGCTTACTTAGTTTTGTAAATAATTAACTTAATTTAAAATACTCCTTCTTTCCTAACCAGATGGCGTTAACGTCGAATTAGATCGCGCTATGGTTTCGTTCACAAAATGTGATGTTATGGGTAGAGACACGGGCGTTATCTTTGGCGAATGGAGTCCCACATGGGACTCTCCGGCAACTAAGCCCGGTTAAGCAGAAATGGTACTTCGGTCCCACCTGCGAGCACCCAGCAGTCGAAAAAAAAAAAAAAAGCGTTACCTTTGTTGTCTTTCTATAATCTATTTGCTTCTTTAATTGTCTTGAAATACTGAGTACCTACGAATTGCGATATTTTACATTTTACACCTCACCAATTGGCGATTCTTACGGGCCTATGTTGATATGCTGAACGCATTTTGAATAGCTGTTTTTTTTTCACTTCAAGACATGGTCGTTTCGATCGGCTGCAATTCATTGGTTGAGTACGGTTTACCGACCCCACAACCAAACCACGCGTTAATCGTGAATACGCCGCCGAAACTGACTACAGTACGGGCGCAATGTCTGTCATTGTTCATCATTCATCTCAGAGCAAAGACAGCTATTCGAAATTATCCTGCAGAGCATTGAACTCTGCCAAGGGAAAATGTTCTTTTTGGATGCTCCTGGAGGAACAGGCAAAACCTTTCTTACTTCAGGCATCCTTGCAGAGGTCAGAAGGCGAGGAAAAATAGGAAAATGTTCTACGAGACTGCTCTCTTATTGTATGGGATGAATGCAAATTGGCGAACAGAAAGGCAGTGGAGGCTGTTGACCGAACCCTGCAAGATATCCGCAGGAACCACAACATCATGGGTGGGGTAACAGTTCTCTTTACCGGCGATTTTCGGCAGACGCTGCCTGTGGTGACGCGAGGTACTAGGGCTGATGAGGTGAATGCTTCGTTAAAACGCTCTACTCTCTGGCCGCAAGTTCACAGATTGTGCTTGACGGTCAACATGAGAGCACGGCTTGGCGGGAATTCACATGCTCAAGAATTCGCTGAAGTCCTTTTAAACATTGGAGTAGGAACTTATCCAGAGGAGAGTGGCCAGGTGGACCTACCGGAAACGCTTTGTAGAGTGGTCCCTACGGTAGAGGACCTAATTCGTTCTGTTTATGGGGACATCAGCCAAATCTCGCACCAGCAGAATTCTTGGTTGTGTGAGAGGGCCATTTTAACACCAAAAAATGACCAAGCCGCTGCCATTAACGATAGCATTCTCTCAGAAATTTAAGGGAATGAAGTGGTTTATACTTCTATAAACACCGTTATAGATCTAGATGACGCTACTCAGTAGTATTCCTTAACTCTCTCTCTGCAAGTGGACTTTCTGCCCATCTTATCAAACTTAAAGTCGGGGTCCGGTGTGCTTTTGTGGAACTTAACACCGCCCAAGCTGTGTAATGGGACCCCGACTCAAAGTCATATCCTTGCAGAGGCACATTATAGAGGCAGAGATTCTCACTGGGTGTGCCGCTGGCGAGATGGTGTTTATTCCACGTATACCACTGATTCCCCACAATTACTCTTTCCAATTCAAGCGCATACAGTTTCCTGTGAGTCTGTGCTTCACGATGACCATCAATAAGTAGCAGGGGCAGACACTGAAGGCTGCGGCTGTCGACCTCAGGACCAGCTGCTTCTCATATGGACAACTGTACGTCGCTTGCTCTCGCGTCACCAGCCCTGACACTCTGTACATTTTGGCTGCTGAAGGTTTTGTAAAAAGGCGTTTTATTGTATACATTCACATCATTCTGTATTATTTTTGTAACTTATGCTCAAAATTTGTTTGTGGCCTAGAATCTCGGTTTACGTTTTAGTCTTTGACTTTGCGCCCAGCGCTAGAAAAAAATAATGGCAACAAATTAATTATTGCTATCATTTGTCCATTATCTTTGAAATTTGACTTATTTAAAAGTTAGTTGTTTAGATAACGTGAGCAAAGCCACGGGTACAGCTAGTAATATAAATAAATAAATATCTTTGGGACATTTTTACACAGCACCATCTAGTCCCAAACTAAGCACAGCTTGTGCTGTGGGTACTAGACAATGGATATAATACTTATATACATTTTTTTTGTAAATACATACTTATAATACACTAGCGGACCCGGCAGACGTCGTCCTGCCCGGAAAAGCAGCGCCACATATAATTAAAATCGTCCCTGCCATTTAGGAGAAGATCAGTGACATACAGACAGAAGGGCCACCTACCGGATCCAATTGTGTTTTCACACCATCCAGGAAACCATTGAAATATTCACAAAAAAATTCATCCAAATCGGTTCAGCTGTTTAGGAGGAGTTAGGCGACAATCAGATGTACAGAAGAAATAAATATTCGCGGCTTCACTCGCGTTAAATTCTGCTAACCCACGTGATGGATCCTGTTAATTCAGTCCAGTCCAGTCCAGTTCCATCCATCCATCCATCCATCCATCCATCCTTTTATTCGGACCGTCCAGTCCAGTCCAGTCCAGTCACTATCCCACTATCCCACTATCTCACCCCATGTCCAGTCCCGTCTCATGTCCCGTCCCGTCCCATGTTAAATGTCCCATCCCGTCCCATGTCCAATGTCCCGTCTCATGTACCATGTCCCGTCCCGGCCCATGTCCCTTCTCAAGTCCCGTCTCGTCCCATGTCCCGTCCCCCATGGCACATGTCCCGTCCCGTCCCGTCTCATGTCCCATGTCCCGTCCCGGCCCATGTCCCTTCCCATGTCCCGTCCCGTCCCAAGTCCCGTCCCCCATGTCACATGTCCCGTCCCCCATGTCACATGTCCCGTCCCCCATGTCACGTCATGTCCCGTCCCGTCCCGTCCCATATCCCGTCCCCCATGTCACATGTCCTGTCCCGTCCGTCCCATGTCCCGTCCCATGTTATCAATTGTTCAGCAAATCAAATTTGGTGACACAACGACTGCAGCGCCACCTACCGGGTCCATTTGTTAATTCAAACCCTGCAGGGACCCGGACTCGAACGTACCTACACAAAAAATATCATTAAAATCTATCATCTATCTCAACCCAGTCGAAAGGTATCGACATCTGTTAGAATCATTTGGAGTTAACAGATAATTGTGACTGTCAAATAATAACAGACAAATAATTAGCAATAAATTAAAATTGCGACTATAATTTGAGATTTAAACTATCCTATCTCTCAAGTTGGATCGAACTCCACATGGTGTGCGAATTTTATTATAATCGGTTAAGTGGTTTAGGAGTCCATTGAGGACAAACATTGTGACACGAGATTTATATATATTAAGAAGAAGATAAGCAACACCCAGACCAACACAAACACTTATGTTCATCACACAAATATTTGTGTCCTGTGGGAATCGAACCCACGACCTCGTTATCAGCAGTCCGACACTCGAACCACTAGACCACACAGGTTGTATATCTCAGTCTACGACACACGTTGTGAACTATAAAGCGCCATCGATTGCCATTGCCATTGTTCGCCAACCTACGTGCAAAGCGTGGCGATTATGGCATATCCCACCCATTTGGGGGAGGTCTAGCCTTGCTAGCTAGGCTAGCTATGTCCATCAGTGGACGTATTTTGGCTGAAATGATGATGAATTATAAACACTTAGTACACAGATAAATATATAGTTTGTAACATATAAAAATACTCTTTTTGGTTTTTTTTTGGGTTTGATTTCAAAGTAGTTTAATGTAAAGCACTACTGGCGCGCGCTGCGCCACTACTTGGCCGCGCAGGTCTTCTGCTACCCGGACGCCGGCGCCGCCTGCCAGTAGCGCATTGCGATGATGATTTATTGTCTTTGTTATAGTTATGCTGCTGTTGAGTTGCTCGCCCCCTATTACATGGGACTATAACATAACTGGCGAAATGAGGGTGTACTATTACACCTCTGCCTACCCCTTCGGGGAAATACAGGCGTGATGTTATGTTATGTTATAGTTATGTTGTTAAATATATTAAAATATCATATCATATCAATGTAAAGCATGTGTAGACGTAAATGTGGTTGGAGTCTTGACTTGACCTGGGTGCTATTTCTAGGTCCGGTAAAATGGGGTATTCTGACTGGAAATTCTCATATTGTATTAGATTCACTTCCCAATTTCGACAAAAATACAGTATCAACAGTATCTATATCTGTATAATATGTACTTTTTATAAGGCAAAAGCATAACAGGGGTTTCTTCTAGCCTTAACTTTGGGAAATATAATACAATATAGTATACACGCTGAAATTTGAATCGCTTATTTCCCGAAAAGGGGTCATTGTACTCATCATTATGAACAACTTTTATTATGGGTAAAGTTGGGAAAAACGACTTAAAATCGTAAGCGTGTTTAAACGTAGTGCTTTTTTCTGCCAACGAATTTTTTTACGCTTTTGCCGCTTTTCGTATTTCACTTCTAAAAAAATTGACTTTTATTTGTCTAAATTACACTATTCTATTTACATTTAAACTATTTACAAAGTTCACTAAAAACTATACAAACAAACTACAATCGTCGCGTAATTACCAAGGAGAACATTCAAAAACGCATTCACTCGTTGACGACGAAAAATAAACTAAGCGCCAAAGCAAAAGCAAATCAATCATGGTCAAAAACGTTTAAAATGTTTAAACGATACGAAAATAATCAAGAAAATAAAAAAGTGCTTTCTCTAAACAAATTTTACGTAAACGAATACAATTTAATTCTGCCGGTTTCAAACCACCACCAGTCAACTTTGAAATTGAGTCTTACATTCATAGAAATAAGGTTACATTTCAATCGTACTATCAAAAGCATAAGTTTGGTTTACGAAAAAGTTTAACCGAAATCTGCTTTAATCACAAAGCGTGCTTATACGCTTTTTTTTTTATTAGACTTTTTTAAGCGCTTTTTGTTTAAACGCCCACTTCTAATTATGGGACCAACCCAGAAATCGCGATTCAAATTTCAGCATGTACGTGGGACACTCAGAAAGTTTTGCGAAACTAAAAAAAATTGTTCTATACGTACATATATTTTTATCAAATCTTTTCAAAGTACTTTCCACCAGCCTCTATACAAAGATTCATGCGCCTAAACCAGTTTTCAAAACACTTTTTCCAGTCCGCCGCAGACACCTCGTTTACAGCCTGCTCGAACGCAGCCAGCGCATCTTCCGGCGACGAAAATTGTATCCCTTTGAGCTGATTTTTTATTTTTGGGAATAAAAAGAAGTCACACGGTGCTAGATCAGGGCTATAAGGAGGGTGACCCAGGAGTTTGTCTGGCGTGCTGTCCAGGAAGTCCCTCGTTTTGAGTGCGGTGTGCGCAGGTGCATTGTCGTGGTGGAGCAGTAGCCCGCGGAGCCCTGTGTTTGGTCGCTTGTTGCTTATAACAGAGAAAACTTCTGGCAAACATTTGGTAGTATACCATTCGGCATTAATGCTTCTTTGATCCCGTAAGGGAATTGATACCAAGTGGCCAGTCAAATTAAAAAAGCTAGCGATCAAAATCTTACCCCCGCTTCTATATCGCTTCACTTTGGTAGGCGTTGGCTCATTTTGAAACACCCAAACAGTCGACTGGCGCTTGGTTTCTGGGTCGTATTGATAAATCCAGGACTCATCACCTGTAACGATGTCGTAAACACGCCGAGACTAGCCTGCTTCAAATTTGTTAAGCATATCACGGCACCATTCCACCCGGGCCTGCTTCTGAGCATCGGTGAGGTTGTGCGGCACCCAGCGTGATACTATCCTCCTCACGCGAAGATGGCTGTGTAGAATCTCGTGAACGCTTCCCGATCCAATCTTCAATATGTGTTGAATCTCCTGATATGTAATTCGCCTATTGTCTTGGATTAAATTTTTCACTGCTAGCACGTTTTCTTCGGTAACAGCCGTCAAAGGGCGACCGTTTCTTTCGTCATCCCCCAAAGTTGGTCGACCGCGCTTGAATTCGTTATACCAACGATACACGGTTGCCTTGGAAGGGCCTTCATCCATGAATGCCATTTGAAGTCTATCGTACGATTCATCCGGTTTCAGGCGACACTTGAAATCGTATAAAATCATAGCTCTAAAATGTTCCCGGCGCAGATCCATATTTCAGTGAGACACAATACTTTGAATTAACTCGCAAAAAATGTGGAGGGAAATTTTGAAATTGGAACTTACTTATTTTTACTTATAAATAATCATATTTTCGAAAAACATTATAACTGGCCAGTCTCCCATATATAAAAACTTTTTTTCGCAATACTTTCTGAGGGGCCTGGTATATAATAGATATCGCTATTAGCGATAAGACCGCCAATGCCCCCTTATTTTACGTGTTAGTCCTAAGTTTAATAATGTTAATACATACATACATATTATCACGCCTGTTTCCCATTGGGGTAGGCAGAGACTATGGATTTCCACCTGCTACGATCCTGACACCTCTTTCGCTTCATCTACGTCCATTAACCTCGTCATGCATGCTCGTCGGTTTAGAGAACTCTTACTTAACCTGACATTTTTTGAGAATATCCGCGATTTGATCGCGATACGTAATAGTAATAATGTTAATGGTGTACAATAAAGAATATTCTATATATCTATCTATATTATCTAATAGTAAGTAGTACATAGTATGTATTACATAGAATTCCTCACTAACATGAAACTACACATGCGGGTGATATAACACATGTGATAGATATTGTGGCGCCAAAACAATATGGAGGCAATACAATATTATATTCTATGGTAAGGCATATATGGGCCGAACAATAGTATGACTAAGGCCACCCGCTATGAAGCAAGATAATATGGGCTAAATCCTAAATCTATTCTGTTCGCTTGATCATGTAGTGAACTGTATTTTAATTAATTGAAGTCTTGTGAACACGGAAGCTACTTTTTTTACTACTATTTTTTTTTTTTTTTTTTTTTTTTTTTATGATTTATAGATCTGCTCTTGACCACAATCTAGACAGCTTTGTCAGGATGTGGTCGACGATGGAGCGAGCAAACCTATTAGGTGCCGATTCACTACTACAATAACCGTGTGGATTGCAAGCTGCAAGATCTAGGTACGAAATAATGCTGCTCTAGCCGAGGTCAGTCCGTGAAATTGGCTATTTGAAATTCAAATATTAGCTATTCGATACATTAAATCAAAGCCTATTAAAATACATGTAACACATTCATTCTTCTTTCAAGATTCTATTTTCATTTAGCTCGTAGGTATAACCACTGATAATAATATTTTCTACGTACGGTCGACCGCACGTCGGTGGTAACACTTTGACATTAGCTGCATCTTTATTTCGTAAGCTGTAAGGGCGGTTTTCGAATTGAAGTGTTACCACTGTCATGCAGTCGACTGTACGTACTAGAGTAGACATTACGAACAAAAAATATCGCGCAACTTGCTGGCCGCGGAGCACGCGCAGGGCGAGCGAGGCTAAGATGCCCGATTTCACCGACATCTCCTAACTTTAAAGGATCCTTTAAGCATGGTTAGAGGGCGGTTAGGAGATGGTTTCCGTTTCACCAACAGTTAGGGGTCACCTAAACGTTAAAAGCTCCCCTAAATTTAGGAAGTTGAAATTCGGGCCCTTAAACCGGCACATACGTAAGTGATCTCTCAAGCAACGAAGATGTATTGTGATTTAGATGAACTTTTTGAAAATTCAGAAACTATTTCTAGTATATTCGCAGTAAATAACATCTGTAGACCAAAAATATATCGGAAACAACCAAATTACATTGAAAGTTTTGATGAAACTGACTTTTTTCGAAGATATAGGTTACGTAAATCTTCAGTGTTGTATTTATTGGAAAAAATCGAGCACACCTTGGAATTTTTTCATCTATTTATTTAAATTGATTAATTTCGTTAAAGTCATTGATTAATTTGCTTAATTCCATTAATTAATTTGATTAATTTAATTTAATTTAAAATATAGTAAATAAAATCATGTGTAGTCAAGGCATTTTTATACATAATGGACTTCTTAAAAATGTATGTATCTAGATATATTAAACAAGAAAAAAAAAAAAAAAAATTTAATTCAAATTATTAATTTGATTAATTTCGTTAAATTTATTAATTAATTTGCTTAATTCCATTAATAAATTTAATTTAAAATATAATTAATAATATCATGTGTTGACTACACAATAAAAGGCATAAAATGTCATCAATTATAATTCTAATAATAATATATAAATATGTACAATTCATAACTAATATTTGTATTGCACCTGTGGCAGCACACAGAGAGACTATAATACCTGTAAAATAACACCAAAATAGCTGTGTACACAAATAAACATTTTGATTTGACTTGATTTTATACATTACTTTATTAAAATAGCAACAAAGAAAATCTCACTTTATCTCACGCACTCACGAAGGAAGTTTCAAAGATAAAAATATGACCACAGATGATACGCGAGGTTTCGTAATGTATACACAGAGTTAATATAAATAAAACCGACTTCAAAAACCTTAACTAAAAAGTAAAAAATAATCATAGTATGTATTTTAAAAACTTAACATAAACCAAAATTGTGAAGGCGGCGCGTGATTGACCCTTTGCGTCATGTAATATACGTGGGACACTCAGAAAGTTTTGCGAAACTAAAAAAAATTGTTCTATACGTACATATATTTTTATCAAATCTTTTCAAAGTACTTTCCACCAGCCTCTATACAAAGATTCATGCGCCTAAACCAGTTTTCAAAACACTTTTTCCAGTCCGCCGCAGACACCTCGTTTACAGCCTGCTCGAACGCAGCCAGCGCATCTTCCGGCGACGAAAATTGTATCCCTGTGAGCTGATTTTTTATTTTTGGGAATAAAAAGAAGTCACACGGTGCTAGATCAGGGCTGTAAGGAGGGTGACCCAGGAGTTTGACTGGCGTGCTGTCCAGGAAGTCCCTCGTTTTGAGTGCGGTGTGCGCAGGTGCATTGTCGTGGTGGAGCAGTAGCCCGCGGAGCCCTGTGTTTGGTCGCTTGTTGCTTATAACAGAGAAAACTTCTGGCAAACATTTGGTAGTATACCATTCGGCATTAATGCTTCTTTGATCCCGTAAGGGAATTGATACCAAGTGGCCAGTCAAATTAAAAAAGCTAGCGATCAAAATCTTACCCCCGCTTCTAGATCGCTTCACTTTGGTAGGCGTTGGCTCATTTTGAAACACCCAAACAGTCGACTGGCGCTTGGTTTCTGGGTCGTATTGATAAATCCAGGACTCATCACCTGTAACGATGTCGTAAACACGCCGAGACGAGCCTGCTTCAAATTTGTTAAGCATATCACGGCACCATTCCACCCGGGCCTGCTTCTGAGCATCGGTGAGGTTGTGCGGCACCCAGCGTGATACTATCCTCCTCACGTGAAGATGGCTGTGTAGAATCTCGTGAACGCTTCCCGATCCAATCTTCAATATGTGTTGAATCTCCTGATATGTAATTCGCCTATTGTCTTGGATTAAATTTTTCACTGCTAGCACGTTTTCTTCGGTAACAGCCGTCAAAGGGCGACCGCTTCTTTCGTCATCCCCCAAAGTTGGTCGACCGCGCTTGAATTCGTTAAACCAACGATACACGGTTGCCTTGGAAGGGCCTTCATCCATGAATGCCATTTGAAGTCTATCGTACGATTCATCCGGTTTCAGGCGACACTTGAAATCGTATAAAATCATAGCTCTAAAATGTTCCCGGCGCAGATCCATATTTCAGTGAGACACAATACTTTGAATTAACTCGCAAAAAATGTGGAGGGAAATTTTGAAATTGGAACTTACTTATTTTTACTTATAAATAATCATATTTTCGAAAAACATTATAACTGGCCAGTCTCCCATATATAAAAACTTTTTTTCGCAATACTTTCTGAGGGGCCTGGTACAGTCGAGCGCAATATCTATAATAGTAATGAAGTCGGTTAAAAACAGTTTATGTGAATGTACATGATCACGTGCCGCCTTCAAAATTTTGGTTTATGTTAAGTTTTTAAAATACATACTATGATTATTTTTTACTTTTTAGTTAAGGTTTTTGAAGTCGGTTTTATTTTTTGTTAAAAAGTTTTTATTTCATACTTTTTAGTTGAAAATTGCGAGGGTTGACTCATAAATGTTTATATAACCAATTTGACATTATTTTTTTACTATCCTTTGCTATCCCACTGCTGGGCAAAGGTCTCGCTCATGTTGTTCCAAACGTCCAATCACTATCGTGAGAAAAAAACACGCATATCGGCCAAGAATTCTCAGAAAAACGAACAAATGAGCAGATCATCTAGATAGGCGAATCTAAAATAAACTGATTTATTGGCGCTGGTTAAAAAACTACTCAACCTAAGTCAATAAAATTTATATGGGACCACCGCGCGGACTTTCTCTACCAAATAAAAAAACAACCACGTAAATCGGCCCACAAATCTCGGAGTAATCGGTGTACATACATGAAAAAAAAAAAAAACCCCCGTAATACATAACCTCCTCCTTTTTTAGAAATCGGTTAAAAAAAAAAATTTGAATAAATAGAGTTAATAATAATAATATAGAGTAAATATGAAAGAAATATGAAAAATAATAAAAATATTAATGAAATACTGTATTTTAATGCTATCAAAACACTATTTTTTAAATAATTATATCCATATAAGTGTATACTTCAGAGAATTTGATGAAAAACAATCATATTTTTTAAATATCGCTAAGTTCAAAGACGAATCAGTTACTATTATCCAAAACAAATCGTCACATAGCTAAGTGTCCCCTAGTAAGGTGACAAAATGATGGTGAAACGAAATTTAATTTAGGGGCTAGTTTAGAGGAGCTTTTAAGCTAAGGATCACATAGTTAGGTGGCAGTTTAAGGGATGTCGGTGAAATCGGGCATCACAAATAGATATAATGGTTGTAATCAAAATTTTACTTGCGATTCATGCGTGGCAACTTTCCGAACAACCTACGCCTTACATTTTGACGTGATAATTTAAAAAAAAAAAATTTAATCAAATGTACTTTACAGCTTTTATTTCTGCAGTTAGAAACAGCACAATAAGGCATTTTTGCGGGTTTTTGTTACAGTATTTATAGAAACAAGTCATAAGGAGTGCTGAGAAAGGCTTTGAAATATCCTGCACTATGGTGCATGGTGCTGCCACGCGCGCCCTGCCCACATGGCCATTCTATCTATTTCTGTGGTGAGAGTGCAGGAGCTCTAAAACCTGTTACAAACATTCGATTCGAGGTGTCTTCTCTAGTACATACGTAGTACATATTATTACCTCAGTGGGTATAACTAGCCATAGTACGCATAGCGCGAAATGGAATTACTTTACAGCACAGAAAATATCATTCCAGCTCGTGGTTATTTTAATAAAGCCACTGACTCTGAATTTCAGTTCATATTTCAAGTTTACCCTCTCTGAAGCTCCAAAACTTTGATACGAAATAAATGAAAATCCAACGCTGTAATCATATTGAATAACGTACCCGTACAAATTTCATACAGTCTGGATACTGTACCTTCAATATTTTCAGTCAACAGTCAAGCCTATGTTTGACTAACGCAAAAGATTATTTTCTAATAATCCCAACTGATACCGACGGTTTTAATTAAACTTTTTGAATATACTTTATATTTATAATTATACTAGCGATACTCTTGCGGCTTTGCTCGTGTAAAACATAACATAACAAAAAGGCTTGAGTTCACCGACGATAATTCTCTGGTTAAGCGATCGTTTACCTAAATAACCGGACTCGGTCGGACTCACGCAGTAAGGGTTCCGTACCTCCCATCGACCTGCTACACCATAGAAACTGATTTAATTTACGGGAGTTAATCAAAAGACATTAACGCAGCGTGCGCGAAATTTGAATTTTTGCATCTCTTTCTTACGCAGGTACCACCACATATGTCTATGTTCGCCCTTCTTTTAGTATTTGTTGCTACATAGTATGCACTATAATCAGACCAATTTTGACGCTGGTATATGTTACCGTTTTGAAGGTAGAGCAGGAAAAAAAAATTGATTAAAAAATTGCATGTTTTTCGAGGTTTCTTGTATGGGGACCGCCTATGGTTTTAGACTTTTTTTATTTTTAGTTTTTTATCGTGATAGGGGTCATACCAATACATATTCTGAGAAAATGTGAACCGGCTACCTATTACCGTTCAAAAGATACACCCTGTGACACATAGACGGACAGACGGACAGACAGCGTAGCGAGTGTAATAGGGTCCCGTTAGGCACCCTTTGGGTACGGAACCCTAGAAACATGTACATTTTTCGAGTAATCAGCTGTTTAATCAGAGAATTAACCTTAAAGAACACCGGCCTAAGTCCTCCTGCAATAAATCTCTCATTTAACCAGTCATTTTGTGTAGCGCAACACCCTAATTTAAATGGACAGTGAGTATTTTTCTCAAAGACGTTTTTTGCCAAAAAACACAAACGAAGCGAGGCCGAACCAGATTTTGTAAAAATATATTCGGCAAGTTAATTTCGTTGTCAATTAAGAACTCGACAGATGTGAGATTTCGGACTTTGTTTATCTCAAAAAACTTTTGTTTGAAAAGGTTTCTTTGGATGTAACTTTAGATTTATTTTCGGTCTGTAGACGTACTTTTATAGACTTCAGTTTATTTACCTTTGCTTCATTCAAAAATCTTGCCAAAGTTTTAGCGTCTACGCTTGAATTATGTTGAAATTAATATAGCATTTTAGGTTCTAGCTTGGTATTTTAGGTACTTTAATATCCTTAACATATTATTATTATGTTGCTTAAAATAAGTAGCAAAGGTTCAAGCAAATAACGTTATTTATACAAGTAAAAATATTTTCCACATTAATTTAGCATTTCGCTTGTTTGATAAAACATGATTTAAGTAGTACAGTCGACCATACGTCTATGGTAATAGTTTTTTATTGACAGCGTGTTTATTACCTGAGCAGTAAGGACGGTTTTCAATTGAAGTGATATTGAAGTGCAGTCAACTGTACTATATCAATACTGTAATAACTTAAGACGATGCTTTTTGCAACTAAAAAGAAATCATTCTTAATAATTTTATTATGAGTGAGTAAACTTCATTGAACTTAAGTCATGATAAGATTTGAAAAGCAAGTTGGTGTAAATTGGTTTTCAAAATCATTTGATGAATTCGCCTGTATATTTTTCAATTCAATGTCTTTATCTATTTCTACCTACACTCGAAATGAAAATTTCTTGAAATTCACATAGCATATCGCACATTATTATACATAGGTACGTATAAAGAATACATATCCATGGAGTTTCTTGCCGTTTCTTCTTTATAGGACACACTATTTGAAAGGGTGGAACTAGAGCCTAACTTTTCATAATTTCCTAGTAATACGTCTATTTGAAATAAAAACCAGCCGCAATCTTGAGCGTACGTCTAATCCTCAAACTAAAGAATTACATTGACGCTCCCAAACGCGGCTCGGGAACACTCCTTTGCCATTTTTTATTACTTTTTCTGGCTTCATTTGCTAGTTCTACGCGCTCCGTCTATCTTATTATTATTTTGGTCTGAGGAATTAATTATATTCAAAAATTGATTTTATTTATTATTACTTATTTTTTTGGTATGAGCTTAATTCACTGTTGTAAGATTAACAATTGTTTAATGCATATGCATTAAAAATCTAAATTTTTGTATAAAAAACATGTAAAGACTGTTTATTTTTGTTTAATTACCTAACCTAAACGTTTCGAGTATCAAATTTATATAAAAAACTAAATCTTTTGCTTTTATATCAGGCATGCGTCATCATTATCATCATCATTTCAGCCGAAAGACGTCCACACCCAAGCAAGAAGGGGATATGCCATAATCGCCACGCTTGGCAGGCGGGTTGGCGATCGCAGTTGGTTGGTTAAATACTCAGAGAACGCTGCTGCCCACCCTTTGGTGAATCCCTTAGTCGCCTTTTACGACACCCATGAGAAGATATAGGGTGGTGCAATTCTTTACGGTCAGCACCACACGGAACCATCCGGCACCACACGGAACAATCATGCATACGTATGGCATATATTTTCTTTGAAACCAGGTGTAGGTTTTAAAGCGACGTCGAACACCTAATTACTATCGATAAATTTCTATTCTGAGCTATGTCTGTGCTATCGTAAGGCAAAAATTATAACATTAAGAAGCCAGTGCCCGCTGTTTACATAACCAACATTATTAACTTTTTAATTTGTTTGCTATTACTTTATGTTATTACTTTTCGATTGCTTGATAACTATGTCGATATTTTCGTACATATCATTCTCAGTACATTTTATAGTCATCGACAGGGTAATTTTTTTCCGAGAATTTACTTTGTGAAAATCTCAAATTGGTTTGACATTTCGATGAAGTTATTAAGGACTTTTGCAGGCAGTTTTTTCGGTAGGGACTGTTAGCGTTTGAAGAATATAATTTTTAAAATATAAATAGATCGGTTCTAGTAAAAAAAACAAAATATCTACCTTCTTAACAACATTATTAAGTATTGATCGTGTTCTCGTAGACTTTTCATATAAATAATATAATTATTAAATTTATTTTAAGAAATTTTAAATATGTTTATTTAACCGCACGTTTACGACCTATCCATTTAACTTAATCTAATCTAACCAGTACGTTATACGAAAGTACACCACAGACTGCCCTCATCTTTTTTCACGTCTTCCTTGTATGGTCACGATACTTCCCGGTGGTACATTTTGTAAACAAAATCCCTTGAACGAACCCTGCTACATAACACGTACCTACGGCTGCCACTGAACATTGACTGCAAGCGATTTTAGCCTTACTGGTGGTTCAATGGAATGATTTCTGACTGTATATCCAAAGGATACCTGGTAGATATCGCTACTGGCGATAAGACCGCCAAGGTACCTTAATTAAATATTGTTCCTAAGTTTTTGTATATAGGTTTAAAGAATGTTATTTCTCATAAGAACTTATAAAACAGTTCGCTTATAATGAGATACAAAAGTACTTATAACAAAATTAGGTATATAATTTTAGCCTCTAGAGCGTTGGAAATGTTACAGTGTACATACATAATCGTAGTGTCCCTGCGTGATCGAATCAGAAATCAGGAGATTCGCAGGAGAACGAAAGTAACCGACATAGCCCGAAGAATTGCCAAACTTAAGTGGCAGTGGGCGGGGCACATTGCTCGCAGAACGGATGGCCGATGGGGCAGTAAAGTTCTGGAGTGGCGACCGCGTACTGGAAGGCGCAGCGTGGGTAGGCCCCCCACAAGGTGGACCGACGACCTGGTGAAGGTCGCGGGAATCCGCTGGATGCGGAAGGCACAGGACCGGTCGTTGTGGCGATGCTTGGGGGAGGCCTATGTCCAGCAGTGGACGTCTTTCGGCTGAAATGATGATGATGATGATGACATACATAATTCTTTAGCTTAGTTTTGAACACATTCATGTTATATCATCACATTCTTTTAGATCCTCTGGCAATCTATTGAACAGCTGAGCTCCTTCATACGATAACGTTTTCTTGCCGTCATTAGTCCGTGGTTTCATTAATTGGAGTTCATTTTTGTTCCTTAGGTTGTGTGTTATTGTTTTTTTATGTAGCTGTATGTTCGATTGGATGGAATTAGTAGTGATATTTTTTACAAGAATGCAAGTGTGTAAGTATGTGTAAAGTTGTGTCAGATTCACCATTTTGGTTTTTTCATAAATTATTTTTGTTGGAGTTAGGTAATGACTAACTTTATAACTTTTGCATCACTGCAAATTTTTCATAACATAGACTTGTGTTCACTTCATATTAGATAGTATATAACCTTTACCTAACTAATAACGCAACAACTTAAGCTCGATACAAGTAGACCAAATAAATCCAAGTCCTCGATTCCTAATTAAGTCATCCGTCTTTGCATGCACCATACCTACATTTAATCCGTATATGGGTGTATATATACCGCGGTATGAATGTTCAGATCTCTGCCTGCCAAGAGAGCACTGAGAGTGGTAGGGCTGTCAGGCATATGGATCAATTTAATTTATTACAGCCAACTGCACATAATTTTCTCTAATCTATTCCTTTAAAAATAAACTGAAAAAAAAATAAAAACCGATTTCAAAAATAATAAAATAATTTGTGTAAAACATTTCAGGAAGTAGGTGCCTTTGATTGAAAAAATTGGCACCGACTTCCTAAACTGTTTTACACAAATTACTTTATTATTTTTGAAGTCGGTTTTTACCTTTATAAAGTTTATTATATTTTTCTATTTTGAGCCTTGGTTTAGAGCCTTGTTTAACCTGGGTTAAACGTCTAACTCACATAAAAAGGTGTTTCAGCCTGGCATATAAGCAAAACCTATTATTAAAACCGATTTTGTATAAGTTGGAGGTTTTAATAGTAAAGAAGTCGTAAAATTCACATTAAACTCAAGAAGGTTATGTTTTCATCTATCATCTTTCCCCCCGCTCCTGGCCCATTGGCTGGCGACGCCCTCTCCAAACTAATATTATAAATGCAAAAGTAACTCTGTCTGTCTGTCTGTTTGTTATCTTTTCACGACTAAACCGATTGTAATAAAATTTGACGAAGCGGTAGCCTGGGAACTGGAGAAGGATATTAGGCAACTTTTAATCCAAACAGTTCCCGAGCACAGAAATAGATAGAATGGCCATGTGGGCAGGGCGCGCGTGGCAGCACCATGCACCATAGTGCAGGATATTTCAAAGCCTTTCTCACGCCTTATGACTTGTTTCTATAAATACTGCAACAAAAACCCGCAAAAATGCCTTATTGTGCTGTTTCTAACTGCAGAAACAAAAGCTGTAAAGTACCTTTGATTAACTTTTTTTTTAAATAATGACGTCAATCTGTAAGGCATAGTTTGTTCGGCAAGTTGCCACGAATGAATCGCAAGTAAAATTGTGATTACAACCATTCTATCTATTACTGTGTTCCCGAGGGATGCGCGATGTCATCTTTCTGTGATAGAATGCTCATTTTTAGGGTTCCGTAGTCCTACAAGGAACCCCTATAGTTTCGTCATGTTTGTCTGTCTGTCCTAATCCTTTACAGCTTAATAACTTCTACAGTTATAAACATAAATAAATGAAATTTTGTTAAAAAATAGTCTACACATAGATCTCAATTTTAAAAGAATAAAAAAATCGTTTTTACGTATTTTAGGGGTGGCGTCCATACATGTGAAATGGGGATGAAAAAATTTTTTTCGCTGCTCCTCCTCGTGTGGGGTATCATTGATTAGGTCTACTAAAATGAAGGTAATGTTTCATACACCACTTTTTTATCAAGTGTACCATCTGCGAAATATAGCCCGCCAAAGTGGCTTGCAATGTGTCCCCCCCCCCCCTGCCATTTCTAAACTATGCAACGTAGAAACTTATAATCTTCCACATTGATAGACCTTTGTGAAAACTCTCTTTTAAAATTATTTCGAGTATAATGTGATTATAATTTTTTGAGTTATAGACAGAAAACTGAAAATTACTTAAAACGTCCTAGTTCAAAGGTCATTGACCTTAGAGAAAAATGATCATAGCAAATAATGCTCCTTTAGCTACTTTCTATTTGAAAAAATCACAAAAAGTAACTTTGACATGACACACTTTTTAAATTTGGCTTGTTGAATTTATCGCTAGATGGCGCTACTAACAACACGCTCAGAGTCGCGAATGCTGCTGATTATTGAAAAAACTAAAATAGCCATGATTAATATTCGATTTGATTCGTTTGTAATTACACCTACTCTGCCGTGTCAGGCCTATCTCTTGTATCTCACGAAACATAGTTTTGAGATATCACCGTTTAAAGTTTTTTACAGATAATTGCGATTATCTTAAATGTTTCAAAACTTTCGGGAAATATTTTTACATAATTGGTTGTACTAAAGTCTGAGAAAAACCGGGCAATTTATAGATTTTTGAAAACTTCGAAATTTTCAGAGTTATTAGCTATAACAGAGATAGGTGTAACAAGCTCTCTATACATTGGTTGTTACGCGGTGCTCTGTATCTTAAGATACGTGACTTAGCCGCAACAAGTGTAATATGGAATGTGTTGCTAACACAGGTATCTTTAACTAAAGTTTGTCTAACTGATTATTTAGTATTAAATTAAATTAGTTTATAAAGGAATAGAAAAAATAGTACTCATCTAAACAAATGAATAATGACTTATGACTTATCTAGTAAAAACTCAATATTCAAATGCATTAAAATATCCTTTTTAATGAGTCAAAAAGTAAAACGAAAACTCAAACTTCTTCTAATCAAGATTCGATAACTTTTAAAACAAATAAACTTAATTAACTTCATAACTAACATAACAATTGGAATGAGAACTTAGTATTATCAAAATTATTTTAGATAAAAAAAACAACTAAATCCTAGATATGTAAGATCTTATCTAAATCTACATCTGCATCTAAGTCTGCTTTCTTTCTTGCACTTACACTCCTTCGCCTTACTTCCCGGGGTACTTCTTTTTTAACTAAGTCCAACACACTTTTGCAATAGACATGCAAATCTTTGAATTATTTTTCATCGTATGATTTCTTGACGACTATGTAAGTTGACCATCTTCAAAATTCAACTATTCTTAATGCCTAAATACGTGGATTGAAAAGTTCGCGATCTTATATAAAAATAATAATGCAATCGAAATGCTTTTGATCTCATTATAATTGTCAACCCTTCAGATGATTTTACGCTAAATTTATTTGTTGTATTACTTTTGCTTCCAGACTTAAAAGGATTTAATCAGAGTCAGGTGATAAATTTCTTGCATTCGAAAAAAAATATCTCAACAATGCGCTGTCAGTACGTGTCCGTTTTCAATTTTGTCCAAAATAGCACAAAACTACATAGTGACGGAATAAGGAGAATCTATTGCATCCAATGCTGTAGTTAAAAATCAGTTAGCTGAATTAAATCCCAGTAGACAGAGCGTTGAATATGTCCTCTACTGTAAATAGCCTTCAACTTCCACTATGGCACAAAACACCGAAAAGATATTGAATCTGATGGTAGGAAATCAATAATGAAATATTAAAGAGATAGCTAGGTAATAGATGTTTTTAAAAAGTGTTAAAGAAGCAATATTTGCCATAAATTCTGATTTCCCAGGGTATCTAAGAGAAAGATACCGATGCCCTTTTGAGTCAAACAAAAACATAACTGGCTAAGCACTTCACGCAAATTTTTATTTCGTTTGATGCCGATATATAAAAAAAATTACGCAAATTAGTTGTCATAAATAAAACTAGGGTCCAGCTAAGACAACAGAATAGTAAGACCAAAAAATACTTAAAAGAAAAGTATAGACCAGAACTACTAGCCTCGAAGCAACATAAGGTGATTAATTTGAAAATAAGGTAATGGTGGCAGTTTTTTGGGTATCGTCATAAACTGCATTTATAACTGCACTTTTTTATACAAATTTTGTAGTAATTGAATAAACGTCAAACAGTAAAAATTACCAACGAAGTTACTAAAAACTGTTTCATTTTATCTAAGCACAATTCGCGCATTCTGAAATTATGTGAAACTCTGAAACCATGACTGAAATCCATAATTTAAGGTGCCAGTTGGCTTTTCATTGCCTTGTTTAGGACCTATTTACTTTAATTTCCTGTGTAATAAAATAATAAATGATTAACACACATTTTCATAAAATAACCAGTGGAAAACCAACCACAGACATTGCGTATTTTGAAGGCTTTTGGAAATTATTTTCAAGTACGTACACTTTTCAAAAACCCGGTAAATGAGATACATCAAGCTGATATACTAACCAACAAAAATAGGTTTGTGAACATTACTCCTGCATATTCGACCGCGATTATTTTAATCCACCTATTGATTTCAGAAAGGTAGTTATTTTTTTCGGCTGGTCCATAAATACTATCATGTTGCCGTGGGCTATTACTTTTAGAACCATGTTTGTTAATGAAGCTCTCATAATATCCACATCATCATCAGTTATTACGCGCACTACAGTCACGGATAAATACTGTATCTAGTAGTTAGCAGAGTTAGGATTTGCTCGATGCGGTCGCAACTTGTCACGCGTAATTGATGTAACTTAAGTTACAGTATTTTACCATAACTGACAATGGCAAAATCATAGTTTCAGGAGTTAGGTGAAAAGCAATTGTGACTAATTGGTAATAGTTAATTAAAATATTATTTTACTGGGTGATAGAGGATCATGAAAAAATACGATTTAGACCTGTTACGCGTAACTCATGTATCTTAAGATAACAGACCTGCGAGTGACACGGCAGTACTTAAGGAACCCTATAATACTGAGCATGGCCCGATATGCTCTTGGCCGGTTTTTAATACAATGCGTACGATATCGATAGGTGGACGCGTGCCTTTACATCTACAGAAACAGAAGAGTAAAACTGTTTGTTTATATATTGTACGGTAGATTATTCTTATTATTCTTATTCTTTATTGCACACAAAAAAAAACACAACAATACATAATAGTTTTGAAATTACATGTACAAAGGCGAGCTTAACTCATAATAGAGTTAAAATAAAGAGAGAGAGAGAGAGATGATGAGAGATGAGATTAAAATATATTTTTTAGAAATATTTGTAAAGACGCTTGTCATCTTAGTCTACCTGCGACCACGAAATGCTGAAAAACGTCAGGGAAACCAATTTAAATAATATACGCGATTTAATCCGGTTAAACTTTGTTTTATTAAAACTGTTTAGTTGATAGGAAACCATGTTTGACGGTTTGACGTAACTTTTTTAAACATAACATAACATCAAAGTAGTTAATATTTTAATGAATAAACATCTGTGATCTGTGAACTAGTCATTTAAAATAGATTGCAACACTTTCATGTCCATAGTTTGTGGCAAAAAAATAATTTCTTTCTTTCTTTCTTTCATCACTAATAGTCCACCAGTATATAGTAGTATCTGTACAGTTGACGGCATCGCGCGCCGCTAGTAGTAATACAAACTGACTACTTTCTTGGTCTTCAACCAGTGCGTCCTGCCCGTTATGACTTATGACTTACGGTGCCGAGACGTAGTCACTGACAGCTAGGGCTAGTTCACAAATTCAGAGTCTCTCAGTCAGCTATGAAGCGAGGTATACTTGGAGTTTCTTTGAAAGATGAAATCCGTAACGATATTATCCGGAAAAGAACCAGAGTGACTGACATCGGTTGTAGGATAAGCAAGCTGAAGTGACAGTGGACTGGCCATGTTTGTAGAAGGGCCGATGGCCGTTAAAACAGACGAGTCCTTGAGTGGAGACTGTGATTCAGCAAACGCAGTGTAGGGCGACCCCAGGCAGATGGACCTGAAAAAGGTTGTTGGATACGGAAGGTGGAAGACTGAGCGTTGTGGCGCAATTCGGGAGAGGTCTATATCCAGGCTGAGTCGACTTTCTCGCTCACACCTATATCACTTTTGAATTGTCAGTGTCATTGTCCACTAAAACATATACTTTGCCGGAAGTCACTCTCTGTGGCACTGCTCTGACTGTAGTGTCACAGTTCAAGTATCTGGGACACTGGGTCGACGCGGACCTAAAAGACAACACAGACATTAAGGGAGCGCAGGTCGCTGTCTGTCCGCTGCAATATGTTAGCCCGCAGGTTTGCACGGTGTACAGCACCGGTGAAGGTGACGTTGTTTAAGGCTTACTGCCAGTCCTTTTACACGTGCAGCCTGTGGGTGCACTACACCCAGCGGTCATACAGCGATTTGCGCGTCCAGTTTAATAACGCGTTCAGGGTGTTGTTGAGGCTGCCGCGTTTCTGCAGCCCGTCGGGTATGTTCGCAGACGCGCAGGTCGACGGATTTCATGCGATCATTCGTAAAAGGTGCGCGTCACTGCTCGGCCGCTGGCGCGGCAGCTCCAACACCATCCTGGGCGCGCTGGCTGATAGGTGGGACAGCCCGATGTTCGCCCACTGGATGCGACTCCATAATCAGTAGTGGGCGAACCTAGGGTAAAGTTGCCATCATATTAAAATTATTATATTAATTATTATTATTGTTTTATGATTGTTTTTATTTTTTATTTTTTTATGTGTGTATATTATTTAATGTAATTGTAATTTATTTTATTTTATTTATAAATTGTTCGATTTGGTTTATGGGTCTACTAGATGCCCGAAATAAAGAATTTTTAATTTAATTTAATTACATACTTACATACGAATTACATTAGTTCGAAGTACGGCCATCGGAACAGCTAAGCTGGTGGCACTGTAATACTTTTTGAAGTAAAACTTGTTTATGCACGCTTGACTTGGGGAGTAAGCTGGTGAATGCATTACGAAAAGTGTGATCGCGTTACGAAAAGTGTGATCGGGCATGGCGAACGGAGGGGGTAGTGCGGGACGCAGGGAGCGAGGCGTGCACTAGGACAGCCACGACACAGCGCCGGCAGATGTACGCGCGCCGCCGCCATTCCTTTGGAGATATAAGTTAGTAAAGTTTTACTTCAGTCGTGTGCTCTAAAGCACATTAGTTTTTTTATATTTGATCTGGCAACTGTTACGCAATGAAGGACAGTTTCTTGTTTTATAATAATCTTTTAATAATAAATAACAAAATGAACTTATGATTATGTACTATGTTAATGTTACAGAGATTGAGAACGAGAACGATGTCTCTAGATCGTGGTCGGGAACGAAGTGAGTCGAGTAGGAAGGGATCGAGCGGTTAGAAAGGATGTTTGGGGAAGGGATATGTTAGTGTGAAAGAGATGGAAGATGTTAAACAGAGATAGGAACAATAAAATAGACTTATGACTAATACAAACAAATAAGGCTAGTGCTAATATATAACACCTCCCCCCTTAGAATAAAGATTGGGCCGTGCCCAATTTTTGGATATTTGTAGGAGTGCTCGCGATGTCGTCATCATCTTCGTCTTCATGCATGATGTTGTAGTATCGAAGGCTGCCATTTGCATCGCAATGTGCTGTTGCCGACGGAACGGGCAAAAGAGTTGTAATTTGGATACAGCCAATGCCAATTGCCAATTTGGATGGTGTAATGTTGATCTTCGTCTGGATACAATATTCCATGGGTTGTATTTGTAGCACTTAATGCAGACGAATAGTACTACTGCGACTTTGTATGTTGGTCTGACGTTGAAGTTGTAGACTGGTGGTTTGCAGGAACTGGTTTCGGATGAGAGCTTTTTGCCTTCTTCAATGGAGTTTGTTGTTTCACGGCGATACTGTTGCCTGTTGGTATTCGTAGCCAAGAATGTTTGCTCGGAAAGGATATTAAGGTATAGGGAAGATATAGGGAAGAGTCGGATTGTGGAATAGGAATAGGGTATAATATGATATATATATATAAATGTATCATTCCTGACTAGTGGGAATTCTAAAATATATACTAATGTATTGAGATATATATAGGAACTTAAATGAGCTGATTCTAATATAATATATATTTTATCTAATGTGATGGAGGCTACTGGATTTCTGTTTGATCTTGATGATTGTATAACCGAAAAGTCGATATGATTTATGGATGAATTACACTTGATTTTGCAAATAGCACGCTTGTAATGATATCGTCAACTTTTTTTTTTTCATGAGTTTATAGCTTCAGTAATCTGGATGGAGACAATAGACATTTACTCAGAGATAGTTAAGTTAAATAAAAGTTTAATTGTAGAATTAAAAATGAATTAATATTTACAAGGTTGTCGTTGATGACATATTCATTATAATAAATATTTTGTAGCTTCATTAAAATTTGCTATCGTGGATGAAACCTGGATACCTGGGATTGTATCTTGGATACTTATGAGCCATTTTGAAACTGAGCTATCGGTATAATAATGAAGTTCATAGAGCTTAGAATATCTAAGTGAATCTTAACATAAGAGTTAGTAGTGATTACGCTAGGTATAATTAAAAATACGAATTACGAAATAGTATGTGATTGATAATTATGTACAAGCCTTTCGATACAGTCACGGAGAAGTAACGATGGTTCTAAGTTTCTATATACGATTAGTTTACACGAATATTCAGATATAAGGATTTCCCCAAATAATATTTCCTAAGATAAACTGAGTATTCCGATGAACAACAGTGGTGGAATACCTAGAATGGATGAATTATTGTAATTAATAACTAAGTTTTAAGCTTATTGTTATATTAAAGAGAAGTAAACTAAGGATGTATTAGCATAGAAAAATGTACAATAGATGGTGCCCATTAGAGACGGAATAATAAAACAAAAATGCAACAGGTGCATAGACAAAAGCTATTGTTTGCAGGCCGAGTTCTTTCGGCACAATCATCATAAAACTAAAATGCACATCTGGTGGGTATTTTGACCGTTTCTTAAAACTTGAAAACTATTCATGATATTTCTATAGAACAATGCATCTACAAAGTCATTAAAGATTATACTATTTCCTAAAACACGTTCTAAAATCATGACATCTGGCAAGCATTCTTCCGACAAAATTGTTTTACAATGTTATTCTAAGATTTAAGTTTCTTATCTTCTATTTAGTCGGTATATTAGAAATGTACCCCTCACATAATTACCTAATTGTTATTTTACGATCCTACAAAAAGTATAGGCTTTCTACAAAAGTAGTAAAAGGTTCTTATATTATACTATCTTGGAAATAATAAAATTATGAATAGCCTATTATCTAACCTACCTAATTAACCCTAATAAATTTCTCTTTAGTCGCTTCTTACGACACCCACTAGGAGAAATGGGGAGGTACAATTCTATCCCGGTACCACACGGAAATACACAATTAAATATTGCTTGACTTTACCGGTCTCAGGCGATTTGCGTGGACTAATTGATTTTTTCCTGATTTTCGAATGATGTAATTTTCATTGAATCCTACTCGGATGATTTCGTAGGGACCATCCCATTTAGGGTCCAAGTTATTCGGGGTAGGATTTCTCAACATCACTTTATCACCTGTAGAAAAGTTTGCGAAATTTTTGATCTGAGCATCATACCTATCTTTAGCTTTTTCTTTCATAGATTCTAAGTTGCGACGAGCTATATCACGTGAGACTTTAAGACGTTCGTTTAAGTCACGCAAATAATCGTGTGTAGTATAGTCGTTGTTTTCTTTGAACGAATATAATGAACGGGGTTTATAGCCGAAGAGTAGTTCGTGAGGTGTAAATGCCGTAGATTGATTTACTGATGTATTGTGGCACATAACAGCAAATGGTACGATTTGATCCCAGTTCGATTGATTCCTCTTATGGTACATTCGAATGTGATCACGAAGCGTGGCATGAAACCTTTCGAGAGCGCCATTTGTTTGAGGATGATAAGCAGTACTTACAGTGTGACTAGAGCCTAATAGTTTTATGAGTTGTTTAATTACAATATTTACAAATTCTGTGCCTTGATCAGATTGGAAACGTTTAGGAATACCGTAATGTTGACAAAAAGTCACCAAAGCTTTAGCTACCGTAGTTGCTTGTTTGTCTTGTATTGGGTAAGCTTGAACGAATCGAGTTAAGTCATCTTGTAATGTTAATATGTATTTATTTGATTCGCTAGTTATGTCGGAATATGAAACTAAGTCAATTGTCACCCGTTCAAATGGTTCACTGGAAAAAGATGTAATAACCATGGGTGCTTTGTAGGTTTTTCTTTGAATTTTATTACGTTGACAGATTTGGCAAGTTTCTATGTAATCTTTTATAGTGTCAGACATTCCTTCCCAGAAATATTCACATCTGATTTTGCGAATCGTCTCTACAACACCTCGGTGGCCGGATAATGGATCATTGTGAAAAGTTCTAAGAATTTTAGGAATCTCGTCTGAAGTTGGTTTTTTAACTCTATTTTGACATATGGTGATTTTACAATCATAAGTATCGGCAAGATAAGCCGTGATATGTAGTTGTTCGTTACCTTTGAGTTTAGAAGTGGGGTCATTTTTCAGATCGGGAATGTAAAGTGATTTTAAGTCGTGATTTTGTAAACAACTTAGGAGTGTTTTAAAATAACTCTCATGATTCCAAGGGTCAAAGTGTGTGGGTCTCGAGTATCCAAATATTATGTTTTGGTTTTTGTCTGAAATCAATGAATCAGAGTCATAGAGTGTCTTCTGTTTCTCTAAAAATGGTTCCACTTGAGTACAAATGGATATAGCTTCGTTGAAAAGGTCGTTTTTGTCCGAGAGTTCGCAAGAAATAGGGATAAAAATATTTTTATGTCTTTCATCAAGTAGGCGATCTGGAGAAGTTAGGAGATTTTGGGTGTCAAAGCTGTAATTTGAAGAATTCTCAGAAAAATGTTGATAATTGATTTGCAGGTAATCTTCAGGAGTGTTCGTACATAATAATGTATTGGTGTTGAGTATTGGAGGTCGTGATAGTGCGTCGGCGTTCGTATTATTTTTACCTGCTTTATAAATAACTTCATACTCATATTCTTCAAGTTTCAAGCGCCAACGAAGTAAACGACTCCCAGGATCTTTGATAGAAAAGAGCCATGTAAGGGGCTTATGATCGGTAACTATTTTGAACTTACGCCCGTATAAATAAGGTCTAAAATGCTTTGTGGCCCAGACAATTGCTAACAATTCCCGTTCTATTGTGGAATAATTACATTCGGCTTTGTTAAGAGTACGAGATGCATATGCTATAGGCAAATCTTTACTTATTTCACCTTGAGATAACACGGCGCCTATAGCATGTATCGAAGCATCTGTGGTTAAAATAAATTCCTTAGTAAAATCGGGGTATTGTAATATGGGAGGATTTATGAGTAAATTTTTACAATCGTCGAAAGCTTGTTGTTGAGTTTCACCCCAAACGAAAGGGATATCCTTTTTTAAAAGACTGGTTAGTGGTTTCGTGATTTTGCTAAAATTGGAAATGAAGCGACGGTAGTAGCCGGTGAGACCTAAAAATGCTTTTATGTCTTTACATGACTTAGGTACAGGGAAGTCTTTAACAGCTTTTACTTTGTCAGGGTTAGGTTTGACACCATCGTTTGAAATAATGTGACCGAGATAAGCAACTTCTCGCCTAAGAAATTCGCATTTATCAGGCTGGATTTTTAATTCATATTTACGTAGTCGGGAGAAAACTTCTCGAAGTTTATCTTCGTGTTCCTGGAGGCTGGAGGCAAATACAACTATATCATCAAGATATACGAAGCATCGTTCTCCTTGTAGACTACATAAAACAGAGTCCATGACCCGTTGAAAGGTCGCTGGTGCATTTTTTAGGCCAAAAGGCATTCTTTTATATTCATAATGACCGTAGGGAGTATTGAATGCAGTTTTAGGGATATCTTTGGGTTCTACCTCAAGTTGGTGGAAGCCAGATGCTAGATCTAGAGTGGTGAAATATTGAGAATGACCTAATTTATCTAGTATGTCGGTAATGTTCGGTAGAGGGTAACTATCTCCGATAGTGACTTCATTCAATTTACGATAGTCAATAACAAGACGCCATTTTTGTTTCCCTGATGCATCAAGTTTCTTTGGAACGACCCAAATAGGGCTACTCCATGGTGATGAACTAGGTCTTATTATGTCTTGATCTAATAGGTTTTGAATTTGTGTCTTGACTTCGCCTTCATGAACTTGTGGAAATCGATATGTTTTAGTATGAATTGAGATGTCAGTTGTTGTTGGAATTCGATGTTTAGTGTGGTTACTAAAAGTCAACGAGTCACCCTCGATAAAAAATATATCTGAGAACTCGGTAACTATCTTATCTAATGATATTGACTCTTCATTATTCAAATGTTCGCGTCTAATTACTGACAATACTTTCTTTTGTCTATCTGTTTCCGATGTATGATTTACATTATTTATTTGATGTGAGTTTAAATCTAAGGTTTCTTTACCGATTTCGTAAGGAGATACTTTGATATTTGGAATATTAATTACATGGTCATTTTTATTCGTATTTACACAAGTGATAACAAAGGAGTTGTTTTGCACGTTAACTAAAGCGTGGGGAATAACGACGCCGTCTTCCAACATTTGTTTTTCAACAATGGCTGTACCGGTTTGAACACTATTTGTTGTGCAGGTAATAACTGTTTCGGAACGACCACTAATAAAAAGTTTATGAGGGTCAATATTAGGTTTAGGGCTTTCGTTCATAAAATGAAGTTTGTACGTTCTGTCACGTATTCTCATAGTTTTAGATTGAACATAGATGTTACAATTGAATTTGTTCATAAAATCGTTACCTATTATGCCATCTGCCTTGATATTGAGGTTTGCTACATGAAATTTGAATTTTGGCAAGTTATCAAGGGATATTTCAGTTGTGCCTGAAGTTAGAGTGGGCGATTGAGTACTAGAAATTCCTACAATGGATGCGATGTCAGATTTATTTACATTAGATGTGCCTATTTTATCATTTTTTATTACTGATATTCCTGCTCCGGTATCGATTAGAAGAGTAACTGGACTGCCTTCGACGTGAAAATTACAATGTAATAGATTTTCAGGAGGTACATCGTTTACTGGTGAAATGGTAAAAGATTGTATTTTAGGTTTAGATTTATTGGATTTCAGTTTAGATTTGGAGTTAGATTTGGTCTTTGATTTTGTACATGATTTAGTAGGGTTATAGGATTTAGTGGATTTGTGAGACTTTAAGGAATTAGTAGATTTAGAAGATTCAGTGGAGTCATTATATTTACAAGATTCATTAGAGTTAGTAAGTTTGATACATTCGATGGAACTAAGGGTTTGGGGCTGGTTACCCTGTCCGTAAGGAGTTTGTTCATCCGTTTGTATAGAAACATCTTTATATTGTTTCTGACATGTTTGGGTAGATGCGCTTTTGTTTAATAGAGATTTAGTGTTTTGTCCCCGATGGACTGGATTAAGCGGATTTTGTCTTTGGTTATTAAGACCTAACTCATATGCTTTTACATTTGAAAATGAGTTATGTCTTCGATTGATGTTTCCGTTTGTGGGCAAGATGTTGGAGCGATTTCCAGCGAGTTGCCCATCTCGTTGGTCGCCCAGTAGTTTAAATTATTAATGGGGGCTGAAGAGGCGGGACGAGCGTGTTGATTTTGAATGTTCTTAAGGTTATTATTATAAGCGCGTTTTCGACATTCGGATATTACATGACCAATTTTTTTACAGTAGTTGCATATTTTTGTATCTTGATGATTAGCATTATTTCGGTTGTTGATTATCGGTAGTATCGGACGAGGTTGATATGACACAGGTGGTTTTTGTAAATTAACATAACTTTGATTTGGTCTACTATTAATACTATTAGGTCGCGGCATTGTAAGTCTAAATAATGATTGTCGAGCATTATTCATGGCTCGAATCTTATCTTCCTGAAGGGCAAAGCGTCCTGCTTCTGAAAGGTTTGTGAAACCTTTTGTTCTCAGCATTATACCGATATCGGAACTAAGCCCATTTACAAAAACGCTCATTGAAGTCTCCTCAGTACTAGCTAAACGACCAATAAGAGTATCGTTAGTTATTTCTGCGTTAATTTTTTCAATTATTTTGCTTCTGCATAAGTCTACACGGTGAAAATATTCTGTCACCGTTTCATGCGGCTTTTGGAACATAGATTGTAATTCTAAGTTAAGATGAGAAATAGTTTTAACATTTGAAAATCTGTCTATGAGGAATTGTCTAAGTTCATTCCAGGATGTATATTGTTTGGCGTGGACGTCGGATGCGCCTGCACCGGTTATATTGTTTAAAGCGTACACTAATAAAACTGGTTTCTGATCAGCAGATCCTAATTTGAAGGCTGAGTCGCAAGATCGGATAAACCTATAAACTTGATCGGCTGCATGAGTATCAAATGTGGGGATAAGTTTTAAAAGGGTTGTCATATCCAACGACATGATTTTTAGATTTGATTTTTGAGCAAAAACGAACGATGTATCTTGGTGTGACTCTGTTGAGTCTGATGGTTCGTTTTTGAATGTACAATTACTATTTTCGGACATGAAGGAATTATAAATATATATATAATAATATGGACATGGAGTAATTTATAATAATACAAAATAGTACATAAGATTTAGAAATAGATATATAAAATGTATTGTATGGGATAGGAAAGGAGTTAGAGCAAACAAGTCTTAGCCACTCACCACAGTAACAGCAATGTTATCAGCATAGTCCGGCGAAGCGATCGAAAGCCTGCAGCTACCGCACGTCTTCTTGTAGGCGATGTTGTCCACGAAGAATCGCACGTTTGCTTCGTCTTTTCGCGTCGCGTTTCACGCTGAAGTATCCTACCGACTGCGCCAGTTGTTACGCAATGAAGGACAGTTTCTTGTTTTATAATAATCTTTTAATAATAAATAACAAAATGAACTTATGATTATGTACTATGTTAATGTTACAGAGATTGAGAAC
Organism: Asteroscopus sphinx; assembly: GCA_949699075.1. Lineage (NCBI taxonomy): Eukaryota > Metazoa > Arthropoda > Insecta > Lepidoptera > Noctuidae > Asteroscopus > Asteroscopus sphinx. The sequence goes on from OX453012.1 coordinate 27,983,071, forward strand.
GAGAACGATGTCTCTAGATCGTGGTCGGGAACGAAGTGAGTCGAGTAGGAAGGGATCGAGCGGTTAGAAAGGATGTTTGGGGAAGGGATATGTTAGTGTGAAAGAGATGGAAGATGTTAAACAGAGATAGGAACAATAAAATAGACTTATGACTAATACAAACAAATAAGGCTAGTGCTAATATATAACACAACCCTAGCTGACTGGGATAACGAATTGGACCGTTACAGTGTTGCATAAAATACCCTCGAAGTATAACGAAGATATGAAGGTAAGGGCTTTCAAGCGACGCAAGCTGAAACTCACATAAACTAGGTGAAGCGAAAACTTTATCTTAATATGAGCAATTTAGCTTTTATGTGCCCAATGTTGAATTAAAATGATTTGTTCCGTACCGGAATAGGGAACTGTTAAAAGGTGACAACAGTATGTGTGGAATCAGCCAATATTTATCTGGGTTTTGTTGGGCTCATGCAACACTCGCGGGTACAAATGGGCCTCACCAAGTAAGAGCTGGTGGTCACATTGCTCTGAGCCACCCCGCGAAGTGATTGGCTGGAAGTTATCCTCTTCCGCGCCGCCATTCTATCAAGCGCCATATTGCGCATACAAGTAGTACGATCTCAACTTGCGAAGAAGCATTCCATGCTTTCCGCAAACGTTACAAAAATATAAAACAAAAGTACGATCTCAACCTGCGAAACGGCATTACGTGCCTTCCGCAAACAATTTAAATTACCTATCAAAAAATCATCTACTACGATAGTGACAACGAATTTGGTTGGACAAAACCCCATGTGATCTGGCTAATTCGCGTGTGTTTTGTGAGCAAAGGTTGCAGAACAACCCAGGCCTAGGATCTCGCCGTAGCCGTGCTTCGCATGCAGACTGGATTCCAGGATAGTGAGTCCACGCGACATTATTGTAAACATTGTATTTTTAGTTGGTTTTATTCATGGTATAGGATGGCGAAACGAACTAAAGACCCACATTTGCCCATAACAACTGCAATACCACCTAGCCTGTTGCCTAAATGGTATTTCAAATCGCGTTCGCCAAACTGAGACATGAAGATGGAAAGTCTCATGTGATTATAATTTCACCGACACCCGTACTCTTCGCACGGGAACACAGCCTGCAAACATCAGTGTTTAGCTCTACTACTTTATTTTACTACCTGCCCCTATGAATACTTTTTTCTCAGAAATTCCTTCAATTGATATTTTTGGCTACTGAAAGGCTGATCAATTAGGTAAATTTGTTTTTAAACCTGGTATCAACTGGTGTTTTGTACAATTAACAGCACTTAATTTGACTGTTGATTAATTATTTTTCAGAAACCATTGTTTTATTTCGGAAGCACGTTGTATCACATAGTAGCCTTTTAGGTTTAAATCTTAATGTATAAAACAAAGTCGGGTTAGTTACATCATTTATAACTCGACAACGGCTGGACCGATTTTAATTAAATTTGGCATACAGATAGAACATAATCCAGATTAACAGATAGGCTACTTTTTATTCCGGGAAGGTGAATAGTTCCCGAGGGATGCGGGATAAACGATATTTACACGGGCGAAGTCGCGGGCATAGGCTCCCAGCCAGGTGGACCGACGACCTAAAGAATATAGACGGGACTGCATGCGGAAGGCGACGGACCATTGTGGTGCAACTTGGGAGAGGCCTATGTCCAGCAGTAGACTGCGTTAGGTTGAGCTGATGACACGCAAACGTAACAACTGTTTGTAACTCTTGCTTGATTATATCTCAACTGGAACTTATTTTACACTATCATAATAAATACCACAAATACAAAAAAAATACTAAGGAAAGGAGCAAAAAGGACATTGCTAAAGTTCCATTAACACTCAGCCTATGGAGTTTATGAATAAAAGATGATGCTCACCATATACAATTCGATGAGGACAACTTGTTGCATTCTATTTTAATAAACGGACAATACTACACAGATTTTCAATTCATTAAAATATTAACTATTTTGAGGTAATTTTTTTGCTTAACAAACAAGTGGTTTCCTAGCAACTAAACAGTTTTACTCTTCTATTCCTATACACAGTGAAGGTAGTAAAAAGAGGTTGGCTAACATTGGCTTTCTTTAACAGTGCATGGTGCTCTCCCGTAGGTCATAAATGCAGAAAGTCAGTTGTCAAATACCCATTATGTAATTACATATAATCATCCACCGATAAACAAGCTACCTGAGACGCAGGTTTTAGATTTATTACGAGTTTAGTTTTATTTTTAGTTAAATTAATGATCAATTAATATAATAGTGATCGCGAAAACCTAAGAAGATCAATTAATATGTTGTTATTATGTTTGTAAATAAATTGTGTTTTACTTTTTGTATAAAATAAGTCTTATATATATTTATAACAATATATACATTAAAACCCCACTATAAAAAGCTTTGATTCCTTAGTCACAAGCATTTCTGAACGGGGGACTATACATTTTAAATATTTATTTGTTTATTAATTCAAATAAATATAAGTAATTTGTATTCATCATCATCCTCCGAGCCTTTTCCCAATTATATTGGGGTCGGCTTCCAGTCTAGCCAGATGCGGCTGAACATCAGTATTTTACACGGAGCGACTGCCATCAGACCCCCGCAACCCAATTACTGGGTAATACTGACATTCGGAGGTTAGACCAGTTGTCAGACTTTCTGGCTTCTAACTACTATATAAGTAATTTGTATTAAATGAAGTAAATACAGCTTTACTAAACTTATTAATTATAATATTTAAAACCATTTTCATGAAAAAAAAACCCATTCACAAAGTTACAGATTTATGGCCACCCTTGTTCGGCGCTTGGACCACCGTGCAGTGGTGCCAACGTAATACATTATAAAACCATAGAGTATTTACAAGGGGGTACTTTTAAGGGGGTCAAAAATATGAAGTCAAATGAGTATCATAGCTGCTCACGTTATTATTGTGTTGATTAACTCTTTTAAATAAAACATGTTTATTGTACTGTCCGCATTAAATATGATGAATAGTAAGTCATGAAAAAATACGAATGTAACTGTCGTACATTTTATATCTTTGTACAGACTCAGGGCTATTCTTAGCGATGTCGTTTATCCCAGCTCCACACGTTGGCCCGAACGTTGGTGCCAACGCTATTCGCTAACGTGTGGATCGGGAAAATGGAGTTGGCCCGAACGTTGGGGCGAGCATTGGCAGCGTGCCAAGTGAGCCGTCGCGTGTTGGTTTTATCAAAGGAATTATGCGCCAACATTGGCAATACGCCCACACGTTAGCGGTTAGCTCAGTCTTACCGCAGCGGCAGCACACATGCAGTAAGGTGCATCAAATGAGCTTGTTCCTACGGTCAACGCATCTTGAAAATGTCATCCAATAGTTATAGAATTTCTATTAAAAAAAATAATGTTTATTAACAAATAATGATGATATTCTCTTGTTTGTCAAAACATTTTTCAAAGACGACGTCCATTATTTAATTATTCTGTTATTTTAATTGACAGTTCAGCTCTTAGGCGCTCAATAATCTTAAAGTGCGCTGTGCAACAACTATTTCAGACGTCTCTACATTGGCTCTGACAGAACTAAACTAGCATTATCTCCAACGTGTGGACGCTAGGCATAATTACGGGCCAACGCTCGCCCCAACGTTGGGGCCTACGTGTGGAGCCCGCCTTATTCGTAATAATCAGGCGCTATACATAATTTACTTATAACATTCGGGACTACAAATCTCATGCCATCATTATACTAACCATAACATGTCAAACAGTGTGACGGATATCATTTGTAACTCAATATATTTACCGCCAGGGGCGCTCGTTCAATCGAAACCAGCAGCAATTATGTATTGACCGGGTCAACGTAATACTTACACCAATTATTTGTATTGTGGTTTGGTTGACGAGGAAGCGGGGTCAGTAACCTTTACTCATTTGTATATTTTTATTAGGTATAGTAGGTAGTAGTAGGTTTTATTCAAAAAATCAGCACTTAATATTTATGTCGATTGAATTACGCAAGTATTGAAATCCAAAGTTGTATCGAGGTAAGCATCAATTAAAACAAATCAATAAAATTCAATCGTATGAGTGAAGCTTAAGGTTTAATATCGTCTGAAATCCAACTTACCCTGATAGGGAAGAGCAATGTGACCATAATTAAGGGTTGACCGGGTCATCGCTGATAAGATAGCATCAGAAATTATTTCCGGGTAGTTGCTAAAAATAATGTCCCGTAGGGCGAGGTTTGTTTACTTAACTATTTATTACAGGCGAATACCTACCTACTTTACTTGATTTTATTACACCCCAAAAGAAACTATCGCCAGGACACGATCTAGAAAACGTCACGTTACGTCACGTTCTAGTGGCCGGTGTAGAAGTTTTTTAAAACACATGTGATATGCAATTTGAAAAAACCGGCCAAGTGCGAGTCGGACTAACGTAGTAAGGGTTCCGTAGCACCCATTGACTTGATATCCTATAGAAACTGATTTAACATCAAAAGACGCACCGTGCGTGAAATATGAATTTTTGCATCTCTTTCTTACGCACGTACATACATTTGTCTAATTTTGTCCTATTTCTAGTATTTGTTGCAAAACTACATAGTATGCACTACAATCAGACCAAGTTTGACGCTGGTATGTATTACCGTTTTGAAGATAGAGCAGGAACAAAAATGTTGAAAAAAATGCATGTTTTTCGAGGTTTCTTGTATTGTTTGATGGTCAAAAGATACAACCATGTGACAGACGTTGGACGGACGGGCGGACAGTGTAGCGAGAATAATAGGGTCCCGTTTGGTACCCTTTGGGTACGGAACCCAAAAAAAAAACAATTGAAGCATTCATAACCCGTTAAATGCCATGTCACATGTGCTTGACGCTAGCCGAGGTACGCTCTGTTTTTTTCTTACTAATCTAGTAAACAATCTTGGCATGTCTTTTTAATGCAATTCGTCAATAATAATAATAAAAAGGCATTAATTTCAAAAATTTCTTTTGTTTCTGTGAGTGGCAGCGCAGAAGTCACTCAAGGTGCAGGTGATGGGGCACAAAAGATAGGATAAGAGATAAGGCATAGTTTGAGTATCATACCTACAACCGCACCCTGTCGCCATTTTGTTGCTGAACTCCACTTACCGATTATACTTACATCTTCCCACTATAGTCACACCCCGCGGGAAGATGCACGCTAGACTGGATGTAGTAAGTGGGTGGTGGAAGTGTCTTTAGCACAGTTTACGACGGGTCTCGGTCGGCCACCCATACTCGTAGGTATACAGTATTGATCCGGTCATGGCCAGCCAGGGAGCACCGATAGCAATCACTTTGACTATCTAAACAACACCGCTCAGCTTTGTTAGCATAATTTCATCGCGAATTCGATTCCTCTATGGTATATATTTGAAAAAGCGATACAATTTCGCAATGGTCTTAAGGTTATGAACCCACTTTTGAGGACCAAATGGATCTGGTGCTCAAAATTGAAGTTCAAAATCTACTTTAAGGTTCCCTACCTCAATAGGAAAAACGGAACCCTTATAGGATCACTTTGTTGTCCGTCTGTACGTCTGTAAAGACCCTTTTTATCCGGAAAGGTAAAGAAGTATGAAGTTAAAATAAAATTAATCATCATCCTCCTGCCCTTATCCCAATTTATTTGGGGTCGGCGCAGCATGTTTTTTTCTTCCATACATCTCTATCAGCCGTCATCTCTGTGTTTACTTTCTTTCTATTCATATCATCTTTCACACAATCCATCCATATTTTCTTCGGTCTCCCTCTTTTCTTATAGCCATCAACATTCATACTTAAAACTTTCCTCGTAACATGCTCCCCATTCCTCCTCATCACATGTCCATACCATGATAGTCTGTTGCTACTTAACTTCTCTGTCACTGGCGCTACTTTCAGACTCCCTCTTACATATTCATTCCTTATCCTATCCATTCTCGTTACACCACACATTCCTCTTAACATTCTCATCTCAGCTGCATGCACTTGCCTTTCATTAATTCCTTTCGTAGCCCAACATTCCGATCCATACAGGACAGCAGGTCTTATCATGGTCTTATAGATTTTCCCCTTCAGTTTAAGAGGAATTCGGGAGTCACATGTAGTTCCCGTGACCTGCCGCCATTTCAACCATCCTGTGTTAATTCGGTGCTTGACTGTCCGGTCAATTTCACCATCGCTTTGCACAAGTGAACCGAGGTACCGAAAGTCGGAGCAGACTGGCAAGGGCACGCCATCTAGCGCAATAGCAACAAAACCGGAAAGACCGCCGAAATCGCAGAACATGTATTCCGTTTTAGTTCTGCTGATTTTCAAGCCAACGTTCTCCAGATTTTGTTGCCATTTTGCCAATCTACTCTGGACCTCAAGTCCATCTTCACCAACAAGGACAATGTCGTCAGCAAACAGCATGCACCAGGGTGCCTCTTCCTGGATTTCTGATGTCAAAGCATCCATTATCAGCAAGAAGAGGTAAGGACTTAGAGCCGACCCTTGGTGCAAGCCTACAGCCACACTGAACTCGTCGGTGTTGCCAGCGGCCGACCGAACGTGGGTACTAGATTGGCTGTACATAGCACGAATTAACTCCACATACTTTGCAGGCACACCTTTCTCTTTCAGCGCCCACCACAAGACCTCGCGGGGTACTCTGTCGTACGCCTTCTCTAGGTCAACGAACACCATGTGCAAGTTCTTATGCGCACGTCTATACTTTTCGCATATTTGGCGGAGTGCAAATATGGCATCCGTTGTCCCACGACCTGGCATAAATCCCATCTGGTTTTGGGTGATCTCACTCTTCTCTCGCAATCTTTTCTCTATCACCTTCTCCCATACTTTCATACTGTGTGACATGAGCTTTATTCCTCGATAGTTGTTGCAGTCTTGTACATCACCCTTATTTTTGAAGATGGGCACTAGCGTACTATTACACCATTCTTGTGGGATCGTTTCTTCATGCAACAACTTATTGAAGAATAAAGTCAGCCAGTAACATCCATCTTCTCCTAATAATTTCCATACTTCTACTGGTATACCATCTGGTCCCACTGCTTTCCCATTTTTCATACTTTTTTTTTTTTTTTTTCTTTTTTTTTTTATTTATTTGTTCAGTGGTATACATAACAAAAACATTCTAAAGATGTAAACATAAACTCATTAGAGTTTTACCGTACATCAGTATCATCGACTATACAAACAGGTAAACAAAAATATAGTTAATAAGGTAGGATATTAAATAAGTACAATGAGGGTAGATACCAGATAATATTTATCTACATTATGAAGGAGCGAACACCGGTGACTGCGCGATCCGTATCCGTTGACTTCGAATCATATATTAAAATAAAATTACTATCAAACACTAAAGTCTACAGTCCTTTGGGAGTGTAATTCAAGATTCTATGTTAACGCAATCAAAAGATACGGCTATTTAAGCAAGTTATGTCACATATTTTGATACTCGCAAACTCACTTGTCAAAACCTATAAGGTAATTCCCGTGCCTGATTTATCAGTCAATCCCTATACGTCTGATAGAACCCTCCAAAAATTCTTGAAACTATCACCCATATTTTGAGACATTTCCTTGAAACTACCTCGACTCTGACTTAATCGATTTTACCTTGAGGATTTCCTACCACAAGGAATCCTTGAAATAGATATTCTATTAGAACCCATCTTGAGGAACCTCTAACGAGGTTGAGTCGAGAAATTTTATCATCGTAATATGGAGTATCATACAAATAATACATGAACCGCTGGAAATCCATTTATACACACTTGAAAAAGTATCTAAATAATCAGATCAGAAACACTGTTTATAAACGAAAAAATTTCCTTGAGTGTTTCACAAGGTTGGTCTCGACTTATCTTGAGTTTGACAGTTGTTTCCTTTCCTCTAGCAAGAATAAATGTTGAGTGACGTTGAGCGGAGATGTTTTGCAACTATAAATACAAATTACCTGAGTCGGGGTTGAGCGGAGTCGAGGAATTTTCAAGGAAGCGTCTTAGAATATGGGTTAACCCCACACAAAACAAAATTGTAGGCAGAGTACCTACGTCAGATATGTTTCAATACCTCGATGATGTACTTTAATTGCGTTGCTACTGTACTCAATCGCATATATTGTGTGTAAAGTAATTTGTATGGTTTCATACTAATTTGAATGGATGTACCTATTAACAGCTAATCATAAGCCGAGTTCCAGCAATAGGGTCAATATATATTATATAAATACAACGGCTAGATATACACCGCTTTTCGAGCTGTGCTCTAATATCATAAGTCCAGTCTATCCCAATTATGGTGCCTTGAGGTAATTCCGGACATGAAGCAATTTCGTTAAATGGATTGAATGCAGTGTGGCGACAATTTTAATTGCTGGGAGCAATAGTGTGAGACGTCATTTTACTCTAAATTCTAAAAGAAAAGGGGGTACTTCAGTGCGCGTCATAGTAGAGCTGAGGGTTCGTATATGGATAGAAAGACAATTAACTGCGTAGAGAACACTTTATTACAGAACAATTACAGCTCGCTCCGAGTATCGCTTCGATGCTGTGCTTCGATGTTATCGCTTGTATCGCTTGATCCAAACTGAACTCCAACTGAACTCTACTAGCGCTGAGCTGCGCCGTTTATATAGGCCGCGAGTCGTGGTACTAGAAAGTCCTCGAACGTCATCTATCCTTGTCATAAGATAACTCTTTCTCACTTGCACATTCTCGAAATAGAAAGTTCTCGAACCTCGTTGAACCTCATCTATCCTTTATCTCTCTCACTCACTTCTAGAAGGTTTTCGAAGCTTCTCGAATCTCGTCTATCCTTGTCTTATATTACCTCTATCTTGCTCACTCTTTTCCAGAAGGTTCTTCGTCTATCCTGGTCTGAGATTTAGCTCTATCTCGCTCACTCTTCAACATTTTACATGTGGGTGTCAAATGGCCATAAAGAGTCCTGAAAACGCCTGAAAACGGAATTTCAGGAAATGTCGGCAACGGATTTGTTGGCTCCTGAAACGCTCTGAAAACATGTTTCAGGCGCCTGAAAACGACGGCAACATAATCAAAATTTCGATTCTTTGGTATGTGATAGAGCCTTCCCTGATACGGGCTGAAAATGCATTTCAGCCTGCTGAAAACGTCTCTAAGTCCAGGAAAATCGAGGTTGAAGTATTTCAGTCCACTCTACATAACCCAGCACTGGACGGCTAAGGAGAGGGGTACGGGGCGTACCTCTAAACTTCACCGCCGCGCTTCACCACTGTAACATTCGACTTAAGTCGCTCAACTGTTAGACGACATACACGCCTTGTATTTTGTAAAAACCTAAATCTTGATTATACGAAAGTAACTATCGAAGAAGATATTTTATTCATCTCCAAACACCATGCCTTCTCGACTATTACAAAGTATTTAGTTAAAATGATTAGAAAACACTTTTTTCCGTGGCAGTAGCAGGCAAGTACAGTCCAAAGCAAAAACAAAACCAACATTCACATATTCTGCATTTCACTGCTTTTGTATTGCTTTAAATAGGTACCAGGCCCCTCAGAAAGTATTGCGAAAAAAAGTTTTTATATATGGGAGACTGGCCAGTTATAATGTTTTTCGAAAATATGCTTATTTATAAGTAAAAATAAGTAAGTTCCAATTTCAAAATTTCCCTCCACATTTTTTGCGAGTTAATTCAAAGTATTGTGTCGCACTGAAATATGGATCTGCGCCGGGAACATTTTAGAGCTATGATTTTATACGATTTCAAGTGTCGCCTGAAACCGGATGAATCGTACGATAGACTTCAAATGGCATTCATGGATGAAGGCCCTTCCAAGGCAACCGTGTATCGTTGGTATAACGAATTCAAGCGCGGTCGACCAACTTTGGGGGATGACGAAAGAAGCGGTCGCCCTTTGACGGCTGTTACCGAAGAAAACGTGCTAGCAGTGAAAAATTTAATCCAAGACAATAGGCGAATTACATATCAGGAGATTCAACACATATTGAAGATTGGATCGGGAAGCGTTCACGAGATTCTACACAGCCATCTTCGCGTGAGGAGGATAGTATCACGCTGGGTGCCGCACAACCTCACCGATGCTCAGAAGCAGGCCCGGGTGGAATGGTGCCGTGATATGCTTAACAAATTTGAAGCAGGCTCGTCTCGGCATGTTTACGACATCGTTACAGGTGATGAGTCCTGGATTTATCAATACGACCCAGAAACCAAGCGCCAGTCGACTGTTTGGGTGTTTCAAAATGAGCCAACGCCTACCAAAGTGAAGCGATCTAGAAGCGGGGGTAAGATTTTGATCGCTAGCTTTTTTAATTTGACTGGCCACTTGGTATCAATTCCCTTACGGGATCAAAGAAGCATTAATGCCGAATGGTATACTACCAAATGTTTGCCAGAAGTTTTCTCTGTTATAAGCAACAAGCGACCAAACACAGGGCTCCGCGGGCTACTGCTCCACCACGACAATGCACCTGCGCACACCGCACTCAAAACGAGGGACTTCCTGGACAGCACGCCAGTCAAACTCCTGGGTCACCCTCCTTACAGCCCTGATCTAGCACCGTGTGACTTCTTTTTATTCCCAAAAATAAAAAATCAGCTCAAAGGGATACAATTTTCGTCGCCGGAAGATGCGCTGGCTGCGTTCGAGCAGGCTGTAAACGAGGTGTCTGCGGCGGACTGGAAAAAGTGTTTTGAAAACTGGTTTAGGCGCATGAATCTTTGTATAGAGGCTGGTGGAAAGTACTTTGAAAAGATTTGATAAAAATATATGTACGTATAGAACAATTTTTTTTAGTTTCGCAAAACTTTCTGAGTGTCCCACGTATGTGGTGGATAAGTTACAGAAAAGTAACAAATTTACGTTACCTTTGACTTTTCGGATTCATGTGCAGATCAGAATTTGATTATCACTTGATTTAACGGTGAAGGAAAACATCGTGAAGAAGCCTGCACACCTGAGAGTGCTCCATACAGTTCCCGATGGTGTATGTAGTCCGCCAACCAGCAGTAGGCCAGCGCGGTGGACTGAAGCATGAATCCTTCTCATTCTGAGAAGAGGCCCGTGTCCAGCAGTGGGACAGTAATGGGCTAATGATGATGAACTAACTTACGAACTAATTTTCTTTGGTAAAGCGACCCATCACGCGCTTCTTGTCTACATTGAATGGCGTTTCCGCAAGGATAGCTTTTTTTTCTTGCTTGCTGAATTAATTCACAAAAATTATATTGTATCTGTTATATATTGTGTTGCATAATTTTAAGGATTACACTACCGGGAGTGTCCTATAATGGTAGTGTGATTGTGATAATTTTTTATGTAAATAATAAACGTCTAGCACATTATTTCTCTTCTGCTAATACATATCATGGATAATTGTCATCACCATCAAATTCTATGATCAAAATCATACATCAAGCCATAAGAGGCACCAGGGGAAGAGAGGGGGCAGCTGTCCTCTCTAGAGCCTCGAACCTAGAAGATTTTAATAACAAAGTAGTCGAAAATTCACAAAAAACACAAGAAGATTGTATTAATTAAGTTTTTTTTTCTTGTAGTTAACGATTAAAACATTAAAGTTCATATCCTCTACCTATTACCTATCTTGCCCCCCCCAGCCATCGGCTGGCAACGCCCTTGCATTAAGCTTGAAATGGAGAACCAAGAGTTTGCGAAAATTATTCTTTGATAGATCACAAGTCACGTTACATGAAAATAAAGTTTTAACAACACCCTCAACCTCAAGTACGTCGTGTACTTATGTTCAAATTGTATTCAGAGAGCATACTCAAAGTCTTTTGTAACTTCAATCACTAAAAGAGTTAGCGTTACTTAATTTCCACATCTCGTACTGGCAATTTCATTCGTTAGCTGTAGTTAGCTTAAGTTCTCGAGTTCGAGCGTGGTTTTTTTTTATTTTTTAAATATTTATTTTTACATAAACACATGGTTGTATTAAAGATGTTACGCCGAATGTAATTAGAGAAATGAAAAGATGGTGGAAGTTTTGGGTGGTCTTCATTAGGACAGTCTTTATGTGAGGAATATCATATGAATGAACTTTTAACTGACTTCAAAAAAAGGAGGAGGTTATGTATTCGGCGTGATTTTCATGTATGTTCGCATAAACTGTTTTTTATTACTATAGATAAGCGCTCGACAGTACATTGTATTTACATGACGCAAAAGGATTGTCACGCGCCGCCTTCAAAATTTTGGTTTATGTTAAGATTTTGAAATACATACAAGGATTATTTTTTACTTTTTAGTTAAGGTTTTTGAAGTCGGTTTTATAAATGTTTGTAATGCAGTTTTAAAATATTTTTAAAGTAGGTAGGTATTATGCAGTGGCGAAGGCTCCATATAACACGATTCCCACCGGCACCTTTTAAAAAATTGCTTAAATACAGATCAACGACATTTCTATGCTAATTTATTATTCAAAAGTAGGTACAAAAAATAATTTAAAATTAAACTAAACTTTGTTAAATTGTTTTATTTTATTTTATTAAGTGCGATCTTAGTATTTTAGGGTTTTAAGGTACCTACAGCTTCCCTTCTGAAAATATAGTTTGTAGTAGTAGAGCTCCTTTGTGAAAGAGCTCGTCCGGGGAAGTACTACCACCGTACCTACTTTTCCGCCAAATAGTGATGCTTGCATTGCTGTGTTTCGGTCTGAAGGGTACGAGTGCCGGTGAAATTACAATCACATGAGACTCCATTTTCATGTCTCAGTTTGGGGACCGACTTGCGGTACCATTTAGGCAACAGCCTTGGTGGTATTGCAGTTGTTATAGGCAAAGGTAACCGCTTATCATCAGGTGGGCCTTTAGCTAGTTTCGCCATCCTGTATTAAAATAAAATAAAATATACATTCACCTTTCGCCACTGGTATTGTGTTTTCTTATTTCGTCATACTGTAGAGCCGAAGTGACGATGCTGTTGGCCACCAGCGCAAAAAAAACTGTTTAAACTGGTGTTTTGTTTCGTTTGTTCTTTTACATCATTATAAGATTGCTTGACCAGCAAGGTGAATATTCCATCCAGCGTACGACAGTAACTGTAATGTTATATAAGAATCGCACAGGCTTAGAGCCAACGCCCGAGTGTCTAACTTGTGACTTAGAGTAACATGAGGACACGGCGTAGCACGCTGGCGCATTGCCCAGCTTGGGCCTCGCAGCGCCGTTCATAAATGCAATAGGCGGCAGCAATCTTTCGCTCCATGGTCGGATGCAAGAGCGCTTAGATAGATAGATAGATAAAACATTTATTTAGTACAAAAACAAGACACAGGACATACAAGTAAAAAGACAATAAAAAGTGTGATATGTGTCTCAGTATTGTACCAAATGGGTGTAACACATCTGCATCTGCCCCCCTTGCCAAGTTGACAATCTACAATCGTCAACGCTATAGAAAACAATCAAAATGTATGGGAATGACATATCTAAACGAATGACTTTTTCGTTGAGATATGTCATTCCCATACATTTTGATTGTTTTCTATCAGCGTTGACGATTATAGATTGTCAACTTGGCTAGGAGGGCTGGCTTAGGTACTCTACCTACATTTTTGTTTTGTGTGGGTCCATTTTGTGGGCCGTTGGTCTACTAAGATTTATAAACCCGTATTCTAAAACGCTTCCTCGGAAATTCCTCGACTTTACTCAACTCCACCCGCTTTTAGCGATAAGACCGCCCATGTACCCATAATTTATACGTTGTTCCGGTTTACTGCTATTTTCATGGTGTACAATAAAGCATATTCTATTTATCTACCCACTCAAGGTAATGTGTTGCAAAAAATCTCTCCACTCAGCGTCACTCAATTTTTTTTAATGGTGTGCTCAAATGGATTTTCAACGGTTCATGTATTATTTGTATGATACTCCATTAGGGATGGCTATTCTTTGCGAAAAAGATCGATTTTTAAATCAACTTTTAATCAACAACTTTTACCATGGGACCAACACTGAAATCGCGAAAAAAAATCAGCTGATCCCTACATTTGTGTTAGGTTAATTCAACAAAATGTAGGGATCAGCTAATTTATTTTCGCCATTTCAGGTTTGGTCCCATCACGATGAAAAGTGTTCTCCATGGGTCCCATAGTAAAAGTTGTTCATACTGATGAGTACAATGACCCCTCCAGAAATTTTCAGTTATTTCAATAACACGTTGAATTATAGAAATGTAAATACATGCTCAGCCTCCAAATAAACAATATTTACGCCAAATTATTAATATTACCACGTAGTACACACGGCTAAACATCAAGCTGTACATTTCCAGTATAAGCTGACCTCGCATTGTATAGGTTTTCCTTACAACGCGAGGTCAGCCTATACTGGAATCGTACAGCTTGATGTGTAGCCGTGTGTACCTAAAATACATAGCATGGAATTTCATATTCATGGTATGCGTAGCATTTTAGGTATAAATGTAGCCGAGATAACACACAATGGTAAAATACTTGTGCATTCCATTAACAAAGATATTTTCTGTGAATCCTGAATAGCAGACAATTTCCCATTATTGTGCTCAATATAACACAAGAGAATTGGACTTTTTATGGAACAATATCATCATCATCATCATCATTTCAGTCGAAAGACGTCCACTGCTGGACATAGGCCTCCCCCAAGCATCGCCACAACGACCGGTCCTGTGCCTTCCGCATCCAGCGGATTCCCGCGACCTTCACCAGGTCGTCGGTCCACCTTGTGGGGGGTCTACCCACGCTGCGCCTTCCAGTACGCGGTCGCCACTCCAGAACTTTACTGCCCCATCGGCCATCCGTTCTGCGAGCAATGTGCCCCGCCCACTGCCACTTAAGTTTGGCAATTCTTCGGGCTATGTCGGTTACTTTCGTTCTCCTGCGAATCTCCTCATTTCTGATTCGATCACGCAGGGACACTCCGAGCATAGCCCTCTCCATTGCCCTTTGAGTGACTTTGAGCCTTCTTATCAGGCCCATTGTGAGCGACCACGTTTCAGTACCGTAAGTAATTACTGGCAACACACACTGATCAAAGACTTTCGTCTTGAGACACTGCGGTATTTTGGACGAGAAGATATTGCGTAGCTTCCCGAACGCTGCCCAACCGAGTCGGATTCGACGATTGACCTATGAACAATATAATGACATTTAATGACTGGGTTTTCCTTGTTTTTTTGTAGCAGCTTGTTACCGTCAACATAGGTTAGATATAGCCTAATCCCACTGCTGGGCACGGGCATCTTTTGAGAATGAAAAGTATTTAGGCCTCAGTCCACCACACTGGCCTAGTGCAGGTTTGCGGACTACACACACCATTGGAGCAGTCTCAGGTGTGCAGGTTTCCTCACGATGTTTTCCTTCACCGTTAAAGCAAGTGATAATCAAATTCTTAACCGCTCATAAATTCGAATAATCAGAGATGCGGGCCGAGTTTGAACTTAGATCCTACCACTACTGCATGTAAGGCAAGCCTTCAACCACCGGTTTATCATTGGATGACAAGCGTGTTTGGCATCAGATATTTAAAAAAATCTACCGTACAATTTTTAGTCGATGTTTCGATGCACGCAGTCACTCACAGGGTTATTATGTTTTTTTTTTCTTGAATCGAGATGCTTGAGCATCGTAGGTACTACTTACGCCACCCAGAGGAAGGAAGGATTGATTGTGTGTTATTGTGTGTTATTGTGTGTTATTGGTACATCTATATTCTGTAGTCCTTACTAGCAAGACAAATCCTGTGGCTGAATGGTCTACCTACAATTATATTTAAAAGTACAGATATGTTACTAAGCTTGCAATCTGAAGACTCAGAAACGTCCTAATTAGGACGTTCTTCTGTTAATCCGCGTCAAGTAAGGCACGCAGCGTGACCGGTGACAACAAAACAACTGATAATGATTAGTAATTGCCTTATTAATTAGTTATTAAGATTTCTTAAGTAATTTACGACCTCTGTGGTCTAGTGGTTCGAGTGTCGGACTTCTGACCACGAGGTCGTGGGTTCGATTCCCACAGGACACAAATATTTGTGTGATGAACATAAGTGTTTGTGTTGGTCTGGGTGTTTCTTATGTATTATAAGTATGTATTTACAAAAAAAAAAGTATATAAGTATTATATCCATTGTCTAGTACCCATATCACAAGCTCTGCTTAGTTTGGGACTAGATGGTGCTGTGTAAAAATGTCCCGAAGATGTTTATTATTATTATTATTAATTTGTATGGCTGTCATCATCATCATTACAGCCGAAAGACGCCCACTACTGGACATAGGCCTCCCCCAATTAAGGGGGGGATATGCCATAATCGCCACGCTTGGCAGGCGGGTTGGCGATCGCAGTTGGTTGGTTAAATACTCAGAGAACGCTGCTGCCCATCCTCTGGTGAATCCCTTAGTCGCCTTTTACGACACCCACCACCACCACCACCACCTTTTTTTTTATGGCTGTGATTTTAATAAATTATTTATTTTTAACTAAAATGCCGTCGTGTGTGTACAGAAAGTGTTCCAATTATGACGCGAAAGTGACTTGAAGTAACCAACTTACTTACTTTGTACTAGTATATGTGTATTGTGCTGCCGCTGCGTACGGAACATTATTTTCGTTTATTTTGTTAGGGTATGACATATCTATACTTTTAAACATCATTGTCTACCTAACTCCATCACGATCGCAATCACGTTGAATTCAATGTTCATTGCTCCATATTACACATGAGACTTTCCATCTTCATGTCTCAGTTTGGCGAACCGACTTGCGATGCCATTTAGGCAACAGCCTAGATGGTATTGAAGTTGTTATGGGCAAAGGTAACCGCTTAACATCAGGTGGGCATTTAGCTCGTTTCGCCATCCTATAATATATAAAAAAATTAAAAATTTTTTTTTTATTATCTGACATAATGACAACTATGAAACGCGCAATGAATATTGCTGTAATGTTTAAATGAAAGCTATTATCATTTTGAGTGCGGTATACAACCACCCCACTGTTCTACAATAAACTCCATTCATCTATTATAGATATTATTTTTACTACATATGATATTTAGTTAGGTAACATTTTTATGTGTGTGTGATCACGCTTGTCAGTGGTAAGCTACAAGCTTAGGGAAGGAAAAAGTAAAATGAAACCACACGACCGCGAAAAACAATAAAACTATAATAAACCTTTTGGGAACAACCATAACTCTAAAACCCCGGAACTGACGTGACAGTAACACGGGTTCGATTCCCGCATCAAGACAATATTACAGCCATTATCATAACAAACGCGATGGTATGGAAGAAAACCTTATTTATGGCACAGGATGGCAAAGTCAGCTTAGTTAACTTTCCCCATAACAACTGCAATACCACCTAGGTTGCTGCCTAAATGATATCGGCAAACTGAGACATGAAGATAGAAGTCTCATGTGATTGTAATTTCACCGATATCCGTAGCCTTCACGCTGGAACACAGCAATGCAAGCATCACTATTTGGCGGAGAAGTAGGTACGGTGGTAGTACTTCCCCGGACAAGCTCCTTCACAAAGGAGCTCCACTACTACTTAAGTTCCAAAATCTAATGGAACATGTAAACCTTATAAAATAGTTTACGGATCCTTTTCAAAATTAATGTATATACATATATGTATTTTGTTGTCCATCAAACTTATTGGTAAAATAAAATAGTGTTTGAAATTTACCAGCTGATTGAATTTCAAATAGTTTGGAATTTACCAACAACTTTACCAACATAAATAAAATTAAAGCATCTGGTCAGTCCGTCCATTTGGAATTGTAATTCGTTTTATTGCTTAAAAAAACGAAATTTAATTTATGGCGTAATTTGTTTCCCTTACAAAATAGTACTGTTCACTGTTCATAGTCGCACGTATTAAACAAAATGCAGAAAATAATAAATATTTCAATTTCAATTTATTGTGTTTTGTGATACATAGGTAGTTTTACAGTTGTTATAACAAAAAAAAAAAAAGTGCTGCTATGACCTGCCATATTGGCGTACAATACATTTAAGTATACATAAAAAACACAGATATAGATTTTAAAAGTTTCAATCATTATAATTTGTCAGTGAGGTATAAAAACAAATATAGATTTTAAAAACACAGATATAGATTTTAGAATTTAGATTCGATAATTATAATTTGTCAGAGAGGTAATCATTAGTAGTATAATAGCATTTCGTTAAAAGTATTTTTTTCACATTATATTTGAAAATATTTAAATTTGTTATTTCGAGAACTGAGTTTGGCAAATGGTTGTATAGACGGGGAGCCATACAAAATATACTGTTATTAAGTAATGCTGTTTTGTTTCTTGGAAAATGTATTCTCAAATTGTGCCTTTTACTGCTTAATGTATCAAATAAATCAATGTTTTTTCTGGTAAATAAGACAACTTCATAAATATAAATGCATGGAAGAGTAAGCAATTTATAATGACGTATAACTTGATTCAAAAAGGTTTTGACAGGTTAACTGGTTATTTATAAGGAATACAATATCCTCGTAAGGCCCAGCCTAAATTTAGGTCGATATAAATGACGACTTAATGTACTAAAAATAGGTGCAAGTAACTGCGGCCCAGACTTCAATTTGTAAAAAAATTACCTAAATCGGCCCAATGACCAAAAACACGGACATCAAATGCAAATTAAGCCAAAGATGTCCCTTTTATAGGCCATTGCGCCGATATTTGATGATTTAGAAAGCTTGCTTGGGTCTGAACGACTACTGACCATATGTACATAAAGTAGGTTGTTGGGCCTTACGAGGATAAAAAAACATTATAATTATAATAAACTATTTATTTAATTGTCCATAAATACGTAGCTCATACTCCATTCATTTGTGTTATTCTTTCTTGTAACGTTGATATTTAAGTTCATCTCCATCGGCCTAGCCTTTTCGCAATTAAATGAAGTGGATACCAGACTACCCAGCAGCGATTGAAAACGTGAATGTTGCTATGGGTAAAAAAAGTTGTGTAACTTTGGAAGACGAGATCGCTCCTCTGCGATCTGTGACCTATTAAAGCTTGAAGGTCCTTTTTCTTTTCAAAAGGACCTTTCCTGTTGGACATGGATAGCTCTCATTGGGTCAGCGGACAATGGCTCGTTGGAAAAAGGTGAGTGCGTACTTGAATCCGGGACCTACCTATACCTATATATTATGTTCAGTTTATTATATGGCTTTAATTGTTTTTTTTTATACAAAAAAACAATTAAATCCGTTTCAATATTTTTTTAGGTTATTTTCACAACTCATAAAGAACTAAGTTTTTCATACCCTAAAAAAGTAATATCACCCCAACATTTTATACCTACTTATAACTAAATAAAATAAAATATTTACTTACGCGTCACAAATTCCAACTGCCAGATCAATCAA
Source organism: Asteroscopus sphinx (assembly GCA_949699075.1). Classification (NCBI taxonomy): domain Eukaryota; kingdom Metazoa; phylum Arthropoda; class Insecta; order Lepidoptera; family Noctuidae; genus Asteroscopus; species Asteroscopus sphinx. The sequence continues at coordinate 28,002,527 of OX453012.1, forward strand.
TATAAAGTTCACTCTTCTAATAAATAAAACAGAGAAGTTACGAGTACGTCTTGAATTTTGTATAACACCGTCCGTGAGGAAAACTCGACAAAATAAATTGATTCAGACAAATATTTGTACGAACGGCTGAACAAACATACTAAAGTCACAGAAGCACAAAAGATAATAGAAACTCGAATCAGTCCATACTCGAAATTTTCGAGGACGCGCGCGGCTCGTAGCCGTAGACGTCCGTAGCCGACCGTCCCCGTAGAGCAACTGCTACGCCGCGTAGCCCACTACGAGTTGCCTGCCTGAGACACGCAATAAGCAGATTACAGAAGGCTCGCTGTTAACAGCGCGTGATAAGGCACTCACACATAAAATGCCTACGGTTTATTTATGTCGTGGAGAACGATAGCTAAGCAATTATTTGAGTACCGTAGTAGTGATACGACTGTGAAGTCGTGCCACTCCAAACAGTCGTCCAATGCGACAGTTAAGTATCCCAAGCTGCCTTCAAAAAAGTCAAACAATGTCCCGAGTTGCCTTTAAAAACTGTCAATGTCAGTTTTCGTTGAACCAATGTATGAAACAGATAATTACACTGTGGTATAACTAAGGTAAGGAGGGTAAACACTGTGACGTCATTGTTATGGCGAGGAAAGAGTCCTGGTGCAGGGAAGTGATTGTGAGAAGCAGCAATATAGTGCGAGCAATCGACCGATACACTTCCCCGACACGAAACTGTCAGTTTGCCTAGGTTAGAAGATAAATAGATTGTGATTTGTATTGTGAAACTGAAATATTAACTGATTTACTTCTGATCCGTGTATCTATTGTAATCTTGCTTTATGAACCCCGTACCACCGAATTTATATGATGACGTTGCTGTACTGAGCCATTGCCACAGACCAGTAAGCTACTGGTCTATGGCCATTGCTAACGCCGTCATGTATAACGGAATAGTCTTGAACTACTGGTATTAATCGCACACGTATCAATACCACAGAATACATAATAGTACTAAGTACAGAATGGCCACTCGCATTTCAATAGACACTTCATTTTCTCTCATGTAGGAGTAGTAAGTACTTAAATTATAAGTATGTATTTAAGAAAAGAAAAAAAAAATATATCCATTGTCTATTACCCATAGCACAAGCTCTGCTTAGTTTGGGACTAGATGGTGCCGTGTAAATATGTCCCAAAATATTTATTATTATTATTAAAATTTATTGTTTAATATTATATAATGTTTATTTATTTAAATTGAAACCGTTGAATGGAGTGTTTGGAATGTGGAAATACTTTTGAGGTTCCATAACTAAAGAAAACGGAACCCTTACAGGATCACTTTGTTGTCCATCTATCTCTTTGTCTGTCCATCCAACTATCAATTCGTGTTTTTATCAAGAACTTACATCTTATTTTTTTCTTCCTGCTCTATGTCAAAAACGTTGGCATCTTTGGTCTGATTGTAGTGCATACTCTAAAGTTAAACAACAAATAATGTAAAGAACATAAGCACATATATGTGCGGTGGTACAGTCAGCTGAACACAGATGCTGCATTTAGTGAAATTAAAACGTTTACTTAAGGGGCCGAAACCCGTAATTCAACAAACTAATGCGAATCCCGCTCAAAAACTACTCACTCTATGGTACTGAAATTAAAATACGTGTTGCTCAAGGATACACGTGACAATATTTTTTTATTTATTTAGTCCAAAACATGAATGCACTTATTTGGCTCGATCATAAAAAAATCCAAAAATACCTCGAAAACTGTTTATTTTCAAACAGTTTCCTAAATATATCCAACATATATTGGTATTTTGGTATGATATTTTACCTAAATATTGTTTTATTATTTTGAAATAATTTTACTAAGCCATTTTATCGAAAATACACATATTTTCCGAGTAATATATATTTTTTCGCTTAAATGCACCTTCATTCGGAATGGCGTCAACTTCATGCCGCACTATTCCTTCCCGGCAAGCCTCGTATTTTGCATCGCGCTCACTCTCATTCCGCGGCGTTCTGGGCCTTAAGAAAAATAAAGGATTGAAATCTTTCAATATCGTACACTTAGCATCTGCTAATATATACGAATACCTGGTTTGTGGAATGCGAATGATATAAACAACAAGTTTTTCTTAATTTTCGTGAAGTGTAGGTATACATGTTTGTGCAGAAAACTGAGTGCGCGAGTTCCACTCGCACTTCGCTTGTCATTTATTTTTATTTTTTTGCGTCTGTGTGTTTGCCCTTGTTAGTACAGTCTAACAAAGCAATTAATATACAGGGTCGCCCGATATAGATGAAGATTTATCAGGAAGTTATTATAGAATTGTTTGATTAGGGTTTTGTATAAATACAGTTTAACTATGTCCATTATTAAAATGATATTTCACTAGAAAACATCCATAATCTTCTGAGAAAACTTCATTTATATCTCTCTACCCTGTATACCAATTGCTTTGTTAGACTGTACAATCAATCTTCTGTGTTTAGTGTTAATTTGATCAGATTATCGAGTACTTTTTAGTAGCCAATTAATCAGCTCTTATTATTTCAACATCGATGGTCCTCCAAGAATAATATTGTGTTTCAATTTTGATTAATGCCACCCATCAAAGATGAGAGCAATTAATTTGTGCCTGAGAAGTATTTGCTGAATATTGAAATACTGAGACAGGGCTCAGGCCAAACGCTTGGCTATTGTATCTAGTAATAATATTAATTAAATCTGCTTCAATTTAATCTAAGAGGCTCATAGAATTAGCATATTACTGTTTAGATAATTGGTACTTAAGAGTTAGTAGAGCTCCTTTGTGAAAGAGCTCGTCCGGGGAAGTACTACCACCGTGCCTACTTCTCCCCCAAATAGTGATGCTTGCATTGCTGTGTTTCGGTCTGAAGGGTACGGGTGCCGGTGAAATTACAATCACATGAGACTTTCCATCTTCATGTCTCAGTTTGGCGAACCGACTTGCGGTACCATTTAGGCATCAGCCTAGGTGGTATTGAAGTTGTCATGGGCAAAGGTAACCGCTTAACATCAGGTGGGCCTTTAGCCGGGCCGGTTAAACTTTGTTTTATTATAAATAATTTTTATTATAAATCTCAGATAGCCTCAGATTTGAGCCTAGCCCCCACCATTTATAACTGCCAAATTTCAAATTTGAAGTTTCTTATTATATAATCTACACCAAAACCAAGCTAATTTTCGTCGACCGCGCCTGTACTAACTCATCAGGAGTGTCTCGGGGTGCGAGTTGCGAGGTGGTCCAATCCTACATTTCCCTTGAAGCTTTAGTCTCAAGCAATGACGGCTGCGTTGGCGTTGATGAAGTAAAACGATGTTTTTTATAGTATACGATAGCAAAACGAGCTGAAGGCCCACCTGATGTTAAGCGGTTACCTTTGCCCATAACAACTGCAACACCACCTAGGCTATTGCCTAAATGGTACCGCAAGTCGGTTCGCCAAACTGAGACATGAAGATGGAAAGTCTCATTGATTGTAATTTCACCGGCACCCGTACCCTTCAGACTGAAACACAGGAATGCAAGCATCACTGTTTGGCGGAGAAGTAGGAACAGTGGTAGTACTTCCCCGGACGAGCTCTTTCACAAAGAAGCTCTACTACTACGACGTATGGCTATAACAAGGTCAGCAATGGATAAGCTAAAAAAAATATGGAGGAATCGAAACATCACTAAAGCCACTAAGACCCGGCTCGTACAAAGACTAATATTCCCCATATTTCTGCTTGCTCAACTACAGCACCAAACGAGCTAAAATATAAATAAATAGCTACCATTCACTTTGTTAATAAATTAATAAAGCTACAATTTCACAAAGCCAACCGCAGACAAAATAAACTTTAAAAGACTTTAAACTATGAAAATATTTCACTTGCTATTCTTTTCGTATTTCCACGTTTTCACGAGACAAGTCTAATAAAACAATCTAATAATGTGTTCCAGAATATTAGTCTGGAAATTCTGGCATAGTCTGAATACGGTCATTTGTCACCGCTTGAGAGATATATTTCCCGGCTAGGAGACTTCATCTGTTTGTCTAGACTACACCGGACTAGTCTGGATTACAGAAATAGTAGAATAAAGAGAATCAGACGAATTTAGTGACCATCTGTTTTTGGTGAACTTAAAAATAGTTTAGGGTGAAGAGGGTTATTACCGGTAGTAATATTTATTTTAATTTTGGAATGAAGTTTCTTATATTGCTTGCGGTAGGTGTGATTCAGGAGAAAATGTAACGTCATGTCACACAAAGATTTGCGTTATACCCATAGAGTACTACATTGAATCTACGGACACAGAGTTGTCAGCTGACCTCACCTTTAAGCGCCATCTGGACGGTAACATCAAAGTTACAGCTAACTATTAAATAAAACATACAAAAAACATGTTTTACTGGGGCTCAAATCTGGGCCCTTTTTTTTCCGTGTGGAAAATCCTCATGGACGCACTCCACCCGGGGAAGGCGGAGCCAGTGTCGGACTCTTACTGACCAAAAACCACCCCGGTGTTCTTCTACTGACCCTTGGCCGGGGGCGTGAGAAGTACTCCCGTATTCGCCCAACCATCCCCGGCAGGTCCCGGCTCGCCACTAACAGGCGAGCCCCTTCACCCCGTGCGGCACACACTTCGGCCGCACCCTCCTCTTAACAGGCGCGCGCGGAACACAACGCGCCACCGTCACGGGCCTTGACTGGTCGGGCGGTGGGCCACACCTCACTGGGCCCTGTGGTATCTCAGTCCGACGCATGATGTTTCCTGCCATCTATGCTTGTATTATAGCTGCAAAATTTAGCGTTATAATGAACCGGTCAAAAAATTATGAATTTTAATGATAGCTTCGTTCCTGACCGCACCCGTTATTTTTATTGCTCTCATGACTAGCTTAGTTAATTAAGGACACTAAATAAACCCTTACTAGAGACCCTATGACGGTTTTTTTTTGCCTATGCTCAATGACGCTTAGCAGTTTAGCGTCGACTTACGCATCGTTGCTAATGAGCCTCTTGGCACGCCTCTATATCGACTCGAGAGCCTCAAGCAAGATGGTAGCTGGTATTTCTTAAATGACCATAGATTAGAAACCTCTGTGGTCTAGTGGTTCGAGTGTCGGACTGCTGTTAACGAGGTCGTGGGTTCGATTCCCACAGGACACAAATATTTGTGTGATGAACATAAGTGTTTGTGTTGGTCTGGGTGTTGCTTATGTATTATAAGTATGTATTTACAAAAAAAAAAGTATACAAGTATTATATCCATTGTCTAGTACCCATAGCACAAGCTCTGCTTAGTTTGGGACCAGATAGTGCTGTGTAAAAATGTCCCAAAGATATTTATTTATTATTTATTATTATCTTGTAAAAGATTTACTGTTGAGCCTGGTATTTGACCTTGTTCGATGAAAAGAGACAACAGTCATTCGTAACTTTATATGAACTGCCTTTGTGAAGCCATTAACTTCATTACCAAACAAAACATTGCCAACGTTCTCTTATACACAGAAAAAGTTTTTTGGAGTCTCGGACGAATAAAAAAGGCGGATGGAATCTCGCTAAACAATAAGCGAAGCATCCATAGTATGCCGGCTCGCTTAAACGTACGGGCACATTCACATCTATAGTATGCCAAAAAGCCACGATTACACAAAAAATCTAGTGTGATGGCAGTCATTGTTGTAGTGTCACAAATAAAATAACAGTATAAATCTGGTGTGTTAAAATAAATAAATAAATATTTTTGGTACATTTTTACACATCACCATCTAGTCCCAAACTAAGCAGAGCTTGTACTATGGGTACTAGACAATGGATATAATACTTAGATACTTTTTTTGTCGTAAATACATACTTATAATACATAAGAAACACCCAGCCCAACACAAACACTCATGTTCATCACACAAATATTTGTGTTCTGTGGGAATCGAACCCACAGCCTCGTGATCAGCAGTCCGACACTCGAACCACTAGACCACAGAGGTCAAAATGCATTTGAAATTATAGTGGGTTCAGGAAAAAATTAAGCACTTCAGTCTTTGTTTAGCGAGATTCCGTCCGCCTTTTTTATTCGTCCGAGGATGGAGTATTCTCAGTCAGAAAACACACGGTAAGAAATACATAAGCAATCTGGATTGCTATTTACTATTCAATTACGGATGATTGAATAGTAAATAAGCAGCATGGTTGTAAACACATTACTAAAACACTGCACAAACAAAAGTCAAACAGTTATTCGCAGTTTGTAGTTAACATACATGCTCAACAAAAGTTTTATTTACTTTAATAATAATAAATACTTTATTTACGGACAACAAAATCCAATACAAACACGATGTTAGTAACAATGAGCCTTATAAACTATGTTAGTACTTATATTCTACTACGGACAAGGTGGTTTTTAGGGTTCCGAAGTCCTACAAGGAACCCTTATAGTTTCGTCATGTCCGTCGTCTGTCCGTCTGTCCGTCTGTCCGTCTGTCCTAATCCTTTACAGCTTAATAACTTCTACAGTTATAAACATAAGTAAATGAAATTTTGTTAAAAAATAGTCTGCATATAGATCTCAATTTTAAAAGAATAAAAAAATAGTTTTTACGTTCTTCTACGGGAGTGACGTCACGGATGTCAAATTAGCCCTACGCTCTGTATGGTACCTCTGAAGTTTAAAATAATATACAAGTTTGTTTCTTGAAACTTTACTGTAGACGTGTATATACAAGTACAAATTACAAGTGACATTATTATTCAGTGCATTTGTGTAGTGAAAAACACAGAAACAATGAAAACACAATCTCGTTTGCTGAACCAGTATTATATCTACCTGAAGTTTTATCAAAATAACTGGATTTCGGTGGCTGCCTGAATATCTCTAAGTGATCAAGACTATTGTGTGTGCGCGCCTTTACACCATTATTGTGTATCATCTTATGGTGTGTCAACGTACCATAACACCTTGCAAAGTGCCATAAGCGCATTACTATGAATAGCGCCATCTAGTGATTTAGTATTGTACTATTTGGGAACTGAGTTTTAAAATAATACTGAGTGACCACTATCGTTGCTGCCACCTTATACCATGGCGAAATGTGCGGCCTGTGGTAAGTTTTTGTCAGCGAAGGGAGGCGCAAGTTGTGCCACCATCACCTGTAATAACAGGTACCACCTCGCTTGTCTGCTCTTGCCGGAGACTACGCAGTTAAGCCACGACTGGCTATGCCCGGAATGCAAGAGGAAGATGCCTAGGGGTGATAATAGCACTACCCCTGTTAAAGAGCTGAGCAGCGGACCCGCTGAAGCCACTGTCCCAATACTACATGGCACTTTAACCAGGTCGCCTGTTGCAGCGCGGCCTATTGTACATGCTCCAGCTCAGGTTGTGGTTGAGCAATGCGTAGATGGGGAACCCTCGCCGAAATCACAGATGACCCTCTGCGAGGAAATCAGGCTTTTCAGGTCGGAACTCCGGGTGGTCAGAGATGAAATGAGGGAGTTTCGTAGAGAGATGGCCGAGTTTCACCTGTCTTTGGGAGCTTGCTCAGAACGAGTCGATGGCCTCGAAGCCAGGATAGTGGCCCTTGAAAACAAGGAAATCGGCGCTTTGCCTGATAAAAAGGTCACTCAGCTCGAGCTCACTGTAGAGCGGCTGCAACTCGAGCTCAACGAGCGTGATCAGGAGTCGCTTGGTTCTGATCTGGAAATTGCCAACCTCCCGGAAATACCTGGCGAAAACACAATGCACACAGTTGTGACGGTGGCAGCAAAACTCGGTTTGACTCTGGAGGAACGCGACATTGTGTTCGCGCAGCGGGTGGGGCTCAGAGTTGAGCATGACGTACAGAAGGGTAGGGCTGGCAGTGTCAGCCCAGCCGGCGGTGCGAGCATAGCGGCGGTAACGAGCCCAGCAGGAGGAGCTAGCCCCGCCGCAGGAGCGCGCGCGCGCCGCATCGTAGTTCGCTTGACGCGGCGCGCACTGCGCGACCAGCTGCTGCAGAGTGCGCGCGTGCGGCGCGGGATCACCACAGCGGACCTAGGGTTTCCTACACCACCTCGTCGCTTTTTCCTGAACGAGAGGCTCACCAAAACAAATAAGTATTTGTTTTACCGGGTCCGTGAGGCTGGTAGTCGTCTTGGGTGGAGATATACCTGGACAAAGTTCGGGCGCATTTTGGCTAAGCAGGGTGATGGCAAGGCTACCCACTGCATCCGCTCGGAGGAAGATTTGGTTCGGGTTTTTGGCCGTGAGATATCCAGTGACAGGGAGGCCTAGCTTTCAAGTTTTTGGTACTCGGCAAATGAATCTCACTTTAATTAGTTTTAAGGTCTTCTGCACAGTGTTGTCTTTAAGTGGGAGGCAAATTCTTTTCCTGTATCAGTATTTCTTGGTTACACGGTGTGCCCTAGCTGCGAGAGCAATAATAAAATATGTACATTACCTATTCACACTATTTTGGTTAACTGTATATACATTGGCTATATATAAAATACATTTTCTGCTACATTCTATACTAAGTATTATTTGCAACACAATTTTCACACAATTACATATTATGTTACACTTTACATTACAAACTATATCATACATCAAATATAGAATTAAAACTTTATACACCGGCAATTTTAAAAATGAATAAGAAAAAGAATTTAAAAGTTGGTTTGTTTAATGCGGGGTCATTAGGAACAAAACATGAGGAGTTTATAGTGGCTATGGAAAGTTCTGCAGTGGATATCATGGCGATAAATGAGACATGGCTTAGGGATGGCGAGGAAGGTCGGGCACCGACAGTGCCGGGCTACCGGCTGCGGCACGTGCCGCGCCCGGCCGGTACCACGGCGCGCGGCGGGCGCGGCGGCGGCGTGGGCTTCTACGTGCGCACCGGCGTACGCGTGCGCGCCGTGCCGCACCCGCCCTCGCCGCTTGTAGAGCAGATGTGGCTGAGACTGAACATCAACTCCAGCTCAGTCATTATAGGTACTGCCTACAGACCGCCATGGCTTAATGTTAACGTTTTCCTGGATGCAGTGACTGCTTCCCTCACGTCTATCGCTAATGCAGATAAAATTCTTCTACTTGGTGACTTCAACATAGATATTTTTGATCAAATAGATAATAAAACTGTACTGCTTAACAATTTTTTAAATTACTCTAATCTTAAACAGGTAATTACCGAGCCAACCCACTTTACTGATCATAGTAAGACACTGATTGATATAGTGTGTACTGATGCCCGAGTATGTGGGGTTTCAGTATCACACATACCAGAATTGGGTCATCATGCAATTATATTTGTTGAACTTAATTTTAAATTGGAAAAACCCACACCACGTTGGATTACCTATAGACCACTGAAGGACGTCTTACTTGACAAATTTAACGACGACCTAAATAGAATTGACTGGGAGTATGTTGAGAGCCTGCAGGATGTAAACTCCATGGTAGCTACATTTAATTTATATTTGTTAACTTTGTTTGATCTCCATGCACCCTTAAAGAAAATTCTGATAAAAGAAAAGTCTACTCCGTGGATTACAGATACTGTGAAGGACATGATCAAGTTGCATGACAAGTACCACACAAAATTTAAATCTTCTAGATCCGAAAGTCATAATCAAACATATAAAGAGTTGAAATACCTAGTCAGAGCTGCATTTCATAGCGAGAAGTCTGTTTATTTCAGTACATGTGTTAATAGTAATATAAAGCAACCCAAAAAATTATGGAGCCATCTTAAGTCTGTCATTGAGGTTTCAAGAAAACAAGAACGTGGCCTACCCTTTTTTTTTAATGACCCTGAGAGTATAAACAAACACTTTTTAGAGGTACCCGGTAGCGGTAAAGTGACAATCTCAGACTTAACATATTTTGAATTTAACAAATTTGGTACAAATAGTTTTCATCTTGAGCCAGTCCAAGGGGATGTTATTCTGAATCTTCTCCGTGGCCTCAAATCCAATGCCCTTGGTTGTGACAGTATTTCGTTGGATATGCTGATGATGACACTCCCTCGTACACTTTCAGTTATCACATCAATTGTCAACAAATCCATTGTTACTTCTTCCTTTCCTGACCTGTGGAAAAATGCTATAGTCAGGCCAATACCTAAAGTTCCTAATCCAACTGTAGCAAAGGATCTCCGGCCAATCAGCTTATTGCCCTGCCTGTCCAAAGTATTGGAGAAGGTTGTATGTAATCAGCTCAGGGAGCATTTGGAGCAAAATAAAATGTTACCTGTGCTCCAGTCAGGATTTCGACAGAAACACAGCACTTCTACAGCCCTCATTGATGTTGTTGACAATGTCCTAGAAGCCAGAGACCAGGGTATGGGTACCTTGCTTGTCCTCCTAGATTTTTCGCGTGCTTTTGACTCCATAAATGTATCACTACTTCTTTCAAAGATGTCTTATTATGGGTGTCACATTGAAACAATAAATTGGTTTCATAGTTACCTGAGTAATAGGTCTCAGTTTGTCCAGCTGACTAATGACGTGAATGGAGATGTATTAGCATCTAGTCCTAAGCAGGTGAATAGAGGTGTCCCTCAAGGATCCATCCTTGGTCCATTGCTCTTCATTCTATATAGTGCGGACATCACCAACTGTCTGGTCAACACCAAGTTCCACCTTTATGCTGATGATTTGCAGCTGTACCTCTCTTTCCACCCCCAAAATGCTGATGAGGCTGTAAAAAAAATTAACGAAGATTTGGATAGGATTGCAGTATGGTCAAGAAGAAACTCCTTGGTGTTGAATCCAAATAAGTCCAAATTTATTGTAATGGGGTCTAGAGACTGCATCGCCAAAACTCTTTCTCAGAATTTAGACATCAAGATAGATGGTTGTCTTATAGAGCGTGTTGAAGAGGCCCGTAATCTCGGAGTGATTTTTGATTCACAGTTACATTTTGAAAGCCATGTTTTGCAAGCTGTGCGGAACTGCTTTTACCGTTTAAAGCTTCTATATAGAATGCGTCCCTACATAAGTGTGGATATGCGTGTCATGCTCTGTGAGTCACTTGTTTTATCCAAGCTGAACTACGCTGACACTGTGTATGGGACCTGCATTCTTGGAAGAACAGAAAAATTGATACAACGGGTGCAAAATGCTTGTGCACGTTTCTGCTTTCATGTCCCTCCTCGATCGCATGTTACCCCTTTTTTAAATGATGGAAATCTAATGAAGATGCAAGCTCGCAGAAGACTACATCTGGCTACTCTCCTTTTTGATGTAATTTTGACAAAAAAGCCAACTTACTTGTATGAAAAGTTTTCATGGTCGCGCGATTACAACAAGTTTAACACCAGAGCATCCGCATACCTCTTGATCACCCAGAAGCATAGAACTGCTGCATTTCGTGGAAGTTTCAAGTTCGCTGCCACTCGGTGCTGGAATGATTTACCACCGCCTCTCCGTGCTTTAAAAACCGTAAATACGTTCAGGGTAAAATATAGGTACTTCCTGTTAAATAGGCAAAAGGAAAACATTTGAGGTTACCTGTGGTCTGCTCGCTATTTGTAACGGTGGCCAAAGTGGAGTATCGCAGCGATGCAGCGAATTATTATTTATCAACATCAATATTACTACGCCATTGATCTCTCCAGTCAGACGTATGAAGAAATCTATTAATGTTTATTTATTATATGATACACTCTAAAACACTCTGCACGTATGAACCACAGTTTACTATATTAGTAGCTAGCTAGTATGAACATTGTGCTGTATTTGTTATATAATGTTATTGTTGTTTTTTATTATTTTGTTAAAACTTGTTTACTCATAGTTAAATCCGTGTATAGAAAATTAGAAATGTCTTTGGTTAAATCACCTATGTTTACTCTCTGCTCTGACATATTAAAAATGTAAGATGCCTGTCTTGGAACCCTGCCTTTTGCGCATTAGCGTGGCGTCCCTTCGTTTGTCATGTCATGGACAAATGATGTGGATCTAAAGGTGGAGGCACACCTGGCACACGTTAAATGATGTTTATTTAATTTTTCTAAAGCATTACCTAACTAATTGTCACATTTGTCTCTAATACAATAATACATAATTTAGGTTTACTGTATTTATATTTATTTGCTAGTTTTTACCCGTGGCCTCACTATCGGGACCCATCCGAAAACCAGCGCTGCAACATTTCGGTGTTGTAGCATATGCTGAGATGGGGGCCTTTTTTAGTCTCATACAGGCATGTAAATTTTAAGTTTATTGTTAATATACTATTTTTAGTTTTTTAATTTTCTCTCGCCTGTACCGAGACTGAAATAAATATTTTCTTTCTTTCTTTCTTTCTTTCTTTTTCTTTAGGGGTGGCGCCCATACATGTGAAATGGGGAAAAAAAAATGTTTTCGCTACGCCCCCTCGTGTGGGGTATCATTGAATAGGTCTACTAAAATGAAGGTAATGTTTCATACATCACTTTTTTATCAGGTGTACCATCTGCGAAATATAGCCCGCCAAAGTGGCTTGCAATGTGTCCCCCCCCCTGCCATTTCTAAACTATGCAACGTAGAAACTTATAATCTTCCACATTGATAGACCTTTGTGAAAACTCTCTTTTAAAATTATTTCGAGTATAATGTGATTATAATTTATTAAGTTATAGACAGAAAACTGAAAAATACTTAAAACGTCCTAGTTCAAAGGTCATTGACCTTAGAGAAAAATGATCTTAGCAAATAATGCTCCTTTAGCTATTTTCTATTTGAAAAAATCACAAAAAGTAACTTTGTGTTATGTTGACGACACACTTCTTAAATTTGGCGCCATCTAGCGGCGTCGTACAACAATCTCTGGGTCGCCAATGCTGCTGTCAAGTGCCGTGTATTACATTTGGCACTGTATAGCGCCATCTAGCGGCTACTGACATCACTCTCTGAGTCGCCAATGCTGCCGTCTATTGCAAAAACTAAAATAGCCGTGATTAATATTCGATTTGATTTGTTTGTTACACTTACTTAAGGAACCCTATAATACTGAGCATGGCCCGACATGCTCTTGGCCGGTTTTTATTATAAAATGCCGCACTAAAGGGCTCTCATCATGCCTGTCGGCAAAAACTTTCAAGAGGCTGTTGCCGCTGCCCCGCAGTCTAGTGAGCAAAGACGCATTCTTTTTGCACACGACCGCTGAGAAACTATCTGTTCTGGCCTGCGCAAACATATTTGATGCACTACAGTAACGTGGCAGCCGCAACAGCACCCTGAAAGCATTGTTATATTGGACCCGCAACGCATCGGCGGCACGTTTGGTACAGCTAATCCATAGGGGACTCGAGTACAGCGATGTGCAGTATGCTTTAAAAAGTGTAATTTTGACCGCATCTGTACACGAGCAAACCTACGGGCCAACATGTTCGCCCGCACCGCCAAGGCCCTGCGTTCCCGTTCAACATCAGCATCGTCTTTAAGGTCGTCAGCAACAAAGTGCCCCAGATATTTGAATTGGTATACCCGACGAATCGGGACATCACAAATTGTGATTGGTGAGACACTTTCTGGACACTTTTTGCCGACAGCCTTAATTTAATTGGCAACATTTTCATTTATTCTCAACTTCCACAGGTCTGAAATCCAATCCATCCAATTTAAAATGCTTGCAACTTAAATTTCACTTGGAAAGGATAATTAATAATGTCGAGAGTAATTTACTTAATTATAAAATTTATGGCTCGGTTAAATTAAAAGACTGGATGAACAAGAAATAAGGAAGGGCGGAGCAGCAATTAGCGGACGGACGATAATTTGTTACTTCACCCTACTTGGTGAAATTGAGAGCCCTGGTGTAAGAATCCGATGTCGTAATAAAAGTGCCTAGCTATGTATATTGCAAAGCAATGTTGAGGTAGAAATAAAGGTATGGAGGTATTTAAAAACTTTTGATATTATTAGAATCTCAGGTTCAGATTTTTTCCCCAATTATGAAGAGGTCATTTATCCTACCACTAATTGTCAAAGGTATATTGAGGCTACTACGGATTTTTTTCGATAGCATTATTGTTCCAAGCGGGTATGCAAATACGAGAACACGTCATGGTTGGATGAGAAACTTGTCATAATAAATATCGTAGAAAAATAACTTTATCTATTTATTTTAAAATGCACCATAGCAGAAACACTAGGATGCGTAAAACGACTTCTAAATTGCTTAAAACTCTTACCTTCAACACCCTGCAATCACAGGAGTCAGGACGGATATAATGTAGCCGGAGACTGATAATTTGATAAATCCGCTGAACGATTAAGTGACATAAGTAACATAATTGATTTCTCTTCATACTTTACAGGCTTGGGACTGTCTAAGTGTCTATCAAGTATAAAATATTAATTAATAAAATTAAATAAAATTATTAATAAATATGTAATTAATAAATTTGTGTTGTGGCGCAATTTGGGAAAGGCCTATGTCCAGCAGTGGACTGCGATAGGCTGAGTTAATGTGATTGATGATTAATAAAAATCAAGTATTATGTACAACGATTATCTGTATTATAAACTTAATTTTTCGTTCCATACTGTTATTGCCAGTGTCGAATGTTGGGCGTCGGAGTTACTCGGATATCCGAGTTACTCCGTCATGTATATATATATATATATTATATTATATCCTGTATAGGATATTTTTATTTTTTTGAATGTGAAGGATTGATACATACCCGCTTTGGGATATATATCCGAAGATATAGATGTGTCCCGGTTGAAATGGCGGCAGGTCACGGGAACTACATGTGACTCCCGAATTCCTCTTAAACTGAAGGGGAAATCTATAAGACCATGATAAGACCTGCTGTCCTGTATGGATCGGAATGTTGGGCTACGAAAGGAATTAATGAAAGGCAAGTGCATGCAGCTGAGATGAGAATGTTAAGAGGAATGTGTGGTGTAACGAGAATGGATAGGATAAGGAATGAATATGTAAGAGGGAGTCTGAAAGTAGCGCCAGTGACAGAGAAGTTAAGTAGCAACAGACTATCATGGTATGGACTTATGGACATGTGATGAGGAGGAATGGGGAGCATGTTACGAGGAAAGTTTTAAGTATGAATGTTGATGGCTATAAGAAAAGAGGGAGACCGAAGAAAATATGGATGGATTTTGTGAAAGATGATATGAATAGAAAGAAAGTAAACACGGAGATGATGGCTGATAGAGTTGTATGGAAGAAAAAAACATGCTGCGCCGACCCCAAATAAATTGGGATAAGGGCAGGAGGATGATGATAGATGTGTCCCGATTTACCCATGTCAAGTGTTGTTCTTCACTTAATTGCTCAGTCTTTTAACATAATACGCCTTAGTCGCCTACATCCATAGGTGGAATGGCGAGGGTAACCCACACCCTACCACCTTACAGGTAGACAAAATCACAACATACAATTCTGTGAACACCTAATACTAAACGCCCACGCTGAACACTTTACAGCTTTCAAACAGATGTGTACCCAACAATATAGAGATGCAGAAGGTCCATAGATGTAATAAGACAATGCAATATTATGATGCTTAGGAGCTGATCTGATGATGGAGCCGGAAAGATCTCCGCTGTAGTTAACGTAGACACACTGAGTTTGGGTTCGTTAGATTTGTCTCAATGCGTAGTTAGCTGAGAGATGGTGATCAGGGTCTGATGATGCAGCTGGAAGTTTATCACAGGATCTCCGCTATGATTAACGTAGACACACCACGTTTGGGCTTGTTAAATATGTCTCAATGAATAGTTGGCTGACGGATGATGACACTATTGGTTTGTGAGATAGGTTAAGATTTTAGTCTACTAACTATAGACTATTAAAAATAAAATTACATATGATTTTATTATTTTGAACGCATTTTCCGCATGCGAAGCGAAATCTAATGATACAAATTGTGGAAAGAAAAAATCGCTCACGAGAAGGATTTTTTTTAAACAAGCTTTTATGAACTAAATAGTACCAAATAAAACTTACAATACACATAAACAAAGAAATTTATTAAAAGCTTGTTTTTTTTTAAGTTGTTTTTAATAATAATGATATACGTTTCCTAATGCCAGGACCTAGATTAGAACTCACAGTCATAGTTCAACATCTTCATAATTGGGCATTTTATAGTATACAATGGAAAAATTTGTTGTTTAGGCTGTTGCCAAAATGGGGCAGCTGCTCTACTTCTACAAATAATAATAATTTAAGAGCGTCACGACTGCTTCGAATTTGAGATCGTGGCGGCTTCTATCCGTGGTTACCTACGTGCATTTGTCATTCTTCCTTGGCATCACATTTTATGGTCCTTCTGTGCCTTTGTTTTGTATGCGAAGTATGAACGATATCCCTTCAGATATTCATTGCGAGAAGCGAGAACGTAAAGTGTTACGATTGTTTTATTGAGCTCTGCTTAAAGCATGATGGAGCTATATGTGCATTATTGTTGAATTATAAATTATGTGATGTGCCATTTTTTTTATTTTACAATTTTACCTACTGTCGTTTTTCAGACACCTTTGTCTGTTGCAAAGAAAAATACTCACCGGTTCTCGGGAATGATAAAAACATAGCTCTAGGCTAGGTCATAGTAATTACTATGTAAGCTATATCTTTGACTATGAAAAATCGTCGAGGGCTTAAATAGTAACCTTTTTTTTTGTTTTCGTGTGGAATTCCTCATGGAAACCCTCCGTCTGGGGAGGGCGGATGGGGTATTTCGGACTCTTACCGACTAAAACCACACGGTGGCCATCCTCTGCACAAAATAGAGGAGCTCCGGAAACTCCATTGGACCGCGCCGGTGCCCCTCTAGTGCTATGCCTTTGGCACGTCCCGGGAAAATTAAAAATAATTAAATCCCCCAAATTAATTTAATTATTTCCCCCACAGTAGCACGCGACCACCACGTACTGTTGTTCTCCCCAGGGTCGCTTAATAGACGCCTCGAGTCCCCCCACTCTTAGCATCCACGATCCCTGGGTCCGATCCACAGGTCCCCTGCCAGATGTGGTGACAGGGAATGCGGCCCTTCGCCCTATCTGGGCCTTGCACCAGGGCGGACGCTGCCTTCTCCGAGCGGGATCGGCCCTCTCCCAATCTCCGATCTCGCTATACGGCCTCCTTCTGAAGCATAACGGTCTCGCAGAAGGAAGCCATGGCCCTCCAAGCCGCCAGATCTGCCAGCATAGCCGACACTACTGCTGGCAGAGAAAGATCCTGCCCGATCAAGTTGACCAGGTCCCGCCGTTCGGAGCCCAACGCAGGGCACTCCTCCAGCGTGTGCTGTGCGGTGTCCTGGTCACACCCACAATGGTGGCAATTTGCCGTGGCTTCGCATCCGATCCTATTCAGGTACTCACCGAAGCAACCGTACCCGAGATAAGAGAGAGTAGATTGAGAGTAGCGTCGGTGAAAGAAAAATTGAGTAGCAATACTCTCGTGGTATGAACAATGGACATGTCATGCGGAGGAATGAGAAGCATTAACAAAAATTATTTACGTACGCACTGCTACACATCAAGCTATCTTTTCCAGTATAAGCTGACCTCGCATTGTATAGGCTTTCCTTACTATGAGAGGTCAGCTTATACTAGAAATTAATAGCTTGCCTACTGAACCTACCTGTGAACAAAATGTGAACAAATTTTTTTAACGCCTTCGCGCATGTGAAGCGAAATCTTACGATTTAAATTGTGGAGAGACAAAAACGCTCACTAGCAGGATTATAATCTGCGACTCCTGGCTCAGTACACCAGTGTTTTAGCCACTAAGCTACCGTGAACACTGCTCGTGGTATAGAATTTAAACTCGGTCAGATTCGGTTAAGAAACACTATTTCTTAATAAGATATCGCTGACGTCACCCAAAGACGTACCAAAGTGGAGGTTAAATTCGATACCACGAGCAGTGTTCACGGTAGCTTAGTGGCTAAAGCACTAGCGTACTGAGCCAGGAGTCACAGGTTCGAATCCTGCTCGTGAGCGATTTTTTCTCTCCGCAATTTAAATAGTTAAAATGTGAACTCATTAGTTAACGCAAAAAGCCTTGTGAAAATCAATACCACAGACTAGTGATGTAACGAATATTCGCATTCGCATTCGTGAATATTCGCATATTTTTGCATATTCGCATTCGCAAGATTTCTGCGAATGTTTTGCGAATTTGAGAAGAAAAAAAAACAATTTGAAGATAATTTTATTGTAGGTTAATAAAATCAAAATCCATTCATTTCTATGTTTTTTAATGCAAGGGAAAGTAACTTAACCTCGAGGTTAAATTACTACATTATCAGTCTTCACTTTATCATTTGGTATTATTATTTATTTATTTATTATTTTACTTTGGGGTGACTATCACTAGGTTACTATCAGGTGAATGGGGCGCTGCACACCTTCATGAACAGCTGCAAAGTGTCGGAAAAGGCACGGCTGGCTGTTCATGGGAAAGTGTTAGTGCCTACACTTATCTATGGTAGTGAAAGTTGGGTATGGCAGAAGAAATATGAAAGCAGAATAAATGCAGTAGAAATGAGAGCTTTGAGAAGTAGGTGTGGTGTAACTTTGAGAGATAAAGTAAGGAATAATGTGATAATGGAGCGTTGTGTAGTGAAAGAAGATGTAGTGACAAAGATTGAGAAAGGTATGTTAAGATGGTTTGGACATATAGAGAGGATGGACGAGAGGAGATTGACGAAACAAGTATACGAAGCGAGTGTGGATGGAAGAGTTGGAAGGGGACGACCTCGGCGAACGTATCGCGATCAAATCGCGGTCGTTCTCAAAAAATGTCAGGTTAAGAGTACTCTAAACCGACGAGCATGCATAACGAGTTTAATGGATGTAGATGATGCGAAAGAGGTGTGTCAGGATCATAGAAGGTGGAAATCCATAGTCTCTGCCTACCCCAATGGGAAACAGGCGTGATAATATGTATGTATTGGGCACTTTGGGCAATGAAGCTTAATAATTAAATTTTCAATAGAACTTATAAGACAAAAAATATATAATGCAATGTAAACAAACAATAACAAATTCTTCTATGAATTTTTTACTGTTTTATACTTACGTTTTTACTCATCTTATATAATCATCTTCTTGAACAAAACTAAAAATAATAATCAAACAAACACATTATTCTCTATTCTCACTATTCTCATAGCAGTTGTCTTCCTTTTCTTGAATATTCATTGTTACACAGCTTGCATTTAGCTCGTTCGGCATCGCAAAGTGTAAAATAAGTCCATATTTCACTAGAAGTTGATTTACTCATGTTAATAAATAACTATTCACACTGTAACCTCAAAATTCACTTGTTTTGTTTACGAAAATTGATCATTCGCACTCGCGAATGTCAATAGCAGATATTCGCAATCAATGTACAAAAAATTACATTCGTTACATCACTGCCACAGACATAGCAATATTTTTTACTATGTCTGTGATCAGTACTAAACTGAAAATAAGAAGAAAATAAAGATATCTCTCAAGATTACACCCATCTTCTTACTCCAATATAAAACAATACTGCGTGGCCTTTTAAATAAAATCTGGGTTAACTAGCGATGTTTATCGTTGGCCCTACATAAAGGAGCGTGAGCGATAAAGCTGATTGTACGAATAATAGTATGCCGCGGCTTGCAAGTGTGCCGTTTATGTGCCGTAGCTGTGTTACGACGCGGTTTACGAGTGTATTGACTGGCTTTGAATGAGATTTATTGTCAACTTTGACAGGATTATGTTTAGTAATAGGAATGAGTCAATTTGGTGCCAATTCTCTTGTAAGCCACACGGATTTGAACAAACTAATAGGCTTTAAAAAACCAGGTACCCACCCTATACCATATTGATCCTAGGAAGAAAGGAAGTAGATAGATAGATAGATAGAATATACTTTATTGTAGACCATGAAAATAGTAGTAAACAGGAACAACGTATAAATTATGGGTACATGGGCGGTCTTATCGCTAAAAGCGATATCTTACAGACAACCTTTGGATGGACAAAGAAGACGTAAGATCTAGATAATGGGGGCAGTCCGTGGCGTACTACTGAATGTTAATAAACTAAAATAAATAAATAGCACAATATTACGTTATGATACAAGTGAGCTAAATTGACTATTATACTCGAGGCTGGATTGCAGCCCGAGCCGAAGGCGAGGGCGTTATGGAGCCGAGAGTATAATAGTCGATGCTCACGCGTGTCATACGACGTTTTCATCACACTTGCGAGGAAAAAAAACATACAGTTTAGACAAATATTGAATTTGTGAAACTTGGCGCGCGGATTACTGTAATCGTACGGTAACATACCTACAGCTATTGGCGCGCAGGTGGACGAAGGAAACCGCCAAAGAGCCTAATATTTAAAATACATACATACATAAACATCGCGCCTGTATTCCCCAAAGGGGTAGGCAGAGGTGTACAGTACACCCACATTTCGCCAGTTATATTATAAGTCCCATGTAATAGGGGGCGAGCCTATTGCCACTAACCGGGCACAAATCCAGACTCCGGGCTGCTACTGAGAATTTTCTAATGAAAAAACTCAATAACACTTTGCCCGACCGGGGAATCGAACCCATTTTTCATTTATAACACAAATTAATGCTAATTTGTTGACAAAATGAAATAATTTGATGAAATTAAATGTTTATTCATCATATTTTATTTAGTATGTATTGTTGATTTATTCCCAAAAATGATTAATTTTGTTTAGGCATAAAAACTCTTTGCTGCGATTTAAAAATAATCTGTAAAGAAAAAGCACTAGTGCGATAATATAATGTAAAAAGCACGCGTGCGTTATAAGCTACATATGTACCTAAAAACGGTGCAATAAGAGCCATTTTACGAGCAAGTGTTGGGTGCAACCAAACATTAATATTGTCAATGCAATGCAGATTGTCAGAATGTCAGTGAGTGCCCAACGGGGATGAGTCTAAATGAAAATGCAAGTTGTCCGACCCAAACCACGTCTAATTGAACACTAATAAAATCATTAACATAAATGTAGCATCTATGCTCCGCCATGTGTCAATGCAGTTTTAAATGTAGGTCGCGATCTAAGTGCAGATACGCGAGCCTACTAGTTACACAAATACCTATAATTTAACTCATGTACGTGCACCGTACATATTGCCACCACAACAAAGGATATGGCAACTAAATGCAATACATGTAAACAATCAATAACTTATAAAAACAATGTAAAAATGTAAAGTAGAATATGTAAAAATTTAACCAAAAATTTATGTAAAAAAGTATAAACCACAGGTATAAAACGATGTAAAACTATAAACTAAAATACTTGTATAAAATGTCACTGTCATATTTTCTAGCATACGTCACTATGTCTCTCAGTGTCAAATTGCACTTCATTTGAAGAAGGGTTAACATTTTTCACGGTATTCACTTCACTCTGCACTGTTGAGTTCCGTTTGTTGACCTTGCTGTACCCGTCCTCGATGTCATCTTCTTCATAAAGTCTTCTTCTGCTTCTCGTATCTTGCGGACCCTCCCCCTGTCTTTTGGTTGTCATCTTTCGCCAATAGCATACCGATGTTACAGACAGTGCAATGCTAATAATGATGACCACATAGATCGCGATGTAATGATGAACATCATGAGAAGATAAAGTGTCTAGCTGTGACTGATCTTTGATTAAGCGTAGCTCGGTGTCAATCTTCTTGAATGTCTCTTCGTGCGTCTCAATATGTAATGACGAGTTACGAATTGAGGTATTTATGATGTTGTTAATAGGAGAGATTGTAGGTATAATCATGGCATTTGGTTCATTTACTAAAATGTCGCTTGTATGTTCCATATTTGCGTGTAGCATAAATGCATCGCCTTGCAAATTACACCCTTGTTTAAGTGTAATCAGACCCGAGTGACGTAACGTCTCCGACGTCATTTGCGCTCCGCACACCAGTTGCACTTCGCACGCGTCACAACAATAATAAAACCATGTGTTTTGCTTATGTAATTTTTCCCACTTGTCAGCACATACATTTATTTCCGTATGACAGTATGCACTGTGTTCTTCGTTGTCTCGAATCAGCTGTACATCGCAAATAGACTTACGTCGGTCGCCAGTTTTGTATATGGGGTGATTTATTTTGCACATTAGAATTTTGTCATGAATCTTTTGGCATTCCTGGATATCTGATTGCTCTAACGGTATAAATGAGTATTGGTTCGCGTTAAATGCAATTAATTCAGAGTTGGGAATAACGTACATCACCCGATTAATGTCAACACGTCGTAAAGTGCGTCGTTCAAGTTGGTTGATTAGGATATGGAATTGCATCAACCAGCCATCGCATCGAAATTGTTTAATGTGCGACACGAATTTTTGCAGCGTATCAACATTTCGCCAGTAATTTGTCATATTATAATAAAAGACTAACTTCCATTCATCTCTAACTTCTTGTAAGTCTGCAATCTTGTCAAAATAAATCGTTTGATTTTTTGTCAGTGGAGTAATTTTCATGTCTTGTTGGACAGTGGGTGTTTTTAATGTCATAGTCAGCATCAATGTATAACAAACCAAACTGTTCCATGTTAGTTTTTTAGATTTATTTCGTATGTTTTTCGGTAGTTTGTCAGTGTCAGTGCGTTTTTCTTCAGCCTCAACTAGGGGTACCAATTTTGTTATCGGTCTCTTAGTTTCTCCTTTTGCAGTTTGCAACGTAACAACCCTCGTGTGGCCGTCCTTTCCGCGGTGCAGCTTAGCTACACGTCCCAGTGACCATTTTCCCGCAGGTAACTTCTCATCTTTGATGCACACAATGTCATTTTCTCGTGGGTCGGTATTCTGTCGTTTCCATTTTAATCTTGCTTGTAGTTGTTGTAAATATTCTTGCGACCATTTCTTCCAAAAGTCCTTGCCAAGTTTCTGCACAATTTGCCATCTATTGCTTAAATGGTAGGTGTTGTCAATGTCAGGTTCTGGAATTGTCAGGAGTGATGTGCCAGTTAGAAAATGTCCAGGCGTTAAGCAATTAATTTCTTCGGCGTTCTCTGTTACAGTGCAAAGTGGTCGTGAGTTCAAGCAAGCCTCGATCTGACATAACAGAGTGGTGAATTCTTCATAAGTTAGGCGCTGATCTCCAATGACTCGTTTGAGATGATACTTCATGCTCTTCACGGCGGCTTCCCACAGTCCGCCTGCACTTGGCCAAACAGGGGCATTGAAGTGCCACTTAACTCCCATCTCTGATACTTTGCTCAAAAAAAGGTTGTCAATATTTTCTACGATGCATTTATATTGTTGCAATAGAATCCGATTCGCTCCCACAAAATTTGTGCCGTTGTCGCTATACATGTCCCGTGGTGTGCCTCGACGAGCACAGAAGCGCTTGAAAGCTGATAGGAACGCTGTGCTGGATAGCTCAGTTACAAGTTCGAGATGGATAGCTTTTGTTGCCAGACAAACAAACACGGCAACGTACGCCAACAATGTTCTGACACCTCGACCTTTACTTGCCTTGATCTCAACGTGACCAGTGAAGTCGACCCCTGTATGTGTGAAAGGGCGAGATACTGTCACTCTAGGCTCTGGTAGATCTGCCATAATCTGACTAGATTGTTTTGCATGAAATCGGCGACATGTTACGCATTGATGTAAAACCTTTTTAACGGCGCGATGTCCTCCTATGATCCACAGTCTTTGTCGTAAATGTGTCAGGGTTAATTTAGGACCTCCATGTAATGTCCTTTTGTGTGCTTGCCAAATTAATAAATGTGTCAGTTTGTGATCGTGTGGTAACAGCATTGGGTGTTTGGTGTCATAATTTAATTTCGAATTATTTAATCTTCCTCCCACTCGCAAAATGTCATGCTTGTCAAGAAAAGGGTTCAAATTTAGGAGATTACTTTTCGTACTCACACCCTTATTTTCCTTTAATTGCAAAATCTCGTCTTTGAATGTATGCAATTGAATTTGTCTTACAATAATTTTTTGTGAAGAGCATGAAGTATCATCTCAAACGAGTCATTGGAGATCAGCGCCTAACTTATGAAGAATTCACCACTCTGTTATGTCAGATCGAGGCTTGCTTGAACTCACGACCACTTTGCACTGTAACAGAGAACGCCGAAGAAATTAATTGCTTAACGCCTGGACATTTTCTAACTGGCACATCACTCCTGACAATTCCAGAACCTGACATTGACAACACCTACCATTTAAGCAATAGATGGCAAATTGTGCAGAAACTTGGCAAGGACTTTTGGAAGAAATGGTCGCAAGAATATTTACAACAACTACAAGCAAGATTAAAATGGAAACGACAGAATACCGACCCACGAGAAAATGACATTGTGTGCATCAAAGATGAGAAGTTACCTGCGGGAAAATGGTCACTGGGACGTGTAGCTAAGCTGCACCGCGGAAAGGACGGCCACACGAGGGTTGTTACGTTGCAAACTGCAAAAGGAGAAACTAACTACATTCGGGCTTACTCTCTTTCATGTGTCCCATTTCCAAATATTCTTGCATGAATTTGATGTAGCTTTCTGATAATTTGTCATCCCTGCACAATCTCCTTTCTAACTGCATAAACTGTGCTACTGCGCGTGATTTTGACTTGCCCAGCAATTGGTCAAAATTAGGTTTCATTGGTAAACGAACTACATATTTACCATTTTTTCAGCGCTTTGTAATTCTGTTGATGTCAAATAAGCAGTTGTATTTATTTTGTCATTTGAGACGTTGCTAATAAAACGTCTTACCCACGCTATGACTCTTGTAATACGAGTCATATCGCTGTACCTGTCTAATAACTCAATTACAATTGAGGAAGGTCCGGATTGTACAGTACACGCCTTCATTTGTTTATGTTTTGATTCGCATGTTGTAGGTATGATTGTTAGTTTGCCTACTGTTTTTTCATTATAATTTTTCAACCATTCCGGCCCTTGCCACCACAAAGGATGTTGTAATAATTGGGAACAACTGATGCCACGTGATGCACAGTCCGCAGCGTTGTCCTCAGATTTGACATAATTCCAGTGTTGTTTTGGTATGACTTCATGCACTTGCTGTACTCTGTTGCTCACGAATGATTTCCATTTTGTGACGTCACCGTGCAACCAGCCTAGTACAATCATAGAATCCGTCCATGCATATGTTTTTTCGCTGATAGTGTCCCACTTGAGTGATTTAAGGACTTTTTTCATCAGCCGTGAGAGTAACCAAGCTCCACATAGTTCAAGTCGCGGTAATGTCAGTTTTTTATTGATTGGCGATAGCCTAGACTTTGCAACTATGAGTCTACTGATGGGATCTTTTTTCTCACTTAATGTCAATATGTAAATAGCGCACGCGTAGGCCTTTTCTGACGCGTCGCAGAACCCATGGATTTGGAAGGGTTTTGTAGTATCTCCCAGCCATCTCGGTATTTCATATTGGGTTATGTTGTGCAAGTCACTTGTAAATTTATTCCATTCTTCTTGTACGCTGATAGGTAAAGATTCGTCCCAGTCACATCCTGATAACCAGACGATTTGAAATATAAGTTTTGCTTTCACTGTCAAAGGTGTAAGCCAGCCAAGTGGGTCAAAGATTTTTGAGATTTCGGACAGTAGTTTCCTTTTTGTCAATGGTTTGTTGTTGTCAAATTTTATTTTGTTAGTAAATGCAAATGTGTCAGTCGTAGGATTCCACTGGACCCCCAGGGCTTTTGTCGTTCCGTCATTTGTAAAGTGCATGGTTGTTTGGTTAAGATCTGATGATGATAAGCTTTCTATCAAGGTCGGGTCGTTGCTTGACCACTTCCGTAGCGTGAGGCCTGCGCCTCTCAACATGTTGATGAGTTGGTTTTGAATGTCCTGTGCTCGCTCGATGGAATTGCTTCCACTTAGTACGTCATCAACATACATCTCGTTTCTAATGACGTCAGCCGCTAACGGATATTTCTCTGCATCATCACTTGCTAGCTGTTGTAATGTTCGCAGAGCTAGAAATGGTGCTGCCTTAGTACCATACGTCACTGTGCATAATTGGTATTCCTTTAAAGGACCTTGGTTTGTTTCTCTCCACATGATCTTCTGCAACTGCTGATCTTCTTCATGAACTAGGATCATGCGGTACATTTTTTCACAGTCAGCTGTAAACACGTACTTGTGAATCCGCCATCCCATGAGTAATGTCAATAGATCTTGGTGGAGTTTTGGACCACACTCCATCAAGTCGTTCAAGCTGTAACCGGTGTCAGTTTTCTGTGAGGCGTTAAAAACTACTCTTAGCTTCGTTGTCAGTGAGTCCTGTTTTTGGACTCCATGATGAGGAAGGTAACATGCTGGGTTACATTCGGGCTTACTCTCTTTCATGTGTCCCATTTCCAAATATTCTTGCATGAATTTGATGTAGCTTTCTGATAATTTGTCATCCCTGCACAATCTCCTTTCTAACTGCATAAACTGTGCTACTGCGCGTGATTTTGACTTGCCCAGCAATTGGTCAAAATTAGGTTTCATTGGTAAACGAACTACATATTTACCATTTTCTAAACGCTTTGTTGTTGCAATGAAAAACTCTTCGCAATATCTCTCCTGTGACGTCATTGAATCGCACGAAACCCCGCTGATGTCTTCTACTTCCCAGTACTTTGTCAAATCATCAACTTGATTTAAAACGACGTTGCAGTTGAATGTCTTGTTGACATTGCCCGACAGAATCCACCCTAAATGTGTCTGCTGAGCCATAGGTTCATTAACCTCTCCTTTGATCAAGCCATTCATTAAAATTTCCGAAAATACGTGTGCATCTAGAAGCATGTCAATAGGCCTAGATATGTTGTATTCTGGATCGGCCAATGTAATGCCTGTAACGTGAGCCCAAGGCTTTTTTGTAAATGTAACATTGGGCAGATTATTCACCACCCGTGTCATGATTAATGCTTCCGTTGTAAACTGGAAGTCATTATGTAAGGACTTGCAGGATAAATGGACCTTTCCTTTACTCCTGTTAGATAAAGTACCGATTCCACTTATGCTCGCGCTTAACTGGTGACGCTGTAAGCCCAGTCTTTGAGCTGCATTCTCCGTGATCAGAGTTATTTGCGAGCCTTGATCAATTAAGGCTCGTAATATAACATAATCGCCACTAGCTGTTTTTACTTGTAATAATGCAGTTGCCAATAATATTTCGTCATCATTGTTCGACGCGAAATTATTTTGCATAGTTTTAGTTGACCTAGTTGATGTCGATGTCGACGGTGTAGGTACTGAATGTGTTGCTGAGGGCGTTTGCGCTGACTTGACAATATCGTTGTGCAATAAAGTGTTATGTGGTTCATTGCATTCTCTGCATCTTTTCTGGGACGCACAGTAACCCTTAGTATGCACAAACAGACAATTTTTGCAGATCTTATTGTTCTCAATAAATGACATCTTTTCCGAACCTGCCATGTCAGTAAATTTGGCACATTGAAATAACGCGTGATTGGTATTGCACAATGAACAAATAATCTTATTAAATTGCCCAGCATTATATGCATGGAAGCTACGAGAATTATATGCACTTCTATTAGGCTGTGAAAATGCTGGCTTATGATTCTTGTTGAACGAATATGACGCATTACTAAACGGTAATTTTGGTGCAGATTTGATGCTATTTTCTGGCTTTTTTCGATGCAAAGGTTCTAGTGCCATAAATTTGTTTTCAATGAAGTCCATAAAATGATTGAACGTAGGAATTTCCCGCGGATCTGACCTAGATTGCATATATTCAGCATAGGTTTCGGAGTCAAGTTTTTCGCATAAAACGTAAACTAGAACAGGATCCCATGAGCTTGTATCTACGCCCAAGTTATGTATAGCGTTTATGGTTTCATTGCTAGTGTCATATAAACGCTTAAGTTCGAATGCTGATTGTTTTTGTACATTAGATTGACGCATAAATGCCTGGAAATTCTTTGTAAATAGTAAAAACTTGTTATTATATCTATGATTCAATATTTCCCAGCACGTGTCATAATTTTCGGGTGCAATGTGTAAATGCTGTACGAGCTTTTCCGCTTCGCCACGCAATCTTCCCTTGAGATGTTGCATTTTTTGGGTTTTTGCAATAGCTGGATTATTATGAATCGCTTCTACGTACAAATCCATGAAAGTAGGCCATAAAGTGTAATTTCCGTTAAAAATAGGTATGTCAATTTTTGGCAAAGTTTGTTGTTGGTGTACAAAGGCGTTTAATTTCGTGTTCAACGCCCGTTTTACTTGTGCAAATGCACTTTCATGACGACAAAACTCGTTAAAATAATCATCAGGTACCCCTTCCAATATGCTGTCAATCTGTAAATGTAATTTGTCAATTGCAGTCCAACGTGACTGCAAAGTCTTTAAGAGATCCTCAATCTCCCATTTTTCCTTGACCTCGTCAATGCACCTACTCTCCACTAACCTACTAAATGCACGAAAGTTAGCTTGTTGCAACTGCTGTAACTCGAGTAGCTTGTCATCTCCTTTTGTGGAGTTTTCGAAAGGGGTGCTGTCAAACTCAACGCTCAACATGTTATGGTTGGCGTTGCTAGATCCCGCCTGAGGCTTGATCTCATACGCCGCAATCTCCCGACGCGTACCTTGGTACCAGCTCCTAATTACGTCATAAATGTTGTTGGTGAAATAGTGATGATTTTTTGTGTCGACTGCGCTCAGTTCCTGATTCTTTTCTTCACACTCCGCCCATAGCTGATCCAATCGCTCAAGCCTTTGTCTAATGTAATCGGGGTTCTTCCTGCAGGCCGAATCCTTCTTAAAATTAGAATGGATCTTCTTGACCTCCTCGAAGATCTCAGCTTGACGTGCGATTAACCCTTCCATTGTCAAAACAAGTAAGTAAAAAATGAACGATCTTACTTGAGATTCAGGAACTCTCCCTTTTTGCAACTGCAATGTGTCGCTCTGGAATCTGGATCGCTGCAACCTCCCCGAATGCTCCTGCACGGCAACACACGCGGCACGGTATGACACGACACGACACAGATTACACGCGACGTTTTACTGACCGATGTATCGGACTGTACTTGCAAAATATACGAAGGACCAAAAAAAAATAATGTTGGGTGCAACCAAACATTAATATTGTCAATGCAATGCAGATTGTCAGAATGTCAGTGAGTGCCCAACGGGGATGAGTCTAAATGAAAATGCAAGTTGTCCGACCCAAACCACGTCTAATTGAACACTAATAAAATCATTAACATAAATGTAGCATCTATGCTCCGCCATGTGTCAATGCAGTTTTAAATGTAGGTCGCGATCTAAGTGCAGATACGCGAGCCTACTAGTTACACAAATACCTATAATTTAACTCATGTACGTGCACCGTACAGCAAGTGTGTTAAAAAATGTATTACACATATAGGTATCATAAATTTATATCATATATATAAATCTTCTTACAATTTAGAAATAGAGATTGGATATATAGGCAATGTCTTAATAAATTACAATCTATTTGGAAAGATAGTACTTATTCTTTAACAATTTTTTTTAAAGTAAGTAAGTAAGTAGCCTTAAGTAAATTTTATTGTTGCATCCACTAGCTGTAATTCAACAGTTACAAAAACAACTGAAATACTTACCTACCTGCAAACGAATTCACATAGGACGCGACCGTCCGGTAACCGCACGTCGGTGGTAACATTTTGACATTAGCAGCATCTTTATTTCGTAAGCAGTAAGGGCGATTTTCGAATCACTGTCATGCAGCGACTATACCTACTTATTAAAAAAAACTTATTATACACATTACGATACGACTGTCTTTGAATAATTAGGCTTAGAAACGCAATAGTCACACGCGGAGTAAAGAAAATTCAATTTGGCCTAAAAAGGCTACGTTCAGTACAGCTTACGTGCGCCTATGTGTGTCGGCGAAGATTTCACATGCCGCTTGCGGGCACATCGATAGATTTGTGCTTCAACTTTGAGCGGAACTTTGAATGTAACTACACTACCTAAGTGTGAAACTATCACTGTTTTGTCTTATACTTACGGTAAGACGACTGTGTAGTACGTCGGCCGCACGTCAGTGGTAACACTTTGAATGAATGATATATTTATTTGCAAGAACATAGATAACATTGAGTTCTAAAGTTAAAATTGGGTATCACTACAAAAAAACTTTAATTACAAAAACTGCACTTCATCTTCATAATCATCATTTCAGCCGAAAGACGGCCACTGCTGGACATAGGCCTCTCCCAATTTACAGGCAGTTGGTTGGTTACATATTCAGAGAACGCTGCTACCCATCCTCTGGTGAATCCATTAGTCGCCTTTTACAACATCCATGAGAAGATATAGCAATAACTGAAAACCGCACTTACTGCTTACGAAATAAAGACGCTCTCAAGGTCAAACCGTTACCACTGACGTGCGGTCGACTGTACCTACCCAGTTTTATATCTAAGTAGGTACTGTACTCCCAGTTCTCCTGAGACTGTACCTCTCAAGACTGATGTAAACCTGTTCAACAATGCTGTAAGTACTATTCAAAAGTACTCATTGATTGGAGGGCGCAGTTTCTTTCTCGTCAGCGGTTTCATTGTAACGCGGCCCTTTGTACTTTTTCGAAGATTTTCCTTGAACTTGTACCTACCAGGCTACACACGGGGAATTTTCGTTGGTTTCGGAAACGAAAAGGGGTCATTATACTCATCATTATGAACAACTTTTACTATGGGACCAACCCTAAAATAGCGAAAAAAAACAGGTGATCCCTACATTTGTGTTCACAATTTCACATAAATCGACTATTTTAGGGTTGGTCCCATAGTAAAAGTTGTTCATAATGATGAGTACAATGACCCCTTTTCGTTTCCAAAACCAACGAAAATTCACCGTGTATAACCATCCACTTTTTAAAAATTGGATCTAAAGGGAAAAAAAAATCTTTATAGATCATTATGGATCTAGACTATTATATGGATCTAACGAGAATGATCCATCGACTACACAGTACTACACACCCTATAACAGGCGACCGATATCGGTCAACACATCTATGATTTTTCATTAATGTAGGTCGCCACTATTCGCCACTTGAAAACTTCAAATCAGTTTCGACCACTTATGTGAGCCGTCTAAACTGCCGCGTTAGTGAATAGCCAAAAGCTGCCGTTGTAGGGCCAATCGGATTGCAGTACCCCGCCTCAGTTAGTTGACAGATTTTATTTTTAACATTAGACGTCTATTTGCTATTTTGTTTATATTTTTTTATGTTCGATGGATTCTACGTACGCTTGTGTACGTAACTACGTACGTAAGTATCAATCATCTTATTTGGGCACACCTATGTGTACGAGGCCAAAATGTATTGCTCCTTCATGAATAAATCTGGGCCACTTTTTATGGGCTTGCGTTTGACCGCCACCTCACCTGTTAAACGATGGTGCGGTCGACGATGATACACGCTTGCCCATCAAAAACCTATTCACTCGAGTCTTGAAGACCACCAGATTAAGGTTTTGCAACCGCGATTTTAGTTTATAAGTTTGGTTTAGTTTATAAGTTTGGTTTAGTTTATAAGTTTGGTTTAGTTTATAAGTTTGGTTTAGTTTATAAGTTTGGTTTAGTTTATAAGTTTGGTTTAGGGAAATTTATCGGCGGATGGAAAGAAATGCGCGAGTACATTCGAAAAAAAAAAAAAAAAAGTCTGGTACAAGCTCTGCTTAGTTTAAAAACGTCCGGAAATATTTGTTTTATTTATAAATAAATTTCCTATTAATTTAATTTCTTATAGTTTCCTATGCGTATCTCGAGAAGACAAACACCTCCTGAATTAAATTTCATTTCAACGAATCAAGAAAACAGTGTGGAGATAAATCAACACAAGGTACCTAGGTACAAATGGAAAGTAAAATGTTTTCGAACACGTAAGATTTCTTAGCCAAGTTTTTGTCGATTTGTAAAAGAATAATCCCGAAAACGACTTAAAGAAATTCCGAATTAAATCTGAAGATAAATGGCTTTCCGAACACGTTTGAGTAATAAATTCTTAATGATACATTGAAACTGGGTTGTCTGCCTACCTATACAATGAAAACTCACTACGGTTAGAGGTCTAGGTATCTAGGTAAGTAGGTAACGTCTAACCGCATAATATCCTTTTCTCCCACTTGCTCGGAAATTGGTTCATTATTCAAAAAAAAGAACACAACAATCGGCTCTTTTCCGTACGCAACGAAATAACAGGCCGGTAATATCCAACAGGACAATAATAGAAATAGCTGGACACTTTTTATTTTTTAAATTATGTTACCGAGGTTTTTAAGTACACACTTACATAAATTAGGTGTTTTTAGGTACGGTCGACAGCACGTCGGTGGTAACACTTTGACATTAGCAGCATCTTTATTTCGTAAGCAGTAAGGGCGGTTTTCAAACTGAAGTGTTACCACTGTCATGCAGTCGACTGTACAAAACATTTATCATACAGGCTGAATGCGCATTTTTTTTTTCAAAACTTTGAAAATAGAACAAAAACCGCGCGCAGGCGAATTGGCGCGAATGAAAATGAGATACTGTTGAATTAATTTGTGTATTGTTTCCTCGCAAATGAGAGAAAAGTACTATACAAGTCTCAGCCGAAATTGCAATTAACGGCCTCATTTAGTTAGTTTTTATAATTTATTTATTTATTTATTTATTTATTTATTTATTTATCACAACTTACATCTATCATGACAGGCTAGCCCAATGCGATAGTGAAGGCAAACACAAAATACAAAATTAGGAAACAAAAATACAAACAATTACTTACACCTAACAATCAAACCCTAACACTATACACAAACTATAGACTATACAAAGTATCTATGAAAAATTTACATGTAACCACTTCGCCTCGTACTTCCGATATTACTCGGCCGTAAATTGCTTCATTTCAGGCCTCGACAGTAATGTACTATATCTCAAAATTTCCCTTCTTTTCTCAAAATGCATTGAGATAAGCACATCTTGAGTAAAGGACGTTTTAATATAAAAGGACATTATGCGCTTAGTTAGACGCATTGAGTTTACCTACCGCATGTACTCAGTAAATCGTGGTCCACTGTTAGCTGATGTAAGTAAATCATCCTTGGAATTTCTTGCTCGGCTCTTCTCCATAGGACCAACTATTTGGAACCGTGCAACTAAATTCATAAATTAACGTTTTGAAAGTGCATGTAAATGCATTCGAAATAAAAACTTTTGACTTTGAGATCAGTCTCCGAAAATATGAGGCACAGATCTATGATAAGAGGTATATTTTGGTTGACAAACTCTTGGTAGTAATAATAATAATAATGTCCTCCCGGCCGAATTTCGGTCACGGCGGCCAATTTCGATGGAGATTAGCCATCTGCGCGGGACATATTATAGTGCACAAGTGTGTGCGCAAACACAGGTGCACTCTCTATTCCCTCACTCTCATAATCCGATGGGACGGCAATTCGACACGACCGGAGATCAGGCGCAGGACCGACGGCTTCACGGCTCTCCGAGGCACGAAGGGGTCTCGATGTGTAACGAAACGGTCACCCATCAACAGACTGACCGCGGCTAGTGCAGCTTAACCTTGCAGATCATACAATCCACACTCTTGCTACTTAGCCACGAGCCCCTTACAAACTCTAGGTAATAGATCTGTGTCAAACTCCGCCTTTAAGATCCCCCACCTCCAAGTTTACTCTTTCGTTTCTTAACAGTCGAACCCACTAGGTACGATCACGATCCTTCCCAGTGATACATTCTGTCGACAAAATCCTTTGAACGAATCCTGCTACATTACACGTACCGATGGCTGCCATCGAACATTGAGTACAAGCGATTTTAGACTTAGTGGTGGTTCACCGAAAAGATTTCAGACTGTACATATGTATAATTTGTTTTTCGATTGAATGTCCCACTATAAAGCCGCGTCTTCTGCGACCATATTTTTGTTATTTCTAACATCTAACATGTTTTTCTAACTAAATGGGGGTGTGGCTTAGCTGTTTGGCTACATGTGATTGGCCTAAGCATTTTTCTTAACATGTTTTGTTAGATTTTGGTCGCAGGAGACACGGCTTAAAATAAACATCAATGAAACAATTAGTTCTAACCTTTTCCAACTTAGCTACAAATGTGACACACTATGAATAATTAAAAGCCTAATTCAGATATTCAAAATAACATTTTGAATCCAACTCACGCACCCACCAATTTGCTTTACAGCAGCTATTCAAGGAAAAATCGTCCTTATTACTAATATCATAAGGGTGGATTTGTTTGTGTTTAATTAGCATTCCTGTCATGGATCTGTTCTTTACGTGTATTTCATTTGAAACTATTCTCATGAGATTGAATACTGCTAATTATGAGGTCTAATTTTCTGTTGCGACAAGATTTTGCTGGGAATAATTAAACATGGCACTAATTTCTTAAGCAAACCGATAGCTTGCAAGGGTAGTTAATTACCTAGCTAGATCACAGAATAAAAACTAGTATGCCTACCTAAGCACTTGCTTATATTCTATCACAGAATATCTAATAGTACTAACGTACAGAACGGCCACTTACCGCCCCCCGCCTATCTAAGACTCCTCGCCCGTGCCCCGTACCCGCCTGCGGTTTGGGACTGCAAGATCTCATATATACAAATGTACTCTGTGCTGCAAGATTGCAATGGATGTCAATCCCCAGTCGCTATACAAGCACGCCATCTCTGAGAACTACTGAGAAGCGCTTGGAACCCAGTCGGCACTACAAGCGGCATCATAGAGCATCCCTAACCTACACGTGTGTGTGTTCCTACCAGACGTTATCTTGTGTATGTAGGTGGCGCTAGCATTCATATTGTATTGGGTGTCTGAGGTGTGATTCCGTGTATGATCTAAAATAAATTCTGTGTTGAAATTTTAAATCAATATGATTGCGATCGCGAGTAAATTACACAATTCAGCAGCCGGAAATAAAACCAGTACATTTTAATCTTAATAAAATTTATTATTTACAAAATACACAAAATATTTACAGAAACAAAATTAAACTAAAGTTGGTTTCGATTTATAAGAAAAAAAAGGACATATTTCTAGTGACAATGTGTGCAAAACAACTTTATAAAAATATTATACATACCTATTTCAAGTTTTTTTTACAGTACTTTACAATGATTTTTTTTCATCATAACTGTAACAGCTATTATATAAATCAATTTATATGCAACGCATATAATCACGCCTTTAATCTTAAAAGGGGTAGGTAAATGACATGTTGCAGTCAGTCGAACCAATAAGGATAATTCCTTTCAGACATTAGTTGTAGTACAGGAACTTATTAAAAATATTTGACTAATCTCGACCTAAGAATAAGAAAAAAAAACTGACTTGCACAGATTAAGAATTATCATGATTTCCATTTAGGTATTCTGCAGGGTAGGAAAGTAAAATAATTTAAATTGGAAAGATTCCTTTTATAATAAATGATTTTGCTTGCTTTTTGTAAGACTGTTTATATGTGACGACAAAAAAAAAAAATGGCAAAAATAACACAAGTCCAATATCACATGATACATTGTTTATGATAATTTCTTTTGACTAAAATATTATAAGTCACAACAGTCGCTCACTCGATTCTTAGGTAAAAAAAACTTTAGGTGTCGTGGGGCAGAAGACAGAAGCGAAGCTCTCTTGTACCCTGTCTCGCTCACTCATATGGGCAACAATACCCAGCCAATGAGATGCGTTTTTTCGCTGCGTTTGTGACGTTTCACTTTTATGAGCCAAGTTCCCATTTTAAACGTGATTCGCTGTTATACATACCCCCAGTTTCTAGAAGGCTAATCAATTTGATCAGTTATCAAATCTCATGTCAGCTCCTGTGATTGGCCTGCAAAAATGTTAACAACCAATCACAACGCCTGACCTGAGATTTGACAGCTGTTTAGTAAATTTTTGCGTTGACTAGCCTATCGGAAACTGGGGTTTAATCCCTGCTCTACATAAAAATGACTTTTTCTCTCCACGGTCTAGTGTTTTAACCAATTATATTTCAGAGATAATGAATTTATCACTTTTGGCCACCTTTTGTTTTCCCTTTCCTTATGAAGAAGTCGCCTCATCACTTCTTGCGATATCTGGTAGCGTTAACTGTTGTTAAATCAATCGGAGTTGATCTCGTCAGCTACTTGTTGCCATTTCGCCACTAAACTGGACACGGTTTTGTGTTTCATTCCCATTGATGTTGATATTTTTACCTGTAACAATGAGATTTTATAGTAGAAGGAAGCATTTTGGATGTATTTTGAAGGGTATTTCTTCGTCGAGAAGGAAACTCGAAGGTTTTACAGGATACACTAGCGATAATTTTCGTGTATTTTTCCAAAATTGATTACATAATGCGAAATGGATGCTTTCTAGCTACAGCGGTGGCATAAAATATAGCTGAAAATTTTGTCGTTTAGAAAAAGAAGAGGTAATTTACTCATAATTACGAAAAACTTTTACTATGGAACTAAACCTAAAATCACGAAAAAAAATCAGATGACATTTGGACCCCTCCTGGGTTCGAATCCCGGGTCGGGCAAAGTGTTATTGGGTTTTTTCATTAGGAAATTCTCGGTAGCAGCCCAGAGTCTGGATTTGTGCCCGGTCAATGGCAATATGCTCGCCCTCTATTACATGGGACTACAACATAACTGGCGAAATGTGGGTGTACTAATACACCTCTGCCTACCCCTTCGGGGAAATACAGGCGTGATGTTATGTGTTATGACATTTGTGTTCACATAAATCGACAAACGAACGAACGTGGGTGGGGGGACTGGATGCACAAGGCAGAAGACCGAGTGTTGTTGGGCAACTTGGGAGAGATGAGATGTCCAGCAGTGGACTGCGATAGGCTGAGTTGATTGATTCAAACGAGAATATGATAAAACGTTGAGAAACTAGATACAGTAGTACACATTAAATATGGCCCACCGATGTACCTGCGCAGATGACATAATTTTAATACGCGCGAAATTGGCTAACCAATCAGAAAACACCATCGCTGCGCGCCAAAAGTCAGTAGAATACGGAAGCGTGTGAGCGAAATAGAAAAAGACGTCATGGCAATCAATTTTAACACCTTATGAGCATCACAAAAGGTTGATTATATTTTTTTAATGTTTCGGGTGTTTTCGTCGATCGTCTTTTCGTGTCTGGGCGAACGAAGATTTACGACGCGCCTTATGTTTTGTGTCGAACTGTACTCACTTTAGACTTTTTCTTGCAAGCTTTAACTTCCTTATCCTTGTCTTTGTCTTTGTCTTTCTCCTTGTCTATATGTTTCTCCTTTATTTCGACAGGTTCAGGCGAGTTGGAGGCTGTGTGTGGACCTGAGGAATGCTTCTCTAATTCCGCTATGTCGCTATAGAAGGATGCTAGCTGGTCGCCGATCTCTTGTTTAGGTTCGGGCTGTAATATAACGACAAAAATGTATTTAATACTAGCTGAGGCCAACGGTTTTGCTCGCGAGTATACCAATAAAAATCTTATGTGTTAACGCAGAATATAATTTAAGGGCCAGCACGCACTGCGGTTGCGGTTGAGATTTTTTAAACCACCTAAAACTGAAACCTATGGATTTCTACACAAGCGCAAGCACTAGCGATTAATTTCCACTACTTAATTGAGAAACCCTATTGGCTAAAGTCTGTGTCAATCCAATTAAATAATTGATGTAATTGCCACTTACACAAATTTCAACTTTATCTACATGAAAACTAAGTTGAATTCAGAATGACAAAAAACAGTTAAAAAGTTAATTTGTTTCATAGAATCCACAGTAGAATCACAGAATGTCAAATCTGTGCGAAGAATAGACACCTTTTCAGTTGCGGACGTTTTGTTCCCATGACGTTTTGCGTTGTGGTCGTTTAAAAAAAGGGGTTTTTGCCTTATCAACACATTACCTTTTCAATTGTGGACGTTTTGCTCCCATGACGTATTATATTAGTCGTTTTTGCAACAAGGACATTCTGCTCTAAGGACAACCTGATCCGAATTCCTCAGACCCTCCCGGGTGGAAGGCAAGCGTTCAAACGTTAGGCTATCACTACTTGCAAAGTCTCACGTGGTTGTAATTTTACCAGCACCCATGGTCACCATCCCCTTCAAAATGGAGCTCATCAAATGCTGCTTATCGTCAGAAACAGGTGTAGTGGTATTGCAGTACTCACATTGGCAGGCAGCGGCGGCAGGTCGTCGCAGCCGGGTGGTGGCGGGTCGGCCCAGGCGGGGGGCGGTGGTGGGTCGGCCCAGGCGGGGGGCGGCGGGGTGCGCGCGCGGGGCCAGGCCCCGGGGGGCGGGGGCGTGAGTGCGCGCGCCCACGTGACAGGGGGCAGCGCCGGCGGGGACGGCACCGGCACCGGCACCGGGGGCGGGGATGGTGGTAGCGGGGGAGCTATCTCCTCCTGGAACAAAATTAGTGTTAAAGTTGACTCCAGACTCCGTTCCGCCGACTTACTTGACGTTTAAATATCGATGTAAAGGGCATAATTGCGCGATTTTCCGCGAATGTCACCTTGGAACAGGCTTAGATCGATTAGACGTTTTTGTTATGTCTACGTTTAGCAGAATCCAGACAGTTACACAAGAAGCTAGAATTCTGGCGTAAGACCACAGCCCAAAAAGTGGAACAATTGTAGGGCAACATGGAACATATTTAAAATCTAATAATATATTAACAAAAACACAAAAACTGCATAGAACTACAAAAAGAAAGAACAATAACACACTTCTTGGCTCTGTATCTGTATTTGTTCTGTGTTCTTGTTTTTTTTGGTAATTTTGTGTGTCACTTTTGAAGCAAATAAATATTTTTTCATTCTAACAATAAAATTATAAAGTTAAAGCAGGACACTGCTGCACGACTTCCCTGGAAGTCGTAAGAGCTTATCTGCCCAATTAGCAGACACAATAGTTAAACAATGGACATCGTCATTAAAAGATCGTCGTCTTATCTCTTCTCATGGGTGTCGTGAAAGGCGACTAAGGGATTCACCAGAGGATGGGCAGCAGCGTTCTCTGAGTATTTAACCAACCAACTGCGATCGCCAACCCGCCTGCCAAGCGTGCCGATTATGGCATATCCCCCCTTACGAGGGAGGCCCATGTCCAGCAGTGGACGTCTTTCGGCTGAAATGATGATTAAGAGGCGGGGTGTGGTGGTACGGAACCCTTAGTGCGGGAATCCGACTTGCACATGGCCGGTTTTTTACAAGGAACACAAGGAGCAGTTTTTTTGATGTAGTAACTGAGACTGATGATGTACACACGGCTACACATCAAGCTGTAAAAAACAGAATAGGCTGACCTCGCGTTGTAAGGAAAACCTATACAATGCGAGGTCAGCTTATACTACATGCTTGGTGTGTAGCCGTGTGTACCTTAGCTTCAATCCCAGGATGTGGCGGCGTGTTACTTATATCCATGTCGGTGTGAGTGGTGGCGGGGTACTCCCACTGCACGAGCCCGTCCGCCTCGCGACGGTAGCAGTAGCGGCCTTCAGACCTGCGGTGCACAAATACGACGGTAAAAGTATGGGCCGTGGAGACGGGAATATGCCCGGTAGGTTTAGATGCGGTGGTGATCTTAATTTGAACGCTAATTGATTGTAATTGTATTTTTTTTGTAGTTTGGAAGAGAATTAGAAAGTTAGTATTGATGACGAGACTTAAAGTTAGGACAATGATCGCTTAATTCGAGATTATCATGCAGGCGACCCGCCCACATATTTTGATATGCTAACTTAATAGTATGTATGGTCATAGTCATGCGAAAAATGGTATCTAGATCGATAATATTGCGCAGTCAATCAGTCTGTTAAGAAAGCCCTGCCCGGTCTATCTAAGCAAATTACAATTATTGGTCTAAAAGCTTGTTTTTTCGTCCAACGCAATGTCCATTGACTAACGAACAAGTGAGAACGCACAAATTTGTGCGCGGAAGTTTCATAAAACTTGTATCAGGAAATACGTGTTTATGAAAAAGTCTTACAATAATGTGGTTTTTTTTTTCTCATTTAGAATCTCCAATAAATTTGCGAGGTTCCTAGTGGGATTTTTTCTTTACTTGTATAATTTATGAGTACCTACATTATGAACGGCCACAGTTCAGGTAAAATCTCAGTGGCATAGTTGGATCGAGAAAACCTTTTTTCATGATAGATAAAGATAGAAACTGAAGAAAAAGAAACGAGAGTATCTGAGATCTGAGAACGGGATGATATTCTTGTCATGGAAGTGTCAAGTCGATATGACAACAATTTCTGAATCAATGGTCAAACAAATTCATAATACCTTAAACCCGTTTTTTTAGACTTTTCGTATTAGTGTTTAAATGAATCAACAAAACTTAAGATCACCACAACACCATCTAAAAATATGGGGCTAACTTAGCTAATGACAAAATAAAACCGTAGGTATACTCTAACCCGCGCTCCGGATTACGGTCCGCCACCAAATTTAAAATAAAAGGAAATGAAAAAATAACTTCCAAAATGGCGGACACAAGGAATCCTCAAAATCCTTCACACGACGGTCTCGTTCTCAGTATTCTGGAAAAGACCAAAGAGTATTATCTTGAAGTAATGTAAAAGTATTCAGCAAAGAGTTTTTGTTTTCTTACCAACTCCTTCGATGGTGCGATGTCTCCATCGCGAGCTCGCTGCCAGTCTTCTTTCTTCTTCGCGCTTATAGCTAAGATGTTATCTTTCTTTTGTTATAATTTTCGGGATTACAAAGTATTAAAAAAACTCAAGTTTAGTATGAAGATTTTATTCTTAATTTATCTATTATCACAGGTATATCACAGTTCATGTTGCAAATTTAATACATTCAGTTCTAGTATGAAATATCATTGTTGCTTTATAGCTCTTACCTTGAAATTACACAAATCTTTAATACCAGATCAATAAAGCGAACATTGATATGCAATAAATACAAAAACATTTAAGAACCCTAAAAAAGTGTGGCTTCCAGTAAGACTAGATAAAATAAAATGTATTTGTAAGGAAGTACACATTCTACAAATAAAGTTGCAGATATTAATTACATCAAATACAAAATTTGAAATAATTTTCAGTCTCTTAGATATTTGACCAATAATATTTAAAACTGTGAACACACATAGCTGTATCCACGTGACAAGTGTTCCCCTAAGTCAGCCAATAAGAGCCAGGAGTGGGTTCACGTATTATTTCAACGTGACAGGGCTATTCCAACCAAGTCAAGTCAGACAAAGTTAAACAATAGCTCGTGTATTTCTTGGTAACGGAACGACAACACTTCATTGATGGTTGGATCATTCAGTTGAAAACATTCAGGCCTTCAATCTTTTTAAGTATTATCACAATGTTATTTTAAAATTTCAAAGATTCTCAGAGCGACGCGATTGATTCGCCACCCTCGCGGATGTATCGCGACGATAGCGAATGAATTCGGCGTCCAGCCTTCGGCTTTTAATTTAAAGACCAAATCGGGTCAAAATTAAGTTTTAAAAAAAACCCGCGGAATACATAACCTCCTCCTTTTTTTGAAGTCGGTTAATAACCGTTCAGTGTTGATCGATCCGAAGTAGGACCAAGACAGAAGGTAATTTTTTGAAAACACGATAAAAGCACAAGTTAACACATAAACGAACATGTAACCAAAATATGAGGTCCATAGTTATTTCTCCTTTGCGTTTGCAT
Source organism: Asteroscopus sphinx (assembly GCA_949699075.1). NCBI lineage: Eukaryota > Metazoa > Arthropoda > Insecta > Lepidoptera > Noctuidae > Asteroscopus > Asteroscopus sphinx. Next base: position 28,044,220 of record OX453012.1, read on the forward strand.
CAGCTAAGGACACCGAAGTTCAAGTCCCAAAAACAGACTCCACTGTATTTAGCGCATTTTTATAAAGGAGTTCGTTACATGAAAAAGGATTAGAACAAGATAAAAAGATTTCGTTATTTAAACATTCGGAAGATAAACGATGTAATTGTAATAAAAAGAATAGACCACCTCTATACCTATAGACATTGACCCCCCAGTTTCTGGAAGGCTAATCAATTTGATCTATCGCAAATCTAATGTTAGCGTTTGTGATTGGCCGGCAAAAATGTTAACAACGCTTGATCTTAGATTTGACATCTGATTAGTTAATTTTTGCGTTGACCAGCCTTTCGGAAACTGGGGGTTACTTCTTCTTCTTCTTCTATCGTGTCGACATGAGCTACATAATAATAACAGCTCATGCCGTGGAGAAAAAATTAGCCAGTCAGCAGGTTGGTAGCGGGGCTGACTGCCCAGGGTGCGCCGGACGATCAATTAAATATCGTCACTCGTGGAGGCTCTTTTAATGCATCAATGGGGGTTACTGATCGTGTAAGAAACTATACTGCGTTCCAAAACACAAATTACTGATGTAGGCCAAACAGTTGCCAAGCTTAAGTGGAACTGAGCTGGTCACATCTGCCGCATGCCGGAGGAGCTATGGGCGAAAACAATCACACAGTGGGTTCCAGACAGCAAGGAGATGGCGGGACAAACTTGACTTCTATCTGAAGGATTGGCCCCAGAAGGCAAAAGACAGGGACAAGTGGAAAAAGGGAAGGGAGGCCTTTGCCCTGCAGTGGGAAACTACAGGCTGATAATAATAATAATTTCTGTGGTCGACAAGTTGTACTACCGTCAACGCTCGCGAATGTATGTGACGCGAAATTCCGAATCCCTTTCCATGTAAGTCCGTCGGCAGTGTACGCGCGTGTGTGGCAGTGTGGCGCGGGACTGTCGTGTACCTCTGGAAGGCGGTGCTCCAAGGCAAAAGACAGGGACAAGACAGGGACGACCTCTGTGGTCTAGTGGTTCGAGTGTCGGACTGTGGATAACGAGGTCGTGGGTTCGATTCCCACAGGACAATGAACACAAGTGTGTGTTGGTTTGGGTGTTTCTTGTAAAAAGTATATAAGTATTATATCCATTGTCTAGTACCCATAGCACAAGCTCTGCTTAGTTTAGGAATAGATGGTGCTGTGTAAAAAAAAAAGTCATAATGTCATAAGTGGAAAAAGGGAATGGAGGCCTTTGCCCTGCAGTGGGAAGCTACAGGTTGATAATAATAATAATTTCTGTGGTCGACAAGTTGTACGGTCAACCGCACGTCGGTGGTAACACTTTGACATTGACAGCATCTTTATTTCGTAAGCAGTAAGGGCGGTTTTCGAATTGATGTGTTACCACTGTCATGCTGTCGACTGTACTACCGTCAACACCCGCGAAAGTATGAGACGCGTGTTTCGGAATCCCTTTTCATGTAAGTCCGTCGGCAAGGGACGCGCGTGTGTGGCAGTGTGGCGCGGGAGTGTGGTGTACCTCTGGAAGGCGGTGCTCCAGCCCGGCGGCGCCGCGCGCGCCTCGAGCGCCGCCAGCGCCGCGCCCGCGCCGCCGGCCCAGCGCCGCCAGTACGGCGCCGCCAGCGCGCCCGCGCGGAATGCTGATAACAGCGTCTGCGGGGGCACGGACAAATCATAGTAGATTATACCAAGGCTCGGAACCAGTTTGAGAAATACCGGTTAGTACCGGTTTAGCTCCGAACTTTTCTTGAGAACGTGAACGTTTAAAGAACTTTATCTTAACCTAAATTAACCGGTTTAATCGACGAGCGCCAATTAAGAAAGAAAAGAAAAGTAGATACTTTCCCATTTTTGGGTGTTTTGCAGCGGAACTATTTGAAGCAATAAAATAAACGCTTGTCGCAAAACAGAAATTTTCTTTGTACTGAAAAAAAAAAAAACCTTTTGAATTTGGAACAAGCACGAATTATGTACAAGAAATGAATAAAACGTGCCCTTTTTCGAGTGGCATAACATAACAACATAAACAAAAAATATATACATAAAATGCCCTTTTTCGAGTGGCAATGGTAAAAATGATTTTTTACCATTGCCACTCGAAAAAGGGCATTTTATTCATCAATAACAGTGAATAAAACTCTCTTTTACTCACAAGTGAGTAATAACATTTTGAATTTGGAACAAGCACGAATTATGTACTAAGAAATGAATAAAACGTGCTGAACGTACCTACTGGCTGGCTGAATGGAGCTATCAAATTTAAATTAAGAAAACATAAATACTACAAGTTGACTGGTTGAACAAGGGACTTATTGAAGGAGGATGTTTAGTACACTTGATTCTCGTTCCCAATATGTATGAAAAATTGTACCTTAATTTATTAAATATTTTTTCAACACACTTGCTCGTAAAGTGGCTCTTATTGCACCGCTTTTAAGTTCATAATGTAGCTTATAACGCACGCGTGCTTTTTTCATTATATTATTGCACTAGTGCTTTTTACTTTACAGTTTATTTTTAAATCGTAGCAAAGAGTTTTTATGCCTGAACTAAATTAAACATTTTTGGGAATAAATCGACTGTATTAATTAAAATTGTCGTGTGGTATCCGGCAAATAAAAAGAAAAGACCACCCCCCCTCTACCCATGGGTGTCGTAAAAGGCGACTAAGGGTTGAAATCAGGAGGATGGACAGCAGCGTCCTTCTGTGCACTAACATCGTGCAACATCACCCACTGCGGTCACCAACCCGCCTGCCCAGCGTGGTGACTATGGGCATACATCCCAATGGACGCACAACATAAAAAACGGCCCCCAGTTCCCGGTGGTCCCTCTATTCCCGACTACGGTAGCGGTCGTGGTAACGGTGGGACGGGGGGTGCGAAGAATCCCCGGGTTACGGCAGGCTACCAATACCGACGACTCTATCTGGCAGCGTATAATGGACAAACGTTGAGACTGGACCATCACCTCGCCGAGCTTGAAGTAGAGTTATCAACTCATCCTATCGCAGTCCACTGCTGGACATAGGCCTCTCCCAAGTTGCGCCACAACGCTCGGTCCTCTGCCTTCCGCATCCAGTCCCCCCCAGCCACGTTCTTTAGGTCGTCGGTCCACCTGGCAGGAGGGCGCCCTACGCTGCGTTTGCCGATTCGCAGTCTCCACTCAAGGACTCGTCTGCTCCAACGGCCATCGGTCCATCGACAGACATGGCCAGCCCACTGCCACTTCAGCTTACTGATCCTACAAGCTATGTCGGTCACTCCGGTTCTTCTCCGGATAATCTCGTTACGGATTTTATCCTTCAAAGAAACTCCAAGCATAGCTCGCTCCATAGCTCGCTGAGCGACTTTGAACTTGTGGACTAGCCCAACTGTCAGTGTCCACGTCTCGGCACCGTGTCATGACTGGCAGGACGCACTGGTTGAAGAGCTTTGTCTTCAAACTTTGCTTAGTAACCTAAATATAATAACTTTTTAGGTTTTCGCGATCACTACACATTATAATAAAACAAAGTTTAACCGGATTAAATCGCGTATATTATTTAAATTGGTTTCCCTGACGTTTCGAAAGCTTTGCAGCATTTCGTGGTCGCAGGTAGACTAAGAAAAAAAAAAAAGTCAAAGTCCTAAAAATAATCAAGTCCCAAACAGCATGCAACACTGTAAAAGATAATGATATTGTGAGTGATTACTGCGTGCATCGAAACGATTTTAATTAATAATATTGTACGGTAGATTAAAATATTTTTTTAGAAATATTTGTAAAGACGCTTGTCATCTTAGTCTACCTGCGACCACGAAATGCTGCAAAGCTTTCGAAACGTCAGGGAAACCAATTTAAATAATATACGCGATTTAATCCGGTTAAACTTTGTTTTATTATAACCTAAATATACTCGAAAAATTCTACGATTATTAATACCTAAATTTTCACTAAGAAACATAGCAAGGGTTCGAGAACAAATACCGAACGACTCGGAAAATAAGTCATCGGCGGCACTATCAAAGGGTGGAAATACCTGCAAATTGTTTTGGTGGTGTCGCACGCATCGTTTTTGTGTCGCACGCGACACACGGGAGGAATTTGTTTGTTTACAAATAGGTATTTAACAAAAAAATTGGTATTGTTTTTTTACTGATTCTTGTTCAGTGTCAGTGGTATAGTATACCTCCTTAAATATGGCACGAATACAGATCAACATGTTGCATAAGGAGATTTTTGTACACAATAAATATGAAATAAATTCTTAACTAACCTAACTTTTTGTTATCTCATGTTATTCATCTAACTAGTTATTAAAGGAAACTGTACAAAATTACTAGTTCAAAAGTTTCTTTATTGAAGCAAGTAAATTAAAAAATGCAATTTGCTCTGGTAATTTAATAACACAAAGTGGCAGCACATCAAACTGACAAGTGTCACGATAACAGCCCACTATTGGCTCCACAGCCGATGACGTAGTACGGAGGCAATCACGTGACCTAGCTGTCACGGGAAGAGAGTACCTGGTGAAACATCTTATTATACCCGTGGTATACACAGCACTGGTATATTTCGCGCCATATTTGTAATAAATTGTGTAGTTTTTATACGACATATTTCAATGGTTCATAATTTACCATAATTCTAATACAAACAAATGTACTTTTACATATGTCCGGTTTATACAACTTTATTAATAACAGAGTTCTATTGTATGCGAAAACAAACTTCTCATCTTTAATTCAATCACGAACTAACTTTATGGTTCCCGAACGAAAAAGATAAAAACGTTGAAACTTCGTGGTATCTTTTACTTGGTATTTCGTTCGTGTTTCGTTTCGCTCCGAAGTTTCGGATGGACATTTTCAGTGGTCTGGTGGCTTGTACAACAGTATCGATTCGTTCAAGGGATATTTCACACATTCATTCATCATTCATCAACATGCTGGCACTTCACTTCGTGATTTTTCTCAAATACTCGCGTTATTTGGCCAACACAGAATAATATCTATTTCCGCGAGAAAAGTTTATTTTGAATTGGTGTAATAACGCGAATATATGGACTTATGCGAAAAATGACATTCTATGACTGGAAGTAGGTAATCCTAATAATATTATAAATGCGAAAGTATGGATGTTTGTTTGCTTGTCCTTCAATCACGCTGAAACGACTGAACGAGTTTGGATAAAATTTGGTACACACGTAGTTATATCCTAGAACCTAGAGTAACAGAGAAAATACACTATTCCCAATGGATGCGCGATAGTTTTTCTGTGATAAACTGAATTTTACGCAGTTGAAGCTCGTCCGGGGAAGTACTGTACCTACTTCTCCGCCAAATAGTGATGCTTGCATTGCTTTGTTTCGGTCTGAAGGGTACGGGTGCCGGTGAAATTACAAACACATAAGACTTTCCATCTTCATGTCTCAGTTTGTCGAACCGACTTGCGGTACCCTTTAGGCAACAGCCTAGGTGGTATTGAAGTTGTTATGGGCAAAGGTAACCGCTTAACATCAGGTGGGCCTTTAGCTCGTTTCGCCATCCTATACTATAAAAAAAAGTTACTCAAGGCCAAAAGACAATAATTAAGTCAAAATAAACTGTGTTAATAATTACCTGCATCTGTATCAACATCTCCTGCACCGGTGTCAACACACACGGCTGCAACTGATTCAAGTACTTCAGCTTCGCCTCCAGAAGCTCCGTGAGATCGTCCAAATCCTCATCTTTTTTATCTTCATTCAACGTCTCCCCTTTCGTGAACGTCAACCCATTCCCGTAGCTAATCGTGTTCTTTGGACTTTCATGTTCATCTTCTTCTTTAGTAAAGCCTAGACCGGTCCTCTCGCCAGCAAAGCCTTCGATGAACTGCGAATATTTTGTAGTGTAAGCTGGCTCTTCGCCTTTCTTGCGCTCTGGTAACACAGAGCTTGATATTCTTAGTTTTTTCTTGCCAACGTTTTCTTTTCGCTCTTCAGGGTTTACTAAATACAAGTTGGTCCCTTTCTTCTCAGTTGGTTCAACTATTTTCTCTTCATTGTCTACTTCCATTGCAACAAGTGGGGGTGTAGGTGGAAGGGGTGGTTGTATAGGAGCTTCCTCAATGTTACTAAAACTTGGGAATAAGGGTTTGGTTTCAAGAGGCGGTGTGACATCCCCTCTTGGGGAGTTCTTAGCACTGACTGTATCATTCGATTTCTCATCGAAGATATCAAGTTTCTTTACCTTAGCAACTTTTGGTAATTCTTTCTTCTCAACTTCTTGTAATAAATCATCAATGTTAGTGTCAATTTTTGTACTAGTTTCTTCTCTTTTGGGCGTGTTGCTGCCAGATCGAGGATCTTCTTCGATCATCTTTTGTAACTCTTTTGGTAGTTCACCACCTAGTTTCTCTAGGATTTTCGCTTTATTTTTTAGTTTTATGAATAGCGCGCTTTCGTCTTGACTATCTTCATCATTTGTTTTGTCCGACTTTTTATCCTTTGTTGTGAGAAATAAAAAAAACATCATTTATTATTTTAAGATGGCTCTAAGAACATGCTTTAACAACTAATTTAGTAGTATAATTTTTTTAAGAGTACCTCAGATTGAAAACTTTAAACCCATCACATGGCTTGATAACATTTCGATAGTATTGGGAAACACATTAATCTAACTCAAACTAGTGACATATTTTGCTTAGTCACTACAAAACATGTCAGAAGTATAAGAATCAGACCAATAAGGACCATGTGAAATCATCTTCTGTGATAAGATATCAAATGAGATTATTTCAAATGGTTGTGAAATCTGTAAATTAGCAAGAAATATGAAAAAATAAAATTAATGTTTCTCAATCCATTGAAAAGTTATACTTGAGCGTTTATCAGATTGTTTTGTCATCACTGGTACTTTTATGGATTATGAATTGAATGTTTCTTTTTTAATAACATCACTTTTTCGATTATTTTCTTGGAAAGTATTGTTTAAAATTGGCTGTTTGAACATTCCAATAATGTAAGTTTCATGGACATTTTAGGAATTAATTGATAGTTTCCTCATAGTAATTATTGAGAACTAACAACACTTGGACACTGTTTTTTTCGTAAACAATCTTGGGGCATGTCTTTTTTTTTTTTCGTAAACAATCTTGGGGCATGTCTTTTTACCCGACTGCGCCAGAAGGAGGGTTATGTTTTTCGAGTGTATGTATGTATGTATGTATATATGTATGTATGTATGTATGTATGTATGTATGTATGTATGTATGTATGTATGTATGGATATTTCTTTGGCACGCTCTGTAGCCTAAACGGCTTGATGGATCTTAGCTTGAGAGGTGTCGTTGGATTCGTCTTAGTTGTGAGAGTGACACTGGGTATATCAAAATTATAAAAATCAAAATGGCCGCTTTTTGGAGCCATTTTATGTGACTTCAAAATTTTTTTTTTGCTCAAAACCTATCGAGTGGGGTATCAAAATAAAGGGTTTTATAAATGGTTTACGAAAATATATACAACTTATATGTTTAAATGTAATTTGGAATGAGAAATGCTAAAAAACAACAAAATATTCAACGTTAAAAATGAATTTGACTTTTCAAAAAAAACCTTAATAGTATGATAAATAAAACATGACAAAACTAAAAAAAAAACAAATAAAAAATTTATTAACAAAAACAAAAAACCCGACTGCATCTAAAAATAACAGAAAAGATATAAACAAGACTTATCACCACGCAGGCGGAGGCTACCTATGAACTATTATGTAATTCATGACCAAAAACATACGTAGCCTCCGACTGCGTGATGATAAGTCTTGTTTATATCTTTTCTGTTATTTTTATTTCAATTACATGTGCAAAACTAGTACCTAATTGTATTTTATCAGTAGTCATTTGAATAAGGAGACATGCCAAGATTGTTTACCAATAATCAAAATTATTATTATTCTATCTATCTATCTTATATCCTATCTACCCACAATTTGCCCTACTAGAGATAGAATTTGGACATAAGCTCCATACATTTTATGTCAAATTTATATCTATAGTAGGGCAAATCGTGGATAGATAGGCTATTAATTTTGGCCGTAATTAAGACAACAGAAAAACAGACTTAAATAAAAATTCTATCGTTAAAAAAATTAAAAGGTTCACATACCTCTGACACCAAATCATTTTCTGGCTTGTCCTCAGGAGATTTAGATCCATTATTAAGTAACTCAGGAGGTAGTTCAGGTCCTATAGGCACTGTATAATTCAAGGGAGGTAGCACTGGTCCATACTCTATGGGTTTAACTTTTGGTTTCTTGTTAACATTTGGTTTGGCTAAAGTTTTTGGAAGAGGAGCTGGACGTGCTGGTGCTGTTGTTGGCTTTGTTGGAGTTTCTGCTTCATCATTAGATTCCGAGTCTGAATTATGGTATGAAGTTATTAGTTCTATTTTTCTGTGGACATAATAATGCATAGGTTAGTGTATAAATGTTATACTGGGTGAATGGATGAACGAGAGACATATTCAATATTCAAGAATATGGTAGAACGTAATAATTCTTGGGTTTTCGCGATCACTACCAATAAAACAAGTTTAACTGGATCCGAAAAAAATGCCAATTTGTTTAGCGTTTATGGACTACGAGAAAGCCTTCCATTCGATCGAGACTTGGGTTGTACTACAGTCTCTTCAAAGGTGCCAGATTGACTATCGACACATCGAAGTGTTAAAGTCTTTGTAAGAAAACGCCACTATGTCAGTCCGATTACAGGTCCAAGCCTCGAAACCTATCCTTCTGCAGCGAGATGTGAGACAGGAAGGTGTGATCTCTCCGAAATTGTTCACTGCTGCATTGGAGGATGTCTTCAAGGTTCTGGGACTGAAAGGGGCTAGGCATTAATATAAACGGCGAGTACATCACTCACCTTCGGTTTGCCGACGACATAGTAGTCATGGCTGAGACCATGGAGGACCTCGGTACAATGCTCGATGACCTCAGTAGAGCTTCCGATAGAGTGGGTCTTAAAATGAATAGGTATGGACAAGACAAAGGTTATGTCGAATTCCCATATAGTACCCATTCCCGTAAATATCGGAGAATCTACACTCGAAGTTGTTGACGATTATGTATACCTAGGACAAACTGTCCAGCTAGGTAAGTCCAACTTCGAGAAAGAGGTCAATCGTCGAATCCAACCCGGTTGGGCAGCATTCGGGAAGCTACACAATATCTTCTCGTCCAAAATACCGCAGTGTCTCAAGACGAACGAAGTCGAAGACGTGTGTCTTTGACCAGTGTGTGTTGCTAGTAATTACTTACGGCACTGAAACGTGGTCGCTCACAATGGGCCTGATAAGAAGGCTCAAAGTCACTCAAAGATCAATGGAGAGGGCTATGCACGGAGTATCCCTGCGTGATCGAATCAGAAATGAGGAGATTCGCAGGAGAACGAAAGTGACCGACATAGCCCGAAGAATTGCCAAGCTTAAGTGGCAGTGGGCGGGGCACATTGCTCACAGAACAGATAGCCGATGGGGCAGTAAAGTTCTGGAGTGGCGACCGCGTACTGGAAGGCGCAGCGTGGGTAGGCCCCCCACAAGGTGGACTGACGACTTGGTGAAGGTCGCGGGAATCCGGTGGATGCGGAAGGCGCAGGACCGGTCGTTGTGGCGATGCTTGGGGGAGGCCTATGTCCAGCAGTGGACGTCTTTCGGCTGAAATGATGATGATATTATATTTACATGACGCTTACGATGATTGATCGTGAAATACATGAACATACGTAAACAAAGGGTCAATCACGCGCCACTTTCAAAATATTGGTTTATGAAAAGATTTAGAAATACATACAAGGATTATTTTTTAACTTTTTAGTTAAGGTTTATGAAGTCGGTTTTATCTTTTGTTAAAAAGTTTTTTCTTCAAGTTGAGATCAAATCTAAATTTAATTTAGGAACATTCTACTTCTATTTTAAACAGACACCTGAGAATTACCCTAGACTTTAGAGCAGGGATTCCCACAGTGTTCGATATCGGTTTCCCAGGTGTCGACATAAACGAAAACTGCAGTTTTTAAATTGGTAAGTGTTTTGTATCAATAGGAAAAATCTAGAGATAGAATTTTTAAATTAATTTGGCTTTATGGGGATCTGAGGTATCAGTACAAGAGACAAAGACCAAGGAGGGCAAGAGACCCCTTGTCCAAAATGGACTGTCATTTTGGAAAAGCGGTCTTGCCCAAAATAGTTTGGGAATCTCTCTTGTTTTAGAGTATCGAAAGCCTTTAAAAATCTCTGGCCGATATTCCAAAGTGAGTGAGTGAATATTCCAATTCATGCTCAAGCATGAATCTTCTTATTAAGTGTCAATGGTTCACACTTAAAACATGAATAAAATAAAATCATTAGATTTAAGAACTGTCATTTAATACATTTAATTTTAAGATTTGACTGTTCTAAGAATCATTTCTCTCGGATCATTCCGGAACATTGTCAATATGGGCATTTGACTAAGAAAAAACTTAATAATACTTACTCCTCATCATCACTGTGGCTCCTTTTCTTACTGAACTTGCTATTCTTCGCTTTCTGCCCCATGCTGTTACGTTCTGAGTTTGTTTTAGGATCAATGCTGTTACGGTCACTCTTCTTGGAAGACTTGGTGGAAGATTTGGTTGTCACCTTGCTAGCTGTCGTATTTTGTTTCTCGGCTAAAGCTTGCTGGTACAGCTGCCAGTCTTCGGCTGATACTTCTGCTGCGCCTGGAGATTGAAGTTAATAAAAGTTTAATTTAATTTTAGTTTTTTATTTTAAATGAATCACCTTAAATATCAATGTGGAAAATTGAGTCCTAGTTAAAAAAATCTGGTACAAGTTTTAAAATACAGATGATAAAAACTTTTTAACAAAAAATAAAACCGACTTCAAAAACCTTAACTAATAAAAACTTTTTAACAAAAAAAAAACCGACTTCAAAAACCTTAACTAAAAAGTAAAAAATAATCCTTGTATGTATTTCAAAATCTGTTCATAAACCAAAATTTTGAAGGCGGCGCGTGATTTTCATGTACGTTCACTTATACTGTTTATTACTATAGATAATGCGCTCGACTGTACATTATCACGCAAAGGGTCAATCACGCGCCGCCTTCAAAATTTTGGTTTGTGAACAGATTTTGAAATACATACAAGGATTATTTTTTACTTTTTAGTTAAGGTTTTTGAAGTCGGTTTTTTTTTTGTTAAAAAGTTTTTATTTCATACTTTTTAGTTGTTGTTGCTGTTGTGGTTTTTGTTGTTATTGTTGTTGTTCCAATCATTGTCGTAAAAAAAAACACGCACATCGGCCAAGAATTCTCAGTAAAACGAACCAATGAGCAGATCATCTAGATATGCGAAGCTAAAATAAACTGATTTATTGAAGCTGGTTAAAAAACTACTCAACCTAAGTCGATAAAATTTATATGGGACCACCGCGCAGGCTTCCTCTAACAAATAAAAAAACAACCACGTACATGGGCCCATAAATCTCGGAGTAATCGGTGTACATACATGAAAAAAAAAAAAAAAAAAAAACCCTCGGAATACATAACCTCCTCCTTTTTTTGAAGTCGGTTAAAAAGTAAAAAATAATCCTTGTATGTATTTCAAAATCTTAACATAAACCAAAATTTTGAAGGCGGCGCGTGACTGTCCTTTTGCGTCATGTAAATATAATGTACTGTCGAGCGCTTATCTATAGTAAAAAACAGTTTATGCGAACATACATGAAAAACACGCGCCGCCTTCAAAATTTTGGTTTATGTTAAGATTTTGAAATACATACAAGGATTATTTTTTACTTTTTAGTTAAGGTTTTTGAAGTCGGTTTTATTTTTTGTTAAAAAGTTTTTATTTCATACTTTTTAGTTGATAATTCACAGAAAAACGAAACTATTAGTAGATCATCTAGGTAAGCAAAGCTAAATTAAACTGATTTATTGAAGCTGGTAAAAAAACTACTCGACCTATGTCAATAAAATTTATATAGGACCACCGCGCGGACTTCCTCTACCAAATAAAAAAACAATCACGCAAATCGGCCCAGAAATCTCGGAGTAATCGGTGTACATACATGAAAAAAAAAACCCGCCGAATACATAACCTCCTCCTTTTTTTGAAGTCGGTTAAAAATGAATGAAATATTTATAAAATTAAGTAGCTACTTAGTGCAAAGTTGAACAAAGTAAAATAAATTAATAAATATTTTTTGGACATTTTTACACAGCACCATCTAGTAGGACTAAATAAATAACAAATAGCTAATCAATAGCTTCCAAATGTAAGTAAAATAATTTTGTCTTTTTAAATAAATAAATAAATAATAAATATTTCTGGGACATTTTTACACAGCACCATCTAGTCCCAAACTAAGCAGAGCTGTTACTACGGGTACTAGACAATGGATATAATACTTATATTTACTATACTTTTTTTGTAAATACACACTTATAATACATAAGAAACACCCAGACCAACAAAAACAACAAAAAATGTTCATCGCATAAATATTTGTGTCTTGTGGGAATCTAACCCACTAGACCACAGACATTGTCAAAAATTTATGTCCTTCCACTAGATTTAACCCAGAATAGAAAAAAAATATTTACCTGACATATGCATCTGTTGCTGTGCCAACTTGAGAGCTAGAAGGTATTCAGGAGGTGCTTCCCATGTCACTGCATTAGTTTGCTGGTTCCAGTAGTATGTGAAGCCACTGGTCTCATCGTAACACGCTGACCAAGCTGTAAGTGTGGTATTGATATTAAAATTAGTAATTGCGAGATGTAACTCAATATACAATAATGATTTTACAATCGTCAGTACATACATCATATACAACATAAACATATATAAAATACAGATTAAATAATACCAACTAATAATAATGTGGCAACCACATTGAGAGAAGTTAACAAACCATAAATTTCAAGTGTGTACCATCGTCAACCACATCATCACATCAATAAGATATAGGTCAAAATCAAGCCCATTAAGAATAAACAAAATCAAAGAATAATTAACCTACTACAAAAAAACCGGCCAATAGCATGTCGGGCCATGCTCAGTATTATAGGGTTCCTTAAGTAGGTCTAATTACAAACGAATCAAATCGAATATTAATTGCTATTTTAGTTTTTGCAAACAGCGCCACCTAGCACTAAATTTAAGAAGCTAAATTTAAGAAGTGTGTCATATCAATGTAACACAAAGTTTATTTTTGTGATTTTTTTAAATAGAAAATAACTAAAGGACCATTATTTGCTATGATCATTTTTCTCTAAGGTCAATGACCTACGAACTAGGATGTCTTAAGTATTTTTCAGTTTTCTCTAGTGAGTTATAGTTAACTCAAAAATTTATAATCTCATTATACTCGAAATAATTTTAAAAGAGAGTTTTTACAAAGTTCTATCAGTGTGGAAGACTATAAGTTTTCTAAGTTGCATATTTTAGAAATGGCAGGGGGGGGGACACGTTGCAAGCTACTTTGGCGAACTGTATTTCGCAGATGGTATACCTGATAAAAAAGTTATGTATGAAACATTACCTTCATTTTAGTAGACCTATTCAATGACACCCAACACGAGGGTGTGCAGTGAAAAAAAAATGTCATCCCCATTCCACATGTTTGGGCGCCACCCCTAAAATACGTAATCAAGATTTTTTTATTCTTTTAAAATTGAGATCTATATCTAACCCATTTTTTAACAAAATTTGATTTAGGTTTAAAGAATTTTTATTTCTCATAAGAACAAACAGTTCACTTATAATGAGATACAAGAGTACTTACAACTAAATTATATAATTTTAGCCTCTAGAGCGTTGGAAATGTTAGTGTGCATACATAATTCTTTAGCTTAGCTTATTATTATTATTTTTCTTTAGCTTTGTTTATTTACTTATGTTTATAACTGTAGAAGTTATTAAGCTGTAAAGGATTAGGACAGACATGACGAAACTATAAGCGTTTCTTGTAGGACTACGGAACCCTAAAAAGGAGGAGGTTCTCAATTCGATTGTATGTTTTTTTTTATTACATAATTTAATTGTTCGCCATAAAAACTACCATTCAATCACTTCCCCTTGACTTTGACTTGAGATTTGATAAATGATTCCCTACGCAGCAGGCATGTTTGCAAAATGTTAAGCTTTAAAATGCTAACATTTTATAGTTAAGTGTCCCCCCCTCTGCCAGCTAAATTGTTTTTGGGTATTTGAAAAATTCACAGCAGTGATATACCGATCATCAAGAATACATAACTTAGGTAATCAGGCAAACAGTAAAAAGGAAAACTATCACAGATGAGTAGGCTTGTCTAGTTTATGAGTAACACCACACACACCTACCTAGTTCTTTGTCTCTGCATTACCCTAAGGTTGTCTGGTACAGAATGCCTATGGCATTAAGACGGCCTTTGTACCCAGTTGTGCATAAAGAATTAAATAAATAACAGTCAACCAACTTAACCATGTAATTGATTCTTTCAAAAATTCATAGAAACTCTGTTTAAATGAACTGCAAAATTAACTTAGTATTTTTAAAATACATTGAGATTTGGCTCAAATTTCTTGTAAGAATTCTGTATAGCCTGTACTGACCCTTACCCTGTGCGTGGTCAGACTTGCACTTGGTCAGTAATTGTTTTTTTTTTATATAGGATGGAAAACATTAGTAAATAAATCAATAAAAACCCAAAACCTACCAGATGTTAAGTTATCTTTGCCCATAACAACCGCAATAGCACTTAAGCGGCTAGGCTTAACAGTACTGCAAATCATATTCACCAATTCAAGACATGCGCTATGGAAATTAAAGCCTATAATTGGATACTCCGTAGTGCTAATTCACTTGTAATAATACTTGTCTGAATGCATTATTTTATTCTAGGTATTGTTGGTTTTATTCCCATGCAAAAGGATAAATGTTTGAAAAAACATCATCATCATAATCATTTCAAATGAATGGCGTCAACTGCTGGACATAGGCCTCCCCCAAATGGGGGGATATGCCATAATCACCACACTTGGCAAACGGATTGGCAATCGCAATTGGTTGGTTAAATACTCAGAGAATGCTGCTGCCCATCCTCTGTTGCATCCCTTAGTCGCCTTTTACAACATCCATGAGAAAATATAGGGTGGTGCTATTCTTTAAATATGGATTACTAATACTAATATTATAAAGAGGAAAGATTTGTATTTTTGTGTGTATGTTTGTAATGAATAAACTCAAAGACTACTGTGCTGTAAAAAAAATTCACCATTAGAAAGCTACATTCACCTTGAGTAACATAGGCTATATTTAAAAATAAAAATAAAAACATGTCCACCTAGGCGAAGGCGGGACTGGCCGCTAGTGGATTATAATTTTATTAATCAACAAAAATATTTTCTTCAAAAACATAATACCTGTATTTCCCCGACGGGATGGTACTCCCACATTTCACCAGTTATGTACTTATTACTCCATAGTAATAAGTACATAACTCCATAGTAATAAGTATGGTCCCATGACCAATCCACCTGGATTTAAAGTTGTTCATACTGATGAGTACAATGACCCCTTGAGACATATCCAGTTATTTCAATAACACATTGTAACTCCCATGTAATAGGGGGCAATTAGGTCAGACTGTCGCCTTAGGGGCAGAGTATCACATTTATTTCATTACAATAACAAGGATTATAAAATGAGGTTTTTCCTCATCTGGTTCCAACTGTTATCTAGCATTATAATTTCAACAGAGGTTATTCAGATTATCATAAAATAACAATAATAGTAGAAAAACTTACGGCAATGGGGTATTGGAGCCGGATGAACGGCGCCAGACGCATTCGGTATTCCAGAAGCATTAACATATTTTGTTCCAGGCAAAGGTGCTGTAAAAGAAGCCTTACTATCTGGCTCTGGTGGTAAAGGTGGGGCACGCGAACCCTCATCGGACTCTTCATCAGAATCACCATAGTTTGCTAACAAACCAGCCAGTGGATTTGATTTACTCATCGTGAAACTTGAAACTACAAAAGTTCATTCACTCAAAAAAAAGCCTTCTCTAACTAAGTTTTCATTTAAAAATTGACTAGCACTAAAACAAATTAGTTTTTTATTATAATGAACGTCTAATTGCACATAGAAACAAGTTTTTACGACGAAAACATTATCTTTCACCGAGTTCACTCTTTCCTCAAATTCGCACGTTTGACATTTGGGATTTGGGTAGCCATTTTGGCGAAAATATGACATTACGTTTCAAAACATGCAGAAAATTTAAATTTTTTTACACATATAATTAAGATGAAAGATATAACATAAATTTTTATATTTTTTGTACACACTTAATTCAGATGATAGATTTTACATTTCAATACAAACAAAATACTGAAAATTATAACACTATTTTTAATAGGACTAAACTGCCAAACATATTATAGCATATTATATTCTCTTTGCTGCCACACGCTTAGTACCGCCATCTATCGTAAAGTATAGTAAGTCGTCCACAGAGCAAACCATTTACGTATACTCTCTTGAGTCTATTGTTCTGTGCGTATACTATTTACGGCAGATGGCGTCACACTTAACAAATTACGACAGTTGCATATAATTACCCCGTCCTTTCTTATAAATTGTAATTCTTTGTAATATTTTATGAAAATTGTCATTGCTTATTCTCACATAAAAGCTTTAATAGCTTATCCTCTGAATAAGGAAAGGCTTATCAAATACTTACCTACTTATAAAAATGATCAATACTCAGCGTTGTCAATAGGGTAGGTAGGTACCTACGTACCTACGACAAGTAAGAAATTCGTACCTACTTTTTGGGCACATACCAGTACCAGCCTATTAAGGCTCAAGTCTGCTAATTGACAAACGCTTCAATGGAGTGTCGATAGAGTGTTGGTGGAATCGTTTTAGCCATTTGGTATTCTACTATTTATTTTAGAGACCAGTCGCTTTTCAATTACTTTCCACTGAATTACCATTGGCTTCTCACCAAGTCACCAGTCAATTGCCATTGGACTACTTGCGCGCGCACGCCAAACCTGACAGACCTGAGACCAGGTTTTTATAGCCTCCAAACCACGATTAAGCTGGTTAATAGTTTCAGGCAAGTTGTCTACAGGAGCTTGAGCATATAACTGGAGATCATCAGCATAAAGATGATACGAAGATCAAAGACTGAGTACTAGAATTTATGAAAATTGAAAATAACAATGGAGAAAGTATACCGCCTTGCGGGACGCCAACATCGATTACGCCAATTCGAAGAGGTTTTATCGACACGAATTGACTGTTGACGCCCACGAAGATACGAATTGAACGATTCCAGCGCCTCGGGAGAAACCATGATACGCCATAGAGATAGAGGATAGAAAGGAGAATGTCATGACTGACGGGGTTAAAGGCATTAGAGAAATCTATTAAAACTACAGTATAATTATCTATTACAGAGACTTTCGTACCTTGCATCCCCTCTCTAATGTTGCCAATCACTTTAAGGAGAGCTCTAAGGAGAGCCTACTCGCGTTTTACGAACGACAAACGAAGTACCTACGAACTTTCATCCCAAATTGACACCTACACAATAAAGATAGGCACATAAAAAAGGCACAATGCAGATAGACCACGGTTCATAGGCGTATGAAATTTTCCTGAGATCAGAGAAACAAACTTCAAAACGCGATCACCTCACGCGATATGGGAACGATGGGTTGACCGGAGTAGAAAATTGTGCGATGAATGGTACGATTAATCGAATATCGACATACGCGAGTAGACCTTCTGAATCCAGACTATAAGGGGTTTACAAGGCCGTTACAATGCACAAACCTAGAAAACTGGTTATGTACACAGGCCTCGAGACAGAAAATGTAGTACTTATGGAATTGGATATGGGATGAAGAGAAGGTTTGGTGACCTTGGCTATGAAGTCAAATGATCTAAATGCTCTAAGCCTATAGTATTGCACTACGTGTGTTATTTTGCTATTTGCAGCTTTAGCTTTACTTGCCGTAGGTAAAATCAGAAATATTTTCGGTGAACCACCACTAAGCTAAAATCGCTTGCACTAAATGTTCGATGGCAGCAGTAGATAAGTGTAATGTAGCAGGATTCAAGGAATTTTGTCGACATAATGTACCATACCGCGAATTATCGTGACCGTACCTAGTAGGTATCCTACTTATGTAGGTACTCAAATTAAAATTATTTATTTGCAATAAACAGAGGGTAGGTACCTACAAAGAACGTTGTTACGTGATAAAAAATTGTTCAAGTCCATTTACGGCCAAAATTAATATCCAATCTATCCACGAATTGCCTTACTAGAGATATAAATTTGACATAATATTTTGTATGGAGCTTAATGTCAAATTCCTATCTCTAGTAGGGCAAATCGTGGATAGATTGGATATTAATTTTGGCCGTTAGCCATCATAAACAGCATGCAGATACTTACCTATAACTAGGATCTTTTATTCTGAGGTATTTATCTCCCAGCTCTTGTTTTATTTGAACCGTCTAGGGAAGGGCCATGCCCCTGTACCCCTCCCTAGATCCGCCCTTGTCAGCGTCGTCGAGTACCTTTTTAGAGCTCTTTGTACCTACCTTTTCAGCCATCAGGGTGTGGTTCGTAGGATTCGCCATCTGCTACTGAACACGGAGATGACGGCTGATAGGATGATGATGACACGACGTTCTGCGCCGACCACAAATATATTGGGACAAGGGCAGAAGGATGATGATGACCAGCTCATACATCCAACCCCACGACCACGGCTGAACATTTGCTTCCTAGCGACGGCTAAAATCAGTGGTCAAACCCCTTTGACCTACCTAGTTAGTAGTATAAGGTACCTATATTTTTTTATGGGAAATTGGGTTTACATTCTGCGGAGGGGGGGGGGGGGTCCTCCACCTAAGAAGAAGCCCGTGCCCAGCAGTGGGACCGTAATGGGCTGATGATGCAGTCATGCATGTTATAAAATAAAACAAACTTGCCAGTTTTAATAATTTTACTTAATTAATACGAAACTAGCTTAAATAGGTATGTATAGGCACATGTATAAAAAATATAAATACTAACTAGTCTACTACTACTTATTTTAAATTGTTATTTATACATACAACTATTATTATACAACTTATAAATATGGTAACTATTTTATAAGGTAGATACGGACATTTGTGATGGATAAAAACTATAACTATAGATCTTAAAACATCTATCTGGGGGTCAAAAATAAATAGACGAATATGTTTTTATTGAACACAAAGTTAAGCAATAACTTTACATTAGTCTTAGGTAATTTACCTAAATTGGGACAACCCTAGGGACAATTCCATAGATTCCCACACCGGTTTTCACAAACGTTTGTCAATATTTAGAAACATCTGGTGTGAGAGCAGTTTGCCTTAGTGCTCAACTGTTTCTGAATGTTTCTAAATCTTGACAAACACCGGTGTGACTTTTTACTTCAAATATCTATGGACAATACCTAGTTACCTGCGTAATGTAAATAAATAATCAAAATAAAACGTGTAAAATTCTTGTTACAAGAAGGCTGACTCTATTGCTTGTTACAGAAACGTTCAATACAATTTTTTCACAAACAATGGTTGACGAAGGAAATCAGTTCCTAGATTTAAATATTAAAAAAAACTCGGTAAAACTGTAGTTAGGTACATTTGTAAGTGTCCTGAGGTCCTAAGTCACTTCTTATGACACGTGACATCAGAGCAAATAAGTAAAAAGACGTAAATAACGGTAAAATCTGAACGAAACAAATAACAAATCATATTATTTTTATTTTATGAAAAACTACGTTATTGACATTAAATAACAGTGATCACAAAGAACAAAAATGGTATTTTTAAATCATACAGTAGCATTTACAAAATTCAATAATTTAATAGTCGAAAAAATTGTGAAACAAAGACAAACTATGACTTTCCATCTGTTAATCCAATAAATTGCGTTAAAACAAATGAAATACTTGAAACAATATGGCTTTTAAAAGTAAATTATAACAGAGTTAATAACTTAATACATTGTAAGAAGAAAAAAAACATGTAAATTAATTTCCCATTATGTAGGTGAACAAAATAACAATACAAGAAAAGAACGAGATACAGGTACTTAAAATCAGTTTTAAATATCTCTATTTCTTCGGTGACAGAGTAACGGACTTAAAAATAAAGTTATGTTTAATTCGTTACCGCTTGACGATGCATGGTTCGCATGTACCGGGTTTAAGGTATGCGGGGTGACATTGCGGACAACTGGGATTCTCCCCGAAGCTTTGCCTCCCTGGCCTTGCTACCTTAACTTGGAATGACGTCTCAGCGTCGTCACTCTCGTATCCTGGATGTGGTTTATCTAAAGGAAAAATGTAATCAGGAACGAAGTACGAGCTGATATTGTATTCTGTATTACTAGGTTGGGGAGTAGTTGTCCTTGGTTCAGGTCTCGTCACTCTCCTGAACGGACTTTCTCCTTGTCCTTGTATTGACCTCGTCTGCTGTGTATTAGTTGTGTTTGTCCTGTTGCTTTCTTTTGGAGGGATCAGATCGAAGGCAGGTACCGCCCATTTCCATTCGTAGTAAATTGGTGGTCCTACGGTTGTTGACGGAAGTGGGGCCGACTCTTCTTTAGGAGGTAACAGGACTCTTTCAGGTTCAGGGATTCGTTTGTCGTTTTCACCTTTCGGCGTAGTTTCTTCGGCAGGTTTATTAGGTTTAGTATTGACGGAATCGAATCTCGAGCCTTCAGAGAATGATTTGTCATTATCTGTTTGGAAAGTGTTGAAACTCGTTCCAAAATTCTTATGTTTTCTTGGAGTTCTGTCTTCTTCCGAGCTAACTTGTCCAGCTGGGAGTTGGCCATTCAGATCAAGTATCTCGGATTTGGACATAGCAGTCTGGTGAAAATCGGGGGACGTAGGATCGAAGCGTTTAATGAACTTGAAGATAGGATCTTCTAAAGGTTCTACGCTTGAATCTTCTACGCTTGATGATTCCGTTGTAGGAGCTGGAGGTGGGACTAGTTCAATAGATGGTGGAGTGACATTTGATTTTGGATTGTTTTGTGTGAAGTTGGAGCTAGGTGTTGGCCTGAATACTGCGTCGGGTTCTTGTGAGGCAGCCTCATCGAGGTTATCATTGTATTTGTTGGATCCGAAGTTGGCTTCGGTGTTTGCGTTCTTGCGGAACTTCCGGCCAGTAGACCAACCGGTAGGAGGTCTGTAATTTTGCTTGCCACTGGCTAAGTCGTCGTCGTTGTCCGATATGGAGTCAGCTACGCCGACAATGCTGTTGCCAGGATGAACAGGGAACTGGAATTTCAATGAAAATGAATTAGATGGATTCGTCAATTTTTTTATCTAGGAAGTTAGGTTACTTTAATTTGTACTATTACGCGGCTATACTTTTAAAGGAAATAATAAGTTGATACCAACGAAATTTTAATATAATTTGATATGAATTAAGGTTTTATGTTTTGAGTGTATAAAAGAACTCGCATAAGTTTGCGGCTAAAGGGCTATTATAGTGTTGATGAGTTAATTATTGACAGGCACAAATATAGTACCTAAGATATTTTATTAGATTATTTATTTTGTGATAATTGACATAGAAATGTTTATGCATGTTAATGGTTTTTTTCATCTGTGTTTGAATTAATTGAATATGACATGTACCTAATCGATGTACAATTATAACGTTTTATGTACCTACATCACTGGTTTATGTTTTGGAAAAATATTATAATGTTATTGTGAAGCTTATTTACAGATTATGTTTAATTTCGACACAAATGTAGTTTTGTTATGAAATAAATCACTTATGACTTATGACTTGCGCACGAGTTGTCTGATTTAATTTTTTTTATTACTATACTATTAATTGTATACGATCTGTGTGCTAATTTCTATAACAAATTAAGGAAATGTGCAGCAACAAACACGAGTTTATTATCTTTTCTAGTTATTTCTGAAATTAATAATAATTATTACCAGTGCCAATAAAGAAAGGGATTTGAAATGGCGGCACTTCTATTGTTCCATGTGCCTCTCGCTCGCACAATACCGTACGTTTGAGCGAGAGGCAAATACAAATGCCACCATTTTCAATCCCATTCTTAAGTGTCATTATACTACTCTTCCTCAGTCTGCAAGTCTGTTAGTCAGACTGAATACCGCGTAGAGTAATAAGCGTTTTATCTGCGGGAGTAGAAAGTATTTAGTGGCCGCAACTATTAGTAGCTGCATGTTTAACCGTTGTGCTTCTGTTATCAAGATAGACAGTATCTGAACTGGCAAACTGTTACTTGTATTAAGAACTTTATCGGGATTCCCGATGGTGTTCTACTCCCCATAAAATCTTTAGTCATCTCTTACAACATCATCGGGAAGAGAAAGGGTGGCGTGTTGTAAGCTGCAATCTCGCGATATATCTACGTCGACTATCGCTTGTGAAACAATTATCTAGAAAGTCGAACGCTGTACCTATATTTTGCATACCTACCCATTTAATTATTTCCTTATCATGCGATCAAGCGAGTGTTTTTATTGGGGTCTTATAGAGCACTAATAAAATAACAATCCTTATGGACACAACTTCGAGAAAGGAAAATTATTTCATAGTCGGACTTATAATACAGGACTTGACTGAGAGAAACCTATTTTGGGAAATCCTACCAAAATCTTGCGAATGTATGGATTCTTTTGTTTGCCCTGAAATGGATTTGGATGAAATTTGACACACAGATATACTATAATCCAGATTAAGACAATATGGACAAATTATTATCCCGGTACGATAAATAGTTCCCGAGGGATGCGCGATAACATTTTTCTGTGATAAACCGAATTATACGCGAATGAAGCCGCGGGCATAGTAGATATAATAGAATTATATGAAAGAAAGACAGAAAAATGATTATGATATGCAGTCTTAGGTATTATAGGAACTATAGTTAAGTATGATATTATTGATTTGTTTGGTTCAAACGTCAAATGACTACGGCACGCCACGAATCGAGCGTAACGTAGTTTCGAAATACACAGTCATACACTAAACATACACTAAACTGCGCTCCAAAACGAAAAACTCGGATGTGGCTCTAAAAACCGATAAACTAAAGCGCGATTGGGCTGACCACGTCTGCCGATGTCATCTGAGCTGTGAGCTATAATTACCACGCAGTGGAGACCTGACTCAGCGGAGCGAGACGTCGGTCGAGGCAGACCGCGAAAGCGATGGAAGGGCAAACCGCGCAACAATACAACCGACTGGCCCATAGTAGTGCCAGTAAATAAGCCACACAGATTGGAAATCAAGTGGGGAGGCCTTTGCCCATTTTCACTTTAGTGGGATTAACAGGCTAACAATAACAGCGTATTTTTAGTGTAAGAGATATTTCTTATTATTTCTTTCTGCATTGTAAGAAATATTGGTGTCGATTCGCTTGTTCAAGAACTTAACTTATTTTAAACTATCGCTCTCTTTTACTAATAACAGATAGAAGAAAGGGATGGCAACAATTTTGGTCCTGTCAGATTAGTCGGAATTAAAGTTTAGTCGTGATGTCGGAACGTGCCGACTAAAATACAAAGAAGTGTAACACGTAAACTAATTTGATAGCACTAAAATTTTTACTATCCCTTTCTTGTGATAACGTCTGTGGTCTAGTGGTTCGAGGGTCGGACTGCTGATCTCGAGGTCGTGGGTTCGATTCCCACAGGACACAAATATTTGTGTGATGAACATAAATGTTTGTGTTGGTCTGGGTGTTTCTTATGTATTATAAGTATATATTTACAAAAAAAAAAAAGTATATATGTATTATATCCATTGTCTAGTACCCATAGCACAAGCTCTGCTTAGTTTGGGACTAGATGGTGCTGTGTAAAAATGTCCCAAAGATATTTATTATTTATTTTCTTGTATCTACCTACTATTAATAAAAAAGAGCGATTGTTTAAAATAATTTAGCTGGTAAACAAGAGAATCGACACCATTATGTTGGTGCTTCTTCACAGCACCGAAAAAAAAATGAAAAAAAATACGACGACGTAACACGAACGAACGTGTGAGTTGCTGACTATTAATTTTGCTATGTACGTATGTATAGTGAGGCCATAGGTTACAGGTTATGTGTTGCGATGTCCAAGCAATTACTACACGGAAATATGAGTGCTATGACACTAACGTGTTATGTCCAAACACAATAGTAGGTACCGTCAGAAATCTTTCCGGTGAACCGCCACTAAGGCTAAAATCGCTTGCACTCAATGTTCGATGGCAGCCGACGTATACGTGTAATGTAGCAGGATTCGTTCAAGGCATAGAGGAAATGATTATTCAAGTATTCCGTGGTTCAAGGGATTTTGTCGACAAAATGTACCACCGGGAAGTATCGTGACCGTACATAGGTGCCTACAACCTAAATGGACTGAATGCGGAAGGCGGAGGACCGAGTGTTACGGCGCAATTTACTGCTCTCTCTCATTAAAGGTAGAATATAGAGAACTGTATCAATGTGACTTATAACACCAATGTTAACCTATGTTCAGTAAATAAAGAATTGTATTGTATTGTATTATCATCATCATCATTTCAGCCGAAGGACGTCCACTGCTGGACATAGGCCTTCCCCAAAAGGGGGGATATGCCATAATCGCCACGCTTGGCAGGCGGGTTGGCGATCGCAGTTGAAAAGTGGAGAAAAAAGTGGCTTTGAAGTTACCAATGAATATCTGGCATACCCTACCTTCCCAGAAGTGGTCTTAGTCTATATATATACATTTAAAGACGATAGAATTATATGTCCTTACCTTAGACTCAGCCTCCCTCAGCACATCATAGTACGGGTTGTACGGCGGCCCCGACAGGATGTCGGGACGTGGCGTGCGCAGGCGCATCTCATCGTCTGACACGAACGGCTTGTCTCGTTGCCCTGAAACATGAAGTGGTAGAAATGTATACATTAACCTGTTAAATGACGCAGTTCAAACAGAATTACAATTTCACTATGTCCCGCGTGGATCCACGTTTCTGCAGTGTAATTGCTTTTAGGATGTGGTATATCTGTGTAACAAAACATTTAAAAAATAAACAAACAAACATTCATACTTTCACGTTGATAACATTAGTAGGAAGTAGGATAGGTACCAATAACAAATCGTTCGGGATAGTTTCAATCAGGGGGCTTACTCCCGAAAATGATTCAAATTTGATTTTGTTTTTTATTCTAACTCGATTTCCATTTGGTCCCGATCCGGAGCCTTACTAGCTGACTTACTCCGGACTGATTCACTCGAATCAGTCCGGAGTAAGTCAGCTGTATCAAAATGTCAACACCTACATTACCTAATGTACACAAGCGCACGATTTGAAACTAATTACGATTGAAACATTCATTGTGATCGATAAATTCGTACTCCCCACTGGACGGAACAATCGTGGTTCGATTCGTAGGATCTAACAGAAATGTCAAAATAACCGATAGCAAAATACGTACTGTTTTGGGATCGAGTGACATTGTTTGATTTACTGCGATATTTCTCATTATGATGGTTTACCTCGCGATGTTTTACAATATTCTTAAAATAAACCGTATGAACACATTGAGGTAATATGTACTAGTACGTAGTACATATTACCTCAGTGTCATCATCCTCCTGCCCTTATCCCAATTTATTTGGGGTCGACGCAGCATGTTTTTTTCTTCCATACATCTCTATCAGCCGTCATCTCTGTGTTTACTTTCTTTCTATTCATATCATCTTTCACACAATCCATCCATATTTTCTTCGGTCTCCCTCTTTTCTTATAGCCATCAACATTCATACTTAAAACTTTGCTCGTAACATGCTCCCCATTCCTCCTCATCACATGTCCATACCATGATAGTCTGTTGCTACTTAACTTCTCTGTCACTGGCGCTACTTTCAGACTCCCTCTTACATATTCATTCCTTATCCTATCCATTCTCGTTACACCACACATTCCTCTTAACATTCTCATCTCAGCTGCATGCACTTGCCTTTAATTAATTCCTTTCGTAGCCCAACATTCCGATCCATACAGGACAGCAGGTCTTATCATGGTCTTATAGATTTTCCCCTTCATTTTAAGAGGAATTCGGGAGTCACATGTAGTTCCCGTGACCTGCCGCCATTTCAACCATCCTGTGTTAATTCGGTGCTTGACTGTCCGGTCAATTTCGCCATCGCTTTGCACAAGTGAACCGAGGTACCGAAAGTCGGAGCAGACTGGCAAGGACACGCCATCTAGCGCAATAGCAACAAAACCGGAAAGACCGCCGAAATCGCAGAACATGTATTCCGTTTTAGTTCTGCTGATTTTCAAGCCAACGTTCTCCAGATTTTGTTGCCATTTTGCCAATCTACTCTGGACCTCAAGTCCATCTTCACCAACAAGGACAATGTCGTCAGCAAACAGCATGCACCAGGGTGCCTCTTCCTGGATTTCTGATGTCAAAGCATCCATTATCAGCAAGAAGAGGTAAGGACTTAGAGCCGACCCTTGGTGCAAGCCTACAGCCACACTGAACTCGTCGGTGTTGCCAGCGGCCGACCGAACGTGGGTACTAGATTGGCGAATAACGAATAGCACGAATTAACTCCACATATTACCTCAGTGTATGAACATAATATAATTATGTAAGAAGAAATAATTTTCTTCCTGTCAGACGACACTTACTCAAAATTGTATCCTTTATTTAAGTACCTACTTGTATTACTAAGTTTGTATAGACAAACATAATATGATCTCGCCTAGAACTATAAAACAATGAGCCGCAGGAAACTGCTATTTAACAATGCGCAAACATAATTATAATGATAAAAAAACAATAACTGTCATAAGTAACAAGTACAATGAGTGTACTAAACACTCATTGTTTGCGGTTGCTAACATGCTACCAACCTGTGCTACCAACGGTTAACCACAACTAACCTTAAAACCTGTTTATAATTTTTAATTATTTTATAGCTTTTGTGGTTTTCAGTTAGGTTAAGGATTTTATCTAAACTCATATCGTAAAATTCGAATTATGAACTCGAAAGTAATGTCATAATGACATAGTATACGCACATGCACCTGTAATGAATTTAAAAAATTTCATTATGATACAGTTTGCTGAACAAAACAATGCTGTAATTTTTTATTTTCCATAACCGCACACTTTAACCCAACTAAGGAGTTTTTAATGCCACTTCGACCCAACCAAGGAGTTTTCAATCCTTTTTTTTAGCAGTCGTACAGTTTGGCACCAAAGAGTACACAAAATTCAGGGTGGCGCTACTAGTCATACATTGAAAATTTTTATCGTTTAAAATTTCGTTTTTGGCAGAACTTTGGATTGTCATATTGCTTTTTTTTTTTTTTAGAATATAGCACTGTTCCTAAACCACCAATTTTATATCTGGTACCACCTGTATTCTACGCAAATAAATGATTCTTTCTTTCTTTCTTTCTTTCTTTCTTTTAATTATGTTTAAGTGTTTACAAGCATATTTTTTTGTATGATAAAACAGAGATTGACAGAATCCTGACAAGGATAGAAAATCAGTTCCTACATTTTATTATCTGTGTTGACGAGCGCTAGGGCGCGTGCCCGGCCGCGCGCCATGGCCTACTGGATTTGGTTTTGTATGTCTAAAGTTATATTCTGGGCAAAAATATCTGACTACAGCAGTGATACTGAACTGAGGAGAATATGACTCCGCCTGAATTTCTGGATGCAGCAACGTAAATGACGAACAATCTTTTACCAGAAAAATCAAGTAGTTGTTCTTTTTCAGTTCAGTATCACTGCTGTATCACTGCTGTAGTCAGATATTGTTGCCCAGAATAAAACTAAAACTACGACAATGTTACCAAGATTTTGACTTTGTTATTTTATTTAAAATTGTGTGAGTTTACATAAAATAGTGTATGAAACTGACATAACTAGGTATTAAAAACTTGTGTGATACTATTAAAAACCTCGCCTACGTACGGCTCGGTTTTTAAACTCACACTCGTGTTTTAATAACGCCTGTTATGCAACAGTTTCATAAACTACTATATTTATATTCAGGCTGAAATTTTTTTGGGTTGTCGTTAGGAAAAAAAAAATCATTGCATCTACATCAAAGAGACCTGTATTTTTTTACTGAATTCCAATGGAGTAATATTTTTAATGATTATTACTACAGCATGAATCTATTACTTCCATAGAGTTACTACGTCAGTATACAAAGTCTTTGATTACTTCACACATTAGATGTTATTTTAATATTTGGGCAATTAAAGCGGCCATATACGAGTAACGACGGAAATGACCGAGCGAGGTTATCATTAGTGATGTAGCCAGTGCAAGTACCTAATCGATTAATCGTTTTATTACTCGTACTCATAAATAATTCAATTTTATTTCTGATTTTTTACGCTACTCGAGATGTGTACCTATGTGATGTGTGGTTGATAGAAAGGAGTCCTCGAAGCTGCATTTTGTCCTGATACAACTTTGGGATCTACTTTAAATAGAAAAGAAATAAGCGCATGCAATACAACTGTTCTACTACTCCTTTTCCTATATGAAACAATAACGCGCTATGCCAACTACTATACTATACTTACTTACTTACTTCGTACTATACTTTATAGTCTATAGTTGTACTATGATCCTACTTCGGCTCGACTTTTTGAAATCAATTTGAATCTATTCGATAGAATTACATAGTCAAAGCGATTTGTTTGCTTAATCGTATCACGTTTTATGCATTTCCAATTCCGCAGTGCAGATGTTTTTTTTGGTTGTTAAGGTATACTTAACAAGTAAAAACATTAAAATAATTGCATCTTTGGAAGCGATATTTAAGTACTTTATAGGTGTGTCTTATATAGGTTCCTTTTTCGGTTTACCAGTGATATTCCAATTTATCACATGGTTTTAAGTTTAACTCCGCTACTAGCGAACCGTCGCGCGTCACCGTCGTCAGATTGCCAAATAAATAAATATTTTTGGGACATTTTTACACAGCACCATCTAGTCCTAAACTAAGCAGAGCTTGTACTATGGGCACAGTACATCCTTACTCTGTGCTATGGGTACTAGACAACGGATATAATACTTATATGCTTTTTTTGTAAATACATACTTATAATACCTAAGAAACAAATTTATTTTAATTCTCTCTTTGAAAATCAAAACTTATTTAATAAAGTAAATTTTATTAAGGAACCTACGTAGATAAACAAAGTTGAAAGAAAAGTTGCTTAAGTTTGACAAATGAACATGTTACAGGTAAGTAATAAGCTGCACTCATAATAAATACACTACTCGAGTCATAGGGAACTGTTGTAGAATTATTTTCTGATGATGATGATCACTGCGCGCCCTTGAATTAGTTAACCTAAAGGGCGCGCAGTCATAACGTCTACTGATACAAAACTCACGCACTTCTTTTTCCTCACATATTTCCGGCGTATTCCACTGAACGTGCACTCATCACCAAATAATGCTCCAACAGTTGCCTATTTTAAATTCTCTCAAAAGAAACTTACTTTATTTATGTAACGTTACACATCACTTTACGTCTAAGTTAACCGCACGCAGTGATTACATCTATTGATTCAACTTCTAGATTCTTCTTCTTGATTCTTCTTCTTCTTCTTTCGTCTTTATTTCTTTTAGATAAATTTGTACACCATCAAGGTAGGACATAGAGATTAGAGACACATTAGACTATACTTAACAACTATTTTATTTTACCTATGTTCGCAAATAAATGATTTGAATTGAATTGAACTTTAACACGTTCTTATTTTTTCTCACACCTTTCCAGCATATCACCATTTTGAACGTGAACTTATCAGCAAATACTACAGTCACATTAAATTACACTACTCGAGTCATTTAACACATTACCCGCATCACTAATTCACTATACTTGTCTAAGTCAAGGGCGTGCAGTGATTACGTCTATTGATGCATCTTTAACACGCTCTTCTCCCTCACACGTTTCCGGTGACACACATTTTCTGACAGTGTACAATGTTAAACTCATTCCTTTAATTATATTACTCAGTTAGTTTTTAGATTAACGCATTTTAATCTCCAAGAAACGGAATATACTCACGGCTAAAATTAATAACCTACCTATCCACGATTTGACCAGACATAGAAATTTACATACGGCCAAAATTAATATCCCATCTATCCACGATTTTCTCTACTACAGATCGAAATTTGACGTAAGCTCCATACAAATTACATCAAATTTCCATCTCTAGTAGGGCAAAACGTTGATATATAAGATATTAATTTTGGCCGATAAGCTCCATACAACTTACAGCCGTTTTCAATAACCTATCTGTCCACGATTTGCCCTACTAGAGATAGAAATTTACATAAGCTCCATACATCTTCGATGAAACTGAAGAATTACTGAATATACCACAATAGACTTAATAGGTACTCACACTCAATCGACTTCATTTGACACACTGGGAACTACTATTTACTATTTTATTTTATTTATTTTGGTGTAACTTTGTTTTTATTGTCAGTACCTACATTGCATGCAAAGCTTTGATTTAAATTGTATTTTTTCGTTTTAGGGAAGAGCGCTGATGTCTGAAATACAGATATTAAGTTATCTAGTTCAGACACAGATGTCTTTGTCGACTTATTTTAGAATAAGCTTATATAATGTAAACATATATAATTGTATGTTTGATTTTGTTTGAAATAAATGAAATTTATAATTTATGAAAATACAAGATGTCAAATTTTCATCTCTAGTAAGGTAAATCGTGTATAATTGGTTATTAAAATTATTTTCTACTTAGGTAGTAGTGTTGAACCAAAAATATCTTCGCTATTGCGATGTTCAACCACAGAATACTAATGTAAGAGATAATTTATTATAATTTAGCTATGTAGCAATTAGAAATTATATGAAAATATTATTTTAATTCCTATTGACATTTTAGCCACGGGCGTTGCTCCTCACGACTATGTATAAATATTTTTTCATGTTCAATATTTTTTATTAATTAAATACTAGACATTGAAGATTATGTTGTTGATATAATTATCCATTGGTATATTTATTATTTTGACCCCTAAATCAAAATTGCAACAAGATCCAAATTATAACTCTATAGACGATTTATATGTTCTTCGACCTCACTATAAAATTAATTTATATGCAAAAAATCTTCCACTCATATGCACTTTAAGAGGTATATGATCAAATAGGTACATAATTAGGCCCGTTAGGCCCGTATTACAGAAGGTTCATCAAGTACAGTTTAAACTCCAATCGCCTGATCACTACTTAAGGATAGAATTGTTACTTGAGTATCGGTCTTATTCCAGAACGGTAATTATAAACTTTTTTTCAACAACATTGCACACGAATTTGACCTGAAATAGAATAGAAATCTCTACCCAAGCGTAGTCTGGACCACATTAGACTAATTACAGATCAAATCTCTGCTCAAATATCGAAACAGGTGACAGGATGAAATAAAACTAAACTCAGCTGAACTGTGATCAATAAATCTGTGCTTGAGGGACGTTCTAAAATCAAAGCTCAACTCAAAACTAGTTTTAAACAGAGATCAACGCTTATCGTTCTGTAATATGGGCCTTAGTTTTATGTCAATCATAATGAAATATAATGAATTACGTTAAAAATGTAATTAGGCGTACATTAAAACCATCAACAAAATTATTCTAGAAAATTTTATGTTAATAAAATATAATAGCCACACACAAAAACCATAAAGTCTTTGTTGATTGAGCATAATAATAATCCATGCTGCTTTTAATAATGGTGACGCAAGCTGTCTCGTACGTCTAAAAGGAGTGATAGCAGAATGTGGAGCCTATCACACGCCCCCGGCCGATGAACCCGACTAAACTATAGGCCGATTAAAAGTCTGCAGTCTGTGGGAGGCTTTAAACTTAAAATACGTAAACTAAGGTAAAAACTAGGTCACAGATTTTTTATACGTGAGGACTTTCCTCTTGGTTACTATTCGCCCGGCGTTGGCGAAGGGTTATATTATGACAGACTAGTCTTTCAAATTTTGTGCTATCTACTTATTTGCCAGTTAACGTATACACATGAAAGTAGCTGGTACGTGCAAGGAACTGGTATGCAAGATGTAAGCGTGTAAGTTACAGGCATGTGTTTCAGCACCATAACGCTTTTTTGACTTAACTCTAAAGGTTTAAACGGTTTATCGCGATGACATTGTAGCCTTTAATCTTCTGAGAGCTATACGACCATACAACTTTATTAGGTAAACAGTTAAACACACATAACATTGGAATGTAGAACATCTGCCACTTCTCAAACAATAACCCATCAAACTGAAGGCAAGGCCTGATCCTTGCTTGAATGCAATTTAATCAAATACTGACACTAGAGATAATTTGAAGTGATTGACAGCGCGTGGGCAGTTGGACTGATGTGGTTTACTGTTTGATTATGATTACAATAGGTTCAAATAAGGCCAGATGCAGAAGGAGCTTCTGAACAGTCGTCAGAAATAGTTGCAAGTCTTTTTAAAGTCATATTTCCTTTGCAACGATTTAGTCAGCTTTTTAGCATAAATCGTTACTGAAGCAGTACCATCAAATATTTAAGAGCATCATAGGATGTATTTGCTAGAAAAATATTCCCTAATTTAATTCAGTAACAATGGTCAACATTTACAGTGGTATTTTCGCTCTATTTAATACTTTAAAAAAAGTGTTAATTCACCCTGAAACAAAAAAATTGGTCGTCACGGGTCACGGGACGTCTGACAGAATGTGAAACATCGGTGGAGAGGGGTATGACCACAGAAATAGATGGATAGAATGGAAAAGTGGGCGAGGCGCGCGTGCCAACACTCTGCACCAGAATGCAGGGCATTTCAAAACCTTTCTCAGTACGCCTTATGACTTGTTTCTGTAATTTATACTGTAAGAAAAACACGCAGAAATGCCTTATTGCGCTGTTTCTAACTGCAGAAACAAAATATGTAAAGTAAATTAGATTAAAGTAAATTTTTAAAAATTAATAACGTCAACATGGGAGGCGTAGTTTGTTCGAAAGTTGCCACGCATGAATCGCAAGTAAAATTGTGATTACAACTATTCTATCTATCTATTTCTTTGGATATTACGGCATAAGAGAGGGCTATGAAGTTTTCCGTCACGGCATACGAGTCGCGCAAATAGATGTTTCACATCAAAACCACTTGGGGTGCATTAAAAGAGCCTCCATGAGTGACGAGATTTAATTGATCGTCCGGCGCACCCTGAGCAGTCAGCCGCGCTACCAACCTGCTGACAGGCTAATCCATGTCCCACAGCATGAGCTATAATCGTTATGTAGCTCATGTCGACACGAAAGAATAAGACATCAAAACCATGAAGCTAATATTAGCTAGCAACTATATAGTTGTATATTATATATTTTACCTAGACCTCGCTGTGACATTCCTAACTGCTGCAAATTCCATTTATGGAGAATAAAGCTCAGTAGCAAAAGCGCAGCTATCCATTACCGCTATCGCTATCTTGTGTTTTAGTCTGCAGCCCACCTAATACTTAAACCCTCAGACATAACGCAGATCAAGGTTCTTAAGGCAATTCAGAGTAGCATCTCCTTGGCCTGTGCAAAGTTTATCTATTATGTAATATCTGGTCATCCAATTTAGAAACTCGTAGTACTGGCCAATAAAGGTTTGAGTTTGAATAATAACAACGATACTTCGATTATTCATGCATTTTATTGGTTGTGAATACGTTTGACTCATTTTAATTATAGGAGGTTCTTGTTATGTTAATGTATGCTGCATTACAATTTTAGAATTGTGGTATGATTCGAATGAGACAAAAATATTTTGATTTTCATTTAAAAAATTTATTAAATAAAATTCTTTCATCCCGGAGTTTGAGGTTGTAGTTTTATTCATTTATTATTGGTTTCATCATGATCATCATCATCATCATCATCATCATTTCAGCCGAAAGACGTCCACTGCTGGACATAGGCCTCCCCCAAGCAGTTTAGCGGGATATGCCATAATCATCACGTTTGGCAGGTGGGTTGGCGAAGTATTTTACATAAAGACCTTAAAGTAATTAGATAAAAGTTTAATTTAATTTCATACATTGATTTTTGTCAAAATGTCTGCATGGATGTCATTCATATAACTGTGTTAATTTATACAAGCCTGTATAAGCGTGGAATTGGAGAGTCAACTGGATTTCGACTTCAATATTAAATTACACCACAACAATGTTAAAAATCCTGAAATATTTTGCCGCTATTTGCCGAACTGTGTTCAACAATACGCGTCTGTTTGTCTTCTCAGACTGCTGAATTCTGCCCGGATCTATCTCTGACTGAACCAAGAGACACAGAGGCGTATTCGAAGACTGTTGTTTTTAGAATAATGTTATTATTAAAAATTAAAATTCTTTATTTTGTCTCAAATTATTACCAGTACTTAACATAAAATTGAGGCAGTCCCAGTAAGTAATAAACAATACTTGTGTTGGGGCTGTCTCGCTTCTTCCCTTAAATTATTCTTTAATGTTAGATAATTAAACACCACTGACGCTACGACCCATGTGAACAAAACAATACTTAAGAGTCGGGTGGCTGACGCGTTAACCGCTATTAGAATAAGAATAAGAATAATTTATTTCGCAAATAATACGGGTCCAGCCAGACAGATGGATAAAGAGTCACAGTTAGTTTCCACATATTTTGCCATAAGTGGCACGCAAAAAATTTATAACAATAATAATTAGATTAACATAACATAACCAGTCCATTACTGTCCCACTGCTGGGCACGGGCCTCTTCTCTTTATGAGAAAGCTAAGGCCTTAAAAAAAAAGGCTTCTCTCTCTCTTCTTCTCTTCTCTTCTTAATAATTAAGGATTCTCTTCCCTCTGTGGTGTACCCAACTGTATATTGAATCCAATACACTTTTAAAACCCGTGTGACTACCATGATTTTCCGCACATGATTAATTATTGTATGTAATGTCGTAACGTCCAGTTTGCGAGACTAAAACAAAAAACCCTGAAAACTAGAGAGTTTTCAGGGCTCTATTCAGTCTCTCTCCCAAGTGTGGGGCCCAACATGGCTGTACCGTCCACACAAGAAACAGAATAAGGTGAAAAAGAACATAGACTTACCTATAAGCAAGTTGGCCGTATAGTCCCGCTCCGACATGGAGCAGTTGACCATGTACCAGTGGTCACAGATGAGCATGCGCTGCTGGAACAGCGTCATGTTGGGGCACTTGTAGCTGAACTGACGGCCCAGGCCATCGCACATGTGGTACACCTGGAGACAAAAATACAATAAATATTAGAAGATAGATCAGGTATATTTGGGTAACCAACACTGGAAGTCGAGTCAGGTGATAGGACTACAACATGCTAATTCAATGAAGAGATGAACACTTTATTGAAATGCATCATTCTTTTAATATGGTAAAAGTTTATCCATACTTATTTCCTAGTCAGTAATACATAAAGTATACAAGATTTTGATCTGTATCCGAGCCATATTTAAGGAGCAGATTTACTATACTACTGATACTGACCAGCAGGCGTAGCATGACCGCTGTAGACAAAGCTTATGTCGACGGAAGAATAGACAAAATGACGTATTGTAGAAAGATTTCTTCCGTCCGTAGCATGCCGATGTCAATAATGAAGAAAAGAAATGTTTCCATACTTCGATCGACACATGTCTACAACGTCGAGCATGACGAACATATTTTCTCTACTTTTGACAGTTAGGGGTAGACATGTTTCTCTTCAAATAAAAGAAATTAGTCTACATCTCATGAGACCTAGACAAAATTATTCTTTAGTTTTATTAGGACTAGATTCTTGTTAAATTGGTTTCATTGGAGTTTTTGAACAACAATACACGTCGGGTTCTTATCGTCGCTATCTCCTTAGTTATTATGTATTATATTGTTATTTAATCTTAATAATAAAAAATAAAATTGCAAAAATTATGTCCCTGTACTGTTTCTTATTTCTTATTTTTTAATTTTGACAACCAATATAAGTATTTGACTTAAAATTTAATATAAAAACTTAATTTAATTGAATAATAATGTATTTCTAAAATTATTTTTAAAATTATTTATACTATTCTAATTACGTATTTGATGTTCTTGTTAGTATTAATTTAGAATAAGAGACTGTACTTAACAACTAACTTATAACTATGGGTGAATTTGCCTGAAATAAAATGATTTTATTTTATTTATTTATTTTATTTATTATCAAAAACTAGCCTTTGCCCGCGTGTAATTCGTAATAAGTATCGAATGACTATCGTGCATCTCTCGGGAACTGTGTCTTACCGGGATAAAAAGGTTTCCTTTAATTTTAATGCACACCCTATGGTCTACGTGCTAATCTTCATCCAAATCCGTTTGAACATGATTTAAGGACAAACAAACAAACATCCATACTTTTGCATTTATAATATTAGTAGGATTATATATAAGAAAATTTGCTGAATGCCCGCGGCTTCTTCGGGTTATCACAAAAAGCCTTATCGCGCATCCCTCGGGAACTGTTTATTGTCTCGGTACAAAAAGTAGATAGAGTATACTTTATTGTTTGCACACCATAAAAATATTAATCAAAAAGTACTCTGTGATATTAATTTACTTTGTAATAGTGATGCGACTCGAGTCCACTTTTACTCGAGTGACATCGAAAAAAAACGTACTCGAGTGAAAAAAATTTCGACTCGAGTTCACTCAGACTCGTTTCACCCGCCAATCACTCACCAAATAACGTAATGTTATTTGGTTTTATGAATAGACCATATTTGCTCATTTTTATTAGCATATAATATTAATTTCGATATATAAATGTTGATTTTGTAAGACTGGCGATGTATTGAAATAAAACCTCAAACTTGTCGTTTTACTAGGCCTCAACTTATTGAGAAAATGAAAAAATAATGTATTCAAGTATTATGACAGGTGACTCGTTAGAGGCGAGTGATCGAGTGACTCGTGAACCGCTCGAGTGACTCGACGGCTCGATCACTCGAGTAGTACTCGAGTAAAATTGTAAAATGACTCGAATGACACGAGTGGTAAAATCGGACTCGAGTCGCATCACTACTTTGTAAAACGCATCCTACGACCTTGACATTCATGACTACAAAATGCGTATTGTTTGCTTTGAATTACGTACAAAATGTTTCAAAACTTATTCGATTCAACTTTTTTCTAGATAACGAAACGAAATAATATGGTAGGATTTGGTAGAATTTGTACGGCACTAGCTACGTTCTCGTTGCTATGGAAAAAGATCTATCACTTTGTCGACGTAGAAACTCGAGTCGACGGGTCGCCTCATGCTCGAGAAGAAGAAGAAGAGATATCTTGACGTATAGAAAGAGCTTTGTCTACTCTTGGAAGAATAGACATAGAATTGGTCATGCTACGCCTACAGGAATCAATAAAAAAATCAACACCAAAAAAATATTTTTGTTTTAAAAACCTATTTGTAAACAAACAAATTCCCTCGTGTGTCGCGCTCGAAACTAAAACTATGCGGGCAAAACTTAAAAAAAATTTAAAGAGATTTTGTATTTATAAATTTTTAATAATTAGTATAAATTATTAAATTGTTTTGATTATTTAATTGAATTAAATTATTTACTTAATCTTTTAATTACTATTTGTGTTCGTTAAATTAAAATTGTATGTGTAAGTTATGTGGGTGTATGCCTGCAATAAATGATTTTTATTTATTTTTATTTTTATTTTAAAACCACCATAAAAATAGGCAGATTTTTCCGGCTTTTTTACAATGCTTTCGGTGACTTATTCTGTCTTTCGGGATTTATCTCAGACTCTCGCTAGTTAAATCAAATTCATTTATTTCATTCATTTCTATGTATTTTATTATTATTTCTTTGTGTGTGCATACATTTAATAAATAAATAAATAAAATAAATAAATAATCAAATCATTAGAAAAAAATTACATGTCAAAAAATTACAATAATGTCAAAAAAAGTTAATTAATTATGTCAAATGTAAAAGCATGTCACAAAAGAAATATAAATTAAGTGAAAATGTTTCTAAGTGATTTGGTCATTAAATAACCGTTGAATTGGTTAAATATTTTTAGATGACCGAGCACATTTTATATAATTTACTCTATAAATACGGCATGGTTATAGGCCAACAGCTTGTATTCAAACTTATAAGTTACCATGAATGTTTATTACATCATCATCATCATCATTTGAGCCGAAAGACATCCACTGCTGGACATGGGCCTCCCCCAAGCATCGCCACAACGACCGGTCCTGTGCCTTCCGCATCCAGCGGATTCCCGCGACCTTCACCAGGTCGTCGGTTTATTACATAACCAGATTAAATATTGAGTTATCAAATACTGCATACTAACATGGGCATGACACAACAATGGATATCATGTGACATTATTATATAATTATTATTTATCAGCAGGTTATCTTCCCACATCTAATTTGAGTCCACTTAACATACGGTCACAATATTTTGATATCCGTATTTTATACAAGGCGGAATCTAAGCAAGTAAAAAGTTCCTCTCTTAGATTTCTGGTAAGTGGTCTATTATATAGCCTTAAATACCAATAGAACAATGAATTACATAAGAATCTAAACATGTTAGACTTCAAAAAAGTAACACCTCATATAAAAACTTAGGAAGGTAACTATTATATTTCAATTTAGTAATATTACGCTTAATACGTGCGCAGACGTCGCTTCCGACAAACGAACTCGTCAGGAAGTTTGATGTTTGATAATACTGTTAAATCCTTTGTGCTACTGCTTATTGAAACCTCTAGACCATGGCCATTTAGCATCATTATTTTAAACTTAATTTATTTTTCCACATAGAGATTTAGTTTAATTAGCGTTTGATTTAGATCTGTAAGGATAAGAGAAACTTAGCAACTTATTATTAGCAACTCTTTCATTTTCAGAAACTGTTTCTACGTTGTTACAAACTAAACTTATTATAAACTATCGCTCTCTTTTACAAATAGTAGATACAAGAAAGGGATGGCAACAATTTTAGAACTGTCAAATTAGTTGGAATTTAGATTTCCATACAAGTTTAGTCGTGATCTCGGAACGTGCCCACTAAAATACAAAGAAATGTAACACGTAAACTAATTTCAAAGTTGTAAAATTGTTGCCATCCCTTTCTTGTATCTACTATTAGTAAAAGAGGGCGATAGTTTAAAATGAGTTTAGTTCGTGAACAAGAGAATCGACACCATTATCTAATAATACTGATTTAAATAATATGTCTAGTATCTGAAAACTGGGCTCTAATCATAGGATGTCTGTGTTTTCCAGTAACAAGGTTGAGGGTGCATTAAAAGAGCTTCCACGACTGGCGATAGTTAATTGATCGTCCGGCGCACCCTGGGCAACCTGCTGACTGGCTAATCTTTTCCCCACGGCATGAGCTGTTATAATTATGTAGCTCATGTCGACACGACAGAAGAAAAAACCGGCCAAGTGCGAGTCGGAATCGCGCAGTAAGGGTTCCGTACCTCTCAACGACCTGGTACCCATAAAAACTGATTAAATTTACGAGAGTTTACCAAAAGACATCAACGCACAGTGCGCGAAATATGAATTTTTGCATGTCTTTCTTACGCATGTACCACAATATGTGTCTATGTTTGTCTTATTTTTAGTATTTGTTGCTAAACTACATAATATGCACTATAATCTGACCAAGTTTGACGCTGGTATATATTACCGTTTTGAATATCTATCGAGTAGGAACAAAAACGTTGAAAATAATGCATGTTTGTGGGATTCACGTAACTTCATCACAGCTTGCCACGATACCGGACGATATCCTCGCTCCAGGATCACATCAGCACTGCCGCCACAGAGTACATTGTAATATACTGAAATACAGACCAATCTTCTTGTTCAACTTTTTTGTTCTACTTTCTTTCTTGTTCTACTTTTTGTTCAATAGTGTGAATGTTAAGTTTAGAATCTATTTATCTTTCTTCAAAATTAACGGTAGCTTTTATATGTTATTATTACAAAAGTACACATGCAACTTACATATACAGTCAAACACATACATAAAAACACTTTTTTCATTCTTACACAAACATACATACATAAAAATACCGCGTGCTACTTTAACCATGGCAGCTCAAGTTGTAATCTTGAATTATTTGTTCAATGCTAAGATCATAGACGACTATACCTCCACCGTCCATGGATAACAACTTAAATAACATCTCGCTGGACTTAGATAACCACACTACAAACCAGTCCATACTATGTGACCCAAATAACTGCCTAACATACATAAACCAACAACCTAACAGCTTTACTATAATGACCCTTAATATACGCAGTATTTTCAAAAATTTTGACCAATTTCAAGTGTTATTACACAACTGTAATTTAAATCCCCATGTCATTATCCTAACAGAATGTTGGTTACAAACCCATAAAACACCCCCAAATCTACATAACTATGACACATACTGTACACTAAACTATAAAAATCAAAACGACGGCATTGTAGCATATATTAATAGAAACATCGATTGTATTATTGAAGAACCTTCCTTTGGTGATGCAAGCTGCTTGTTACTTAAACTGAAAGAGACAGCGATAATGGCTATCTACCGCACTCCTTCTGTTAGTAATGTTAATATGTTCCTTGAATCCATGGAGCACATTACCAATACGCTTAATTCTTACAAAAATATTTATGTTGTCGGCGACATTAACATCGACATAAAACCAACCAATAGGGACAAAAACAGTTCGCCATACCTAAATCTTATACATGGTTTAGGTTTCTTGCCAGCACACACATTTCCAACGAGGGATGCAAATTGTCTTGATCACGTGTTGGCTAAATCTGATAAAATAAGTACGTGCCTTGTACTAAACACTTTTGTGACTGATCACAAAGCAATTTTATTTAGTGTCAACAACAAAGTTAAGCTTAGGCCTTCGTTAACTACTAAAAAGATCGATTTTGAAGCCGCCTTAGTCCATCTTCAGAACAAGGACCTTTCCGTAATTCTAAATACGACTGATCCAAATTTTGCCGCTGAAACACTTACTATCGCAATAATTGATTCTCTGAAACTAAGTACTAGAGTATTAACTATCCCACGTAATCGACGAATTATAAAACCCTGGATTACCCCAGGGCTTTTAAGGTGTATCCGTAATAGAGACAACTTGCACTTAAAATTTAAAAAAGACCCTCGTAATGAAGTACTAAAAATAACCTTTTTTTTTTTTTTTTTTTTTTCGTGGGGAAAATCCTCATGGACGCACTCCGCCCGGGGAAGGCGGAGCCAGTGTCGGACTCTTACCGACTAAAAACCACCACGGTGTTCCTCTACCGACCCTTGGCCAGGGGCGTGGGAAACTTAACTCGCCCAACCATCCCCGGCAGGTCCCGGCTCGCCACTAACAGGCGAGCCCCTTCACCCCGTGCGGCACCCACATCGGCCGCACCCTCCTCTTGACTGGCGCGCGCGGAACACGACGCGCCACCGTCACGGGCCTTGTCTGGTCGGGCGGCGGGTACTAAAAAAAAAATAACCTACTCAAGTTACAGAAACTATTGCAATACTATACTAAGAAAAACAAAGATAAACTATGAAAGAGCAGAATTAGAAAAGGCAAGCAAAAACTCCAAACAAACATGGGAAAAGATAAAAGAATTCACTAACACAAAAAAACCTAAAAAACTTCCGACAGAGCTTCTGTCAGTCGATAAAAACCCTGAAACATCACTGGAAAAAGTGAATGATTTTTTCGCATCTGTGGGTCAAAATCTGGCCAAAAATATAATTGACAATACACACTTACCAACAGTAACTTTACCATTTGGATTACCCCCTCTTACATTAAATTCTTTGGTCTTGCTAGAAACGAATGAGATAGAGATGGAGTCATTTATATTGAGCCTCAGAAGTGATAGCGCTAATGGTTGGGATGAGATACCTTCACTTTTTCTAAAGAAAGCAAGACATATTATAGTTCCACTGCTAACAAAGATATGCAACCTTTGTATTCAAGAGGGTATCTTCCCATCGATCTATAAAAAGTCTGTTATACATCTAGTCTACAAGAATGGGGCAAGAGATAGTATCAATAACTATCGACCAATCTCTGTGTTGCCTGCTCTCTCTAAAATTCTCGAAAAGATCATAAATTCGCAACTTGTTAACTTCTTAGAACGAAACAACCTTATTTCACCATCTCAATTTGGATTCAGAAAGAGTAGGTGCACAGAAGATGCCGTAAGGGATCTAGTCAATCATGTAGCTGTTCAAGTTGATAAATCACGTAAAGTACTTGGCGTTTTCCTAGACTTAAAAAAAGCTTTGGATACTATCTCTGTCTCAACACTTTTGGAAAAAATGGAGAGACTTGGCATACGTGGCAAGCCCCTCCAAATTTATAAAAGTTATTTGCAAGGCAGAGAACAGCGTGTAAAGATAGGCAGCTACATTAGCAAAGATATTGCAATGGGGTCCTTTGGTCTTCCGCAGGGAAGTGTGCTCGGTCCGAGTCTCTTCCTTATATATATTAATGACCTCTGCAATATCAAGTTAAGAAACGGTACAGTGTACAGCTTTGCCGACGACACTGCACTTGTTTTTCATGGAGAGACTTGGACCGAGGCATACTCCTCCGCGGAACACGGTATTAGAATTGTAGCAAACTGGTTGAATTACAATCTCTTAACACTAAATTTAATTAAAACTAAATACCTAGCCTTCTCCATCTCAAATAGGACCAAGCCACCAGCCTCACTTAAATTGAAAGTCCACACTTGTCAACCCCAGTCTACTGACTCCTGTACATGTCTGGAGGTCGATAGAGTAAATGAAATAAAATATCTAGGCGTTGTTGTTGATGATCTACTCCGTTGGCGGTCCCACATTAATCTCATCACCGGCAGAGTACGAAAACTATCTTGGGTATTTAAAAGACTTCGACACATAGCAGACAATAGAGTTATCACTATGGTATATAGGGCTATTTGCCAGTCTGTTATTCAATATTGCATTTCAATATGGGGATGAGCCCACAAAACCCATCTCATATGTCTAGAAAGAGCACAAAGATTCTTACTTAAAGTAACTTTCCGGAAATCCTATAGATATTGTACTGAACAGCTCTATCAAGAATGTCAAATGCTGACAGTTAGACAAATATATGTACTGCATACAATATTACGACATCATAAAATAACACCAGTCAGCAACTCACAATCATCCAAGCGTAGGAAATACGAAGTATGTCCATACATAGTCTCTCATTCAGCATTTCTACAACGACAGTACATACACTTGTCTGGCTACATGTATAACAAAATAAATAAAATATTAAACATGCACGTCGTCACTCACTCAAAATGTAAAACATTATTATACAAATGGTTACTTGCACTAAATTACGATGAAACAAAAAATATCATAATTATCATTAAATAACTCCTCTTACATATCGCACGCACATACACGCACCAACATCCCATCACACACACATACACCCACCAACACCCCCAACTCTCACACCTGCACGACTCATACACGTACACACTCCACACCCGCGCATACATACATCACACCTATAGTTGCATTGCATGCTTTCATTATTATTACTATTAATAAATTTGTCAAATCAAATTAATGTCAAATTATGTATCTATTATGTTTTAATGTAAACTATGTCACGATTTGTATAAATTAACTAAGGAAGGTGGTCCCTAAGATACAGGTTAACCTAGTTTGGGGATCAACGTTCATCTGAATTGTAACATGTTACTTATTTTGGAAATAAACGATTATGTTATGTTATGTTAATCTTCAACCACAAAACAGGTAACCGCTTACTAGCGCCATCTGATACTTTCAGTGTGAAA
This sequence comes from Asteroscopus sphinx, assembly GCA_949699075.1. NCBI lineage: Eukaryota > Metazoa > Arthropoda > Insecta > Lepidoptera > Noctuidae > Asteroscopus > Asteroscopus sphinx. Next base: position 28,088,244 of record OX453012.1, read on the forward strand.
CTATCACCTAATCTAAAAATAAATAATGCAAAAAGAGAAACGCTTCGTGAGGATTGAACGCACGTCCTGCTTTTATAATTCAGACCACAGGATCGTACTGCTACGCATACTAATTACTTACCTGCGAATTTTAGCACTATAATCAACCAGTCAAAATCAATAAAAGTAGAATACTTTATTATTCAAAAAACAACAAAAATGGCCCTGAAGTAGATACTTATTTAATAATGTCATATTTCGTGAAAAATCAGTACAATTATCTCGTTAAATGAAATCTTAATCTCTTTGGAGCAATTATCCAATATGGGGTCATGTAGCGACATCTATCGAATATTGAATAAACTATTACAACATCTCGTTTCTTAAATTTGTAAAACCTGCCATCTATTACTTTTAGTCCGTAACAGTAACAAATATAATGCTACTAAATTAAAAACCACCATCTTACCTGTTATCTACAAGCATTCGAAGTACTACGTTTTTTTGCAGCGTTGTATAAGCTGTTGTACCCGATTATTTGTTCTAAGATTGAGCACCCTGACTGCCGCGCTGCGGGCGCGCCACCTTTATTATATAGTGTGCGAGAAGACCGCGCTATACGAAACTCGCGTACGGGATGGCTATTTAATTGTACTATAAGATGTAAGTACTGTGAATTGTTACCCATTAAACACTATGTAAGGCAAGACTATTTTTACAAAACAAAAAGTTATCATCAGTGTTGCTGTTTTCATTCAACATCTCACCTGCCTCCTACATGTTTTTTGAGGTTTCTTGTATGGGGGTCTCCCTTTGATTTTAAACTTTTTTTTGTTTTTAGTATTTGTCGTGATACACCTCATAGCAACACATATTCTGAGAAAATTTCCGTTTGAAATTTTCCGTTCTAAAGATACAGCCCTGTGACAGACAGATGGATGGACGGACGGACGGAGAGCGTAGCGAGAGTATTAGGGTCCCGTCTGGCACCCTTCGGGTACGGAACCCTAAAAAGTAACAAGGTTGCATATGTCTGATGACAGTTGCTCCTACAACTGTTTATTCAAAAAATGTACATAACTAATGTTTTGCATAAATTGTTGTTTAACCAGAGAACTAGTGTTGGTAGACATCAGCCCAAGTATTGATTGGTGGACTTTATTGGCGGATTAACTCGATTGTATCATTTTGTATGCATTTAAACTTAACATATGCTAAGCGCGCTTTATTTACCTCGTTAATCTCCGAAACCTTAGGCTTATACGCACGATCGTAAGTTATTTGATAGACACATAATCGAACGAACTGACTTAACAATGAGGTAACGACGTGAAGTTCAACCGTCTCTAAAATGTTTTGGAGATGACTCACACAAGACGCATACAAACACGAACAGTTTCCTCATATGGGGCTATTATACGGAAATTAGCGGTATTATAAGATAGGGAAACGCCGTAGGTTTTTCTGGTAATTTGTCGGCGGCGCCGGAACAAAAAATTGAACTTGGTAAAAAATTGAGGCCAGGTCTAATCGAGGGCTTAGCTGGGTTTTTGTTAAGATTAACACATTAATCCACATTCCATAACTTGGATCTTCCTCATAGATCTAGACTAAATCTTCCGCATAGATCTAGACTAAATCTTCCGCATAAATCTAGACTAAATCTTCCGCATAGATCTTTAGAAAGATCTACAAATCCTAGGTACATTGCTGATGGTTACTTTATTTGGTGATTTAAATTTATTTATCACTAGCCTCTGCGATAATCTTAAGATTAAGATGTACTGCAGTGGGCGTCTTTTGGCTGAAATGATGATGATGATGATGTATTTTAATCCAGGACAAGGTTTATCTTTGTGCCAAATTTCATCCAAATCGTTCCAGTAGTTGTGATGCTCGAACAAACAGACAATTACAGTTTATAACAGTTAGGATTATTTTAAATAGAACGGCCGGAGCCAATTAACATGCAACCAAGAAAACAATTTAAGCACAAAATAAAACAAAATTAAAGCATGTTCATATATAATTCTCAGAATACTTCAAATATTCCGATAGTATCATCTTCCAGTCATCTGCAAATAGATCAAAACCTGGCTTCGAATCCAGGAAAGCGTAAAGTCCTCTTAGTATTCCGAGGTATAGGTGACTTGGAATAGGTCACAGTTCGACATGAGGCTACGACCATAACATGAGGGGACTGATAGGAATTTAGGTATGTGATAGTCGTTTGATTTGTCGTTGTAACGAGCTTCTAAACTTTAAGCCTTCGATAGCATTTCAAGACTTTCTATTAGCTTTGTATAGCGATATTACCTTTGGGTTTGACTAAAGAAATTTCTTTTAAAACTTGTTGAACAAAATAGTTTTTGACATAATTTCTGTTGATATGGGTTGTATGTGGAGATTGCTGATTTATGTAAGCTATCCACTAAATATAATTTGGCTAAAAATCAGTTACTCAAGATTAACGGCCAAAAATAATATCCTGTCTATCCACCATTTGCCTTACTAAGGATATAAATTTAACACAATTTGTATGAAGTTTATGTCAAACTATCTCGTTTCACAGCTGTATTACGTTAGTACTATTAGATATTCTGTGGCTGTATAGACTTTGATCAATCCTTGTTCAGCTTTCGACCGAACAAATAAATAAGTAATAATAAATAAATTATATTCTATTCTATTCTAAACCTTGCCTTATACGGGGCTAAAGAAGTATAATTTCCGATCTTCAACGGCAATTGACTTGTGAGTAATCTTTTACAAAAACCAATAGATTACAAAAAACAAAAACACTTCTCAGAACCACTATTTTGATAACAATTATCTGTGAAATAATAATAAACATGGGTTTGTTTATAAACATCGTGAACTGTATTTTTCCACACCCAGATCAATGCTGTTATTGTGTTTTTTTGTCAACAAAGTAAATATAAGTGTTATTTCTCTAAATTGTTTTATTTAGAAATGTAAAATCCCATTTGTTATTCATCCGAGATATAATCTATTTTCATTCAATCACAATGCCACTAGGGTTAATAATTTTTTAGGTTTTCGCGATCACTACACATTATAATAAAACAAGTTTAACCGGATTGCATCGCGTATATTATTTAGATTGGTTTTCCTGACGTTTCGAAAGCTTTGCAGATTTCATGGTTGCAGGAAGACTAAAATGACAAGCGTCTTTCAATTCAATTCAATTTTTTTAAGTTATGGCTCCATCGTTATTCGATGATTTTGCCAATGTCAAGGTAGGAAAAGACACAGTGATAAGTTCTTAGTTTCGAATGTTGCTTATCATAAATTTACCGATGTTTGTAGAGATGGTATGCATTAAGCTGTAAAAGGACAAAACAACACATATTATTAGTAGACAACAATACACAAAAATGTTAAAACACTTAACACAGAAGGAGTTTAAGGGAATGCTAAGGGAAAAAGGACCAATAAGGATAAGGTATGTAAAAATAAACTACACAAACGTATTAATATACTACAACCGAATATTGTTGACACTGATGAATTTATAAAGAAATTTAATCATTGGAGTGTGGACTAAGGTTAACAAAAATGGAATATTAATTGGGAGGGGGATATTAGTAGGGAGTAGGTCGTAAAGGGGAATCGATAGCCTAGGACACGAAAAAAATAAGTGCTCCAGAGTACCCTCATCTAAACCGCATTCACAGAGGGAGTGATCCCTGACTCGAATTTTAGCCAAGAAAACAGGTGTACATACAAAGCCAAGCCGTAATCGAATGATGACAGATGTTATTAATTTGTTAAAATAATTAATTTTCTTATTACTAAACCAGCACTTAGAAGGTATTGAAGGCTGGATGGTCCCAAAAAATTTTCCCTTTATTAGTCTAGATTTTTGCCAATGAGTATCCCAACTTTTTATCATAGAAGGTTTAGCAAGACATCGTAAATCGCGAGGAAAGCAGGACTTGTACGTATCGCTACCACATTGGATAGCCGCCTTAGCAATTGAGTCGGCATTTTCGTTACCCACGATTCCAGAGTGACTAGGGATCCATGCCAATGCTACTTGTATGTCCAGGCAATGGCACCTGTATAGGAGTTCTTTGGTCTGCAGAGTTAAAGAGAAATTCTGGCGAGAACGGAAAGGGGGTTTCACTAAATCCTGTAAACAACTTAGGGAGTCTGAAAGAATAAGGGTTCTATTTAAACCATGTGACAGAACATAGGAGACTGCTTCAAAAAGAGCTATTGCTTCGCCTGTATAAATAGAACAGTATGAAGAGCAGCGAAAGTTTAAAATAATTCTGAACTTTGGAATCCACACTGCAGCTCCCACATTGCTATCCTCCGATAGTTTAGATGCATCAGTAAACATGGAAAGCCAACCATGCCAATTCTCAGTCATGATTTTATTGAACTGTTCGTTAGCACCAGGGTTGTGTTTCCCAATGCCAAAATTAAAGTATATTTTCGGTTGAAAAATTAGGGAATCATAAGCAACTTCAAAAAGAGGGTTAATCTTCGATTGAACTATAGAGATATGCATATTTTGGAATTTATTGTAACTATTGACAAGAAGTGGAGGGTCTTTATGAGACCAATAAGGAGAAGTAGAAATTAATTCCGTAAGAGTATGAAGAATAGAATGAAGAGGGTGAGACTTAACTTGGACAGCATTATAGAAAAATCTGTCAGAAAGAAATTGCCTACGAAGGTGAAGAGGGGGTTCTAAACACTCTACTTGCAAAGCATTGATGGGAGAACATTTCATAGCACCTGTGATAATACGTAAGCATTTGGCCTGAATTTTCTCTAGTTTAGAAATGGCAATTTTATTGCAAGGTTCTAGAAGGAAGCTACCATAGTCGAAATGGCTCCGAACAATGGCATTATATAGAATTCTTTGAGAAGAAGGATGAGAGCCCCAACGAACCCCAGAGAGAGCACGTAATATATTCACACTTTTTTCGCATTTTTTTGATATATAATCAAGGTGGTGATAACCGGATAGTTTGGAATCAAGAATAATACCAAGAAATTTAACCTTTTCAAGAATGGAAATTGACTCATCATCCACGGAAAGATTTATAGGGGGAATGATACGCTTGCAAGAAAAAATCACAGCATTACACTTGGGCACTGATAAACTTAAACCATGATCAGCCAACCACTGGTTAAGATAATGTAAAGCAGAATTTATACGGGAAGAAGCTTCTAAGAGAGAAGAAGAACTATAATAAAGGGCGATGTCGTCTGCATATTGTAGGACTTTACAGAAACAATTAACTGAAGAATCTAAATCATATGTATATAGGTTGTACAGTATAGGGCTCAGGACCGATCCCTGAGGTAGACCCTTCCACACAGACCGCGGGGATGAGAGGGTGTTCTGATGGCGTATGGTAACTGTCCGGGACATAAGGAGATTACAAATGATGTTGATCAACCTCACAGGAATACTCAGCTGAAGCAATTTTTGCCTGAGTAGTGGAAGCTGAACATTATCATAAGCAGACGCTACATCCAAGAAGACACCGATAACACTTTCATTTTTTGAAAAAGCAATTCGTACGTCTGTTGTGAAAATACTAAGGCTATCAAGTGTACTCATACCTTTTCGGAAACCAAATTGAGAATTAGAAAGTATGCCTTTATTTTCCAAAATCCATTCAAGTCTGTTCTTGATGAGGTTTTCCATGATTTTGGCCAAGACAGATGATAGGGCAATAGGTCTATAAGAAGCAGAATCCTTAGGATCTTTTCCAGGTTTTAAAATAGGGATAATAATTTGGGATTTCCAAGAGGCTGGAACCTCTCCAGTAACAAAAAAAGAGTTAATTAGGTTCAGGAAATACTGTTTACAATAAGAAGAAGATTTACAGATAAAGGAGTAAGGAATACCATCCACCCCCGGGGCAGAATCCTTAAGATGATCCAGGGCACATGAAAGTTCAGTAAGGGAGAAAAGATCATCAAATCTATCAACAGAAGGTATAGGAGGATCTAAAGAGGGAAGACAGTCAAAGCTGGGGACAAAGGGAGGAGCCAGTTTATTAAAAAAGTCATCTAACCAGGTGCTGGAGTCATTGGATAAAATATTTGTAGATTGATCGTCACAAGCTCTGCGATAAGCTTTAATTTTTTTCCAAACAAGAGAAGCAGGAGTACGTGGAGATAAAGACTCACAGAAATTATGCCAACCAGATCTCTTTTTCTTAGCCAACAACCTACAGGTACGAGCTGCTGTTTTCTTAAGATTTAAATAATTAGTCATATTAAGAGAAGCTGCGTAAGAGGTTTCAGCTTCCTTACGCTTTCGGACACTCTCACTACACTCAGCATCCCACCAAGGAGGGGAGGGTATTAACTTACGAGCAGAATTCTTTAGTGGGATACTTGAATCAGCTGCTCCTAACAAGCATGAAATAAATCTATCATACAGCTCCAAAGAATTTGATGGATTTATTTGTGGAAGAGTTTGAACTCCAAAGTCTAACTGTGAGGAGAATTTGCTCCAATCTGCTTGGACAAGGCGATATTTCTGAAGAGGCGGAGCAGGAGGGATAGGTGTATGGGAATTATAGGAGGTAATCAAGATAGGGAAATGGTCACTACCATATGAATTGGGGAGGACAGACCAGGACAGAGTTGACACCAAAGAGGGAGAAGCAAAGGAAAGGTCAGGAACACTAATGTTTTGGGTAGGTGAGACCCTACGGGTAGCAGATCCATCGTTAAGGACACAAAGATTGATATCATCTAAAAGATCTAGTAAAGGTCCAGATAAGGGGTCATTACAGTGTGAGCCCCATAAAGTGTGACGGCAATTAAAATCACCTAGCACAATTAGGGGGCCGGGAATAAATGAAAGAATTGAGTTAAACTCACGAAAAATATCAGGATTAGGATGAGGAGTGTAAGCAGATATAAAAGATATATCAAAGGCTTTAATGGCTACAACATGTAGGCCAGGATTGTGCTGAGGAATTGGGATTTGATTAAAGGTGATAGATCTGCTAACCAATAGGGCACAGCCTGCCCAACCATCATCCCTGTCATCCCGAAGACAGGAAAACCCAGGAACCCTAAAAGGGGACCCAGGCTTGAGCCATGTCTCTGATATGGCAAGGACAACTGGATTAAAATGATTCAACAAGTACAATAGGTCATGTTTTTTGTGACGAATACTTTTACAGTTCCACTGTAGGACTTTGTGCGCCATTCTTGATTATAAATGACTGTAAAAGTTGTTGAACCAAAATAATGACATTGTTCGGTAGGCAATCACTAAATTTTGTTAGTATATTAATCAAGGAGCAGGTTAGAAGTTCGATTAGATTATCATTAGGGGTTAGTAAGGGTGTAGAATCATTGTTAGGAGTACAGAAGGCACAGCCATTGGGTTGGTAAGATTTTGGAGTACCCACAATGGAATTGTGGGCTTGGACATCATAAGACTTTCCTAACTCAGTTTTAGGCCGAGGAGGAAGATTAACAGTTTTTCTGTAGGAGGTTTTAACAGGAGAAGAGAAAGGAGAAGAAGTGGGAGTTGTGAATAAGGTCGCGGATTGCTGAGAGGATTGGACAGGAGGTTGATGGGAAGCCAGAGAAAGTGAGAAGTTTGTGATAGCATTCGAGTAGGACATTTTTGAGTGGGGGAATCTTAGAGAAGCTTCTCGGTAACTAAGGTTTTCCTGCGACATGATAATTTTAATTGATTTTTGTCTAAGGTGCTCAGGACACTTGCTATCAGTGGCTAAATGATTACTACCACGGCATAGCAAACATGTAGCTTCAGAGTCTGGTATATTACAACTATCTCCAATGTGTGGTTGAGTACATCGAAAACTGCGAGGCTTGGACCTGCACTGAGTGCGAATATGCCCAAACCGTAGACAATTCCTACACTGGATAGTGGGAAGATGATAAGTGGAGACAGGGAGAGATGCGCTGTAACAATAAACTTTCTCTGGCAAAACTTGGCCAGAGAATGTCAGTACCACTGTTGAAGATGGAGACCAAGACACTCCGTCTTCTCTTTTATTTTTAAAATTAAGCCTCCTAGCCTTTATGACATCGCCACAGTGATTTGGTGTTACTATTCCCGAAACTAGGTCCTCCAGTGACCAATCTGTTGGAATGTCTCTGACTACACCCATGCGCGTTACCTGGAATCGTGGTATGACAGCAGAGTAGTCGTTAGCAGATAAGATATCATTACTGACAAAGCTATTGGCGTATTCCGCACTTTTAAATTGAATTGAGATCTTATTTCTACCCAGGGAAGTGATGCCACCTTCACTAATTCCTTTTATGTTATTTTTATGCATAAATTGGGCAAACTTCAAGGTTTTTAAGATATACCCTGTTGTAGGGTCTGACTCTGCCTTCGACACATACACCGTATATGGAGCACTATCACACTGGCTATAACAAATTTTCGAGTCACTATCAAACCCTGGCCGAGTATAGACCGATTGCGTGGAGTCTGATGGGGACTTATTTTTCTTGTAGTCGTAAGCTAATACGGTATTCGCAGGGCGTTTTAAATTACCTTTCATTTGGCTTATATCAAAAGGGGACTCTAAGGATTCAATGTCTGGAGGTTGCCCTCCTCCCCCATCAGGGGGCTTTTCTGCACTCATTTCCCGTAGGAAATGAGTGCTAAACCAACACCAACTAACCTTCTACCAGTCTAAACCTCCACCGAACAAAACACAACAAGAAAAACACAAAACTAAAAACACTTCGGAAAATAAGTTTTGAGGTTAAGTTAACACGATGTCACCTGTGTCAAATCCAAACCTCGAATCACAAGCGTCTTTACAGATATTTCTAAAAAATATTTTAATCAATCTACCGTACAATTTTTTATTAATCTAAATCGTTTCGATGCACGCAGTAATCACTCACAGTATCATTATGTTTTACAATGTTGCGTTCTGTTTGGGACTTGATTATTTTTAGAACTGGGTTCCAAGCAGGTGGTAGCTGCCAACCACCTTGTCTATTAAAATTAGGTTGTTTCAATACAAATTAAATTAATTTGATTTTTTTAGTATATAAGTATAATACCCATTGTCTAGTACCCATAGTCCCAAAAATATTTATTTATAACATAACATAACATCACGCCTGTATTTCCCCGAAGGGGTAGGCAGAGGTGTAATAGTACACCCACATTTCACCAGTTATGTTATAGTCCCATGTAATAGTGGGCGAGCCTATTGCCATTGACATATTTATTTATTTATTTATTTATTTAATAGCCTCACAGAGCATTCTAGGTTCGTATCGGTTTTCCTTCGTCAGGACTTGTGGTTTATCAAATCGAAGAAAATTGTTGGGTTTGTTTAAGGCATGTTCACACACTGCAGACTTTGTGGAGCGTCTGTTCTTGACGTCAGCTATATGTTCTTTAATTCTAGTGCCTATACTACGCTTTGTTTGCCCTATGTATGATGATGATAACCCACAATCACAATCAATTTTGTAGACCCCTGCATCTTGTAAGGAAATGTCACTGCCATTAGTTTTTTTAAAGTATTTTTTTTCTATTAGGTATACATTAAGTAAGTTTAAGTGTTCCGAAAACTATTTTCATAGTTAAGCTGGAGTCTGTATTTGTTCTCGGCTAGTAGCAATAGGCTCGCCCCCTTTTACATGTGATAAAACATTACTGTCGAAATGTGGGTGCACAATAAACCCACGTGTGCTATGCGTTTGGGGAATACAGGCGTGATTTTATCTGTGTTTGTATGTATTTAAGTTTTATTGTAGGTTTTAAGTTGTCCAGCTACCTGACTTCTTCTAATTCATCTACTAGTGCAGCCAAACCAAAACACATCCAGACTTACCCTATTGATTACTTACGAGTGACTTCATCATCATCATTTCAGCCGAAAGACGTCCACTGCTGGACACAGGCCTCCCCCAAACATCGCCACAACGACCGGTCCTATGCCTTCCGCATCCAGCGGATTCCCGCTACCTTCACCAGGTCGTCGGTCCACCTTGTGGGGGGCCAACCCACGCTGCGCCTTCCAGTACGCGGTCGCCACTCCAGAACTTTACTGCCCCATCGGCCATCCGACGAGTGACTTACGCAATTCTTATTGTTGCATTTAACTTGATCATGCAATCAAAATATTAACCTTGCTTAATACTTTACTAATATCTGACATGGAAAAAATCATGCATGCTATACAACACATATTTCTGGTATAAAATACACTAATTATTTCTCAAAGAAGAGTCGCCTTGCATGTAAACGATAGATTGTGAAACAATCTTAATCGTTATCGTCTGCGTGATTGCGTTGCATAAATGTTTTTGTGCATGTTATAATTTGAAGCAATTATTCTTAGATAATGTATGGTCATTAGATGTCTCGTACTATTGTAAACATGTTTCGAAGTAGGCTGTCAGGTCAGTGTGCTAGGCTTATGTGTCAAGACCTGGTCATTGATCATCATATAATGATTGCTTTGTGTTTGCATAATATTATTGAAGTAAAACACAAGTTACAGACATAAATTAATGATGCTATTTTGAAATAAGCATCAATTCCATGTCTTCCCGTAGGGTAAGTGTTGTTGAAACGGGAAATCTGTGATAATATTGAATTTGCATTGCATGTTGTTTGTGCATGTGGAATACTAATTGTCTTTGTAAAAGCCCCAGAGACAAGAAAATATTCAAATGTGAGGCAACTGTTCAAAATCAAGTCTATTGCGCATTTTATTACCAAACATGGATGGACGGTATCATAGGAGATTGACGAAACCAGTATACAAAGCGAGAGTGGATAAAAAGAGACGAGGAGGTTCCCGGCAAAAATACCACAACTAAATCGCGGACGTTCTCAAAAAAGGCCAGCTTAAGATCACTCTAAGCTGACGAGCATGCACGTAGATGAACCAAAAGATTTCCACCTGCTACGTTCCTAATACACCTGTGTCAGGATCGTAGCGAGTGGAAATCCATCTGTCATGATCCGTCTCTGCCTACTCCAATGCGAAACAGGCGTGATAATATGTATGTATCCATTCCCATCAAATAATTGTTTAATATAACAGTGAATGAAGAACAGCCATTCCAAAGTGGACATCCTTATAAGTCCCTGAATAAAACTTCAGCTTTAACCTTGCACACATTCCTACTTGTCATCTCAATAACGCCTTCAACACAACCACTAATGAATCTCCTTTAATTCACATCATATACACCGACCACAATAGCCAATTACGCAGAGGTCAAAGGTGTGCCCTCATCATAGTAAATCCTTCAGACTCCCAGTGTTACTGGAGCCGTTTGTCTTCAATTCATTTAATAAGCTATTTAAGTAATTGAGTTTGCTCACGCTATGCACGACTATAATTTGTTTATTATTTGAATGGACGCTCAATACTCGATATGCATTATATTTATTGGTGAACTAAGATGATGATTTCCAATTAGTCTTTGAGTAGTGTTGCATAAAAATCGACTATCGATCTATCAATAGTCCCCCCCTAAAATCAGTCATAATATCGATAGGCCTATCGATTGGCAGGTATCCAACAATACTATCGATACAAATACAGATACAAAACAATGCGTTTATTTACGAAATGATATAATTATCTGCGCTCACGCAACACAAACACGATAAAATAATTTCAGCCATTCATGGATAATTATGGCTTTTGTTATGATGTTTCTAGGTTATGGTTTTTGCCTTTGTAATGTTAAAAACAAATAAATAAATACTCAGTTAAAGTAGGTACCTAGCCTCACGATTTTTGTTCATTGATTGGTTTGATGATAACGTTAAAGCCTTATGTAATTGCATTACTGGGTATTACAAAATATACAAATTCATTACTAAGATTGATTTAATTTATCTTTCATGTTTCTGTATTAGACAAATTGCTATGGATATGTTTATTTGAGTAGGTACTAAATGTCCTCAATCAATTGATAACTTCCCTGACGATATCGAAAGTGGAAATGCAAAAAGCGAAAAATAAAATAAATCTTTTTAGTCTTAATACTATTCTCCTAACTAAATAATAAAAACTCCTAAGATAAACAATAACTTTCCAAAAATGCGTTCACCGCTCGACCACTTGCAACTCGAACGCAATTTGCTTGTTTGTTTGGCGCCGACTCATACCTAATTAGTTATTTACATTAGTTTAGTTAGGAGAATAGTATTAAGACTAAAAAGATTTATTTAATTTTTCGCTTTTCAGTTTCTGTTTTCGACGGTTTAATTTTTTGTTAAAAAGTTTAATGTTTAATTTTTTTTGTGGCTAATATCTAACTCCAGGTCTCCATTATGTTGTAGTGTCTAAAACTACATTTATGTGTGCCAAGTTTCACCAGAATCGGCTAACAGGTAAGAATTCAGTGGGTGAACAAACACTCATTTATGTTTTCCTACCCTTATTTATTTGATTTTCAAATTTAAATGGGACCAACTTCAAGATATACCCTATCCATTAAAAAAAGAATCATCCAAATCGGATTACTCTGTAAAATATATTGTGCGTGGTCATACATAAAAAAAAATTGTCGGTTAAAAAGTGCTAAAACGCCATAAGGCCAAATTGGCACTTTTGATTTTCTGTGTCTTAAAATATCCACTTCTACAAAAGCTCCTTCGTAAACATTTGACATTGTTTTCGACCCATCCTGGTCAAAAAAACTAAAATGACTTAATATCAGTTCCTAATATTTTTAGAAGTTACTTGAGATATTGAGATATAGATCATCAACCCCCATTAAAGGTAATTATATTCAGAAGGGAGTTTCTATGCTTCGGAGTTCCACAGGGTAATGTATTTGGTCCTACTGTGTTCTTGATACAATTAAAGAATTATTATTTGTTGATCTGCCCTTTACTAATTGTCTGAACTAAAATCATACATATTATTATGCACTCGTGCGCAGCAATGATTGACTCTACGCGTAATATTCCCTGCATGATATAAAAAATATTCATCATCATCATCATTTCAGCCGAAAGACGTCCACTGCTGGATATAGGCCTCCCCCAAGCATCGCCACAACGACCGGTCCTGTGCCTTCCGCATCCAGCGGATTCCCGCGACCTTCACCAGGTCGTCGGTCCACCTTGTGGGGGGCCTACCCACGCTGCGCCTTCCAGTACGCGGTCGCCACTCCAGAACTTTACTGCCCCATCGGCCATCCGTTCTGCGAGCAATGTGCCCCGCCCGATAAAAAATATTATTAGAATAGAATAGAGTAGAAAAATAATTTATTTGCATATAATGTAGGTACATGAATTAACGATGATAACAGTAGAGTGACCCTTGTCAAACTACCTTGAATGAGGCATGCAAACATTTCTGATAAACACACACACGCACACACACATTTTTGTTTTTTATCATTACACTTTAGATTTATTCACATGACCATTTCCATCTTCACGAGTCTGTTTGACGAAAGCGACTTGCAATACCATTAAAATTTTCAGGCAACGGAAGTATTGCAGTACAGCCTAGGTGGTATTGCAGTTGCTGTTAGCAAAAGTAGCTGCTTAACACCAGGTGAGCCTTTAGATCGTTTCGCCATCCTAGGTAATACCATAAAAAAACGAGTGTGCTTTAGAGCACACGACTGAAGTAAAACTTCACTAACTTATATCTCCCTCAATACTATTTCAATGAGAACAAAGGAATGGCGGTGCGGCGCGCGTACATCTGCCGGCGCTGTATCGTGGCCGGCCGTCGCGCGCGCCTTTTTCCCCGCGTCCCGCACTACCCCCTCCGTTCGCCTCACTTTTCGTAACTCCGTAACACATTCACCAACTTACTCCCCAAGTCAAGCGTGCCTAAAGAAGTTTTACTTCAAAAATAATTTATCACTGTAAGTGATCCCAATCACCTTCTTCAGAATGAACTCAACTTTATCTGAGTGTGCTTATTTTTAAGCGCATATTTTTTGTTGCATGTTTACCTACTCGTAATTTGTAACAGTTTTGCATACAACGTCTTCATTACAGCATACATTGTAAATTCAAAAGAACTTCATAATAACGTTAACACGTATTATCAGTAACTGAAGGTTACTACATAATTATGTGTACATAGGATAATTAAGTTTAACGTAAAAACTATGATGTATGAGTATCTACACGCCTTGGCCTGTGGGTGACGACAGGCAGAAAAACAACTATAACTACATAGATAAGTTTACTAACTTACTTTTGTTTAGATATAGGTCGAGGTGATTATTTAAATTGTATTATTTATTTAACGATTTATACAAGGTGTTGATCTGTAACCGTGCCATATTTCTAGATCAAATGATAAATAATGTGCTTAGTCATCTAAAAATACTTGAAAAATCCTACGATTACTTAATACCCAAATTTCACTTAGAAACATAGCGAGGGTTTGAGAATGAATCATGAACGACTCTGAAAATAAGTCATCGGCGGCATTGTCAAAGGGTGAAAATACCTGCAAATTCGTTGGCGTTTACGCACGCAACGTTTATGTGTCGCACGCGACACACGGAGGAGATTTGTTTGTTTACAAATAAGTATTAAATAAAAATGTTTTTTCGGTATTGATTTATTTATTTATTCGTGTTCAGTATCAGTGGTATAGTCACCTCCTTAAATATGGCACGAATAGAGATAAGATAAGATAAAGTTTAAGATAAAGTTTATTGGGCAACATTATTACAAGTATAACAAGGTACAAGAGTACGATAGTAGCTGCAGTAGTATGCACTGTGTCGCAGCTGCCATCGCCCACCTCCAGATTCTACAGGAATATAATGCAATAACTGTGCTTGAAAAACATGATCAAAAATAAAACCAGTGAAATAAATATTTAGATAAAATACAAATAGTTACTATTTAACATCATCTAAGTATTTGAGTGTGTATGTGTAATGTATGGATGTGTGAGAGGTATGTTTGTGTGTTGATGTATTATTGCGTGAGAATTATTAATTTATGACCAGACCTTCTGTATCTTCATAAGAAAGTGTATATAGCCACTCATTTACTTTGGTTTTGCACTTATTTAAGGTTAGTGAATAGATTTGAAGTTCTCTGTTTACTTTGTTATAAAGTCTGGGGCTCAGAAAGAGATCAATTAACATCTTGTATATGTTAGACTGGAAGCCGACCCCAATATAATAGGGGAAAAGGCTCGGAGAATGATGATATGTTACGGGCAGAGCCCGAAGATGGTGCAAAGTCAGCACTGCCCGGGCATTGTCAACTCGTCGACATTGCACAGAATTCTGGGCGAAGTCAGAAAATAATGAATCAGTAACGGGCTCTGCTCGGTTTATAATGGGCACTGTCAGCAGTGCCCGAGTGACGGTGGGCACTGTTGAATGATTTCGTTTATTTGCGTTCTTTTCCCAACTACTATTGGGCATTGTAACAAATACACACAGAGAATAATAATATGTAGTTAACATATTTAGGACTACAGTATACATGGGCACTACTTATCTTATAAAGAACTCTCTTTCAGCAGACCCGAAAGAGAATAATTTTAAACTAGAAACATAGGCATTAGTGTGTAAAAACAAAAGTTACATTCAGGCATATTAGGTACCTACAAACAAAACAAAAGAACCACATTATTATAAATGTACATTATAAGTATAAACTTAAATAGAAACATGGGTGGATTGTGTGAAAGAAGACTTGAATAGAAAAATGTGAACACTGGGTTGACGGGGCGATAGAGATCAGAGATATATGAAATAAAAATACATGCTGAACCGAAAAATAATCTCAGTCAAGATAAGTTAAAACAACTTTAGTCTATTAATATAACGTCTATTGTAAAGACTTGCAAAAAAAAAAAAAACAATACAATGTCACTTCAAAGTTTCTTAAAGGGTCTCTCTAAAAAGTGTACAACAACTACCATAAAATTTTCATGATCATCATTTGCCTGACAAGGAACTTGATGGTAATCTTCTAAAATACACAAGATACTTAAAACTGTGCTTTTAGCATTGGCGAGCAGCAAAGTGCGTGCAAGTTGCAAGTGGTCGAGCGGAGAACGCATTTTTGGAAAGTTATTGTTTATCGTTGAAAATTTCACGTTGTATTTGATGTTATGTTGTTTTTATTATTATTATTATTAATCAATTTAATTCAGATAAGTATCCATACAATATAACACAACATAAAATTACAATTATAAATTAAAAACAATCACAAAAATTAAATTATAATAAATAAGTAAATTACAATAAATTGTGTTAGTAAGATTATTATTTATTTAAATAATTTAATGATCTTCGTTGATTGTTTGTTTGGTACCGACTCATAATTAGTTATTTACATCAGTTTAGTTAGGACAAGACTAAAAGCTTCATTTTATTTTTCGCTTTTCAGTTTCTGTTTTCGTCGGTTCAATTTTTTGTGGCTAAAATCTAATTCCAGGTCGTGTAGTGTCTAGAACTACATTTATGTGTGCCAAGTTTCAATAGAATCGATTAACAGGTAAGAATTCAGTGGGTGAACAAGCACTCATCCCCTGTTTTCCTACCCTTAGGGGTGGATTTTGATGGGACCAATTCGAGATATACCCTATCCATTAACGGCCAAAATTAATATCCAATCTATCCACGATTTAGCCTACTAGAGATAGAAATTTGACTTATTTTGTATGGAGCTTATGTCAAATTCCTATCTCTAGTAGGGTAAATCGTGGATAGATTGGATATTTTGTTTCAGTCATTGTTACTTCTAATATAAAACAAACTATAGCACAACATGAAACTGACATTAATAATACTTTAACATTAATTATAAACTGGTTGAACAATAATAATCTACAAATTAATTTATCAAAGACAAATTTCATTAATTTTAATAATTTTCATAACAATAATCTTAACATTAATTACAACGGACAAACTCTATTGAATGCTAATAATGTAACATTCCTTGGACTAATTATAAATAGCAAATTTAATTGGAAAGAACAAATAGATAAAGTGAGCAATAAAATTAATGGGTTCTCATTTGCTCTATACAAATTAGCGAAAATAGCAAATAGGAAAACTGCATGTACAGCCTACTTTGCATATGTTGAGTCTGTGCTATGGTATGGTCTATTAATCTGGGGAAATGGTACAGACATAAATAAAGTTTTCCTTGCCCAAAAAAGGTGTATAAGGTCTATATGTGGCATTGCCCCGGACGTGTCGTGTCGTCCGTACTTTAAATTTCTAAAAATACTTCCTTTGCCTTGCCTTTACATATTAGAGGTAGGGAAATTTACTAAACAGCACCCTAATATATTTATGCTTGCAAAAGACTTAACACAAAGAATTAATATCAGAAATCCAAATAGACTAGTATTAGACATTATTCCTAGAACTAGTAGGTTTCAAAAGAATTGTTACGCTATGTGCATATTAATTTATAATAAAATTCCAAAAAGGATTAAAGAACTACCCTTAAATAAATTTATAGCAGCACTAAGTTACTGGTTATTGCAGAAAACTTTCTATTCAATCGAGGAATTTTTAAAGTATTGTGACAAGAAAGAATAACATACATACATACATCTGTTTGAATTATATATTCTGTTTTTAATTATTATAAAGAATGTGTAAAAATGTCAAAATATAAAAGTTCCTAGTTATAAGTAAAATTTGCATGCTGTTAGTGATGGCTAAATGGGCTTGAACATATTTTTATCATGTAACAACATTCGATGTACCCTATTTATTGCAAATAAAGATATTGTATTGTATTGTATTATTAATTTTGGCCGTAAAAAAAGAATCATCGAAATCGGACTACATTTTAAAAAGTTATGCGTGGTCATACATAAAAAAAAAGAAAAAAAAAAAGATACGCGTCGAATTGAGAACCTCCTCCTTTTTTTTCGTCGGTTAAAAATACACAAGATACTTTTAGCATTGGCGATCAGCGATTGTAGAGCTGCATCGATGCTGCACCGTGTTTTGGCAACTTAAGAGGCCGTACACGAAATTTTGCGGATTTCGCTGATTTACGGGATTTTACAGACGTGATTTTTTAGTTAAAATATTATATTTCTATATTTTTTAATGCACATCATGAAAAACCATTTCAATAATGATCTAATGAATGAGCTACTTTTTTATTTTTATAAATTAATTTTAATTAATCGACCTCAAACCGGCGACTGTTTTGTGAATTTTGGCTGTTAGAGGTTTAGAATATCCCATATTTACGAAATGTTTTGACATCTAAACAATACGAAAAAATTACAATGTATTGTTGTGAAAGTCTTCTATATAATGTATGCATCACTTTTTACCACTTTAATATAAAAAAAATGAGTAATATAATATGTAACTTAGTCAAAATTTAGAGAAAATGGGCAAAGAATTGCTTTTGATTTAGGCTACTTAGAACTCTCGTTCATAAAATTAAAATAACACAAATAAACTTCAGTTCAAATACAATCCAAATCCTGAAAAAAAAAATTAAATTATTAAAAAAAAATGGCTTTAAAAAATATTTTAAAACAACCTAAATCTCGCATTATAATACTCGACGCAAGCCTCGAGTCAGCAGTCCGCGCTGAGCGCTTCCAGCGGGTGGACGTATCGCTCTGCGCTCCGAAAATCCGTATCGAGTCGACACGTAACGTGTCCACCGGCGAATATAGCGCGACGTGGGTTTTTGATACTTTGGTAAGTTATTGTTTTTAAATATTTTGTGATGATTTTAACATGCTTTTTAAATACAGCATGTAATAGTGTAGATAAGTGTTTTATTATTATTAAAATTTTAAGTATCTTATTTCGAATTATTTTTAACACATTTACGCATACGAAGCAATTTTGCTCGTGAGCGATTTTTTCTTTCCTTTTCTTTCTTTACACCATCACGCCCGTATTTCCCCGAAGGGGTAGACAGAGGTGTAATAGTAAACCCACGTTTCGCCAGTTATGTTATCAGTTCCATGTAATTTCGATTAATTTATTTTAATTATAAGTACCTACAAAACGTACGTACTGTTTTTAAATAGTAATATTATAAATGCGACAGTAATTCTGTTTCTGTGTTAGCTTTCCACGCAACAAGTGTTTTCATTTATTATTAGGATATTTTTTAAACGATGATGCTAATCTTATCCAAAAATTTATTGTAATTTTGACATACATTCACACCAGTTGGGTTTGTTGGACTGAAAGAGATATCTCTAAGAGTTAAGCTCGCCGATGCAAACATGTTTTTGTAAAAAAAATCATGATCGCCTAAAATGAAGTATTTCATATTCACAGATTCAAGTATGGCCGGAAAGGTCAAGAACTTTAAAGTATGGCCGGAACAAGTATGACCGAAAAGGGAAAAATTGTAATAGTGAAAATGCAGATTATGGGGAAATATGCCAAAAGCCGGACATGATACCCGATGAATATCAAACTGCCAAGGTTCTTTTCAGCAATATATTTTGATTTGTTCTCTTAATAACTAAATACTTTTCAATTAATATCAATGGCTTATTTCTCAGATCGAGTATGTGGATCACCTAAAACAGCAATTGGCTGACAAAGAAGCAATTAAAAGGGAAACTCGATAACAAGCCGACGATATTTCCGACTATATCGATGCTTACAACGCCATCTATTGCTATTTTGAGGTAACTGCCCCCGGCAGTTTATACAATGAGTTATTTTTTATGTTTGAAATAAATATTCTTTATTTCCAGAATTTGCTATGTAATTTATTTATGAAATTCTGTAAATCATACTGATTTCTGTTTTATTTAATGTAGTTTCAGATCATCAAAGATGATACCTATTTGTTTAGAAAAGTTGTAGATTTGATTCTTATTAATTAAATTCATTATTGTAAATAATGTGAATATTATAATAATTATAATTAGAATATTCTAATTAGATTAATAAAATGATTCATTTAAATGTTTTTAATTCAATTTTGTAGTTCTCATACCAAATCCGCTTTATTCTGTTTCATGTTTTAATATCTGGCATGATTTGTTGGTTTATATAATATTTAGAGATTATCTAAATTATTATTACTTTTATTACGACATTTAGTTAATTATTTTAGTGTTCATTTATAAATTAAAATTATATTAGTTATTCATTCGAATCGATATATATTGTAATAATATCAAGATGGCACTGTGCTCTGCCAGTCTGCCAGTCCGTGTGGTGCCGGATTTAAAGAATAGCACCACCCTTATCTCTTCTCATGGGTGTCGTAAAAGGCGACTAAGGGATTCACCAGAGGATGGGCAGCAGCGTTCTCTGAGTATTTAACCAACCAACTGCGATCGCCAACCCGCCTGCCAAGCGTGGTGATTATGGCATATCCCCCCCTTAATTGGGGGAGGCCTATGTCCAGTAGTGGACGTCTTTAGGCTGAAATGACTGTGCTCTGCACGAGTATGCGTTCTTGTTGTTCTTCTGGTCAGTTCATGTAATAACTGGGAAAATACATAATTTGGAGTAACACGAAATTTATTTCGTTATGAATCCTGATGAAACCTTGGGCTACGCGCCCTTGGACGAATAAAAAAGGCGGACGAAATCTCGCTAAACAAAAAGTGAAGCATCCATAGTAAGAAGTAAGAAGAAGCGAGCCGTCGCTTAGAAGTACGGACTGGCACGCACTCATTCACACCCATAGTATGACAAAAAGCCGCGATTACGCAACAAATCTCGTGTGACGGTAGTCATTGTCGTAGTGTCACAAATAAAATGATAATATAAATCTGATGTGTTAAAATTCTGTCAAAATTATAGTGGGTTTAGGAAAAAACTAAGTGCTTCAATATTTTCTTAGCGAGATTCCGTCCGCCATTTTTTATTCGTCCGAGTACGCGCCGATATATACCACCTAGACTTTTTTATTTCAATTGACAAAAACTACGAGAGTAAAAGACACGTAAAAATTATGAATGGATCAAACCCGTTTAATCGCCGTATTGGCCATCGACGACTCCAGACTCACGCACATACGCGACCGAGTGCTCCTGCGTGTGTGCGTGCGCGTGTTGAATACCTAATTCGGCCCGTCTCGATTTCGTATACGGCCTCTTAAATGCGTTCGCATCTAAATCGCTGCTTTCAGCTATTCTATCGATCCTGCATCGGCATGCAGTGAGGTGAAGAAGTGTGTCGCTGCATCTAGCTTTCGAAACTAAAAATCAAATGGCTGAGCTAAGAGCTCAATCGCCGATGCTAAAGGTATCGTGTGTGCTTTGGCCCTATTTGCTTTAGTATTAAAAAATCTAGGTACCACAAAAAATATCTCCAGCGATGTATCCAAAGGTGTCAACTGTAAGACGTCGTGCATATTAGGCTCTTCGTGCACGATCAAAATAGCAGTGATAGCCTAGTGGCTGAACGCTTAGGAACGCCAGTGGTAGTCCATCAACCCGCACTAGGCCAGTGTGGTGGACTAAGGCCTTAAGCTTTTCATACTGAGAAGAGGCCCGTGCACGGCAGTGGGACAGAAATGGGCTGATTATGTATGTTATGTGCACGATCAACAAAGAAAGATAACAAATTGAATGTTTTATAAGTACAACATGAGATGTAATCAAACAGTCAAACAGTTTGTCAGTCACGGTTGTAACAATGGTCAGGTCAAGGCCGAAGCTCTTCCTCATACCGAGCGAGTCTAAACGTATTGTCACGATCAACACACGGATGTCAGAATGTCGGGTTTGTTTGAAGAGGACACTTTAGGGTTCCTTTGATCATCGTGCTCTTCTTGTTACCCATTGCATTATCACATTTCTCTTTGCCATTGTCAGCCCACGCCACTGAATATGGTTTACCCGCTAACGGATATCATCACCTGGGGTCCGTCGAGATGTACCCTCTCCCCTTATCCCCTTTACAATCATCAAATGCCTCCACGTCGTCTCAAGAGTCGCAAAAGCTTTTTGCGCAGCACACGAGCTATCAAAGAACACCCAGCTGCCGCCAGATGCAAATTGTGGACTGAAAAGCACCCTCCACCTATTGACTTTATTACTCCACAAGAGAAGTCAGGACACGATCTACAGTGGCCAGTGTGGAAGTCACTTAATCGTCTTCATACCCAGGGTGGTCGCTGTAGACTTAATATATGTGAATGGGGGTTTAGGGACCGTAGTCTTGCGCATTGTGACTGCGGTGACCCAGAGCAAGCCATATCACACTTGCTAACGTGTCCTTTGTGCCCGAACACCTGCACAAGAGATGACCTGTTCGCCGGCACTGAAAACACCATTGATGTGGCCACGTTCTACTCGAAAAATATTTAACCAAAACAGTTACCTATACTTATTTAAACCATTGACACGATAAAAAGAAGAAGATCACAATTCTTTAGATGTGCAATCTTCAAGATTCAGTCAAGAGGCATGAGTGATAAGTTGCAGTTTCAATACTGTCAGAATGTCAGGTATGTTTGAAGAGGTAAGTTTTTTCCCACGCCCCCGGCCAAGGGTCGGTAGAGGAACACCGTGGTGGTTTTTAGTCGGTAAGAGTCCAACACTGGCTCCGCCTTCCCCGGGCGGAGTGCGTCCATAAGCATTATGCCCACAAAAAAAAAACCTTTCTTTTGATCTTCGGGGTCTCCTTGATACCTTTCCGCGATCACATTTCTTTCTATGTGAAATGTGACTGTCAACCGCACAACTTGAAATAAACTTCTGTTGTGATGAAGACAAGTGCTTCTCATCAACTTAAGCAAGGACAAGTAGGTACCTATTTGCTTTAAAAAAATCCGAGCTATACCGAACCCGCTAGATATGACCAACTTTATGACATTATCATTTAAAAAGAACTGAAGTCTTAAGAATGTTAGTGATAAAAATAAACATCTTGTTCATAGCATGCAACAGTGCGTAAAACTTTGTATAAAAATTATTTGACACAGACAATAAAACGCATTTTTTAACACACGGATGTGGAATCAAAAACATGCCAACAATCTGTGTATTTTCGTTTACAATTTGCGGACTTCCTTATTCGTAACATTTTGATAAACGTCTGTTTTACCATACAAATCATGTCTTAACTTTGATCTATTATGATAATTGAACACAAGTAGATCACCTTGCTGTTATAATGAATATATTTTGATAAATCACAATATTATTATTATAATAAAATATAAATATTAATGAGACTATAACAGGTGTTTGAAGTTCATTAATACACTTATTTGTAGTGCTTGAATGTTTATATACAATACAACCAATGATTATGTAAGTCTATGTATAAAACAATTTTTGTTAATGAATAGGTATATCAAAATTGATATACATTAATTCTTTCGTGAGTGTGGCGAATGTAATTAATGCGTACGAAACTATTTAGTTCAAATAATTTAAAAAAAGTTTAATGATGAATGTGTAGAATGAATGAATGAATGTGTGATGTGTGTGATGAAGTTTATTGGCACTTCGTTTAAATGGTAGATAACGATTAATTTACCATTTTAGGAAACAGTTTTTTTGGTTTGAATAATATTATTTAAATGACCATTTTAAAAGTACTATACAAAAAAAGAACTACTACTACTTTACTATCATTTCAGCCTTCAGCAAAGCAGTTTGGGGGGATATGCCATAATCGCCACGCTTGGCAGGCGGGTTGGCGATCGCAATTGGTTGTTTAAATACTCAGAGAACGCTGCTGCCCATCCTCTGGTGAATCCCTTAGTCGCCTTTTACGACACCCATGAGAAGATACAGGGTGGTGCAATTCTTTACGTCCGGCACCACACGGAACACTACTTTACTATAAAAAAAGAAAAAAAAACTCGTGCTAGCCGTTATTTTTGTCATGCAAGAGTCACGAATCGGGATACTTTTTTTTTATGTCGAATCGGTACCGTGACGAGTCGGGACTAACCTGTGCATAACATATTATTATAGTTTCAATAATTAATAAAAAAATATCCCAATTGTTCCTAAGGTACGCACGGCTACACATCAAGCTGTACATTTCCAGTAGAAGCTGACCTCGCATTGTACGGAAAGCCTATACAATGCGAGGTCAGCATAAACTGGAAAGTTACAGCTTGATGTGTAGCCGTGTGTACAAGGTTTCTCTAAAGCATAATTTTAAACTTATGACGTAAAACGTCGCATTAACAATTAGACATGACTCCTAAATCGATAAATCATCTATTCGATTCGGTCGCATTCGATTACTATGAATCTTAAATAGTTATCAAACAATGCTATAATCGATGTCATTAATTTGATTGATCAGGAAGAAGCCAGTTATAACCTATTTTTTGCCAGAATTAGGTACCAGTTCTTTTTCTGTATTTTTGGAGCAACAACAACAATAATTTAATTGCATTATGTAATTGAAAAAAATGGTTTATTGGCCTAAATCTCGATAGGCAAAACTAAAACTATTGTCATTCTTCTTCTATCGTGTCGACATGAGCTAAATAATGATAATAGCTCATATCGCCACTCGTGGAGGCTGTTTAAATGCATCCAGCTATTGCCATTGCTGGTTACAGTATTACAAAAGTCAAACAAAAACAAATAATATAATAACATCGATTTTATCATTTATACAAAAAAAAAACGTTCCGTGTGGTGCTGGACATGAAGAATAGCACCACCACAGAAATAGATAGAATGGCCATGTAGGCGGGGCGCGCGTGGCAGAACCATGCACCTTAGTGCAGGATATTTCAAAGCCTTTCTCAGCCACGCCTTATGACTTGTTTCTATAAATACTGTAGCAAAAACCCGCAAAAATGCCTTATTGTGCTGTTTCTAACTGTAGAAACAAAAGCTGTGAAGTACATTTGATTAAAATTATTTTTACCCACGACGGAACGGAGAAGGTATATGCGTTTAGGGTGAGAGGTTGTTTGTTTGTTTGTGTGTTTGTTTGTGTGTGCAAACGAATGTTCCCATTTATCTCCAAAACGGTTTGTCCGATTTGGATACGGTTTTCTGTAAAGGGTTTGTGATTCATCGGCGATGGTTTTTAGATATGTGTTATCGTGTTAACTCTTCAGGGGGCGCTGCAATCAATATTTTTCGTACGTTAAAATGAGGTTTGACTGATATGGATACGGTTTTCTGTAAAGGGTTTGTGATGCAACGGGTATGGTTCTTAGATAAGTAATATCGTGTTAACTCGCCAGGGGGTGCCGCAATCAATATTTTTCGAACTTTTTTTTTGTCCCAGGAAATACAATAATTACTTTGTATTGACTGATAACAGTAATCATATATTATTATTATATATATATTTTATATTTAACAGTAATCACTCGCTCTTGGCAGGTATTTAATATTTAGTTAGAAACATAGGAATTCTCTAAAAAGTTTAAAATAAAAAGCTAAATTAAAAATTTTGAAAAAAAACCCACGACGTATGTAAACTTAGTCGAAAAAGGATTAAATAAAAAAATTGAGAAACCCCCGACTAAAATGAAGTAAGTAACGGAAGATAAGTATAATTACAAACCTAAGAAAATCCGTCGAGGGGTGCCATTCTCTGCCTTAAAATGAACTAAATGCTGCAATTTAAGACTTTGTGACTAAATAAAATTACGTTGGGTACGTAAATAATTGTATCTTTAATTGATATTGCTGCTTCTCTACGAGATACATAGTAGCTACTACATTTTAATTGTAATCGCGAAAAGATGTGCAATGGCAGCCCCCGACGGATTTTCTTAGGTTCGTAATTATATCTTCCGTTACTTACTTTATTTTAGTCGGGGGTTTCTCAAATTTTTTATTTAATCCTTTTTCGACTAAGTTTACATACGTCGTGGGTTTTTTTCAAAATTTTTAATTTTGCTTTTTATTTAAGGAATAATGACGGCAAAATGTAGGGCGTAGTTTGTTCGGAAAGTTGCCACGCATGAATCGCAAGTAAAATTGTGACTACAACCATTCTATCTAATTCTGTGAGCACCATCCTATGTCTTCTCATGGGTGTCGTAAAAGGCGACTAAGGGATTCACCAGAGGATGGGCAGCAGCGTTTTCTGATTATTTAACCAACCAACTGCGATCGCAAGGTGGACCGACGACCTGGTGCAGGTCGCGGGAATCTGCTAGATGCGGAAGGTGCAGGACCGGTCGCTGTGGCGATGCTTGGGGGAGGCCTATGTCCATGTATGTTCGGCTGAAATGATGATGATGAACTGCGATCGCCAACCCACCTGCCAAGTGTGACGATTATGGCATATCCCCCTAACATGACTAGCGTGGCGATGCTTGGGGGAGGCCTATGTTCAGCAATGGACGTCTTTCGGCTGAAAAGATGATGATGATGATGACCAAAAAAAACGCGGCCACACCGATTGTTGAGTACTCGATGCGCAAGCGCAGTAAGTACCGTATCATGTCAACGCACTTTGCCTTGACCCAACGCATAGGGTGTCCCTGATAACTGACATTTTGACACTTTTACACAATTTCTGTGACAACTATTGTTGCACTATTTAGTTCGAAAACACGTTTTATAGTTTTTGCTACATTGCTAACATTTAATATAAAATGGTATTGAAAGCGTATTGACTCTGAAAAACTGCAGAAACTTTTTTTGTGGAACAACAAAACCTATCAATGAGTGATAGGTTTTGTTGTTCCACAAAAAAAGCAGCATGTTGCTCCGTTGTTATAAACTTATTTTTACTTAGGTACCGTCTATCAAAGCAATTAGTCTACACAGGGTCGCCAGATATAGATGAAGACTTCTCAGAAAATTGTTATAGAACGGTTTGATTAGGGTTTTGTATACAGTTTAACTTTGTCCGTTATTAAAATAATATTTTACTCGAAAACATCCATAATCTTCTGAGAAAACTTCATTTATATCTCTCTACCCTGGATACTAATTGCTTTGTTAGGTACAGTCGACAGCATGACAGTGGTAACACGTCAATTCGAAAACCGCCCTTACTGCTTACGAAATAAAGATGCTGCTAATGTCAAAGTGTTACCAGTGACGTGCGGTCGACCGTACGTACTAAAACAAAACTAAAAACTTTTTTTTTAATAGGAGGGCAAATGAGCAAGCCGGTCACCTGATGATAAGCAATCTCCACCCATAAACATCAACAACACCAGGGGAGTCGCCAATGCATTGCCGACCTTAAACCTTCAAATAATGATAGGAGCAAAGGAGATGATGATGGAACATAAAAACGCTGTCCAGAATTTATATTTAGTTCAATAAACTTAAAATATATGCCATCCAAAAAATGCGGTCAGAAACAGATTACAAAATAACCAGTTCCCCCATAAAAGGCGTAATAAACGTAAACGGTGTTCCATTCAAGAAAGTGCAAGTTATACTTTCATTCTTTGTAAAGATGATGTCACTTTAATGAACGGAGCGACAGCGGGTAAGATACAGACTTATGGACTATCTACTTCATGTAAAGCTTATTTTGTGTGTTTATGCAGTAGCTTCAAGATTTATTGCTACTTTAAATCCGTAACTTAGCAACTGTTAAGGTGAATGAATATGTGGACCCTGGGTAGTCTGGGAATGAATGGACCTTATCATCTTCAGTATATTATGGAAATAAATTCTCGTTTTACACCCATCTCAATTAATCTCTAATTCGCTCTTATATCTGTTTTTATTTTATTTCCATATATCCATAATAATTTTACAATTTAAATGTGTTTGTTAGTAATTTTTTCCTTATTTTCAAGGGGTTCGTTTTTACTCCATTCGAATTCTTATAAATTGGATATAGATCCCTTAAGGGTAAAAGCCTCCTTCCAGGTTTTTCCACTTATCTCTATTTTGTGCAGTGGTTGCCCATGTGCACCCAGGGATTTCTATTATATCATCGGTCCACCGCTTTTTAGGTCTACCAATATTTCGTATCCCCTTCGGTCCTTTTCAGGTTTTACTCAGACTACAAGACAAGAGGTAGACCTTAAGTGTAACAAACCTCTTGTCTTTGTATCTAGTAATGTGGTCAGCCCATTTCCATTTAAATTTTAACGCATAGTTGAGTGTCTGTGAAATCTATAATTATTCATAATCTTTATTGACAAATTAATTCCATACTATCCATTTTCTTTTTTAATCTTTTGTATTTTTCTTAAGTTTAGAATACTCCTTTCCATAGCTCGTTGACATGATTTTAATTTCTATATCTATACTTAATCTACACTAATATTATAAAGAGGAAAGATTTGTTTGTTTGTAATCGATTAACTCTGAAACTATGGAACCGATTTTAATAATTCTTTCAGCATTAGAAAGCCACTTTATCCAAAAGTATCATAGGCTATATTATATTACAGTATGCCGGCGAAGCCGTGGGCAAAGTCTAGTCTAGAATAGAGCGATTATAAAAACGCTATTCACTATAAACGCTCTGCTAATCAGCGTGCGCGCTACCTATCATCGTAGGTAGGAAAGGTCAAGGTGAATGAACTGGTTCAGAAGATCACTGCCGCTTCACTTTTGATGTGTGTCGTCTAATGGGACCTTCTGAGTTGTGCTAGTTTTCTAGAGTTTTGTGACGTTTGTGATGGAGCCAGAACATTAGGTAGGATATGGGTTGAAAGGATAAATAAATAAATAAATATTTTTGGGACATTTTTACACATCACCATCTAGGCCCAAACTAAGCAGAGCTTGTGGTATGGGTACTAGACAATGGATATAATACTTATATACTTTTTTTTTTTTTGTATATACAATATACATACTTAAAATACATAAGAAACAACTCAAAAAAATTCCTGCTTAAATTCCTGGATTTAGGAAGATTTATAGTTTCAACTAGGGTTGACTTCTGTTTTAGTCAGTTATCTGAATATCCACCTATTTACAACAGCGTCTGATCTTCGACATTCTTAACCCTAAAATTGGGGATCTCTGGATCCCCAACTGAATCTGAACTGAATCTGGATTCCTAGATGTTTTTAACAACAGAACTGTTATTAGCATTCATGTGGCAAACAAAATTAATAACTTAACGTGCACTTCGCAGAAACTAGATAAACTCAAGCCCCTTTTTTTCGTGGGGAGATTCTCTTTGACACACTCTGCCCGTGGAAGGCACGGAGCCAGTGTCGGACTCTTACCGACTAAAACCACCTCGGTATTCCTCTAACTACCTTTGGCCGGGGGTGTGGGATGCGTTCTACATTCTCCTACTACCCCCAGCTCGCCACAAGAAGGCGAGTATTTTCTCCTCGTACGGCTTAACGTCGGCCCTACCCTCCAGCTGCCTAGCGCGCTTTGTGCCTCCGTCACAGGTCTTGACTGGTCAGGACGCGGGCTACTCCAAGCCACCACCCACAGGCCACCTCCTAGAGTGGCTGGTGGTCGTCGTAAGCCCTCCTGCAACGTCCGGTCCATCTTCTGCAGAATGAGAGAAAGGTGGTCGCCTATCACTCTCTCTCCAACGTCTCCTTGGCAAGCATTACTTCCTCGCAGAACGAGACGACACCCTCCCATTTGTTTTCGCTCCCAACCACAGACATAACCACAATGGGAAGCGAGAGATCGCTACCACCTACTGCAGTAATGAGCGCCGTCTGGCCCAAACTGGGCACTTCGCCAGCGTGTGCAACGCCGTGTCCTCAGGGCAGCTCCCGCAGTGATGACGCTCGGGCATCGGCTCCCGGTCTATACGACACAGATACTACCCAAAGCAACCGAGAGTATTTGCGTCTGCCGGTAGGCGAGGCTGCTATGACGTATCTTCAGTCAAACCTCGAGCCCCTGTAATCCTTCCAGCTACTTGGTACCTGCCCAGAATTAAATCTGGATCATAGTTGTTTAATTAATATTCACGAATATTAATCATTCAGTGTAATTGCTTAGAGAGAGCGTAACCAATCACAGCGCTTAATACTCGTAGAGTTCAAGGTTCAAGGCAAGTGGTTCACTGGACCGCAGCCGCAGTCGTGAATGAGAGCGAATTGAATGAGAGTGAATTGATGCACTGATTGATGAGTGACAGTTGTTATGAGATACTGCGAGTACGTTACTTATTGTGCAAGTTTAGTATTAGTGTAACTACTTCATGATTTTTTTGGATACATCATTTAAATTTTTCATTTCCATTTTTTAGGGTTCCGTATCCAAAGGGTGCCAAACGGGACCCTATTACTCTCGCTACACTGTCCGCCCGTCCGTCCGTCCGTTCGTCATAGGGCTGTATGTTTGTAACGGTAATAGATAAACAGTTGAAATTTTCACAGCATATGTGTTACTATGGTGTCTATCACGACAAATACTAAAAATAAAAAAAAACAAAGGCGGTCCCCATACAAGAAACCTCGAAAAACATGCATTTTTTCAACGTTTTTGTTCCTGCTCTATCTTCAAAACGGTAATACATACCAGCGTCAAACATAGTCTGATTATAGTGCATACTATGTAGTCTAGCAACAAATACTAAAAATAGGGCAAACATAGACATCTGGTGGTACCTGCGTAAGAAAGAGATGCAAAAATTCATGTTTCGCTCATGGTACGTTGATGTCTTTTGATGAACTGTCGTAAATTAAATCAGTTTCTATGGGGTATCAGGTCGATGGGTGGTACGGAACCCTTACTGCGTGCGGCACTTGGCCGGTTAATTAATTTGTTTTTAATTTCATCATTTTGATCATTTGTTATGTCAAACACTATATTATCGGACAAGTCATATTACGTTGTGAGTGATTAATGCGTGCATCGAAACAATTTTAATTAATAAAAACTGTACAGTAGATTAAACTATTTTAAAAAAAATATCTGTAATGTCATCTTAGTCTTCCTGTGACCACAAACGCTGCAAAGCTTTCGAAACGTCAGGAAAACCAATTTAAATAATATACGCTATGTAATCCAGTTAAACTTGTTTTACTATAAGTCATAATAATTAAAGTTCTCTAAACCGACGAGCATGCATGACGAGGTTAATGGACGTAGATGAAGCGAAAGAGGTGTGTCAGGATCGTAGCAGGTGGAAATCCATAGTCTCTGCCTACCCCAATGGGAAACAGGCGTGATAATATGTATATGTATGTATAATAATTAGAAAATCAGAATCAGATAATCATCTGGTGTAGTGGCGGTAACACTTGAATTAAAAAAGCCGCCTTTAAATAAAGACATTGTGAAGGTCAAACTGTTACCACTGACGTGCGGTCGACCGTAAAAGTTTGTTTATTGAACTAGGTAATATTTTGTTATTTTATTGAAGTAGGTAATATTTTGTTCAAAACAATGTTAAAAAAATAGGTATGTGTGAAGATGCACCATGTATAAATTAGACAGAAGACACTTCTTTGTGTAGGCGAAACCTGCTGTCTCCTAGAAGGTAATCCATCTACACTTCAATTATTTATCATGGACACGTTTCTTAGTGATGATTCATATCAGCAAATACATACTATTAGGTAGAGTGTTCGTTTATGTACACACTTAGGATCCTTGTAGGACCCCTCAGGCAATCTATAAGTTGCAATTTGTTTAAGCCATAAGATTTATTTGTTTAGGGTGCTCCACACCTACAAACTTAGTTTAAGTAGCTAAAGAATATGTTTTGCAATTCATATTTTGTACCTACGCAAAGATATTTGGTAACCAAAGTGACATTAGGATTATTATTCTCAAAAAACACTCTCACACTACATTGAGTACAATTACGACGTCTAGTTTACAAGCGGCAGCGAGCTCATAAATTCATATGTTGAGAAAAGAAACTGACGTAGGACTAGAGTTACCAGGCGACAGGAATTTTCCTGACGTATCAGGAATTCTGGCCCTCCGTCAGGGAAACAGGAAAAAATCGAAATTTCAGGATTTTTTTTATAATAAACAGAAATAATAAAAATGATACTAATAAAATAATGATGAACATTTTGGTAGGTACATAGATACGTACTTTTATTTTTTTTACAGAAAACTCAAAGTATTTTTTTCCGGAAAACTAATTTTTGCATCTGGTAATCCTACGTAAGACACACTGGTTGTTGACTGTTAAGCTAAGATGGGTTTATACATGAACTCTTAACGAGCAATCTTAGGGTGTATAATGCCGCAGACCACATTTACCATATTTTTATTTATTTTATGAAGTCAGGCAGAAGAACGAAAGTAACCGACATAGCCCGAAGAATTGCCAAACTTAAGTGGCAGTGGGCGGGGCACATTGCTCGCAGAACGGATGGCCGATGGGGCAGTAAAGTTCTGGAGTGGCGACCGCGTACTGGAAGGCGCAGCGTGGGTAGGCCCCCCACAAGGTGGACCGACGACCTGGTGAAGGTTGCGGGTTTCCGCTGGATGCGGAAGGCACAGGACCGGTCGTTGTGGCGATGCTTGGGGGAGGCCTATGCCCAGCAGTGGACGTCTTTCGGCTGAAATGATGATGATGATGATGAAGTCACGGAGTGGTCATCGAAATATATGTTACACGTGGTACCGACTATGTGGAAAATTGAGCTATGTTTCTCTGTCCCTGGATATCTTAAAAGGGGGAAGACAAGGCTGTATGGAATATAGGCAAAATGTCCCTCATACATAGTCTGGTCAAGTCACTGAACTATAAAGCCAAGCTTTGTGGATCCCTATTTGTTTAAAAATATATGATTATGATATATCGCTGAGGTTTTAAATGTGGACCTTTGAGACCTGCGCTGTGACATGAGGCCGCACTTTCGCTGTACGTACGCAACGCTCGTTAAAAGATTTCAAATACGCTTTTATTATTATTAGCATAAAACACAAAATAACAATAGGTACTTAACCTCTGTGACAACATGCGGACTCGCGCCAAATCAACATCAAATCAAATCATTTATTCGCCACAAGATATCGTGTACAAAGATATTACAATTAATTACAAGTCCGTCATTTATTTATTTATTTTACTTTAATTACAACGGTCTTGAACCAATTACAGTAATTAAAGATAGAGGAATGACACATAAAATATATAGTGAATTACACATCTTTCATAAATCTCTCTCGCAATGCTTCAGGCATACTAACAGAATCTTCTTCCAATCATCCGCAAACAGATCATAATTCGGATTACAATCCAAGAGTTCGTTGAGTGCAGTGAGAGTACGAGGTACTGGCGATTTAGCTCGCGCTACAGTGCGACATGAAGGCACAGCAAAAAGCTTGTGCTTCCTGTTGCGGTGGTAATTGACCGGTGCAAAGAATCGTGCCAGCTCATTATGCAGATCTGGTGCATCAATGGACCCGCGAAGAGTTTTACATGCTGTTGTAAGCTGATCACATGCTCTTCTTACCTCAAGTGAGTTGTAACCGAGGCACCCGAGTAGAAATTTGGTTGGGTAGAGAAACGGATAATAACCATGTACGCGCTTATAAAGGTACCTCAGGAATGCTTTTTGCACCTTTTCTAACATAAGCGCGTAGGTATTTTCGTGAGGGTTCCAAACGCATGCACTGGACTCGAGTTTGGTCCGAACCAATGCATTAAATAATATTTTAATGACATGTGCATTGCGAAATTCTTTTGAGTTTCGCAGAACGAATCCTAATCTTCGGTACGATTCTTTAGCCGTTAGCAGCATGTGGTCATGGAATGTGAGCTTTCGATCGAATGTGACTCCCAAATCTTTCATAGCTGTAGTTTTAATGATAGTGTTATTGCATAACTTGTATTGAAACTCTATTGGGTGCCGCATTCGACCGAAGGTCATGGCATTGCATTTGGAGAAATTGAATTCCATTCTGTTCTCTACACTCCATTGATAAATCGCATTTATGTCTTGCTGAAGTGCTAAACAGTCTCCTTCGGAGTTAATTTCGAGGTATAATTTCAGGTCATCGGCATAAAGCAGACATTTTGAGTGGCAAAGTACTGTAGGAAGATCATTAATCATTATCAAAAATAATAAAGGTCCTAAAATTGAGCCTTGGCTGACTCCGGAACGCGTATGATAGGGACTCGACTCGTATATCCCAAGCCTGACAAACTGCTGACGATCACGTAGGTAGTCCGCGAAAAATTGGAGAAGAGCTGGAGCCAGTCCTATTTTACTAAGTTTCGCCAGTAGCATGTCATTATTGACCCTATCAAAAGCCTTCCGAAAGTCAAAGTAAAGAACATCTACTTGTCGACCACGATCTAAGCTAGAAGAAATATATTCCACCAATGTAAGGAGATTGGTGTTAACGGACCTTTTACTCCTAAAACCATGCTGTTCGTTACATAAATAGTGATTTATTTGTACTGATATATTCTTGTGGAGAATGTTCTCAAAGACTTTGGCTGGCGCGGATAAAATTGCGATTGGACGGTAATCCTCAACGGATCCTTTGTTGAGGGTTTTGGGTATAGGTGTTACTCTTGATAGTTTCCATTGAGACGGATATGTACCAGATTGCAAGGCTAAATTAAAAATGTGGCAAAGAGGATCACACAAAATATTTTTCGAGCATTTAATTATAAATGGGGGAATATTATCTGGACCAATAGAGCTATTAGGCTTAAGTTTATTGATGGCTGTTTTAATGTCTTCGGGGCACAAGTTACAAATATTTATAAAGTTACTGTTAATTGCGTCGTCTGACACATTTACTTGATCAACATTTAATTGCGGAACCTCTGGTAGAAAGACATCAGAAAAGAAGTCTGCAAAAGCCTCAGCTGCTTTAGTTCCTGAGTTGGTTATTCCCTTAAATGTAACACTGGGCTCGAAACCACCTTTGCACCTAAGGCTGGAGATGTGTGACCAAAACCCGCGAGGGGTTTTCTTTATGCTACTCTCTATACGTCTCATGTACAAGGAATATGCTACTGCAATGCGAGCCTTTAAACATGTTCTTAGGTCACTAAACAAAATATAAGTGTCATCACAGTTGGTACGTTTCCATTTTTTATGTAGTCTGAGCTTAAGCTTTTGATCCTGAATAATATCATTTGTGAACCATACAGGATAACGTCTATCTATAAGCTTCCGTCGACGCTTTTTAGGCATGCACATGTCAAAAATACTATAAATAATGTTGTAGAAATGTTGGGTAGCATTGTGTACATCATTAGATTCAAGAACCTTCGCCCAAGCTTTTTTATCGGAGAGTAACGAATAAAGCTGCTCATAATTGCATTTGTTGAAATTCCAATCTTTGGCAGTGTCTATATTACTAGGTTCAATCGAATCAGAGTAATGAGCTATATCGATCCTTACCTCAATGTTCAGCGCCGGGTGATATGCGTCGATTGGTACTATTCCCTCAGTAGCCGTAACGAGTGTCTCTCGCGCACTAACGTTCTCTTGGATTAATACGACATCTAACATTCCTCCATACAAATTTTCCACAACATTCATCTCAGTCAGACTACAAAATGACACAAAATAACAATAATAATTCTTAATATTTAACGACGCACTATTTAAATTAATATCACCTAATATTATTACAAGACCTTTAAGGTTATTTACTAATTCTTCGACTTTACAGAACCACCTCATGTAATCATCATCACTCGCAGTCGGTTTTATATATACGACACATATGTGGACAGTTCGACCGCACCATGTAAACTTAGCCCATAAGTCCTCTCCACAATCTGTTTCAAGCTCCCGGCAGCGGCGCAGCACTAGAGGTGTGCGCGCAGCAAGCATGACTCCTCCACATGGCGTGCTCCTATCACGTCGTAACACATTCCAACCATCAGGAGTGAGTTCTGCGTCCTCGATAGAGCTATCAAGAAAGCTCTCTGTGACAGCAACTAGATTATGTTCTAGTAGTGACAAGTTTGTTCGCCATGTAGAAAGTTTTGTCTTGAGACCTCGGACATTCTGGTAGTGAACATTGATGCTTGTTGTTTTGTTACGTGGCTCTTTAGTAACGAAATATAAACGAAACGTAATCATATCGTCATAGCCTTTTAGTATGCGAAAATTATGTTACATTTACAATAAAATTATATTAATACACATTACCTACTATTGACTGCCTCGTTGGTCTAGTGGTTGCAAGCACGACTGCTGAGCGTGGGGTCCTGGGTTCGACTCCCGGGTCGGGCAAAGTGATATTGTGTTTTTTCATTAGGAAATCCTTAGTAGCAGCCCGGAGTCTGGATTTTTGCCCGGTTAATGGCAATAGGCTCGCCCCCTATTACATGGATGGGACTTATAACATAACTGGTGAAATGTGGGTGTATCTAATCTACTACACACAGCACCACCTACACCTCTGCCTACCCTTTCGGAGAAATACAGGCGTGATGTTATGTTATGTTTATGTTGTGTTATGTTACCTACTATTGAATATTAAAAATATTTATATACCTAATATCACTAATATTTTATTATCATAATACGAGGCAATACCGAGCCAAACTAATGTCTGTACGCTTCGATCAACATACGAGCTCTAGAGCACATGATTATGACTTTAAATCGCTCATCTCCTGAACCTTGCATCCTCCCAAACGGCACATTGTTTTCGCACTAGTGCAGCACAAAAACACAGGTGTCACCGGCTTCGTTTCATAGCCGTTGCTAAACTGTTACCACAACAAAGTTATAACAATGGGTTTGCGTGTCGCCTAAGAGTTTCCAACAGGAGTTGACGATGGAGAGATAAGGTGCAGTAAAACTGTGGGTAACCTCGATTGTAAATAAATACCTAATTGTTGTTTTGAATTGTGCATGCGTTTGAATATTATTGTGGTAAGGTTTTCGGATCTCAGGTCTCTTGTAATGTTATTGGTTGATGGTTCGGGTTGTAAGGCCGAAATAGATGTTGTTTCCTTCGATAAGTGGCTGTTGCATAGGATCAACTTGAAGTAATGGATGTAGGAGAAATCTCAAGGAATAGGTAGGTACTCACTGATGTCCGGCTAGTCCTGGACCTTTTCGAACTATGGTCCGGGGCGCCCCATATTGTTAATGCACACTTGATATTAGTCACTTTCTTGCTTTGTTGTGTTTTTCTACAGAGCCGGTGAGAAAACCGCCCAATTCGTAATGGTGATTGAACGAGAGTCCGGAGTATTTGAATGGATTGGAATGAATGATTGGAGGGGAATAAGGATACGGAAGGAATGATTGATATTATGCTTACGTTCAGAAATCCCTTGTTAATTGTTATCATGTTGTGATTCTCATACATTAACATGTAATTTAAAGAGTAATTAATAGGACTATGTAGATAGTTTAGTTAACCACCACCACCATATCACCACCGTATCTACTTCTCCGCCAAATAGTGATGCTTGCATTGCTGTGTTTCGGTCTGAAGGGTACGGGTGCCGGTGAAATTACAATCACATGAGACTTTCCATCTTCATGTCTCCTCAGTTTGGCGAACCGATTTGCGGTACCTTTTAGGCAACAGCCTAGGTGGTGTTGAGGTTGCTGTACATATATCATTAATCTGTGGTTGCTATGGGCAGAGGTAACCGCTTAACATCAGGTGGGCCTTTAGCTCGTTTCGCCATCCTATACCTACTATAAAAAAAACCATGGTAACAGAAATAAATAGGTAGGTAGTTTATTTTTAGTGGAACCAGTTTTTTATTTTTTTAAATAAATTAATATTTTTGGGACATTTTATACAGCACCATCTAGTCCCAAACTAAGCAGACCTTGTACTATGGGTACTAGACAATGGATATAATACTTATATACTTTTTTACTTTTTACATACTTATAATACATTAGAAACACCCAGACAAACGCAAACACTTATGTTCATCACACAAATATTTGTGTTCTGTGGCCCTAGGGCCATAAACAAGCAAAATGTTAGTGATTTGAAAGACGTTTATAAATATATTTTTTTGGTTCCTATATTGATTAAAATTAAAAATCAAGTAGGTACATTCGACTGCATGACAGGTAATACTTGAATTAGAAAACCGCCCTACTGCTTACGAAATAAAGGTGCTGTCAATGTCAAACTGTTACTACTGACGTGCGGTCGACCGTACCTACATTCTGCAAGGAAGCCGCGAGAGCTCGGAAGTAAGTATTAGGTAAGTAGGTAACATTGTCGCTTTTTTTTTTCCTTTTCTCCATCCGCCGAAAATTTCCCAAAACCTAACTTAGAAACTAAAATCGCGGTTGCAAAACCGCATAAGGGCGTCCCCCAAGGGAGGCCTCGGCCCTCGGCTTACTGGGGCATTGCGGGGTGACACCGCCGCTATGTCCCCCTGGCAGCCTGCTGCAACGGGAATGGTTTTCCCGAAAGTAGCGGACTTTCGGTATATCAGGTGGTTATAACATTGCCGCGTCGCTTGTATACTTTTATTGTAGTGTAGGGCCTTTTTTCTTTTGACCGCTGCCCCCTGAGTAAGGCTTCGAAACCCCCCTAGGGGTCGCGACCCACAGTTTAAAAAACACTAGTCTAGACTAAGTCAATTCACAAGCATGTAAGCATCTATGCAAATATAGCTTATCTTAATTGCAATACCAAAGGCAGTAAACTGCCTCGTTGGTCTAGTGGTTGCAAGCGCGACTGCTGAGCGTGAGGTCCTGGGTTCGATTCCCGGGTCGGGCAAAGTGTTATTGGGTTTTTTAACCGACGAAAAAAAGGAGGAGGTTCTCAATTCGACGCGTATATTTTTTTTTTTTTTTTTTTTTTTTTTTCATTAGGAAATTCTCAGTAGCAGCCCGGAGTCTGGATTTGTGCCCGATTAATGGCAATAGGCTCGCCCCCTATTACATGGGACTTACAACATAACTGGCGAAATGTGGGTGTACTATACACCTCTGCCTACCCCTTCGGGGAAATACAGGCGTGATGTTATGTTGTTATGTTATGTTAAAGGCAGTAAAATTACTAACATTTTCTCCAAACAAGGCTAAAAACTCGGACGAATAAAAATGGCGGACGGAATCTCGCTAAGAAAAGATTGAAGCACTTCGTTTTTTTCCTAAACCCACAGAATTCGACAGAATTTTAACACACCAGATATATATTGTTATTTCATTTGTGACACTACGACAATGACTACCGTCACATGAGATTTGTTTCGTAATCGCGGCTTTTTGTCTTACTATGGGTGTAAATAAGTGCGTGCCAGCGCGTACTTTTAAGCGAGCCGTCTTACTATGGGTGCTTCACTTTTTGTGTAGCGAGATTCCGTCCGCCTTTTTTTATTCGTCCAAGGCTTTTACTTTTACAGTTACACCCATCGATCTCCTAGCCGACGCGGCGACGACGCGACAGCTCTCGGTATACGCCTGCGCATGTTTAGGTCAGGGCTGCACTGGAACCGTTTGCTTGTCCCCGTGTAATAGTTGCGTGTGAACCCTATTGTTTTGAAGTATATCTGTAAGTTTTACACCAGTATCTGATGTACTTGTGTTTGGTTCATTACAATGAGGTAATTACTACTTATGCTTGTATCTCACTGCTAACACATTTGAGGAGTTTGGGTCGAGTTGTGACGTCATTAATGTAATGGTAGGTTTCATTTAATGGTACATTGTTTTATGAAGATATGTACTCATAGATATTGTTATTAGTACTGAATATGTTGATGTGATTGACGGGGAGGTGATGTGAGGGAAGTACAATTGCCTTGTTTAGTGCGCGCGAGTATGTTTTTAAAATTCGATGGGCTTTTTAGCAAGTGAAAGTGACATCGCTGCAAGGGGCCGTATTATTCGTAGAAATTATGACCTTTTTGAATACACGGTGGCCATCTTTAACACAAAATAGAGTAGCTGCGAATTCGGAGTGCTCCTTTTACACGTACGGACGTGACGGGACGCGCATCTAACGACCAAAACTAATATCCAGTCTATCCACGTGAAAAGGTTGCGGTATGTGATGGTGGTTTTGATGCGAGAAACAATAAATACAGGTTGTTTGGAATCGAAAATGATTATATTCCGTAAACGTAGCAACAATATTTTTAGCGATAAGGAACGTGCGGCGTGCGCCAAGCTCAGTTTTGGACTAGATTATTCTGCAACAGCGGGCGCGGCTGTGTCCCACCGTTACCCCGCGCACTCCGCACGTCCCTTGTACATTTTAATAACAGGAGGTACATTTGTGTCGCTTACACTCTCCCCCCTAGTGCTGCCCTAACAGCACTCATCCTCAACAGGAATTCTAGCGACAGTAATTGATTTGTTCCGCACAACTCGACATTTGCTTGCGATAAATTCTACGCGCGTGCAAAACTCGTCGTCAATCCATCTCCAGTACGCGATCGCGCAGTATGCTTTTGTTGATGCATCGTAAACTATATACATCTGTAGGTGTCTATAGCAAGTGCGACTAGCAGTCGTTCGGTCACTGATGTTATCGTCATTATAACAGCAGTTGCTAGGCGCATGCGGCGTAGCACACGTAGCGGATACGTTCCCTACTACGCTCGTAGCAATGTTCGTAGCCGTAGCGCTCGAGGTGACGTTGTGCGATGGTGACGGCGGAAGAATTTCATTTTTCGTCTTGCTCACTCCTCTGGTAGCTGCCGGATAGTACCTCGGCAGCCTAACGTCTTGTAATGATTTTAGTAAACAAATCCATTTTGACCATTTTGTGTGTATTTCGTCGTTTACTGGTTCATCCCAGCTGGTTTTCAATCGCCATGTTTCTTGCAGTATAATTTTTCCTTTTATTGTGAATGGCGACAGGAATCCATAGACGTCGAAAATAGACATAACTACACGTAGCATGTCTCTTTTGGTTGGCCTTTTCTCGCCGTTCAAAATATGTTCAGAGATCTTTTTAAATGAAACGTCGAATCCTAAACTGTCGTCGCTCGGGTAACAAATCAAACCGAATGTGCGTTCTTTATATCTTTGTGCATATTCTTTATTTTTCTTCATCTTTTGTTCGACTCCCTTCAGTCTGGACAGAGCGATTGGCAATGAGTCAGGCATCACACATTTCTCGTCTTTCCAGGGTAACCCAACATGCCATCGATTGTCAATTAATGTAGCAGTTTGTTCCAGACAGCTCCATGCACGTTCGTCTTCTATGTTTTGACGCGGTTTTGAAGAAACACCCATAGATTCTATAGTGAAGTAACGGTGTACCTCATCATGGAGGTTTTGCAGGAAACAGTCGTCATCTTTTTCGTTTGCAGTGGGAGTGACGTCTTCGGTGATGAAGAGCGTCGAATGGTGCGTGCGCGGTGATGAGGGCGCGGCGCGCGGCACTCTGCCGTGGAGGCACCAACCCATGGCAGTGCGGGTGGCGCACAGCTCATTTGGTTTCCCGGCCACGGTCTCCAAAGGTAGAAGTAAGTGATAATTATCTTGTCCTATAAGTACTTCCGGTTTTTGTGGACCGAAACACAGATCATCTTTCAATTTATGCAGGTAAGTATAGTTTTCACTGTTCACTAACGTTAAGTCTTGTTTAGGTAAACTTAGTTCGTTGACACTGCGTACACATATTTTATATTTTTCACCAACCTTGTTTGAGAGCGTTAAGTCCAATAGTTCAACATTGCACGAAAGTTCGGTGTTATCCCATGCACCACGTACGCGCATTGACTGTTTGCGGCCGCGGAGGCCGGCGCGTGCAGCTAGGGAACCACTTATCATTGACACAGTCGAGCCGTCGTCGAGCAACGCACTCGTGCTGAATATACCATTAGGTCCGTGAATGTTTATGGGTACAACTTTAAGTAACACTGTCCAATTGTTGGTGTTTATTAGGGTAACTGTTTCACTTTGAACACTGGTTTCAGTTTCTGTTGTTTTTAGTTCACTGTTTTGCGCAGTGACGTGATCTTTGCGCGCAGCCGGTACGTAGTGTAGCAGGCGGTGATGCGACTCATCGCAGCCCGCGACGTCACACGCGGCGGCTGGGCACGTGCGCCTGTCGTGTTGCGCACACAAACACTTATAGCAAATGCCATGTTGTTTTACGTATGACCACCTATCTTTTCGTAAAGATTTTTTAAACTTTTTGCAGTCAGTCAAGTTATGTTTTGACATGCGACAGAAACGACACTTTAGTTTATCATTTTGTTCGGTTTGTAGTAAGACAGTTTCACTTTGTTTACGTTTGAAATAGTCCGTTTTAGGTTGCAGTAAACTAGCACTGCACGTTGATATTTTCACAGCTTCTTCGGTGAGAAAGTCTGACAGCACTTCCAGTCTAGGTTTCGGCGATTCGGCAGTGATTAAGGGGAAACTATAGTCGGTCCACTTGGCGAGAAGAGTAGTAGGTAGCTTGTATAGGACTATATTAGCTACTTCCATGCCTTGTAGGTATTCTTGACGGCCAAGGGCTCGGACTGCCGCCACGTAATTCTTGACTTTTACAGAAAACGGCACTAATTCTCGATGGTAATCCGTTGATAAGTTACTCATCTTCTTTATGTCTATCATAATTCGAGACAAAATGACGTCAGCGTTTCCAAACTGTAATTTCAGAGTGGAAATTACGTCTGCAGGTGAAGCACCACTGATGAGCAGACCAGTCACAGCTTCATGAGCGGCTCCGCGTAAACACTTGCGTAGTCGCCACATGTTTTCTTTGTCAGTGAACTTGCAGACTTCAGTGGATTCTAAGTAGGCTTGTTCGAATTGAAGCCATTCTTTTGGGTCCCCGTTGAAGGTAGGGAGTTCTTTGGGTGTACTGAGACGACTCAGCAGCTTGAAATTATTGTTATGGCTGGTGGATGCGGAAGAGGTGACCAGGTCCTTTAGTGCGGTCGTCAGCTGTTGAACTAGGCCGTTGGTGCCGCTGTCTTCTGTGGTCAGCGGCGGGCACAGCGGGCCGGTCAGTGTTCCTGGAACGTTGACCCTCTGTACTCCCAGTTCTTGTTGACTACGCTCGAGCCACTCCTCGATATCCTTGCCATTATGATCATCGGCCTCCGATGCGTGTGGACTGTAATCTTCTAAATCGGCTATATCTGCCGCCAATTTCCTGTCGATGAGATCCATTTCGATGCGTGCTTTCGCCCGGGCTGCCTCTAGTTCCAGCTTCTTTGTCTGGGCATGTAAAGATGATGAAGATTTCTTAGATTTGACGGACAGTCGCCGCGACGTGTGAGACGGTGGATCTTTTATTTCCGGTTTCACTACACTCCCGGCACTTTTAGTTTCATCATATTTTCTTTCTGTTGCAGGTCTAGGCGGTGGCATATCCTGAGCTTCGGTTCCTGTTTGTGACTTCGTCTTTAGCTCCTCATCCATTTCTCGCTGTTTGCTACTTTGCGAGCGCGTACTAACCACCATTTTGTTCTTTCTCGGCGGCGTGTGGTACATTAAATTCCTTCAGATCTATTCGGCTCGAAGACCACTGAAAAGGTTGCGGTATGTGATGGTGGTTTTGATGCGAGAAACAATAAATACAGGTTGTTTGGAATCGAAAATGATTATATTCCGTAAACGTAGCAACAATATTTTTAGCGATAAGGAACGTGCGGCGTGCGCCAAGCTCAGTTTTGGACTAGATTATTCTGCAACAGCGGGCGCGGCTGTGTCCCACCGTTACCCCGCGCACTCCGCACGTCCCTTGTACATTTTAATAACAGGAGGTACATTTGTGT
Source organism: Asteroscopus sphinx (assembly GCA_949699075.1). Classification (NCBI taxonomy): domain Eukaryota; kingdom Metazoa; phylum Arthropoda; class Insecta; order Lepidoptera; family Noctuidae; genus Asteroscopus; species Asteroscopus sphinx. Next base: position 28,131,657 of record OX453012.1, read on the forward strand.
CGCTTACACCACGATTTACCCTACTAGAGATAGAAATATGACATATTTTGTATGGAGCTTATGTCAAATTCCTATCTCTAGTAGGGCACATCGTGGATAGATTGGATATTAATTTTGGCCGTTAGAAAAACAATATTGCTTCCCCTCACATACTGCTGGCTGTCCTCTCCAGAATTGCTTAATATACTCCTCAATGGAATTTAGGTCGTGGGTTCGATTCCCACAGGACACAAATATTTGTGTTATGAACATGAGTGTTTGTGTTGGTCTGGGTGTTTCTTATGTATTATAAGTATGTATTTACAAAAAATAGTTATATAAGTATTATATCCATTGTCTAGTACCCATAGTACAAGCTCTGCTTAGTTTGGGACTAGATGGTGATGTGTAAAATGTCCCAAAAATATTTATTACTATTTAGTATTTTTATCATCATCATCACATCATCATTTCAGCCGAAAGACGTCCACTGCTGGACATAGGCCAAGCATCACCACAACGACCGGTCCTGTGCCTTCCGCATCCAGCGGATTCCCGCGACCTTCACCAGGTCGCCTTCACCAGGTAGTATTTTACCATACTTTAAAGCTATAAATTCTTTTAAACTAGACATCTATGACAAAAGTTAATCTATCAATGCATACCTAATAAGCTTATTTTCGTCAAACGTAGACCCATCTGCGTTAGATGTCTTGAATAAATCACGGATTTGAAGTAGATCTATGAATAAATAATACCTGCATGACCTTCTTGATGGTCTTAAATAAAACTACTTAGGATGTAAACTAGGCATTAAGACGCTGACAAAACCTAAAAAATCTGACTTCTGCGGTCACTGTCATTTTGTACTGAGAGAACAATTTTGTCATTTTGTATTTTGTATTTTGTTTTTTGTAGAGAGGCAGCGAGAGGAGGAACGTCGGGTGCGCCGCTCAACTTGATTATAAATTAACAATATAATTTTTTAATAAAAAACTAAAGGCTTATTTGAAAAATAGAAACAACCATGTTTTAGATTGAAGTCTTTTTTAAATGTCTTCTTAATTTCATTTATAATATTTTGTAAATAATAGAGATTGTTTGCTCTAAAGCATGTTTTAAGAGGTTAGTTTACAGTGTTTTCATATAAAGAAAACTTTAAGCTAACATTTTGGGCACAATGGAGTTTTATAAAATACGATCAAGATTAACATACATATTTATTTCATTCTCACAAACTGAATAAATACAGCTTAAAATGTTTTTAAAAGAAGCCTATTTGGGGTATTTGGCTGTTGTCAGCGTCTTAATGTAAGATAAGATAAAGTTTATTGGGCAACATTATTACAAGTATAACAAGGTACAAGTACTCTTGTACCTATGGCATAGAATATATACAAACGACAAGAAGCGACACATAAGCATGTGTGCTCGTAAAATAGCTCGCGGCTATGCGGGGCGAGGCGCGCGCGGGGGCCGTGCGCGGTGCGCAGCCTGTGGAACGGGCAGTCTCTCGGCCCAGTTTATATTGTATTATCTATGCTCTCGGCTGCCCAGCCCCATTGAATTAAACCTATGGAAGTGGCCCATTCTTCTATATCCACCTAGTTTATACAGATATCTATTAAATCGTTATTAAATTATGAAACTATTCTTTGTCTCTTGTTAACCAACGTGTTATGTCGTCTGGTGAAAGAGATTGCATGCTATTTGTATATTCTCTGTTTGGCAACATCTTTACGGGATGTCAAAATACCTACGCCGCGTGGCAACCCCGCTTACCCCGCAATGTGGCCCATAGTACATGAGCTGTCAAGTAAACAAACTAGGGCTGTTGATATTTTTTAAATATCAGATTTTCGATCTATCGATATTTTTAAATATACAATCGGAGTTCGATATATTGAAAAAAAAAAGATATTTTGATATATTGGCCAAATTTCATGATTCTAGGTCAATGCGAAGTACTCTATAGGTTTTTTATGTGAGTTTGCGAGTATCAAAATGTGACATAGCCGTATGATTGCCTTGACCTAGAAGCTTGATTTTTTATGTCCTAGGGACAGCCGAACTTAGTATTTGATATAATTGCATTATTTATTACTACTTGAAAATGATTTTAATCAGCACACATCTCTGGTACGAAACACGAGCATCGATATCGATACTTTTTAGTTTTGATTACTTACTTCCCTAGCTATGACCACCATAACGGTGGCCCAGATATTGTAGGTATACCACGCTTATTTCGTAGGTATTACTGGTCCATAGGTATAAGTCAGTGCCCAGCCCAGGCACAGCGGTGACAATTTTGCATTCGCGCGCTCGCTCAAGGTCACCGGCGAGTAAGCTCACACGTTCACGGAGTGTCACCGCTGTGCCTACGGTGCGGAAGCTTCTAGTGATGGGGTTTATAATAAAATATAACGATCAAAAACAGCAGTTTTATTTTACAAAATATAAAAAAAATTGTAAACTTAGATGAAAATTCGCAGTACTTTTATGAATAATATCAATTTTAGTAAACTTGATTAAAATAAATAAAAAATAAAAATACAGGCAATCTGAAAACAAAACGAACACATTATATGCAACATATTCACAGCGATAAATCTAAAATTAAACAAATCTTTCCAGTTTCTGACTAGTCTGACGACTCATATAGGTCACGGCGTTTTCTGAGAAACTCCGAGGGGTTTCAAATAGAGGTGGTGATTAAAAGTTATAAACTTTAATTTAACTCAATAATTCTGTTTAACTCTTAACTTCATTAATAAATACTGAGATGTTTATTAAAAGTTATAACTTCTTAGTCATATCATAAAACTCATAACAATGACCGTACTGTATACTCCTCGGATTTAACGTAAACAAGTAGGTACACTACCTTATGACTAACAATAATACATAGAATTGTGAGTCTTATCGTAGTAGAAATAGGTTTTATTATTAATTCAAACAAAAAAATAACTTTTAATGTTTGATTAATGTTTACACACTCTAGTTATAACAATAATATTTCATTCACTGCTTCAAAAGTAATATAGTCTGCACTTTACTCTTTGAACTAAACGAACACGTGAATTATTTACCCACCTTAAAAGTTATAATTTTAACTTTTTATTTAACAAGTTATTTTCCTATAACTTTTAATATTTAACAATTAAACTTTTTTAACTTTTAATCACATCTCTAGTTTCAAATAGTCTCAATATGTTAAATACCGATCAAAAACATATCTATGGATCGATCTGCCAGATAGCCAACGGCCACGAGTCTTTCGCACGAAGAAACTGATGACCTCAAGGCATTCCTTTTTTCCCCCATTATATTTTTACATAATTATATCGTGGGTGTGTTGAACTATAAAAAATCCCTAAAAGTCCCGTAAATATAGTTTAATATCAGTAAAATTCGCGAAAGTTTCAAAACATCTATCGTGGGTGTGTTTTCAGACTTAAATCTTCACTTTTAGATGTAGTAGAGCACCCTGTGAAATAAGTATTACCACCGTACCTATTTGTATCGCCAAACAATGATGCTTGCATTACTTACTGTGTTCGCGGTTTGAAGGGTACGGCAAGGCCTTCAATTAATTTTGGCGAAATTATATAAATTGAGCGCAGTTTGTCCCGACCACGGAATATAAAACAAGGTGGAAGTGCCCAACAGCTGCCGCACGTGTGGCAGAATTAAACGCAGAAGCGCAACACTCACTTAATCGCGCTTGATTTCGCTGCGACGATGTCTCGAACGCTTACGTGAAATACTAGATTATACCTTATTGTGCAATTTTAACGTGTAAAAATGATAGCAGAACGTAAAATGGTTCTCATAGAGGTGTATCATATCACCATAATGTGTTAAATTTTGATACATACACATACATACATATTATCACGCCTGTTTCCCATTGAGGTAGGCAGAGACTATGGATTTCCACCTGCTACGATCCTGACACACCTCTTTCGCTTCATATACGTCCATTAACCTCGTCATGCATGCTCGTCGGTTTAGAGAACTCTTAACCTGGCATTTTTTGATATAAAAAAATAAATAAATAAATATTTTTGGGACATTTCTACACAGCACCATCTAGTCCCAAACTAAGCAGAGCTTGTGCTATGGGTACTAGACAATGGATATAATACATGTATACTTTTTTTTTGTAAATACTTTACTTATAATACATAAGAAACACCCAGACCAACACAAACACTTATGTATTTATGTATGATATATTTCAATACAATTATTGTAATTTTAACAACTTTTTAAGATTGAATAAATACTACTACTATAGTAGTCAATATTAAAGTTAATGCTCATTTTTACACCAATTCAAAGTCACAGTAACGTAAAAAACACTAAATAATAACAAAACAAGGAGAAATACGCTCCCATAGCCCTTCGGCTGGATCGCATCGAGTGCATTTCGTCAACGATCGGTCAATCTCGGAAATCTTGGTGCCGTGCGGCGCACGAATCTAGACTAGATACTTCATAGCAAAGTACAAATTATCTCCCGTCTTAGGCGTCAGGTGATGTAGTTCGTATTTTATAGAAATTGTATGAGCGCCCTGCGTGCGCTCCGCGAAGCTCATGGGATTTTTTGTTCGAGCGAAAATAAGTTTTAATTTCTTCAGTTTAGTTTCGTTAGAGATTTAATTGATTTGTCGTTTCTTTATAACTATTCTAAGGTAAAGTAGGTGCGTAATATGCGTTTTAGATATTTTGTGATTCTTTTTAAAGGTATTATGAATTTATGAACTGGTAGTGCAGCGCACGAGTGCACTTAAGGAACAGCCGCCACTGCTAGTAACTACATTTTATCAGTACTTATTTAAAAAAATTACTTTAATGAGCCCAACCAAGATTTTTTACTAATAAAGATTAACTACTGCATGGGGCATGGCATGGCATGCATGGCATGTGGGTGTACTATTACACCTCTGCCTACCCATTCGGGGAAATACAGGCGTGATGTGATGTTATGTGTAAAGATTAAGTAGAGAAAAACGGACTGTACCTACCTATTAATGCTATAACATGAATGAACACCATGTTATAACTGGTTTTCAGCTTTCGTTTATTTTTTGGCACAATGGTCTTGAAAATTTAGGACCAGTTTTTATAGTAAAATAATAATAATAATAAAATAATTAGTAAGGGTAATACGACTTTGATTTAACTGCAAAGTTAGTCGAGTCGGTTAAGAAACAATGTTTCTTAATAAGATATCGCTGACGTCACCCAAAGACGTATAGTGGAGGATAATTTCGATACCACGAGCAGTGTTCACGGTAGCTTAGTAGCTAAAGCACTGGCGTACTGAGCCAGGAGTCGCAGGTTCGAATCCTACTCGTGAGCGATTTTTTCTTTCCACAATTTAAATCATTAAAATAATAATAATTTCTTAGGTTTTCTACCTGCGACCACGAAATGCTGCAAAGCTTTCGAAACGTCACGAAAACCAATTTAAATAATATACGCGATTTAATCCGGTTAAACTTTGTTTTATTATAGTAAAATAATAGTAAATACCAAGGTCGAGAAAAAAATAAGTAAATCTTATATTAAGATAAGATAAGATAAGATAAATATTTATTTTCTCGCCACAATATTACATTTAAAATAACATTTCTTATATAAGTACATATTTAGGTCATATATTGTGGGAGACTGGTGCCTAAACTAGGCTCGAGGCCTGTATTTCAGGACACCAGGTCTCCACCATTCAAAATTTGGTACATTTTATTTCTATATAGTGTTAGTAAGATTAGTATAATGGTGTGTAGGTGTGAGTGAGGTGGGGGTGTGTTAGTGTGTGCAATAAGTGAGGGTACTGTTAATTAGATTCCTGAGTGTGAGTTAATAATGTTGTAAGTAATCAGGTATTTTTTCCATATCAGTAGTAAAACTATACATATAAATATATAATCTATACCGGGATAAAAAGTAGCTTTTCGGTATCAATGTAGTTTAACTCTTGAAGCCAACTGTATAATTTCATTTTACACTTAATCTTGTTAAATTCAAAAATGGACAGGAACCTATTAACTTTATTATAAAGGTATCTACCGAGATGACAAAAGAACCGCTGACAAAACGCTGTCGAAATCCGAGGGTGATAGATATCCACAGGGTAAAAACGCCTCTTACCACGAGATAAGGAGGGGTTGTATGTTAGAAGTCCATGCTGCTTTAGAATAGTTTGCTGAACAAACAGCTGGCGCACCGTCAAAACTTTCGCCTCTCTATACAAAAGCGTTGTCGGATAGCGAAAGGGTAAGAACAGGGACACCTTCAGAATGGCTCTCTGTGCTCTTTCCAATTCAAGAAGAGTGGATTTTGGAGCACCACCCCAAGAGGTGACACAGTAGGTCAGTAAAGATTGGGCGAGGGCGAAGTACACTGATTTCTGCAGTTTCTTGTCAGCCACGTGTCTCAGGGTCTTAAAGACGTATATTAATTTGCGCAATCTGTTACTTAGTAAGTGTATGTGTTCATGAAATTTAAGGGTGCTATCTATTACGATGCCCAGATATTTAACCTTGGTAACTTTCTGGAGGTGGGAGCAGACACACGAGTTAGAGTGTGGCATCTGACATTCGTGAACTATGATAGAGTTTGGGGTCGTTGACGGGGGTGGCGTATTTTTTTTTATGGAGAAAGACACATAGTTTGTTTTTTCCGCATTTAGAGTGAGAAAGTTATTTCGCAACCATTCTGAAACTGTATCAAAACCAGTCTGAGCATGCTTATATACTTTAGTCCACGTATCCGCACTGTATAAGATGGCAGTATCGTCCGCAAAGGTTATGATTTTTCCCTTAGGGAGATTAAGCATACCCAGATCGTTTATATAAATGAGAAAAAGCGTCGGACCAAGTACACTGCCCTGGGGCACGCCATAGGTGACTAGGCGCTCATCACTGATGTGCTCATCTATTTTGACGCTCTGAGTACGCTCACTCAGATAGTCTTTAAAAAGTTCAAGTTGAACCCCTCTTATTCCAAGTCGCTCCATCTTACGAATAAGCATGGGTACAGAAACCGTGTCAAATGCTTTCGCAAGATCTAGAAAGATCCCCAGAACCTTCTGGCCACCATCCAAATTTGTGACAATGTAGTTGGTTAGGTCATGAACCGCATCGGATGTTGATTTACCCGCCCTAAATCCATATTGCGACGGAGAGAGAAGGTTGTGGCTTTCCAAATAATTAGAAAGTCTATTGTTCATGATGCGTTCTAGTATCTTGGATAGAGCTGGCAGTATAGCTATGGGTCTGTAATTGTTGACACGGTTTCTGTCCCCACCCTTGAAAATTGGATGAATTATAGCTTTTTTAAAGACTTTTGGGAATTGGCCTGTACTAAGGGCGAGATTACAAATATAAGCTAGTGGTGGTACTATTAAGGCTATGTGTTTTTTGAGAAAACTGCTAGATATTCGGTCCCAACCCACAGCACATTCGTTACGTAAGGACAGTATTAATTTTGCAACTTCAGCTTCGTCGGTAGGTAATAGAACCATAGATTGCAAGCTAGTGCAAGTGCTAGGGCAATAAGATACAGCTGAACATATTCATTCATATTGAACTATATTTACGGGACTTGTCGCGCACAAACAGCGACGTTACGAAAAACCAACCGCGGGTAGTTCGAGAAAACACCCGCCGCTCAAGACGATGACACCCTGAAACTTGGCCGAAACGTCGAGGTTAGTCAAAATGTTTGTTATGTTTTGATTTTATTGTGCGCGACAACTCCCGTAAATATAGTTCAATATGAGTGAAATTCGCCAAAGTTTAAAAGTAAATCTTATGATTAGATTTTTTCGTGGGGAATCCTCATGGATACACTCCGCCAGGAGAGACGGAGCCAGTGTCGGATTCTTACCTACAAAACCACTACTGTTCCCCTAACTAACTTCAGCGTGGGATGCACTCTGCATTCTATGTTGATGATATTTCTACAAATCAATGAGATCATTTGATAACTGCCCACTGCCAGGCGATTATTTGATTAAACTATAAAATATTAGGCAATAATAACGCGTTTTATAGTGAGTTTTATAACACAAAACAAATAAGTCAGAATCAATAAATACAATATTTTATGGTTTAAATACCAATTAACATATCGAAGATAGAAGGAGATGTTTTATGTTCGTAGTACTTTTTATTGTTTTATGTCCAATAAGTTTTATTACATGGGAATAAAACTAGAAATAATTGATTTTAAACATCTATGGCGCTTATGTACATTATGTAGGTACTATTTTTGTACCTACGAATGACATTGTTTACAGGTATATTACACTCATAAATCTTTTCTAATATGATATTTTTAACTCACACATGCAACTTGTCTGAAGTCAAAATGAATTAAATGACCTGTGCTATGATTACTTCGCTTAGATCATCATTGTATAAACGCATAATTTGATATCTATTTGTAAGTATAGCATTTTCCAATTCTGTAGTTCGTAGTCATTCTATTCGATATTTGAGTTCAGCGTACATAGATATACAATTTATGGTTAAAAGAACTTACCTGTAAGTGAAGTTCAACCATAATTATACGAGATATTACATCCGAGATATTTCTTAACAAAGGTAGTCCATCCATGCATATCGCATCGGTTCACACAGTTTAAAGCTTGCTAAAACAAACAAAAATTAAATTAAAAGAATCGATGGCCTAATCGATTCTGTGCATACATACACCCCTATTTCAACCGGTACAACTCTAATAACGTCATTCAGTTTGGAGTCGTCTCTTGTACATTCTGCAAAAAAGAAATTGGGATGGCAGGGCGCGACCCTTGGCTGCGCTCTGTCTTAATGGGTGGGTGGGTGATAAATATCTCGGATGTAATATCTCGTATAATTATGGTTGAACTTCACTTACAGGTAAGTTCTTTTAACCATAAATTATACTTCTATATTACATCCGAGATATTTCTTAACAAAGGTAGATGTTTAGCGACTTTTGCGGAATGTATGGTCAAGTTTACATCTAAATAATGGTTTTTCTTGTTAATTTATCAACAACAAAAAAACCTTACTTTTATAATATTCAAAATCAGTACATGTAGTATGTGTATTTGCAATCGCTAATAAGATACATTGAACACAGCCCCGGTGAAGGATATATGTCTTCTTCGAGGTTGGCAAGAAGTTGATTATAAAACACAAAGAACTACCTGTCCACCAGCTATTTTCTTAATTAATAAAAAAAACAGGCCATTACTTTTGGCCGAGGATGAGAAGGCGTGACATGTGCCGTGTGTTGTAAACACATCCATGTCGACGCCGCGCCGCACCGCGCCGTTGTCATTTAGCATCTGTTTAGTCCAGCGGCTCTGTAAAGTTGCATTATAGACAGGCTTTTTATGATTAGGAAAATATTACCAGTGTTGAGTAAATGGTACCAAGCCGTTTTATCTCCATAAAATACGGAGCTTTTGTGGAGCAAATGGCCTTGCGTTCTCGAACTAATGGAACAATCAGTTTTGGGTTGCGACTAGTAGGCGCTGAATCTTTAATAATATGTATTATGAATTTGAAATTGCAATACAAGATAAGAATCTTGCGCAAATAGCATTAAAATTAACAAACAATGAGCTGCATTCGTTGTCCTGTTGACAGTTCAAAATTAGTTACTCACAGAAAGTATACAATGGCAAGTTATCATCGAAGTAAATTTATAAAAAAAAAGGAAATTAAATTAAATTTATTTAAAAAATAAATTTGATCCAGTCACTGCAAGGCATCTTGGGAAACTAGGTTTCATTTTAATGCAATCATCTTCTGGATTTCAACTTGCAATACAATCATCATCATTGTCATTGTTACAGATGTTACAGTACATCTTTACCATTATTACCTAGTCCGCAATTAAGTAGATTAGAAATTAATAAAAGGGGGTAACCCATATAAGTTACTGTACCGTACTTAATCATATTGATTTTAAAAATAAGTGTAAGGTAAGTACTAAATTAGTTTTGTGTTGTTCATTAAGCACAAAGTAAATAAAGTATTTATTTATTTATATAATATGGTAGTTCATATATTTGAGATGAATTCGCTGTGTATGTGCATTTATGAAATAAATTTATTTTATTTCAATAATGACATTATAAAATTTTATTGATAAAATATACACAAGTGTTTTGTTGAAAAACATCATATTGTTTTGGGGTATTTTTAGATAAGGCGTTAAACATTATGTTTATCGTATCTTTCGGAATATCCATTCCTTTCAATCTAGATAAAGATTTGAAAAGGAGATTTATCTAAATCCACCATTGTCAAATAAGGGAACCATGGCTGTTTTGGCCGGTATGGTACAGCAAAAATTTTTACATAACTATAACTAACCTAATGTTGGTATTTTAAAACGAGATCAATTAGGGAAATACATAAAATAAATTATATCTCATGAATAGTAAAAGCAACAATGTCATGTGCTTTTCAATCTCTTTTCCAAAAGAAATATAATATAGACTACATTCCTCATTAATCAGAGACACAATCAATCCTTAGATTGATTAGATTGAAACTTGTTTAGTTCTCTATTTTTATATTCTAATGGGGATATTATATTCCCTTTCTCTATTAATGTATGAGATGGTAGTTTTGCTGTGGATTCTAAGCAGCATGTCAACGTTTCTGCAAAATTCTAAGAATGTGGTTAGTAGTTTTAGGTAAGTTATGTGAAGTTCCCTCTTTTTGATCAGTGGCCTCTAGCAGTCACTTCATCGTCACAATATTTCATATTAGAAAATGAAAATTATTTTTATTAATTTATTCCTAGCTTTGTAGCTAATATAAGTTTATGATGCAAGTAACTTCAGCTAAATAAATTTTTAGGGACATCTCAGTCATATGTATTTACCATTATGTCATGGCAAAGCTAAGCACTTTCCCATTCAAGTACATACATTATGTGTATATCCATCTGACTACCATAAGAGCTATTATAAATATCACCCATAAGTAACAGCAGGGCATGTAGCAATAGGTAAATGTAACTAACAATAAACTTGAAATTACTGTTAATTCCCTACTTATAAATTTGCAAATTTTCTAATATTGTTTCAAAAGGTTATACTACAATAATTATAAACACATAAATTTGTGTTCAGTTGAAGGCCAAGGTTACATTTAACTTAATATTATATCTTTAGTTATTAATAAAATAAACCCCAGGTTTTCTATAAAAAGTTTTAGTGTTCTCATATAATATAATCATATGCATATAGTATGCTAGTATGGCAATAGGCTCGCCCCCTATTGCATGGGACTATAACATAACTAGCGAAATGTGGGTGTACTATACACCTCTGCCTACCCCTTCGGGGAAATACAGGCGTGATGTTATGTTATATAGTATGCTACCACTATATTCCCCTTGTTTCAGAGGTATAAAACTAGACGTTTTTAGTTTCATGAGAACAAATAATAATATGAAGCAGAACCAAGGAAATAAATATTGAGGTAGGTACCTAAGCGGTTAAATTCAACCAAAACATTGATCAAATCTTAATATAAAAACTTTTGTAAAAGCTATGTGTAGTGAAGTGAAACCCGAGAAGTTTTCAGATATTAGCTTTGCATAAATATAACCTATTTTAAAATGATGGGTGTTTACCTACATATTCATACAGCATTATGGGTGTATCTATTTACAAGTATGAAACATATAATTTGTAAATTTAGTAGGTGTTATAAGATTGACCATTGTACATAATATATTTTTCCTGTAGGTATGTAGCTTATTTTGTGTACAATAAGAAGTATTTAATCTGAAACCCATAGTTAATTTATGGGTTAAAATACAGAACAAACAACTAACTAGGTTCATCATTATATTTTAGACATTATATCTGAATATAGTAATTCTGCAATGTTATTATTCATTTCTACTTTTGAAAATGGAGAGCTACTATTTTAGCAGTGTTTTTTGCAATATGATGCAGAAATTGACTTTGTATCCTTTACATAAGGCAAGAAAACAGGGTCACCTGTTTTAAGCACCCAATAAATTAGGTATGCAAAAGGTAAATTGTATGCATTCAGTATGTGGTACCTCTATTAGTGCCTCTGGTAGCTGTGGTGGGTATGCAGCACAGCTGTCACTCGGTTGCAGTTGCATGCCTGTTTTATGTTGATCTTCTTCATTCCAGCTGCTAGTTGCACGTTGTAGTAGTGGTAGGCTGCTGACATCATTTTGTGTTCTGCTGATTAGAAGGAAACCACTTGTTTCCCAATAAGGGATTCTTCTTGGAGTTTTATAAATGTTTTCTCCAGTATAGAAGAAAATTTCTTTCAATTCTTTAAATAGTATTATACAATTTGTTATCCAACAAAAGTACTACAGTTTCTCTTCATTGTTTCTTCCTGGTAATAATCCGGTAAGAATTAAACTTATAAGAAACCAATTAAGTATGTTAAGTGTAGTTTTACTATTGCTTTGGTTTATTGTCATTAGTTTATTAGTATGACAGATCCATCTATCTCAAAATCTTCTTGAATCCATTTTAAGGACCCATTACACTGGATTGAAGCCACCTCCGGGAACAGTTATGGTGTTCATGCTAATAACAAAAATTTATTACCAATATTTCTCCTATGAGGGCCTCCTTCTTTCCTCAAACTCCAACAGGATTCAACCCCACGTTCAGATGTCTCATCAGGTAATTTATCCTCCAAGTTCAATTTTCTTGGCCTTGCCAAGTACATAATACTATTTGGGTACTTCAGTTGTAACCATTGTAGGCGGAAAGATTTTGATTAGATCTGATGGTATTTTACCTGTGATGGAGATGGCTTCCTTCAACATAACATCTTATGATTATGTATGTTTCCCAATTGGGGGGAGTGTTTTGGAAACAAACAGGCCGAGGACATTCTAATGGAACAAACCCACTCTGGGTCAGAGTGTCACCTCAGCTCTGCTCTGCATGTAAATATTTATTACTTTCAGGATAGCATCACGTACCATCACGTTAAGAAAGCACAATTAATTTGTTCCGGGATAATATCACGTATTACCACTTTAGGGAACAAAAGACATTTACCATCAGGATAACATCTCGTGTTATCACGTCAAGATGGTAAGAAATTCATGTATTTAACATGATTTTTCGGCAACTACACTTTCACTTTCACAAAATGGTGGAATGTAAAATTCGTCTTTACGATTATCTACGAAGTATATAACGAACATTCTTATGTATTTCTTTAAGAATATGTTGTAAATTATAGATTAAATTCATAACTTCAATGAAATACATGAAGAAAACCTAAAATAAAAAATATTCGTGTGACCGACGCAACACACAAAAAATGAATGACGTTATTAGAGTTGTACCGGTTGAAATAGGGGTGTATGTATGCACAGAATCGATTAGGCCATCGATTCTTTTAATTTAATTTTTGTTTGTTTTAGCAAGCTTTAAACTGTGTGAACCGATGCGATATGCATGGATGGACTACCTTTGTTAAGAAATATCTCGGATGTAATATAGAAGTATAATATCACTTGACCACCATTATCTAGCACCTACATTTGGCACACATGATTCATACATGTCATGTACCTACGCATAAAATCAAAGCAAACACTAAAAATTTTTGAACCACAGTCCATCGAAAAATATTAATCTGGTATTGGATAGTGGACACCTAAACACAGATCACAGCGAATGATTCAAAATTATAGCATTTTCGATTTACGACTCTTTCATCACTGTACAAATAATGTCACGCTTAAAGTCTTATAAATAAACCATTTTTCAAGAGACCCTTATTACGAAGCCTTGGTATTGCGAAAAATGCTTTATCGGTGGCTATAAATTTCTTAAACTCCTCAATTCTGAGGTCACACTTATAATGTTAAGCCTTTAAACGCAGCTTCGGTAATTATATGCCGTAAAAATGACAACATTTTAAGACTGGATGCTTTATTGAGTCATATTTTGACAGCTGGAATCAATTTTAAGCTACAAAAATTTAATTAAGTTGATTTTCTTCTATCGTTTCGACATGAGCTACATAATGATAATAGCTCATGCCGTGGGGAAAAGATTAGCCAGTCAGCAGGTTGGTAGCGGGGCTGACTGCCCAGGGTGCGCCGGACGATCAATTAAATATCGTATCTCGTGGAAGCTCTTTTAATGCACCCCATTATTAAGTTGATAATAAACATAATTCCCATCCTTCAAATGGCTGGGTGATTAATGCATCGTTTGACTTGAATTTTCTCCGATTTAATATTTATTGTTTGTTTAATTCAGACACACAGATCCATATTTTTGTTAGTAATACTTAATAAACGGGCGGCGGAGATTGCTTACCACCAGTTGACCCGCTTGCTCGTTTGCCCTCATGTTATAAAAAAAAAACTATATTAGTAGGTACACACATCACAATATTTTTGATAGTAATACATAATAAACAATATTGTTAGTAATACTTAACAAACTTTATTATATGGTAGGTTTAAAGGAAACAGGTGAGCCGTATCTTCACTTGATACTTATAAATCATTTAAGTCTTGCACATATAAACACAATAGCAAAGCGATAACGTTTATGAATCACATTAGGAATGGGTACAAAGAAAATGCCATCCTATTAATTATAAATGCGAAAATATATACGTTTGTTCGTTTGTCCACCAATAACGCTGAAACATCTGTAAAACTGTGACTTGAGTGTCCTACACTTATTTCTACATTTACTAAGCTCACCATCAGTAATACTAAATCATCACAATTATAGATATAGCTCGTATGATTGATCATAGAATGATGACATCAATGATACCGATCTTCGTCTAGTCTATACTATATTTTTTTCTATGGTCTAGTTAATTTAATCCTATATTCTTATATTTTAGAAACTAATTGAGCTTGAGCATGATTTCAATCATTTCTGAATAATTTGCTGCATTAACCAACCTTTTCAAGGAATATAAAAGAACTATTCAATGGAAAAGGAAAGGTAATAGATGCAATTATCAGCAGTTATAATAGTTAGGAATCAAATTATTGCAATAGTTATTGCAAAATAATAATTTTGTCTGTGGGAGGATGTTCGCCATTCATCGTAATAAATCAATATGAAGGTCGAATGATAATGAAAGTTCGATAGTTTCGTCGACTTTTACGATAATTTTAATTTGCATATCTAGTATCCTAATGTGTATCAAAGAAACTAGATCGATTTTAAAATAATTTGACGAAAACAGATTTTTTTAAAAGATAGCGATTTAATGATTTAAATTGTGAAAATAAAAAATAAAAAAGCAAAAATCTTTTCAAAGCAAAGATTTTTTCTTTTCACAATTTAAATCATTAGATTTCGCTTCGCATGCGTAAATGCGTTAAAAATAATAAAATAATTAGCGATTTAATATTGCATTTATAGAGGGTTTATTCCTCACGGTCCAACCGACTAAACCAAGACCCTCGGCCTCAATAAGAGCCGCGAGACGTAACCACAGCACTCCTACTGGGGTTACGAGATCGACGGGGGCAGGGAAGGACACAGTCCCCCCGCTGCCTGCCCAGTGGCAGGGTGAGTGCACACCGAGCCCGTCCTTGCTCTTCCACTGTGCCCTCTACTAACATCAACGCCCCACTTGCCTAGAACGGGCCCAACCGCGCGAGAATATTCTCCACAGGCAATACGATCCCCCGAAGGATAATAATGTCCCTCGAAAGGATGAATATTGCCCGTACCCAGGATGCACCGGCCTGACAACTGCCGTTCCCTCCAGACGTGTCCAGAGGGACAAGCAGCCGTCAGACACACGTGGAGGTTTTCTGACCAGCACCCAAGTTTCAAGTCTCTAGCTCATAGGGAAGTTAGTTTAAAATCGATTGCAAAATTTGTACCGAACAGACAGACAAGATTGAAAGCGAGTTCATAAAAACAGGGTAATAAATATCAGTCGTCGACGGAAACTTCAAACAGAATTAATAATAACTTGTAAAATGGCAGGCAGCTTCTTAATTTGACCTCAGGGATTCTACTATTATTTTTGGAAGCAAATTAAATAGCAGTCAGAGTTTCCTTCCGGGCCAGCAATCACACAACGTAATACTAACAATATAGCAATAAGAGCTTCTGTCTGCTCTATACAGATTTATTTGGGTTTTTCATCGAGGCCATAATTTGTAAATAACTGTTATTTTTGTTGACTTTCCCGTTCTGCTATATCAAGACCTAGTGCCTGCTTTCCGAAATTTGACGGGCATGTTGCCTAATTTGACCATTACAGAAGACCTAATCAAATGCCAAATAGTGATGCTTGCATTGATGTGTTTCGGTCTGAAGGGTACGGGTGCCGGTGAAATTACAATCACATGAGACTTTCCATCTTCATGTCTCAGTTTGGCGAACCGACTTGCGGTACCATTTAGGCAACAGCCTAGATGGTATTGCAGTTGTTACGGGCAAAGGTAACCGCTTAACATCAGCCTTTAGCTCGTTTCGCCATCCTATACTATAAAACAATAGCTATAGGGCAATGGAGAGGGCTATGCTCGGAGTGTCCCTGCGTGATCGAATCAGAAATGAGGAGATTCGCAGGAGAACGAAAGTGACCGACATAGCCCGAAGAATTGCCAAACATAAGTGGCAATGGGCGGGGCACATTGCTCGCAGAATGGATGGCCGATGGGGCAGTAAAGTTCTGGAGTGGCGACCGCGTACTAGAAGGCGCAGCGTGGTTAGGCCCCCCACAAGGTGGACCGACGACCTGGTGATGGTCGCGGGAATCCACTGGATGCGGAAGGCACAGGACTGGTCGTTGTGGCGATGCTTGGGGGAGGCCTATGTCCAGCAGTGGACGTCTTTCGGCTGAAATGATGATGATGATGATACTATAAAAAAAATGCTGAGTGATAGACCATAGCACGAATTAACATAATAATATAAGATAAACAGTTCTCGAAGGAGGGATGCGCGATAAACGAGAAAGAAATTATTTGACGACACCCTTTCGGCATAGCAATAAGTAGTACCAGGGTTTCATAAACGTCGAACTAATGTGGGAAGATAAATAGTTCCCGAATGATGCACGATAAACGACATCCACGCGGCTGAAGCTGCAGGGTTTTTCTAGTAAACACATTAAATCAAGATTTATTGTTTTAATCTTGCAAGTTTTTTACTTACTCAGATCATAACTCAGACATCACAGTATCTGAGGACTCAAGGACCACTATATTTCTTTATAAACATGAGACTTAAAGCTGCAAATCAACAACTTAAAATCACTCCTCACTTTTATAAATCATTAAAGTCACAAGATTTGAGTCACATGACTGAAGCTGATTCATCTCGTAACAGAAGACCAATTAAAGGTAAAAAACATTACGTAACCGATATTAAGGTGTCATAAGAAGGGCCCTTATATGGTCTGGTCACCTTTGGGTGGTGGGCGAAATGGCATCCTGTAGGCAAGGAGACATAATAATAATTTAGTTAACAAGTTTTAAACATCATTTACTTTTCAAAAATGTTTGAAAACTGAATCATGTCCTTTGATGAGTGTGACATATACAAAGAATTTCATCACCTAATTATTCATATCACTCAATTTCCTCCACACGAGCCTCCCGATGATCGATACAGTAAATAGTAAAAGAGGGTATAAGTACTTTTGACATTTTCGAGAAATTAAATTGCTGGGACCATATTATCGTCATCATTGCGGCCTTATAATACTCATTTTTGGGTATAGGACTCCTCCAAATTCCACCACTCCTGGTGGTCTTGGGCCCTTGTCAATCCAGATCCACGTATTGCCGGATATCGTCCTAACCATCGTTTGGGTGGCCTTCTACCCAGTCTGTCGTGGTAGTCTCCGCGTCCTTACGACGCGCTAGATAGCTAAGTTTAACTAAAGTTTTTGTTTTGAGTTTTTGTCCGTCTCTAATATTAATATCTACCTATTCAATTAGGAGTGACTTACACAAATGTAAAAACTACCAAGTCTTAATTGCACCATTGATTCAAAGCAAATGCACTATTACTATCAAGCATTAGATACTTTTTATAAGCTTCTGAAACCTATTTTTTGTTTTTTGTGAAGATATCTTTAGATCAGATGTGATTTGCATTATTTCTGTAAAAAGTAACGTAATAAATATACTGTACGGTGACACTGTACAGATTGTGGAATTAGCAGTTTTACTTAAATTCATAGGACGATGTTGATGATTGTAGATGTTGTTGATGTTGGTAGTTGATTAATTAGGTAGGGTATAATATATTTTAACGTTCTCCTACCATGTAAATTAAAATATTTTAGAAGATGTATAATCTCTTTTTATCTTTTTGTATCTTTTTGGCCCGGGAGCATGTACGGTGACACTGTACAGATTGCGGAATTAGCAGTTTTACTTAAATTCATCGGACGAGTCGTTAGTACCTAATAAGCGGTCCCCGCGTGTGCTCCCTCGCACTGTTGTATTCTTAACCTTTGGTCCATTAATAAATGAATTAAATGGTATTTTGAGTATCATTGAGCTAACTCCATAACTTTACATATACAATATGTAAAAAAAACACTGCTGTTCCTGTGAGCTACGTTAACAGAATCAATATTCATGCGTATTGAACACAAATTAGGTTTTCAGTTATTTTAATTACACATTGTATAAAACAGTACCGAGACTTACTGACTGACTGACAAACAACGCACAGCCCAACGTACACCGGCGTACATAAAGATTGAAGAAATATTCCTTGAGCACCTACTCTACTAGTACTATTGAATACACAAAAAAAACTCAGCACGGGCGTCGTCAAGGGGTGGTAGGGGCAGCTGCCTCACTCCCTCCCCCTAGAGAGTCGAAAAAGTCTAATCAAATCCCAACACATCTATTGATGCGATATGAACCACACAACTATGCGTGTGCATGTTGAATGTGAACACGATTCCGTATTACCTAGAGGTATCGAATTTTTATAAATTAATTTTACCCACAATTCATATCTTCTTTCCCCCCCTGGCCCAATGACTAGCGACGCCCTTGCATCTCCATTCAAGTGACACCTAGGTGCTTAAAATTTAAAACAGCTATCTCCGTGCCTATATTGTTTACCATACGTTATGTTTACGACGATGAATTGGCTTGTAAATTAAATTGCAGCTTGTATGAAACGTATGGACGGCGGCGGCGGCGTTGACAGACAAAGAGAATTCACACATTTTGATCAAGAAAATGTTGTAGTCAATATTTATAACTCAACAAGTTTGACGTAGTAAGGGTGTTTCCTACTAGAAAAGGCGATTCGACACGAATGCTCTGAGAAGCATTGAGGAATAATTTCAGGAGAAAACATAATCTACATGGGCTATCTATCTATTTATAGTAGCAATCTATCTATCTATCTAGTTGTCACTAGGTAAGGTTTATATTTAGAGACAAATCTTAGCGTGGACTCATGCTTCCAACGATATCAAAATCCAGTGCTATTTGACAGTTGAAAGCATGAGTTCACGCTTAGATTGTAAGCCTAAGTCACTGAGCCGAGGCCTTGAATGGTCATGGGGCACTATTAGGTACTCACAAATCACACACACATACACACACACACAATAAACGAGTGCTCAGGAAACATCCGACTTTTCCCCCCTATTTATCCCCCTTAGTGGATAAATTTAAAAAAATCTTTCTGAGTGCTTCCCTACGCTATCTAAGGAACTCCTGTGCGAAATTTCATCCTCCTAGACCCACCGGCTTAGGCTGTGCGTTGTATTTCAGTCAGTATTAAGAATTGTATTAAATAGATTTATGCCCACAATAAAGGACAAAGTAACTGCTTATTTCTAAAGAAATCTCTTCCAGTAGACCTGCGAGAGGGCTATTATTCATTAATCCACTACAAACTCGCCTCTTTCCCAACTAAGCGCATCAAATGAGTCCCAGAAAACATGTGTGTCATTATGTTGGCAGGTCATATAATTTGACCCAATGCTCAATCGAATACGTCTTCAATATTCTTTTGCTACACTACATCATTATTACCTAAAATAATCTTTACATCACAATCAATGACCATACTATAATGGTATGGTATGTGTGTATACGGCGAGCTCAGTCACTGTTTTCATTTAAAAAATTAGTTAAAGAATACTACCTTTCCAAATAGATTATAATTTATTATGACATTGCCTATGTATCCAATCTCTATTCGAAATTGTAAGATTATTTATACATATATATATTTATGATACCTATATGTGTAATATATTTTGTGCTATTTATTTATTTTAGTTTAGTAGTACGCCACGGACTGCCCCCATTATCTAGATCTTACGTCTTCTTTGTCCATCCAAAGGTTGTCTGGAAGATATCGCTTTTAGCGATAAGATGTACCCATACATGCATGTACCCATAATTTATACGTTGTTCCTGTTTACTACTATTTTCATGGTGTACAATAAAGTACATTCTATCTATCTTGTATTTGCTTTCTTGTAGCCACGGATACCGTGATCAGCGGGTAAAATATTAATTTGTTTATTTGAGGGAAACGGATCACGGTATCAATGGATATAATGCTCCGGGATCCGTGGCTAATTCAGTCTGATCCCGGGATCCGTGGACACAAACCCATCTTACCTACTTGACCATAAAAGCGCATAATAATTATATGTGAACCATGCATCTCATCCGGTAGCTAATTATACACAATTACCATATCTAATGGCATTATGCATAATGACCGCAGCTAATCGATTGACTTCGTGACTCGAATCGTCTTGTTACGTAACGTAAGGTATTTTATTGCTGAATTATGTTCCTTAATCGGTTATTTGACCTAGTGATAATGGAGTACGAGATAAGTACACTTGTTTGGTGAGGTTAGGGCATGGTCAATCATCTCCGACTTTGGGTGTCGTAAGGGATGGTGGATTTTCAACTTATCTTGTTATTCATATTTTTTAGGTATCATCATCATCATCCTCCGAGCCTTTTCCCAATTATATTGGGGTCAGCTTCCAGTCTAGCCAGATGCGGCTGAACATCAGTATTTTACACGGAGCGACTGCCATCAGACCCCCGCAACCCAGTTACTGGGTAATACTGACATTCGGAGGTTAGACCAGTTGTCAGACTTTCAGGCTTCTGACTACCCGTAACGACTGCCATAGATATTCGTATGACAACCGGGACCGACAGCTTAACGTGCTCTCGGGTCTCAATGTGTAACGAAACGGTCACCCATCCACAGACTGACCGCGGCAAGTGCAGCTTAACCTTGCAGATCGTAAAATCCGCGCAGTCGTTGCATCGCTACGAGCCCCTCGAACCTATTTTTTAGGTATCGCATTAACGAAAACTCTAAAGTTGTTTTGTGAAAAGAAAAACGTACTGTTTTCTCATCGTATGTGAAAATGTTTTCAGTTTCAGAAATATTTTTTAACAAAATATTAGACATTACGACGTTTACTAGGCGACATCCCATTTCGTAAACTTCACGTTTTCCTACTAAAATAAATTAAAAGTTCAAAATGAACTGAATGAATGAATGTTGGTTTGAAGTGCAAAATGGGATTTCTTGTATGGAATAAAAAAGTTGACAAAATGGGATGTTGACGAAACGGGATGTAGCTGTTTTCCAGATATACAACGTGTTATAGCAATAACTGAAAACCTCTTAAGGGGTAATTGTACTCATCAGTATGAACAACTTTTACTATGCATACAACCCTGAAAAAAAACAGCTGTTCGGTACATTTGTGTTCACATAAATCGAAAAAATTTAGGGAACACCTGATATTTTTTTCGCGAAATCCGGGTTGGTCCCATGGCAAAAGTTGTTCATACTGATGAGTACAAGGACCCTCTTAAGAGGTTTTCAGTTATTTTAATAACACGTTGTAGTTTGATATTCAATCTTTAGTTAAGACCTTAGAATTATTCTTACCTGGCATCCAGTGTCGACGTCGGCATAGTACCCTGAGCCTCGGCCCAGACATGTGAACCTCGTCAGTTGGACCTTGCCCTTTTGACTATTCTGAAACAAAGAATCAACACATTAGGGTCAAGTTAGTAACAATGATTAAAAACCCCAGATGTCATAGTGGTGAAACTATTCCATGAAAGGAGAATGTCACGGGGTTGTCTAGTTTGTGCCACTATCAAATGTAGTTCATAAAATTGCAGGTGTTTTTAAAGCAGCTCTATGTTTTTTGTAATAACACACACATATTATAATTATGTAATAATATACTAAAGTTATTTATAGCCCTTCAATGCGACAATACTTCGAATCAGTTATTTTCTCGAACCTAATCTCAAAACATTAAATGTTACCTTATAAAAAATTACGAATTGCTAGTACCAATCTAAAAAAATTGTTATACGGAAATAGCATTTTATTCTCCTTCGAATACACGGGGTTTGGTTGTGTGACATCGTCTTTTGATGGGAAGACTAAGCACCATACATTAGATGGCATTGTCTTTTAAATCTTTAAAAAGTGGGGCTGCCGAAAATATACCTTATGAGTAATCGTCAGTGGCTATCCAGGTTTTAAAAATATGTGAGCATAAAATGTCAGCCGTAGAATATTGGCTATTGGTTATAAAAACTAACTTTTCTCCCACTTGCTCGGAAATAAAATAAAATAAATAAATAAATATCTCCGGGACATTTTTACACAGCACCATCTAGTCCCAAACTAAGCAGAGCTTGTGATATGGATACTAGACAATGGATATAATACTTATGTACCGTTTTCTTTTTTATTGATTCATTATTTAAAAAAAAGAAAACATCAATCGGCTCTTTTCCGTACGCAACGAAATAACACGCCAGCAATATCCAACACGACATAGAAATTGCTGGAGTTTTAAATTTTTTAATTATGTTAGCGAGTTTTTTAAGTACACACTTACATAAATTAGGTGTTTTTAGATAGTAGTTTATAGTAGTTTATTTCCACAAAACGGCACGGAGTGTAAACTTCGAAGACAAAAACATCGAAGGCGTCGGTGCGCCATACTTCTCCGCAGACACCATGGCTTGTCTGCGCGAATTGGTGCCACTCGGGTGCCACTAGCAAATCTTAGTGCAGCAGGTGTAGATGGTGATGCAAGGGCAACAGCATCCGCCGCAGCGAACCACCGCCGCAGCAGCCCCCACCACAAGGTCCGCAACACATTTTCTATGGGATGTATGGAGTACTTTAAAAGGCCTAAAACGGGTCGGTATAGACCTAAGTTGTGGAAAGTCACTATTTTATATTTTTTAAAGATAAAGTTTTTTTGGGACTTTTTATAAAGTATGTATCACGCAAGCGATTTGATTGTACTGTACTTGTAGATACAAAATATTTATCATTAAAACTTTGAAAATAGAACAAGAACTGCGCGCAGACGGATTGGCGCGAATGAAAATTAGATACTCTTGAATTAATTTTGATATTGTTTCCTCGCAAATGAGAGAAAAGTACTATACAAGTCTCGGCCTAAAACCAATTTAAAAAAAACGACATCGTTTATTTTTGAAATCACTTCGGAAGTACTCGACTTCGCCTCGTACTTCCAATATTACTCGGCCGTAAATTGCTTCATTTCAGGCCTCGACAGTAGCGTACAGAGTGTTGGTAGGTGAGTATTTGTTTAAAGACAGATTAATTAATATAAATAATAAATAAAAAAAATATTCACAAAAAGTTTTACATCAAATATCTGTAAAGTCCCTGACTTCTAAGCTAGGTACAAACCAGTGTTACAGAAGTCAGAGTCTTCTCCCATTAGTTTAACATAAATAGTGAATAATAATTACAGTTTACAAAATTTATTTGTGATGTGGACTGTTTCACTGTTTCACTGTGATGTGTTGTGTTTGTGTGCGTATGATAAAATGATAAATGCTATGCTTCTACTAAAATTAATTAATTAAAACACTTATTCAAGTGGTTGCTTAACATTTTATATATAAACATGATATCAGTATTCTATGTTACCAATAATTATAGTAAACCATTAGTAAACCATCAAACGATATTATTGGAACATAAATGAAATGGACTGACAGCAATCGTGAGATACCAAATGGATGCGTTAGAGAAACATATCTGAATGTACTTAATTGAAACATCTGTTATTGCAGTAACACAGTAAAAAACATTAGTCAAGTGGAACACAGCATTAAGAGTTCCCTAGGTACCTGTTAAATGTTGAAAAACAACAAAAAAATCTATTTTTTTTTTTACTTTATTGGGATATATAATAGTAACACATTGCTTATTACTGCTACACAGTTTTGTTGAAACAAACTAAGTAAACGTGTAACCCACTCCAATATCCGCCATATTTTTTTTCCAAATATAATAAGACGCATGCCTGAATTTCGAAGCGAGTTATAACAATAATAATATTATAATAAAACAAAGTTTAACCGGATTAAATCGCGTATATTATTTAAATTGGTTTCCCTGACGTTTCGAAAGCTTTGCAGCATTTCGTGGTCGCAGGTAGACTAAGATGACAAGCGTCTTTACAAATATTTCTAAAAAATATTTTAATCTACCGTACAATATTATTAACTAAAATCGTTTCGATGCACGCAGTAATCACTCACAATATCATTATCTTTTACAGTGTTGAGTGCTGTTT
The DNA here is from genome assembly GCA_949699075.1 of Asteroscopus sphinx. NCBI lineage: Eukaryota > Metazoa > Arthropoda > Insecta > Lepidoptera > Noctuidae > Asteroscopus > Asteroscopus sphinx. The sequence goes on from OX453012.1 coordinate 28,156,298, forward strand.
GGGACTTGATTATTTTTAGGACTGGGTTCCAAACAGGTGGTAGCTGACAACCAATAAAAAAAAAAACAAGTCCCAAACAGCACGCAACACTAGGCCTCGCCCAAGCATCGCCACAACGACCGGTCCTGCGCCTTCCGCATCCAGCGGATTCCCGATTCACTTACTTGAGAACAATATTAACTTAAACTATGATGGTTTAGTTCGTCGAATTAACTAGGCCAAAGTAATCGGTTTATGGTATGTGGGAAAACATGTTCCAGAGTGTGCCAAAAAAGTTGTTAGGAAAAATCATGAAGTTTTTGAGCTCTCACCTGTAACAAATAGGCAGATAGAATTCCCATCACACAACCGTTTGGATCTTTCGATACGGAACTCTGAGGTAAACACGACGAAATAAACGTATTTTAATAGCTAATGACGGCTCAGTGGGCCGTCATTATGAAATTCATCGGTAATGTAGGTATGTAATGCAAAATTATTGCGAGACTTTTAATTAGTATTAAGAAAACGTTTATTTATTTCACGATCATGCTATGGATGAAATGTTTATTTTTGTTGAGTGATATGTTTTAATAATTATTCTAATTGGTATTATGAAAAAGTTTATTTTTTTCCATGTATGCATAGTTAAAAGCTTATTTCGTTATATGAAGATCACGTTTCTGAATCCGAAAAGACTACATGGAAGCTGAGTGAATTGAGTGCTTTTGCTCAGTTACCCCGTATATCTGTGAAGGCTAATTCTTGTAATAATTTTATTAAAAACGTTATTTATTTATTTGTTTATTTTCCACAAAAAAATAATACATACATTTGGCAGATACAGTGTAGAACATAAACCAGGTTAGGTTTTTCTGTACACCGTGCACTGCTTGGTCCCGCGACATTCATTACAACAAGATGTGGGTGGGTGAGCATGTCAAACAAAATTAAAAACAAAACCTGCAGCCCAATTGCGTAACTCACTCGCGATCACAATCATCTGGATTTCAATGTTCATTGCTCCGTGTGTTTTGACAATCCGTGTTATCGGCAACTACGTACCACGCAATGAAAGTTGCTTTAATTTCAAAATGAAAGCTAATGTCAAAGTGAATCATCAACTCAGCCTATCGCAGTCCACTGCAGGACATAGGCCTCTCCCAAGTTGCGCCACAACGCTCGGTCCTCTGCCTTACGCATCCAGTCCCCCCAAGCCACGTTCTTTAGGTTGTGAATGCATTTCACAATTGCCCCACTGATCCTTTGATCCAATTTCATAAATTTCATTTATTTTTTCGTTTCTTGTAAAGTACTGGTTGTTTTTTTTTTACATTACTGAAATTTTTAAGCTATTGTATAGCTTCTATCGCGGGCCTTGAGCGTGGAGACCGAATCCAGAAATTCCGTAACGAAAATAACCTAACACCCCCCACTCCGACCGGCACAGCGGTGATACCCAAAGACATTTCTATACTGACATAAGTATAATACCTTTATGGGTGATACTTTTTAGTTTTGCCATCTATCGATGAATAGCAGAACTTTTAATGACTTTTTGAAATATCACGCTTGTCTCTTTAGTTCTGCAAATCGCCTCTAGGTGGCATTGGTTGTATCGGCGTTACTGCGCATGCGTAATCCCCCTCTTCGCCCCGCAATCTGGTGACTCATGCCTGCTTAGAGTTTCGGCGTTAGGGCACCTCCTCTTTGTATTTACATAAAAAATGCTACGCAATAGCTTGACCGCGGCAGTCTCCGAGTGTCACAGGTCTTTTTTTTAAAGGACATTTAATGTGTTCAGTTCCATTTTTCTTTTTCGTCCAAGGCAGAATATCACTAACAGAAATCAGCTGTTTAGAACAATTGTTTACTCCATCAAAATGGCGACGGTACACACAGTTCAAGTGATACATAATAAAACAGTCACCTTCAAACTAAAGCCTGAGCTTCTCGTAATAGCCGTAAGTGGGCAAAAGTATTTGTTACTCAACCTCTGAATAAAGTGAGCATGCATGTGCAAATCTATTCAAGACGGCTCCAACAGATTTAGGTAATGCGTGGATAAAGAAACAAAACTATTTGGTAATAAAGTGAACATTTTAGCTGCAATCTCTGACATGATTCTAAAAACCTCAAATCTTACTTAGGTGGGTACTATAAATTGTTTTGGTGAGGTTTAAAAATCATCTCCATAGATAGAAGATAGAATATTCTTTATTGTACACCAATAACATTATTAAACTTAGGACAACACCTGCATTGTAAATTTTATGATTCATAAAGTTAATAAAAATGGTAATTATTATAAAAAACATCGACTGCCTCGTTGGTCTAGTGGTTGCAAGCACGACTGCTGAGCGTGGGGCCCTGGGTTCGATTCCGGGGTCGGGCAAAGTGTTATTGGGTTTTTTGGACTCCGGGCTGAGTCTCGATTTGTGCCCGGTCAATGGCAATAGGCTCGCCCCCTATTACATGGGACTAAAAACATAACTGGCGAAATGTGGGTGTACTATACACCTCTGCCTACCCCTTCGGGGATATACAGGCGTGATGTTATGTTATGTTAATATAATAAATAAATAAATATATATTATATTATATTATATTTCCATCATATTTATTTGTTTTATTTAGATATTTATAACTAAGAAAAACAATAGCTATCTAACACATAATACACAACTAGCAAAGGTTACATTAAGCCGATTAAAAGTTACCACAGCTAGTAGTAGGATAAATTAACACTGATTTTAACGACAATGGCTAGCACAAAAATTACAATTGATCAATTGTTCAAGAGTTGGAGTATTCAAGAAAAAATCACTAATGTCTTAAAAGGTCAAAAGCATCAGTGACTCCCTTGGTGTTACAAATATCCATGGACGGTGGTGATTGCTTACCAGGGTTGATTGATTTAAACCAAACTTGTTTTTTTTTTTCATAAAATTTCATTGATTTATTTAAATCATAATGTTATATTGGATTAGGAAAGAAAAATTCATATAAAAAATCAGGGTTGATTGATTTAAATCTAATTGTATTTTTTTCCAAAAAAATTCATTGTTTTATTCAAATCATAATGTTATGTTAATGCTGCACAGCTTAAACGGAGCCTCTCGACGTGTCGGTCTCGGCATGAATCTGGACAAGACTAAAGTCATGTTCAATATGCAAGTCAAGGCCAATATTCGTCGAAGGGTCGGCACTCGAAGTTGTAACGGAATACGTCTACCTAGGGCAGGCAATTCAGCTTGGTAGACACAACTTCGAGAAAGAAGCCAACAGAAGGATCCGTTTGGGCTGGGCAGCATTTGGCAAACTTCGCCGAGTCTTCTCGTCGTCTATACCGCAAAGTTTGAAGACAAAGGTCTTCAACCAGTGCGTCCTGCCAGTCATGACTTACGGTGCCGAGACATGGACACTGACAGTTGAGCTAGTCCACAAGTTCAAAGTCGCTCAGCGAGCTATGGAGCGAGCTATGCTTGGAGTTTCTTTGAAGGATAAAATCCGTAACGAGATTATCCGGAGAAGAACCGGAGTGACCGACATAGCTTGTAGGATCAGTAAGCTGAAGTGGCAGTGGGCTGGCCATGTCTGTCGACGGACCGATGGCCGTTGGAGCAGACGAGTCCTTGAGTGGAGACCGCGAATCGGCAAACGCAGCGTAGGGCGCCCCCCTGCAAGGTGGACCGACGACCTAAAGAACGTGGCTGGGGGGGACTGGATGCGGAAGGCAGAGGACCGAGTGTTGTGGCGCAACTTGGGAGAGGCCTATGTCCAGCAGTGGACTGCGATAGGCTGAGTTGATGATGTTGATAATGTTATGGGACTAGAAAAAAAATCATATTAAAATATATATATTTTTTTTTTTATATTTAAAAAAAATATCATAAAATCTGTCATAAACAAAAATATCATGATTTTTATCAACCCTGTTGCTTACCATCGTGTGACTCGCTTGCTCATTTGCCCCACCCCTCCCTCTATTACAAAAAAAAACTTCAATGATTAGGACTGTTTTTGCCCTGAAAACCACTTATGAACACATCAAACCAACCAGGCATGCAACAATACTGCAGAACTATGTTTCACCATCCCATTGACTTACTGACGCGCGCTCCTCATAAAGATGTCCTGATAAACTCCTATTGTGGTGTTTATAGCACCAACTACCATTGTTCAAGTGAATACGATAACCAACTTACATTTGCAGTCACCATCACCACACGTTCCTATTGTAACTCGAAGAAAAATTTGCTCGGTCTGTGCAGTGAAAATTCTTGTGAGCTGTAAAACTAAGTTGGTTTGATTTTAGCAAGGCTCGCTTGGGATTTTTTGTCTTGTTCGTTGTATAGGTTTCGTAAACCAGGTACATCTTCATTCATTTGCTTTGTTCAACCGGTTTTGCTCTCATTAATAACTTCGCAGACAATCTTCGATCAATATTTTATCGAAGCAGACAATACATGACATGCATCTTCATTGGAATAGACGGAGACCCCGATGTAACTAAAATGAAATTATGAAATGGACGGAAAAGTTTATTGTCGGAACGTTTGAAGTATTCAAATGGTTTTTATTCCAAATTGACCTAATTTCAGCCACTTACTTATGTAACGTCGACTTTAGTTACACGGTTCCAAGTGGTAGGTTCTACTTATTGAGACAAACCGGCTAGAAACTCCATGGATATATTCTTTGTGTGTTTATAATGTGAGAATAATGTCGGTTAATATCAGAAATAAATAAACAAGATTATAAGTGACAAAGAAAAAAAAAAATCTTTCTTTCTAAAAAATCTTTCTTTCTTTCTTTTTTTCTTTAAATAAAATTAAAAACATTCTTTTAATGAAGGGGTACTACAGCGTCACTGAATATGTAAATGACAAATTATGATATAAAATTCAGACATTGTATAATTGACATTTTTTTGGTACTGAAATTGGACATAGTAATGTGATATTATATAATTGACATTTTTTTCTTCTAATTTTGACTTTTATAATGTATGTGTAAATTTGCATGCCGTAAGGTTGAATATGGTGATACTAAATGTAATTTTTATTTTTAACATCAAATGTAATTTTACCCATATTTCGCAAATAAATTGATTTGATTTGATTTGATTTCTTTCTTACAAAGTGCCTTTAAAAATATAATGTTAATATCTGATTAATGTTTTTTTTTTTATAATTGTGACATTCAAAAATCATAATAAATATTGATAAAAGAATAGTTTACAATGATCAAGTATATTATAACTTGAAAGCTCTAGGAAATACTAAGTAATTCTAAGAGCATGCCACTTGTGCTCCAGATCAGATCGAGATAGCTTAAATAAAGCAATTCGTATTAGATCTACATACCAGATTTCTAACACAATACCCATCATTTACTAGTGGGAAAGTGTTGGCAGGATTTATTCGTCTCAGCATTATGAGGGCAAAAAGATCAGGTAAAAACCATTGATTTGATGGCTTATGTTTTATGGTCTGTTAAAATATATTCAAGATAATATTTTTTTACCATCAAAAGCACCTATAATTTAATATAGGCTCCAAGAGTTTAAAACTGAGGTCTAAAAGCACCAGACTTTTTAGTCCTCAAATGCTTCGCTGGTTCTTAAAAAATACTTGTATTCAGTGTGATAAAACAAAAGAAAGAAAACTGCCAGTGGGCTGCTTGGTGTTGCACATGTACTATAAATAATATTTTTTGCAAACAAGAACAAAGCATTCGAAACAATATGTTTTGCCAAAGATCACTTCAAGTATGTATAATACTACTTTACTCATACAAATACCTTTTAAAATATTACCCTAGATTCGATCAAAACACTTATAACAAAGATTTATGTCCGCTAAAGATACAAATGCAAGATTTGTAAGACAATGGTCTTGGAACCAGGTTACGTAAGGCACGGAAGGGTTCAGATCTGCACGTAACAACGACCGCTAGTTGTAGGTTTGTAATTGTATAGAAAATTGCTACCAATTTGTGTAATAAGATGTCAGGACTGGATGTGGATCAAGAGAAATGGAGTTTTTTTGTTTTTTAACCGACGAAAAAAAGGAGGAGGTTCTCAATTCGACGCGTATCTTTTTTTTATAGTATAGGATGGCGAACGACTGGGACTTAGTCGACAAAATGTATCACCGGGAAGTATCGTGACTGTACCAATTTGTTTTTTTTCGTTTAACTTCATTTGTTATTGTACCTGCCATACCATCCAGAGATGGCGCAGACACCATTATATGGTTGACAGGTAGATAATACCTACATTGTACATTTTATGTTTCATAAAGTTAACAATGGTAATTATTATAAAAAATATCTGGACTGCGCGAAAAAAAATCACGATACTGATGAAATTATTTGTCTCAATCGTTGTGAGTTTATCGGACCAAATAACAAATACAGAGAACCTATAAAATAAAGCACACCAACCAGAACTACCAACCACCACTAAAACCAGAAGTCACAGGTTCGAATCCTGCTCGTGAGCGTATGTCTTTCCACATTCTTTAAAAGGTTTCTAAATAGTAGTAGTAGTATAAGAGCTCCTTTGTGAAGGAGCTCGTCCGGGGAAGTACTACCTACCACAGTACCTACTTCTCCGCCAAATAGTGATGCTTGCGTTGCTGTGTTTCGGTCTGAAGGGTACGGGTGCCGGTGAAATTACAATCACATGAGACTTTCCATCTTCATGTCTCAGTTTGGCGAACCAACTTGCGGTAACAGCCTAGGTGGTATTGCAGTTGTTATGGGCAAAGGTAACAGCTTTACAACAGGTGGGCCTTTAGCTCGTTTTGCAACGTATACTACAAAAAAAAAACATTGCGCTAAGTACTTAACTTTCAACTTTATCTGCACGCAGCTTATGAAATGCAACGATCTATAATTTATCACCGTGAACCCAAAGCTAGACAATGGAGTGAAACTGACAACTCTAACAAGTTTATGTTTACGTGTTCTTACATAAGCCGTGACTCAGGCGCACATTTATTGGTAGTCTAGGTTACCTAATGTAGCTAATTTTCTGAGTAAAGCCTGAATTTGTTCCTATGACTTGCAAAACTTTAAAAGCTTACGTAGCACTTGAGTGTTATTTTACGGTCATTACTATTTCGGTGACCCGAATTGCGCAGTGGCATTTTCTTCCTTCTTATAAAGTTATGTGTTAAAGTTAGAGGTATGTTTGCGAATCAAATATTTTTTATCTTCTTATCTTAACTATTATAAAATTGTAAACGTCTAGCGTCTGTTTGTTTGTTTGTTTGTTCCAGCATCACGCTAAAACTACTGGACCGATTTTGATGATTTTTTTTTTGTTTGAAAGTTGATGATCTGACTTAAAAACTGGTATGGGTTTTGAGAAAGAAAGAAAAAAAGAAAAAAAAAATCGTGGGTTGCGTACTCACCCGACAGATCGAAGCTTCTATGCATTTGCACGAGCGGATAGTAATGTACGATGGAGTGGAGTGGACAGGGGATGGGACTGGGGACGGGACAGGGGACGGGACAGGGGACGGAACATGGGACGGTAAATGGGACGGGACATGAGACGGGACATGGGACAGGACAGTGGGACGGGAAATGGGACGGGTCATGAGAAGGGACATGGGACAGGACAGTGGGACGGCGCATGGGACTGGACATAGGATGGGACATGGGACAGGACATGGGACATGGGACGGGACGATAGTGATTAGTGATATAGTGAGATAGTGGGACAGTGGGACAGTGGGATAGTGGGACAGTGGGACAGTAGGATAGTGGCAGTGGGACGGTGGGACAGCGGAGCAGTGGCGCAGTGGGGTACTGGGGCAGCGGGGCAGCGGGGCAGTGGGCCAGTGGGGCAGTGGGATAGTGGGGCAGTGGGGTAGCGGGGCAGCGAGGCAGCGGGACAGTGGGGCAGTGGGGCAGCGGGGCAGCGAGGCAGTGGGGCAGCGGGGCAGCGATGCAGTGGGGCAACGGGGCAGCGAGGCAGTGGGGCAGCGTGCCAGCGGGTCAGCGGGGCAGTGGGGTACCGGGGCAGCCGGGCAGTGGGGCAGTGTGATAGTGGGGCAGCGGGGTAGTGTGGCAGTGGGGTAGCGGGGCAGGGGTCTGTCGGGAAGCGGGGCAGTGGGGCAGCGGGGCAATGGGTTTCCGGGGCAGCGGGGCAGTGGAGCAGTGGGATAGCGGGGCAGCGGGGTGGTGGGGCAGCGGGGAGAGGGGCAGCGGGGAGTGGGGCAGCGGGGCAGCGGGACAGTGGGGCAGCGGGGCAGTGGGGAAGTGCGGCAGTGGGGCAGTGGGACAGCTGGGCAGGCTGTGGGGCAGTGGGAAGCGGGGCAGTGGGGAACCGGGGCAGCGGGGCAGTGGGGTAGCGGGGCAGGGGGGCAGTGGGGTAGCGGGGCAGCGGGGCTGCGGGGCAGACAGTTGGACATTAGGACAGTGATAGTGGGACGGTGGGACGGTAGGTCAGTGGGGCGGTGGGGCAGTGGGGCAGTGGGGCAGTGGGTTACCGGGGCAGCGGGGCAGTGGGATAGTGGGGCATCGGGGCAGCGGGACTGTGAGGCAGCCGGGCAGTGGGGCAGCTGGGCAGGCAGTGGGGCAGTGGGGAAGCTGGGCAGCGTGGCAGTGGGGTGCAGTGGGGTAGTGGGGCAGCGTGGCAATGGGTCAGTGGGGTAGCGGGGCAGTGGGGCAGCGGGGCAGCTGGGCAGCGGGGTAGTGGGCCATCGGGGCAGTGGGGAAGCGGGGCAGTGGGGAAGCGGGGCAGTAGGGTAGCGGGGCAGTGGGGCAGCTGGGCAGCGGGGCAGTGGGGCAGCGGGGCAATGGGGGAACGGGGCAGTGGTGTAGCGGGGCAGTGGGGCAGAGGGGTAGCGGGGCAGCTGGGCAGCGGGGCAGTGGGACAGCGGGGCAGTGGGTCAGTGGGTTAGCGGGGCAGTGGGGCAGTGGGGCAGCGGGGCCGCTGGGCAGCGGGGCAGTGGGGTAGCGGGGCAGTGGGGTAGCAGAAAGCGGGGCAGTGGTGCAGCGGGGCGGTGGGGCAGCGGGGCAGTGGGATAGGGGCAGCGGGGCAGAGGGGCAGCGGTGAAGCGGGGCAGAGGGGCAGCGGTGAAGCGGGGCAGTGGGGTAGCGGGGCATTGTGGCAGTGGGGCAGCGGGGCAGCGGGGCAGTGGGGTAGCGGGGCATTGGGGCAGTGGGGCAGCGGGGCAGCGGGGCAGTGGGGCAGTGGGGCAGCGGGACAGCGGGACAGCGGGACAGCGGGACAGCGGGACAGTGGGACAGTGGACTGGACTAGAATGGACTGGACTGGACTGGACTGACGTGGGTTAGCAGAATTTAACGCGAGCGGAGCCGCGGGTAAAAGCTAGTTTAATTTATAAAATCAGCATTTCAAAACAGTAAATGTTTGTACACAACGTGTTATTGGAATAACTCAAAACCTGTTAAGGGGCCATTGTACTCATCAGTATCAATCAACTCAGCCTATCGCAGTCCACTGCTGGACATAGGCCTCTCCCAAGTTGCGCCACAACGCTCGGTCCTCTGCCTTCCGCATCCACTCATCAGTATGAACAACTTTTACTAATGAGACCAACCCTGAAATCGCCGAATCGTCGAATTGAAATTTACCCACACGTATATTAAACTATAACAAACTCTGAAATTCATATCCACACCGTACACTCTCAAAATACACACCAACTCACCCCCACACCACACTAATTGTGGCTTCTCTTTTTATTCTTTAACACGCTTTAGCTTTACTTGTAACTAACTAACAATGTAAACAAATCTTGGAAGTCGATTTTAACCTACTTCCAATTGTCGTATCGATTTGAAACTGCAAGTATGTGTGATCCGCATGACAATACAATAACTCGGTACCATCGAGCGGATCTGATGATGGACTACAGTACCTCTAAAAGCATGTTTCTTTTTAGTTTTAAAAAACTGTATATTCTTTCTTTTGTACTGATTCCCAAATGAACAGGCATGCCTAGTTTGGGTTTCAAGTTAATCAAGTAATGCTACATAGTATAACTGTTATGATAGGTATAATCGCTAGTTGTTGCTGTTGTTGGACGGGCAGCCTCCTACTACTCGTAACACAGGTTGACTCCTAGCATGGGAGTGGGTAGTCTTCCTGCACACTCGCTGTGATTAGACGTATCTACTTAATCCCTTGCGTAGTGCGCAAGCAGTAACAAATGTAGTATGCGAGATGTAACAATTTTTGTATTCAAATAAAGATTTATTTATTATTTATTTATTTATTTTTCGCTTTTAAGTTTCTGTTTCCGTCGGTTCAATTTTTTGTTAAAATGTTTAATTTTTAATTTTTTTGTTGCTAAAACCTAATTCCAGGTCTCCATTATGTTGTAGTGTCTAGAACTACATTTATGTGTGCCAAGTTTCAACAGAATCGGTTAACGGATAAGAATTCAGTGGGTGAACAAGCACTCATCCCCTGTTTTCCTACCCTTAAATGGTACTATGTTCACCTGGGTGAACAAAGTGGAATTTATGGTTTCTTTATTTCACCTCGGAATCATTGCACCTAGGTGAAATCACCTAGGTGAAATGATTCGACATTATTGGTGTCTACGCTTGGTCGTACATAAATAAAAGAAAAAAAAAAGATACGCGTCGAATTGAGAACCTCCTCCTTTTTTTCGTCGGTTAAAAATAAGCTGTCCCCTACAGTTTTGTTCACATCAATCAACTCCGCCTATCGCAGTCCACTGCTGGACATAGGCCTCTCCCAAGTTGCGCCACAACACTCGGTCCTCTACCTTCCGCATCCAGCCCCCTCAGCCACGTTCTTTAGGTCGTCGGTCCACCTGGCAGGGGGGCGCCCTACGCTTCGTTTGCCGATTCGCGGTCTCCACTCAAGGACTCGTCTGCTCCAGCGGCCATCGGTCCTTCGACAGACATGGTCAGCCCACTGCCACTTCAGCTTACTAATCCTACAAGCTATGTCGGTCACTCCGGTTCTTCTCCGGATAATCTCACAATTTGTTCACATGAATCGACGAAATGTAGAGATCAGCTGATTTTTTTTCGCGATTTCGGTTTAAAGAACTTTATTTCTCGCTTAAGACAATCGTCACTTACATGAGAACAATAAATAAAAGTACTGATTATTAACTCGATGCGGGTAGAATTAAATACATAGGTATGTGGGTAGTTTTGTTGGCTGTCAACAGAATTGGTAAGAAGCGAGTTCCCTGCATTCTTGTTATAAGGTGGTGGCCCAAGTTTAAAAGATGTTATGAGTATATTAATTGATTACCGTTTTTTTATAAAGTGTTTGATTTAAGTGTTGGTCCCATAGTAAAAGTTATCCATACTGATGAGTACATTGACCCCTTAAGAGGTTTTCAGTTATTTCAATAACATGTTGTATATTTGTCTGCGCAACGCCTTAGCGTATCGTAAGTCTAGCGTCCGAACACCGCGAACGCAAGATGAAGCTCACGCACGGTATAGGTAAGTCCATTGTGTTATGTTACTGGAAAGCCAAGTCACACACACATGGTTTCCGTCCATACGGCGGCCGTGACGGTTGAGTAAGAAAGGCATGTGTATGTGAAAAGGGCCTTACAGCTCATTGGTGTGCGGATTTAACCGCAGAACCGAGCCCAACCCCTTTCGAGTGCCAGACGGAGAGGCAATCGAATTAGAAGGGGTAAAAGAGCTAGCGGGTCACCTAATGGTAAGTAATCATCAACGCCCATGGACATTTGCAACACCAGGAAAGTTGCCGACCCGTTGCCGACCATTTTATGTCATAGGATGGCGAAACGGGCTAAAGAGCCACCTGATGTTAAGCGGTTACCTTTGTCAATAACAACTGCAAATGCAAAACCACCTAGGCTGTTGCCTACATGGTACCGCAAGTCGTTTCGCCAAACTGAGAGATGACGATGGAAAGTCTCATGTGATTGTAATTTCACCGGCACCCGTACTCTCCAGACCGAAACACAGCAATGCATATTTTTAATTTATAGAATTACCCATTTAACCATTTCGTATTAATAACGTAAGACTTCACATTGTTATAACGTTACTTAGGCCCCGTTGTTTGATCAGTAGTAAAATATGACTAATAGTTAATTTAACCATTAGTTCATTAACAACAGTTAAGGCTTTAACAATAGTTAAACTAGAAATATATTGAAGGCCCCGTTGTTTGATCAGTAGTCATGTATACTATTAGTTCAAATACGTTGGTTAAACTGACAAATAGTAAAAAATTACAAAATACTGTTGTTTGATCAATAGATAAACATGACTATAGTTAAAATCATTGACAATTTGTTAAAAAGTTACTATGCATGGACAGAGTAGTTAACTTTGACCACTAGTTATTGTAAATTAAAAATGAACTTATATCATCCTCTTTCTCTGAGCCTTTTTCCCAAGTACGTTGAGGTCGGCTTCCAGTCTAACCGCATGCGGCTGAACATCAGTATTTTACACGGAGCGACTGCTATCAGGTCCCCTTAACCCAGGTACTGGGTAATACCGATATCCCAAGGTTACCAGTTGTCTGACTTTCGGACTTCCGACTACCAGTAACGACTGCCATATATATATTTTTATGGCAACCGGAACCGACAGCTTATCGTGCTCTCATAGGTACGGAGGGGTCTCGATGTGCAACGAAACGGTCACCCATCCAAGGACTGACGTCGGCTAGCGTAGCCTTGCAATCTACGCGGTTAATACTTAGCCACGAGCCCCCAAAAAAGAAAGACCTTAAATATAGCAAGATGCTTTGAAGATTTTGAATGTTCTTCTGATGACGATGAAATTATTATGTTATTTGTGACTAGGTAATAGATCTGTGTTTGTGACATAATATCACTAATCTGTGGTCGTGTCGTGATGACATATTGACTGAAAGTCCGTCTTGACAACCAAATTCTTTTTAAAAAGCAAAAGTAATATGATCAATACGTAGATACTCTTTGGAATATATTTATATATTTCATTAACAATAGTTAAGGCCTTACCAATAGTTAAAGCAGAAATACGTTGTTTGAAGATAATTTTAACAATAGTTAAATATAACAATAGTCAATGGTGTTGCTGGTGAAGAGATAAGTGTCCGGCGGTTCAATAAATATTCACAATAATTTCGTCGTCATCAGAAGAACATTCAAAATCTTCAAAGCTAGCCCCCGTTTTGGATGGGTGATAGTTTCGTTGCACATCGAGACCCCTCCATGCCTTTGAGAGCACGATAACGGGTTGATACGGATTGTCAGAAGCATGAAACTTTGACAACTGCTCTAATCTTAGGATGTCGGTATTACCCATTACCTCGGTTGCCGGGGACTGATGACAGTCGCTCCGTGTAAAATACTGATGTGCAGCCGCATCTGGTTAGACTGAAAGCCGACCTCAACGTAATTGGGAAAAAAGCTCGGAGAAAGAGGTAGATTTCATTTCAAATTAACAAAAACTATAAGGGTTCTTTGTAGGAACTACGGAACCCTAAAAACGAATCGTCAAAGTTGACTACTCTGTCCATGCATAGTAACTTTTTGACAAATTGTCAATTATTTTGACTATAGTCATGTTTGTCATGTCACTATTGATCAAACAACTAATATTATGACCGAACCTTTTGTTATTTCACCGGTCAATCATAGTAAATTTATACGTGTTTTATTCAACCTTAACATTGGCAGAATCATCGTTGACACGATGGAGCCATAAACCAAAATTAGAATTAGAATTAGTATTTTGTAATTTTTTACTATTTGTCAGTTTAACCAACGTATTTTAACTAATAGTATACTTGACTACTGATCAAACAACGGGGCCTTAGGTAACAGTTAACACCTTCTAATGCAATGTAACGAACGATTTGTAAGTAATGTGGTTGCAAGCCCTTCTGTGCTTGTTTCCTCATGTAACCTTTAACTAATCGTTTATTAATTCTGTATGTGTGGTACATAAATATTTGAAGATTGTCGTTTAAAGCAAAATTAGAATTGCCCAAAGATGGGAATATAATTGTACAAGACCAGCAGTTAAACGATGGTCTTTAATGACGATATTTTTTCTTTACCATTTTTGCATCATCTTTATCGTGTTTGCCAGTCAGGGGAATGAGAGCAACCTCTTTCTAAACAGATAAGGACCTCAAGATGACACGATCAGAGTCCTCTTTGACAAACTAGTCATCACAAAGCAGCTTTGATAAACCATTTGCGCGTTGTCATCGAAATTTGCTGCGAAAGCCAAAGCCTGATAAGAAGTCCGACGTCCTATAACCTGACATGACTTCACTTTTTACTTGGTGATATTATTGAAGTACTTACTAACCAGAGGGGCTCGTAGCGATGCAACGACTGCGCGGATTGCACGATCTGCAAGGTTAAGCTGCACTTGCCGCGGTCAGTCTATGGATGGGTGACCCCTCCGTGCCTCGGAGAGCACGTTAAGCTGTCGGTCCCGGTTGTCATACGAATATCTATGGCAGTCGTTACGGGTAGTCAGAAGCCCGAAAGTCTGACAACTGGTCTAACCTCCGAATGTCAGTATTACCCAGTAACTTGGTTGCGGGGTCTGATGGCAGTCGCTCCGTGTAAAATACTGATGTTCAGCTGCATCTGGCTAGACTGGAAGCCGACCCCAATATAATTGGGAAAAGGCTCGGAGGATGATGATGACTTACTAACCAGTGACTTAAAATTTATAGTGCTCTGATGATTTTGAGAGCCTTCATCATTCATCATCATTTCAGCCGAAAGAAGTCCACTGCTTGAAATAGGCCTGCCCCAATTAAAGGGGATATGCCATAAACGACACGCTTGGCAGGCCGGTTGGCGATCGCAGATGGTTGGTTAAATACTCAGAGAACGCTGCTGCCCATCCTCTGGTGAATCCCTTAGTCGCCTTTTACGACACCCATGAGAAGAGATAAGGGTGGTGTCATTCTTTATGTCTGGCACCACACGGACAGACAGTTGAGAGCCTTAACGTGACTATTATTTAACATACCCGCTTTGTCCCTCTGATATGCATACTCTAGCTATAACTACTACTACTAACATAACAACATATCATCACGCCTGTATTTCCCCGAAGGGGTAAGCAGAGGTGTAATAATACACCCACATTTCGCCAGTTATGTTATAGTCCCATGTAATAGGGGGCGAGCCTATTGCCATTGACCGGGCACAAATCCAGACTCCGGGCTGCTACTGAGAATTTCCTAATGAAAAAACCCAAGAACACTTTGCCCGACTCGGGAATCGAACCCAGGACCTCACGCTCAGCAGTCGCGCTTGCAACCACTAGACCAACGAGGCAGTCAAACAACCACTACTATTATTTATTCTATGACTTAACTCGTAGAATATATACTAACGAAAAGAAGCGACACTTAAGCATGTGTGCTCGTAAAATTTCTCGCGGCTATGTGTGCGGGTCGGGGCGAGTGCAATGGTAAAGTAACTCTTATCCAATCTTGATTTCCTAACAGTGTCCGTTTTCTGATATGTAGATTATCTTACAAATGCATTGCAGATGAATGAAGTGCCATAACAGGCCAAGATCATGAATCATGAAAGAATAACATCGTTGTAGCAAATAATAAACAAAATATGCACAAACATACGTTACTCATATTATTATGATATATCTAGCTACATGCCACATGACAATCTACTCGTGATTGTGTGAAATGTCGCATTTACCACACAAATCTTCCGACAGTGTGTGCGAAAACTTCGCGTTGTCGATAACATATCGACACTTGGAACAAAAACATAGTGCATTGCATGGTAACGAGTTGTTAAGTACACGGCTCAAGGCTTAGAAAGTTAAGGAATTTGTATATTGTGATTATAGTTATCACTTTAGGTGAAAAAATACCTAACTTAAGCATGTCTGAGACAATAAGAATCGTGTGTTCAAAAAAGACCAACAAAAAACAATTATAAAACGAAATAGTATATTCTACAAATGTTAAAATCACTTTAAAATAAACATTTATTGAAATAAATGTTTGTTTTTTTTAAACATATCATATGATAAATATGATATGTTTAAAAAAAACGTGTCATACGAAATTAAATTAATAATTACGGGTTTAAAATAAAAACGAAATCATACAAAATTTAAAAATAATAATACAATAAAAAAATGGCAATAGGCACGCCCCCTATTACATGGGTCTATAACATAACTGGCGAAATGTGGGTGTACTATTCACCTCTGCCAGGCGTGATGTTATGTTATGTTGTACAAAATTAAAATCATGTCAGAATTAAAAGGGATTAAAAAGGGCACTAAATTTTATTTGACATATTTCCATGTAAGAAAATTAACAATAAAATCACAACATTCAAATCTTGAACTTTTACAAGTCGATTATTTTAAAAACTTTATGACGAGTGACGACAGCTTTTCCTTTCCTTTGACTAACTCTGCGAAGAAATGCCGAAACGAACACAACGGTCGCCAAGACATTTGTGTGAGGACAATGCAGGGCAACGCCTGGACTGGACCTTTAAAGAAAATGCCAGGTCAGATTGAGTGAACCCTTCCTAACTGATAGCACAAACATGGCGTAGACACCGTACTTACTTTAAAAAATTCAAAAATAAATAAAAAATAAATGTCTGGAAGAAATTTCATAAAGAAATAAGCAGTGCCTTTGTACTATTCATTTCTATGTATTGTATTATTATTTCTCCGTGTGTGCATAAATTTAATAAATAATGTAAATGACACACCAGCCGTGCAGCTTGGCGCATCCATAAAAGGAAGACATCTTATATTTTTTTAGCAATTTTACTGATTTACTACTAACTTTACTGATTAGCTGCAAAGCGCATGCACTTTGCTCAAAATGGAACACGATTGACGTTTGGGAGCACACTCGTGGATACTTATGAATTATAGTGGTTAAAAGCGAAAGAAAAAGATAGATTAGATTTCGCGCCGCATGCGTTAATAATAATTATAAATAAATATATTTCTTGCCATAAATGGAAAAGTCTACGATCAAAAAATTACGAATCATAAATTAACATCAATAAATGCATAAATGACCAAACCTAAATAAATAACAACATTATCGTTTATAAATATTATGTCAAAACGTTCTCTATATCATATGTTATTGTCTGACATACAGTCTGCAAAAACAATGAACGAGCTTCTAACAAGTTGCATCAAGTCATCTGTCAACATGTAGTTAATTATCACATCATGTCAAGATAAGTCTTACTGCAGGCATGTTACAATACAATGTTATAACTAAGATTTAATAAAGGATAAAGCTTAATTCTAAATGTTAAATACTAGTGATTGGTGTCTACGATGAGTAGGTAATATTCAAAAATAACAATAATCCAAATATGCTAATTCCAACAGTTTGTGTCATAATTTTAAATAATAACTATGTCTCTATTTTTAATCTGTTCATTTGTATTTTGTATTTGTATTGTATTTATTGTTGCACAGACAGGTTACAGGCATGATAATTACATATGCATAATTTATTCCATAATACCTACTAACTGCACACAAGCTGCATACTAAAACAACGAGCGTGCGTTTTACTATAGTTCGTAAAATATAGCTTGACTCCTGTGACGGATGACAAATACGTAAAATTAAAAAATTAACGTATTTTGACATTTTTGTACATCGCCGCGTCGTAGACATCTATCATAGAACTAAAGCTGTATTATTTTTAACGCATTTACGCATGCGTAGTGAAATATAAAGAAATAAATTGTGGAAAGAAAAAATCGTTCAAAATGGTTCGAATCCTGCTCGTGAGCGATTTTTTCTTACATCTCAAGCTGTATTTTAAGAAATGTACCTAAATAAAGATTTAAAGATTTAAATTGTGGAATGAAAAAATCGCTCACGAGCAGGATTCGAACCTGCGACTCCTAGCTCAGTACACCAGTGCTTTAGCCACTAAACTACCGTGAAAACTGCTCGTGGAATCGAAATTATCCTCCAAATACCTACATAATTTTCTGGACCGTAACTTTGGCACTACTGGGTTTTCAATATTTCAGAGCGCCCAGCAATAGTGCCAACTTAGCGGCAAAGGGAATTAAGCCAATATATAATAAATTAACGCATCGCGATTCGACTCTTGTGAATAGGTCTGACCTTAAAATGTCAGTTGTCTGTTTCTTTTAATCTAAAACTATAAAACATTTTAGACAATCAACCAATTAATCACAGGCAATAAATTCACTAAGAAAAGGCAAGGCAAAGACACTTTTTTGTTCAGCCTTTATGAATCACACCAATATTTTGTGTGGTGACATAACTTGGTTGTCATATTGTCATTAGTTCCACGCCTGACCACCGAATATAGTCTGTCAGCGAGTCAGCCGGACAGTCGGACACGCCAAGGACAGTGCTGTTTAGGTGAAGTTTAGGTATCATGTGATGGACAGTGGGATTCTTAATAGTATCATGGTTATGAATAAGGAAATGTGTTCCATAGGCTTTGTCATAAGAATTATGGATTATTTGATAAATTTTTGAAATTAATGGCCAGAGTCAGATAAAATATAAATAAGGTTTTTTCAAGATAAGCTTTTATAAGACACGGTTCTGGTACTGTAAAGCTTTTTAGGGTTCCGTAGTCCTACAAGGAACCCTTATAGTTTCGTCATGTCCGTCCGTCTGTCCGTCTGTCCTAATCCTTTACAGCTTAATAACTTCTACAGTTATAAACATAAGTAATTGAAATTTTGTTAAAAAATAGTCTACATATAGATCTCAATTTTAATAGAATAAAAAATCGTTTTTACGTATTTTAGGGGTTGCGTCCATACATGTGAAATGGGGATGACATTTTTTTTTGCGCTGCACCCCCTCGTGTGGGATATCATTGAATAGGTCTACTAAAATGAAGGTAATGTTTCATACACCACTTTTTTATCAGGTGTACCATCTGCGAAATATAGCCCGCCAAAGTGGCTGGCTATGTGTCCCCCCCCTGCCATTTCTAAACTATGCAACGTAGAAAGTTATAATCTTCCACATTGATAGACCTTTGTGAAAACTCTTTTTTAAAATTATTTCGAGTATAATGTGATTATAATTTTTTGAGTTATAGAGAGATAACTGAAAAATACTTAAAACGTCCTAGTTCAAAGTTCATTGATCTTAGAGAAAAATGATCTTAGCAAATAATGCTCCTTTAGCTACTTTCTATTTGAAAAAATCACAAAAAGTAACTTTGACATGACACACTTCTTAAATTTGGCTTCTTGTATTTATCGCTAGATGGCGCTACTAACAACATGCTCTGAGTCGCGAATGCTGCCGATTATTGCAAAAACTAAAATAGCCATGATTAATATTCGATTTGATTCGTTTGTAATTACACCTACTTAAGGAACCCTATAATACTGAGCATGGCCCGACATGCTGTTGGCCGGTTTTTTATATTGTAGGATGGCGAAACGAGCTAAAGGCTCACCTGAAGTTAAGCGGTTACCTTTGCCCATAACAACTGCAATAACACCTAGGATGTTGCCTAAATGGTACCGCAAGTCGGTTCGCCAAACTGAGACATGAAGATGTAAAGTCTCGCGTGTTTATAATTTCGCCGGCACCCATACCCTTCACAACGAAACAGCAATGCAAGCATCACTGTTTGTCGGCAGAAGTAGGTCATCAACGTCATCAACTCAGCCCATCGCAGTCCACTGCTGGACATAGGCCTCTCCCAAGTTGGGGCCACAATACTCGGTTCTCTGCCTTCCGCGTCCAGTCCCAACCACGTTCTTTAGGTCGTCGGGTCCACCTGGCGGGGGGCACCCTTCGCTGCGTTTGCCGATTCGCGGTCTCCACTCAAGGACTCGTCTGCTTAGCCGCCATCGGTCCTTCGACAGATATGGCCAGCCACTGCCACTTCAGCTTACAGATCCTACGTCGGTCACTCCGATCTATCTATCGATCGATCTACCTTTATTGTGCTCTTTTTATGTGCCTATCTTTATTGTGTAGGTAACGATCAGTGGGAACGAAAGTTCGTACTTCGTTGGTCGACAGCAAACGTGAGTAGAACCCCTGGATTTGTACTTGTTCACGTCACGAGGAGCGATATCATATATTCGACATTCAATTAAATTAGAAATAAAGAAAAATTATTTAACTAAACTTTGCCAAGCCTGGAGACCAAACCATGAGCCCGCGAGTGGCGTTCGTACTTGTGACATCTTTAAAATAATTCCTTCAGTCTTGCTTTAACGCTGCAGACCATTTTTCCAATATAATAAATAAATAGTTGTGACATTTCTACACAGCACCATCTAGTCCCAAACTAAGCAGAGGTTGTACTATAGGTAATTGGGTACTAGACAATGGATATAATACTTACGTACTTTTTTTATAATTTATAATACACAAACACCCAGACCAACAAATACTAACGTAACTAAGGTCTCAAAAGACATAATGTAACATGTGTATTTGTATTTTCGTTGGTATTTGCAGCCCTGACAATACAAACTGAACATGTTAAATACAATATCGATATACAAATATTATTTGCAACTGTTCTAAAATACATATTCAAGACAAGTGTATTCATCAATTTTCACATTCGACTTATCAATGCTAAACTCACAAATTTATTTATTCATTCGTACCAGCAAGGTCGGCAGTTTTCACCAAACCGGTTTAAAGCAAAAAAGTATAATGGCCATTTCAGTGAAAACATGTACCAGGAATTTCTAGATTTTTTGCCGCAAAGACAGTGTGTCTAAGGGAAAAACTAGTTTTTTATTTATTTATTGCTTTGTGGTAGTAATTTTCTGTTATTAATAGTTATGCAATATAACTATAAGTAGTTATTTATTATATTATTTATTATACATACACCAAACCAATACAAAGACAGTAGTTTACAGAGAGATTATATAAGTACAATGGGCGGTCTTATCGCACAAGGCAATCTCTTCCAGACAACCTTTGGATGGACTAGACGAATGGGAACCGATCGTGGATAGTTACGGTGTAAAAGTAGGTAAATACGTTTCGTACTTATTGTACTTAAATATAATAATATAAAGTACATGGCATTTAGTTAAATAAGTATAAAAATCATATATCATAAAATATACTAATAAATACAAATATTAAAATATTAGTGTAGTAGTTCAGAATTATCAAGAAGTAGTAAAATAGATTGACAAGTAGTTTTCCTTTATTAATGAAGGTAAGGGGGGAGATGAAATGGCATGTATATGAGGTCCTCCATTATTAATCCGAAATATTTGAAGTAGTTAAAAATAACGAAAAAAATATCAGGTGGTCCCTACATTTTATCGATTTAAGTGAACACAAATGTAGGGGCCAACTGACTTATTTTTCGCGATTTAAGGGTTGGTCCCATAGTAAAAGTTATTCGTAATGATAAGTAGATTCACCACTTCAAATATTTCGGATTAATAATGTAGGACCTTATATATTATTAAGCGTGTGTCCCATTGCCATATACTCAATATCACATCAATCTTCCTAGATTATAATGTGTACACACGGCTACACATCAAGCTGTACATTTCCAGTATAAGGTGATCTCGCATTGTATAGGTTTTCCTTACAACGCGAGGTCAGTCGTAAAACGTTGGTGGGGTTAGGGGGGCGGACCGCGCGTTATGATTGGCCGGCTCAAAAGTTCGGTGGTATGATTCCTTATGATTGGTGCCGCTCGCTGACTGAGTGACGTTCCGATTGGCGGAGGGACGTATGATATGCAGTGGTAGAGCATATGCGTTGTGACCGGGGGTGTCCAGCTAACCGGCGTCTAGAGGCTTACTGGTCTATGACCCGCGTATAATACGGTTTATCACAGAAATACGTTATAGCGCATCCCTCGGAAACTGTTTATCTTACCGGGATAAAAAGCAAGTAGCCGGGTTATGTTTTATCTGTGTGCCAAATTTCATTACCGTTCAGCCATTTCTGCATGATTGAAGGACAAACAAATAAACATCCATACTTTCGCATTAATATTATAGAAGAGGATTAGGTCTTCTGTACCTACTGGTCAATAAGTTGATTTGACCATCCAATGTTGCAAGAAAGCAGGCACTGTGTAATCACAGTGCCTGCCTAGGCCTGATGGCCTAGATATAGCTTGTCCAGCCAGGAAAGTTATCAATAAGGATCAGCATCCATCATCATCATCATTTCAGCCAAAATATGTCCACTGCTCAAAATAGGCCTCCCCGAAAAGGTGGGATATGCCATAATTG
Organism: Asteroscopus sphinx; assembly: GCA_949699075.1. Lineage (NCBI taxonomy): Eukaryota > Metazoa > Arthropoda > Insecta > Lepidoptera > Noctuidae > Asteroscopus > Asteroscopus sphinx. Next base: position 28,178,533 of record OX453012.1, read on the forward strand.
CCAAGCCTGGCAGGCGGGTTGGCGATCGCAGTTGGTTCAATAACTACTCAGAGAACGATGCTGCTCATCCTCTGCTGCACCTGAGGTGAGTCTGAGTCGCCTTTTACGACACCCATGAGAAGCAATTACGTGACCTTAGAAGGCCGCTTAGTTATAATTGCCTACATTGTGTTTTTACATAAATAAGAACTATTGTACACATAGTTGCAAATAAATGTTTGATTTGATTTGATTTGATGAGATGAGGTGGTGTTATTGTGTCCTCCACCATATCAAAAATTATTGTTTAAAAATATTATGGCTTCGATGAAAAACCCAAATAAATCTACATAGAGGAGACAGAAGCTCTATTGCCAAATCGTTAGTATAGCAATTTATCTAAAACAAATAGTTTAAACATCTAAATAAGTCTATCTTAAAGGTAAACTATCTAAAATCTATGATGTTATCTATGTTGTTGTTGTTGTTCTATGTTGTTGAAGAATTATGTATGCACACTAACATTTCCAACGCTCTAGAGGCTAAATTTATATAATTTAGTTGTAAGTACTTTTGTATCTCATTATAAGTGAACTGTTTGTTCTTATGAGAAATAAAATTCTTTAAACCTATGTTGAAATCTAGACAATTTTACGAAAAGAAGATAACCGTAATTGGGATATATTTATTTAGATGTGTAATACTCAAATATATGCATATCTCATCTAAATTTCGACAGCGTAGCATATAGTTAACCATTTATCCAAATATGGTGCGCATACAAAAAGACAAATAGATAAAAAGTTCCCGCTTTGGTTAGTCACAGCTCTTGAGAAAGTGATATTTCTTCATAACTCAAGGCAATGACCAAATATTAGAGGCCTTTGCACTAGAGCTGGGGAATGATTTTATGTAAAAAAAAACACTGTTTTGTTGACCAAAACACACCTCTAGTCACGTTTCCACTACTGTTTACACTCTCTGCAGAAATTTGGTCCTTTTGTGGAAAGTGCCGATTCCGAGTTTGAAACTTAGCATACGCGATTGAAAACTCAGTCGAATGTGTTTCCCCTCGTTTCCGCCAGCGGCGCTACTGATTTATGAGTATAAAGTATAAATCGTCGCATTCAATCGCGTATGCATAAGTTTCAAACTCCCTCTAGGCATTCAAATATCAAAGAATGCCATTCTTTGATATTTGATTTTTTTCAACTCGAATGATTCGAAAAATACGATTCGTCCCATCGCTAGGGATGACGGCTGATAGAGATGTACTAAAACAAAACACATGCCGCGCCGACCCCAAATAAATTGGCATAAGGGCGGGAGGATGTGTCAAAACATCACGCCTGTATTTCTCGAAGGGGTAGGCAGAGGTTTATAGTACACCCACATTCCACAGTTATGTTATATGTCCCATGTAATAGAAGGCAAGCCTATTGCCACTAACCGAGGATAAATCGGAATAGTCATCATCATCATCATTTCAGCCGAAAGACGTCCACTGCTGGACATAGACCTCCCCCAAGCGTCGCCACAACGACCGGTCCTGCGCTTTCCGCATCCACCGGATTCCCACGACCTCCACCAGGTCATCGGGTCACCTTGTGGCCTACCCACGCTGGGCCTTCCAGTACGCGGTCACTACTCCAGAACTTCACGGCCTCGTCGGCCATCCGTTCTGCGAGCAATGTGCCCCGCCCACTGCCACATAATTTTGGCAATTCTTCGGGCTTTGTCGGTTACGTTCGTTCTCCTGCGAATTTCCTCATTTCTGATACGATCACGTAGGGACACTCCAAGCACAGCCCTCTCCATTGCCCATTTGAGTGACTTTGAGCCTTCTTATCAGGCGCATTGTGAGCGACCACGTTTCAGTGCCGTAAGTTATTACTGGCAACACACATAAGTCGGAATAGTACATTAATCAAATTGATTCATCTTTATTTCTTTGCTGCAGTATGCCAGTCTCGATGTGTTAGTAATGTCCCCATGTAGATATTCTAATTACCATATTGCTAATTAATTAAATTCGTGTGAGCAGTCGACCGGTCCTCAAACCAACTTGTTTGTGTAGATAATTATCATATTCGACTAGTCTTCAATGCATAACTATTTGCGTTTATTTTTAGCATTTGCAACGTTCATTTTGGAATTCAAGAAAACTTAATACTTAACTTGTTTCCATTTAAATCACATGACTGATGTGTTCGCCGACGAATTGAAAACGCTTTTGTCAGTATGTTTGGAGTACTGTGAGATGAGTGTATGGAATTGTGTATTATTCTATTTCTCTGTAACATAATATAACCAGCCCATTACTGTCCCACTGCTGGGCACGGGCCTCTTTACGGTCTCTGTACGAGAAAGCTAAGGCCTTAGTCCACCACGCTGGCCTAGTGCGGGTTGGCGAACTGCACACACCATTGAGAATTGTATGGAGCATTCTCTGGTGTGCAGGTTTCCTCACGATGTTTTCATTGAATATAAATCCGCACATGAATTCGAAAAGTCAGAGGTGCGGGCCGGGATCGAACTCACACTCTCCTGCATGGACGGCAAGCATTCAACCGCTAGGCTATCACTGCTTTCTCTCTATTTCTCTGTGTTTAATGTTAATTGTCTTAATTATAGTAATTGGCTTGTAACCGTTTTCATTAAAATAAAATTAATAAATCATCATATTTATTAGAATACGGTATAATACAACAAATGTTCAAAATATATTTTCAAACTAATCTCGATACTTGAAATCTTCTTGGGGTGCATTAAAAGAGCCTCCACGAGTGACGCTATTTAATAGATCGTCCAGTGCACCCTCGGCAGTCAGCCCCGCTACCAACCTGCTGACTGGCTAATCTTTTCCCCACGGCATGAGCTATTATCATTATGTAGCTCATTTCGACACGATAGAAGAAGAATCTCAATCTTCTGAGAGTAGATGTTCCCGATTGGTGACATTAATGACCTAAGTGTCACAAATAAACGACACATCACATCATCTCTCTTCCATAAACACTCGCTTCGTATACTTGTTTCGTCAATCTCCTCTCATCCATCCTCTCTATATGTCCAAACCATCTTAATACCTTTCTCAATCTTTGTCACTACATCTTCTTTCACTCCACAACGCTCCCTTATCCCGTTATTCATTACTTTATCTCTCAATGTAACACCACACATACTTTTCAAAGCTCTCATTTTTACTGCATTTATTCTGCTTTCATGTTTCTTCTGTTTATATAGCATCTATTTTCAGTATATGGTACATTGAGTTCTTCAGTCTAAAATGATTTATATGCAACTATGGTTGCTATCCTATGGGATAGATACTATATTATGCTTAATTGTACCTGCGCGTGGCTACACATCAACCTATAATTTTCCAGTAAAAGCTGACCTCTTATTGTACGGAAAACCTATACAATGCGAGGTTAGCTTATACTGGATAAATATAGCTTGATGTGTAGCCGTGTGTACACCGTAATATAATAGCACAATCTGGAAAAAATATAAATACAGGCTACAGGTCTTCAGAAAAATCTTTCAGATAGTCCCTAGTTAAAAAGATTAAGACCTTCTTTCCTTAATTGATCTTGACTTTTTTCATTCATTCATTCATTTCAGCCGAAAGACGTCCACTGCTGGACATAGGCCTCCCTTATCGCCACATCGACCGGTCAGCGCCTTCAATCTTGATTTAAGACTATTAAATACTGGATTTCTCTTTATAAAGAACAAGTCCAAAAATAAGAAAAGAAGCTCATACCTACTTGTTTTCATTCATATTTAACATGGCAATTCATTTATGTCCGAATATATTTTCCAAATATTACAGAGGTCAACTGGCAAGTGCAACGAGCAAAATCGGAAGTTTGAATGCATTATAATTATAATAATACAAGATGTTGATCTGTTACCGTGCCATATTTCTAAAGCAAATGATAAAGTCATAAGTCATTTATTCATTTGTGTAACATAGGTACAAAAATAATATGAATCGTCTCCTGTGGGATGGGAGAGAGGTGGTCGGCTCTCGCTCCCTCTCCACCGCCTCCTTTGCGAGTATCACCTCCTCGCAGAAGGTAGCGAAGGCTTCCCGAGCACCCTTACTTCCAACCATGGACAGAGCCACGGCCAGAAGAGAGAAATCACTGCCGCCTACTGCATCGATGCGGTCACGGCGCTGCGTAGCCCAAGCTGGACACTCCGCCAGTGAGTGCTGCGCCGTGTCCTCAAGGCAGCTCCCACAGTGATGTCACTCGCGTAAGAGCTACTTCAAAGTCTACTTAATCATGGTTTTCATAATATTATAAAAAAAACCTGCCTGCCTCGTTGGTCTAGTGGTTGCAAGCGCGACTGCCGAACGTGGGGTCCTGGGTTCAATTCCTGGGTCGGGCAAAGTGTTATTGGGTTTTTTCATTAGGGAATTCTCAGTAGCAGTCCGGAGTCTGGATTTGTGCCCGGTCAATGGCAATAGGCTTGCCCCCTATTACTAGGGACTTATAACATAACTGGCGAAATATGGGTGCACTATTACACCTCTGCCTACCCCTTCGGGGAAATACAGACGTGATTTTATGTTATAAAAAAAAAAAACAAAGAAATTATTACATCTACATCATACATTTTACGTGATTTCTACATTATAATATTAATTAATTTAATTGGCACAAGTATTTGTCCATGAAAACTGTATATGAAGCTAATCATATTTGACTTGTTCATGCGTACACGCATTTCGTAATGTGTGCATATCACGATTTGCATCTATCACTGTCTAAATCATTGTAGTTAGATGCGTTGTGATTGGGTGAAGGACTTAGTTGACATTGTCGTTGCTTGTAGGGGCATTACCAACTATGTTATTGCTAATGATCTAATTTATAGTCATAATAGCTAATACGTGTAACGATATGCGTAATTATGAGATGAAATAGTCTTAAGGTACGACTTTGCAATTACAAAGTATCATCATCTTCCTTCGCGAGGAAACCTGCACACCAGACAGTGCTCCATACAGTTCTCAATGGTGTGTGTAGTCTACCAACCCGCACTAGACAAGCGTGGTGGACTAAGGCCTTAGCCTTCTCATACTGAGAAGAGGCCCGTGCCCAGCAGTGGGACAGTAATGGGATGGTTATGTATCATCTTCCTGCCCAGATCCTAAATGACTTGGGGTCGGTGTAATACGTTTTCTTCTTCTAGTTTTGTCTATCAGCCGTCATCTCATCATTTACCCTTTTTCATCCATATTGTTCTTCACGCAATCCACCCATATTTTCTTTGGTCTCCCTCTCCATCCATGAACATTCATGTTCATCACTCTCTTAGTAACATGTGTTTCATCCCTCCTCATCACATGCCCATACCAACCCAAATCCTTTCAAATTTTCTATTACTGGCGACACTTTCAAACTCCCTCTGATATATTCATTTCTTACTTTATCTATTCTTGTCACTCCACACATCCATCTCAACATTCTCGTCTCTGCTACATACAATCTTCTTTCATCCGTCTTCTTCAGGGCCCAGCATTCCGATCCATACAGAACGACAGGTCTTATAACAGATTTGTACATTTTGCCCTTTAATTTGAGGGGCATCTGTGGCGTTGGAATTACAAAGTATACTTAACTATAAAAGTATTAGTTTGACATAACTCTGTATGACATAACTGTGTGTAGTATTTGTGCAGATAGTGAAAACTGGTATAAGTCGGGAATAACAAGACCTGGGAAAATTATGGTCTCTTTTATCCTCTGAGACTCAAGAAAACAGGTTGCTAAGACAATAATAAAACTAATCACAGAAGGATAGACTTCGTCATCTTCAAATATTATTTGAAGAAAGATATTAGTATTTATTAACATAAAATTATATACCTATCTGATTTTAAATTATTTTCCTCCGATTAATCACAGCGGGTTCATTGAATATATTTATCACAGTATTGATTAAATAGCCATAATTAGCGTTAAGAAATAAAAAGTAAGTGATGGATTATCAAATTTATCAAGTCTTCTGTATATTACTGATATTGCAAAATCGCGGGTGTCACGCATTTCATTGCCATTTCTATTTCATTGGTTTCGTTTTGAATTTCTATAAATAAATATAAATATTTTTTGTGACATTTTACACAGCAACATCTAGTCCCAAACTAAGCAGAGCTTGTACTATGGGTACTAGACACTGGATATAATACTTATATACTTTATTTTTATAAATACATACTTATAATACATAAGAAACACCCAGACCAACACAAACACATAAGTTCATCACACAAATATTTGTATCCTGTGGGATTCGAACCCACGACCTCGTGATCAGCAGTCCGACACTCGAACCACCAGACCACAGACGTCGTCTATAAAATTGCACTCAAAAATATATCTACTTCAACATAAAATAATCCCCGACTGCTGAGCGTGGGGTCCTGGGTTTGATTCCCGGGTTGGGCAAAGTGTTATTGCGTTTTTTCATTAGGGAATTCTAAGAAGCAGCCCGGAGTCTGGATTTTTGGCCAGTTAGTGGCTTGACCCCTATTACATGCTTTGACTATATACTTCATGGGTCTTATAACATAATTAGCAAAATGTGGGTGTACTATACACCTCTGCCTACCTTTTCGGGGAATACAGGCGTGATGTTATGTATGTATGCATAAAATAATCCTAGACAAATAAATCACCAAACACGATCGACATCGCATAATCTTACATGTAGGTACCAAAAATGTATAAAAAAACAGGTATCTTAGACCTACCTAATTATAAATTCTATAAATTCAAAACCATGTGAGCTTTGAAATTGTCTATCACGATTTTGTTCTAAAAAAACTGTATATTTATAGATGATTGAGTCAAATGTTGTGAATATTTGTTTAATAATATTATAGCCATCGTTCACATAATACTGTCTCGTTTAGAAGCGGCCTTGAGACGACATCAGACAAAGATAAGTGTTGTCAAAATCTCAATCCCGTGTTGGCAAATAAAGCACGTGTGGGAAATTAACTAAGTTTATAAGGTATTTGCCCTTTCCGAGAACTTTTACTCTCAACCGTTGAAAGTTTGATTGAGCTATAATGGAAAACAAAAACAAGGATCTAGTCAGCTGGCGTTGGTCAGAAAAATGACCGATTCTAGACTCTCAATAGAATGACTAAATAGTTAAATACGACTTATATATATTATTATAATGTTAACTCAGCCTCTGACATAATAATAATCGAATTACTTATTTCTCCTAACACATGCATTAATTGCTTAAAAGGAGACTCCAAGCACTAACTTGTAAAATTATTTGTTTAAGCACAATAAACTACATCATCATCATCATAATCATTCATCATTCACATCATCATTCATCATTGTCATCTTAGTCTACCTGCGACCACGAAATGCTGCAAAGCTTTCGAAACGTCAGGGAAACCAATTTAAATAATATACGCGATTTAATCCGGTTAAACTTTGTTTTATCACCATAAACTATTTGTATTTTGTATTATTTTCCAAAGATCACTTGTCCAAATTTTTTCAAAGACACTTGTCCAAAATTTTTAGTACTTATAAAAGGGATTTGCTTACGATTTGTTTTTCGTTGCTTATTTGGTCAATGTGTATTTCCTTTTCTTTATAAATTGGTTTAAATCGATCACTGCGTATATTCAAATTATATGCTAATAACTGAACCTACATACCTGATGTTCAATTTAATAATTGTGGAAAAAAAAAATATGAAAAAAAAAAAAGTTTTTCCTGTAAAAAATCAAACATGGACAAATGGTCTTTGGAAAACAAGTGATTCAGTTATAAATTAATAATTCTAGTAATGTAAAATATTAGAAATGAATCAAAATCAAAAAAAATTTAAGTGTAATTCATGATGATGCCGCACAAATATAAAGCTTTTGATTTGGACTAACGAGCTTATGGACAAACTTCTAGAACTTCTATCTAGGAGAATCGATGGCCTTTCAAACTAGATATATACGAAATAGGTAACTAATAATAATATCACAAAAAATATTTACGACATAACACGGGAATAAGATGACCCGTATCGATTACAAGAATCAATAGAAAATTTCTTGGTCACGAATCGATTGTAACTCGATCGTAGATCGAATTAGCTTCGATTAGGGATGTCATTCCGCTGTTACGTCAAAGTCATAGTTTCGACCAACTTGTGACGAATGTAAACTTATGAACTTTGTATCGTAAATAGTAAGTAGTAGTTTTTTTCTTGGATATCTGCTATTTAGTTACTTCTTTTTTGTAAGATGTTGATTTTCTACGCATTTTTTGAAATGTAGTTTTTTATTGCTCCGAGTCGGCGCCGTTGCAAGAATAAAATTCTGCGTGGCGAGGTAAAAACGTGCGTCCAGTCAACTTCAGTCTTGTGAAATGTTCTTTGGGTTTATAATATATGTCATTCCTTTCATTTGCGATTCACTAGTTATAGTAGGCTATTCTGGATGACTTAAGGAATGATAAATGTATTATGATGAACTGTAATATTTACATGTAATGATGTTATGACGGAATATGCTAAACTACTGAATATTATAATAAAACAAGTTCAACCGGATTATATCGCGTATATTATTTTAATTGGTTTTCCTGACGTTTCGAAAGCTTTGCAGCGTTCGTGGTCGCAAGAAGACTAAAGATGACAAGCGTCTTTACAGATATAAAAAAAAAAGCTACAATGTCACTATCTTTTACATTTTAGATTATAGAATCTGGTACGCCAGATGTTGCTGTGCCCTAGCAGGGTTCATGTTTGATACTATTATTCTAATGTAATACCTTTTGAACACCATGAAAGCAATAAATTATTATGATTATGATTATTATAATGTGTAGTGATCGCGAAAACCTAAGAAATTATAACTGAATATTATTTTATGTAGCACCAATATTTAAAACCAAGCAAATATTTAAATTTGTTATTAATTTTAGTCTCAAATAAGTACGCTCTTGAAGAGTCTAGCTAATGCAATCTTTGTCGCGACCATTTATTTTATAGATCTAAACCTTAATTACAATTCCAAATAGGTTGTGTTTAACGACAGAAAATCTAAATTAGCATTAAATCAAAGGCAACACGCAGTTGTATTTAAAGTGTGAGGACAAAGGTTACAGTCGTGCGTATGTTTGTCGTAAAACACAGGATGCTAAACTTGGAATTAGGTGAACAGACATGCGATTGACAAAATTTACAATAAAGTAAGAGTTAAAATTAACGTAAATGGACTTAAAATGTAGGAAAAAGAAATGGATGGAAAGCTTCAGAAGGAATTCAAAAAGAAACAAGCTTAAAGTCTGCATGAGTCTGCAAGCGCAGTTCTGGACTGACTATCCTCATACTTTACATTCACTCATACATACATAACATAACATCACGCCTGTATTTCCCCGAAGGGGTAGGCAGAGGTGTATAGTACACCCACATTTCGCCAGTTATAGTTAGTTATATTGTTTCCCATGTAATAGGGGGCGAGCCTATTGCCACTAACCGGGCACAAATCCATACTCCGGGTTGCTACTGAGAATTTCCTAATGAAAAAACCCAATAACACTTTGCCCGACCCGGGAATCGAACCCAGGACCGCACGCTCGGCAGTCGTGCTTGCGACCACTAGACCAACGAGGCAGTCTATATATATATAGTACATATATATAGTACATTCACTCAAATCCTGCTCAAATTCAAATCTCGTGCATCGTTGCGGAAATTTCAGATACTTCCAATACTAAAAACGAACCTATAAAATACCCGAAGGTGACATAATTTTAAAACGATCGATCCGTTATGCACCAAAAAGTTCAACAAAACCAACGTCGCCTTACCTAGCGTAGTATATTATTATTTGGCGATCTTCAAGGCTCAGGTGAATAGATTTTTCCTATGCTTGCTTGCGTCGACGGCACCATCACTTAATGTTGAGATTGCGGGCAAACGTAAGCTCGTTACGAAAAAAAACCTAATATATGAATTGTAATGGATTCCACTTGAGGTAAATCAATGTTCTTTCCATTCATGTCTACATGTCAAACACATGAACGTATGTACGGTCGACAGCACGTCGGTGGTAACACTTTGACATTAGCAGCATCTTTATTTCGTATTGACGTGTTACCACTGTCATGCAGTCGACTGTACAATAACATGACGACCTGCACATATTTGCATCTGTTAACAGGACAGTGATCACTGATCACATATCAATCTATTTGTGAAATGTCAATATATCTAGTATATATCTAGCTTTAGATAATTTGACAGTTACTGATTATTGATTACAAATTATGAACTCACGTGACCGAAAGTTCAAAGATCTGTAGATGGAAATCTTTGGATTTAAAGGTCACGTTTTTTTTTTCAAATTCGTTTGTAAGCACATGACTATTTAATATTCTAATTTATCGTAAATTTCTAGTATTATACAAAAGGACTGCACTTTAACTGCTGCATAATTAGTCTAGAATAAGTCAAATGATGTGATTCTGATATGATTTCCAAGTCTTTTTATTCGTGGTGCAGTAGATTTTTACTGTCGCATTCAACGGTCAAGTTTAGAATTTACTGCTGTATAATTTGTCTAGAATCAGTCAAATGCCTATAGTCTTCATATAATTTGTCTAGAATCAGTCAAATGCCTATAGTCTTCATATAATTTGTCTAGAATCAGTCAAATGCCTATAGTCTTCATATAATTTCCAAGCCTTTTCATTAATTTGTGGTATAGCAGATGTTTACTGTCGTTTCCAAAGACCAAGTTTGACATTTTATTTCGCCTTGTTAAACAGTTTACACCTATATAGTCTTAATACTCAATACTCAATATATTTATTGTATTCACGATGTATTACTTAGGTGGTAGACTTAAAACTATGAGATCATTGTGAACCCTGTCGGGCACGGCAAAGAAAATATGTACGAGAGGAAGCTGACTTTTAGATAAAATATTGTCTATCATTTATAATAATAAAATTTTAACAAGTATATTTTTGTAATGATTTATAATCAAAATAAATAAATTTCTTTGGGACATTTTTACACAGCACCATCTAGTCCTAAACTAAGCAGAGCTTGTGCTATGGGTACTAGACAATGGATATAATAATTCCCGGGTCGGGCAAAGTGTTATTGGGTTTTCTCATTAGGAAATTCTCAGTAGCAGCCCGGAGTCTAATTGATGATGATTGATGATTGATGTCAGATTTGTGCCCGGTTAATGGCAATAGGCTCGCCCCCTATTACATGGGACTTATAACATAACTGGCGAAATGTGGGTGTACTATACACCTCTGCCTACAAATACAGGCGTGATATTATGTTATGTGTTATGTTATGCTATTAAGGAAGAAACAACAAACAACAATAAGACCTATTCCACACGAAGTCATCGATGTCGCTCGACAAAATAAGTTGTTCAAATTAATGAGTGCAGATATCCGTTAGGGTTATTAGTGAATTAAAAATAACCCTGTATAATTTGTACTTATATATAGGTATCAGAATTAAAATTGTACTACTATTAAGTGGACTACACGGTGACAAACCAGCCTCCCCGCCAAGGTGATCTTGTTGGTTTCCAACCATTTAGACAGTGGTTTATCACCAAATTTTGACTGTCAGTGACCAACCTCCCACCAATGGAGGGTGGCTGGTTGTTCACCGTGTAGCACACGCTTTAATAAATTGATAACCTGACAGATACGTAGGAAAAGTAAACCTAAAGTTAAACAAGTCACTTCCACTCCACTCAATCTTGTGCAAGTGCAGCGTATGACCGAAAAAAAATATAACCACAACCTTTTGTACAAGGTTAAGCGCGAGCGTTTGATAACCTTTTGTCTGTGTTAGTAACCTTTGATATGTCCTAACTCAGCAATTATTGTGTTAACCGCTTTGACACCGTATATCATACAACCGTGGTTAACGAATTAATTGGTGAGCTCGTTTCCTAGTTATAAACTACCTATTGTTTTATGTAACGAGTTGATTTAGGATGAAATATCAGGAAGGTTCTGTGTGCATAGTTTACGGTTCTGCTTAAAACGTGAAAACTTTTATACGATTTTGTGAATGGTAAAAAACATCGGCAAACGCAGTGTAGGACGCCCCCAGCCAGGTGGACCGACGATCTGGTGAAACTAGCTGGGGGGACTGGATGCGGAAGGCAGAGGATCGAGTGTTGTGGCGCAACTTTGGAGAGGCCTATGTCCAGCAGTGGACTGCGATAGTTTGAGTTGATGATCCACCTTTGCGATATCTAGCAAAGCAAAGGTCTTATACAACGTGTTATTGAAATAACTGAAAACCTCTTAAGAGGTCATTGTACTCATCAATATAAACAACTTTATTTATGGGAAATAAATCGCGAAAAAAACCAGCATCTTTTCCTTACATCTTATCGATGTATGTGAACACAAATTAAGTCTATTGTCTCTCAATCTGTACCATATAACCGAGAGGCCTTTTTTTTTTCTTTTTTTTTTTTCTTTTTGGGTGGAAATCCTCATGGATACCCTCCGTCTGGGGATGGCGGAGGGGTATGTCGGACTCTTACCGACTAAAACCACACGGTGGCCATCCTCTGCACAAAATAGAGGAGCTCCGGGAACTCCATTGGACCGCGCCGGTGATAACCGAGAGGCCTGGCCCCTGTCATACAGGTTATCCTAGTTCAGGGTCCAGGGCTACACTGTTGTTATGTTCTTCTGAAGTCGCAATAAACATAAACATATTAAACATTAAACATGTTATATATTAAACAAATGTAAGGAACAACTGTTTTTTCCGATATATCAGGGTTGATCCCATAGTAAAAGTTGTTCATACTGATAAGTACAATGACCCCTTAAAAGGTTTTCAGTTATTTTAATAAAACGTTGTATAGATAGAATGCAAAACTCTACTGAAACCAATGTTTTAATTGACAAAGATTTTAATCGGATGCTTGCCAGTTCCATTATCCGAAAACATTATTTCTCCTGCGTTGTTTCCTCATATTGCTACCATGACCACAAAGTCTACCCAATTACCGTAAACTCATCAACTGCATGACCGCTTACAAAATATGTCAAAATTCGCCAAACACTTGGACCTTAATGTCATCGTGTCACGTTACAGTGTCACAAGTGGCTTGCAATCGAACGCAACGAGACGTGACATTACACAATGACATACAGCATGAGATGTTGCATCTTCATATGCAATTCAGTGTTCTGTGTATAATTGAATGGAATATGTAACTGGTCGGTCGTGTGCGAATTTTACCGTGTCAAGTGTACCGTTCTAAATTCAGCGAACAGATAATAATTATGACTTTGAATTGTGCTAACCCAATTTATGTTATGTAACTTGAAGATTTGCTCGTCGCGTTAGTATTATTTAGAGCTGTTTGTGTAGATAATAACTTAGAATATAATTTTGGCTTACATCATCATCATCATCATTTCAGCCGAAAGCCGTCCACTGCTGGACGTAGGCAAGCAAGCATCGCCACAGCGACCGGTCCTGCGACCTTCACCAAGTAGTCGGTCCACCTTGTGGGGCGCCTACCCACGCTGCGCCTTCCAGTACGCGGTCGCCACTCCAGAACTTTACTGCCCCATCGGCCGTCCGTGCTGCGTGCAATGTGGCCCGCCAACTGCCACTTAAGTTTGGCAATTCTTCGGGCTATGTCGGTCACTTTCGTTCTCCTGCGAATCTCCTCATTTCTGATTCGATCACGCAGGGACACTCCGAGCAAAGCACTTTCCATTTCCCTTTGAGTGACTTTGAGCCTTCTTATTTTGGCTTACATAATAGGTACAGACAAAATACCAGAACGTGTAAAATCAACACTTAATTGCAAATAACTTGCATTTCATAGACTTTGCCCATCTGCTCGGGAAAGTCCGTTTATTTCAATTAAGTTAGGAAGCAAAAACTATCGTGTAGTTTAAACCCTGAGAGCATAATAGATAACTATCATTCATGTTTTTCATTGCCGTATTTCTGATGAGTAATAAGTGTATCAAAATCAATCAACTCAGTCTATCGCAGTCCACTGTTGGACATAGGCCTCTCCCAAGTTGCGCCACAACGCTCGGTTCTCTGCCTTCCGCATCCAGTCCCCCGCAGCCACGTTCTTTAGGTCGTCGGTCCACCTGGCAGGGGGGCGCCCTACGCTGCGTTTGCCGATTCGCGGTCTCCACTCAAGGACTCGTCTGCTCCAACGGCCATCGGCGGCCAGCCCACTGCCACTTCAGCTTACTGATCCTACAAGCTTTGTCGGTCACTCCGGTTCTTCTCGGGATAATCTCGTTACGGATTTTATCCTTCAAAGAAACTCCAAGCATAGCTCGCTCCATAGCTCGCTGACCGACTTTGAATTTGTGGACTAGCCCAACTGTCAGAGTCCACGTCTCGGCACAAGCAATAAGTGTATACCTGCCCCAAACAAATCTAGCGTCGTTTGTGCACTATCATTGGTTGATTTAAGAAGCACCTATTAAGTAACTAATAAGGACGTAGCTGACGATACACAGGTACTATGCCTACGACATTTCGACCTCTTAGCTGAAATAAGTCCTAAAAGACCAGAAGGTCATTCTAGACAATTAATTTAAAAACCTAAAAAGTTATCATTGCACATTTTTTACAAATACATGTCATTTGTCAGAATTACAAATTATCGATGAATTAAAATATACCAATAAAACGATAAAAAATCGTACTACCTAAATATTTTTTTACAATCAAATACGTTTATACTAATATTATTTTACAATAAAGATCAAGTCACTTGACAACTTTATACACGACTGATCAAAAAAAGAGTGTACCTACCTTTGATTATAGGTACCTAATATTTTTTACACTGTATTGATCTCCAGCTCTTTTTTTTTCCTCGATTGTTTCCTGCGGTTCTAAAATGAATATTTGTTTATCAAAACGTTTCTAGCCAGTTTCTGGTCTTACTTGGTCGGAACAGCTAACTTTTGGCCTGACCTGCAATCTCTAGTCAAAATATTTGGGTCTAAAACTTTGTTAATATTTGTTTTTCCAGCTTTCTTAGGAATCCGCCTGTTTCAACGCTGCTGCCCATCCTCTGGTGAATGCCTTAGTCGCCTTTTACGACACCCATGAGAAGAGATAGGGTATTATATAGTTAACACAATAAGATACCGTTAGGAACACACTGCACGGGGGGATGGGGCTCGCCTACTAGTGGTGAGCCGGGACATGCCGGGGGTGGGAAGAGAACAGAACGTATCCCACGCCCCCGGCTAAACGTAGTAAGAGAAACACCGTCGTGGTTTTAGTCTGTAAGTCGGCAGACTCTCTTTCACGGGCGGAGTGCATCCATAAGCGAGAGCACGTAATAAAACGAAATACACTGGCCAAGAAGTGACTCACTTGTATTGCCCGTCATCAACCTGGGGTTGGTTGGCACCAATTTTGGTTAGCATCTGGATGGTTTTCCCTTTAACCTCAATCTTTTAATTCAGCAGCAGAGAGCGGGAAACCTTTGACACAACAATAGTACCCATTTGTGTACACTTATTAACTATAAAAGCAGTGCATGCAAAAAAAAGTGGTCAACTGTGAGTCATACCTATCTGTTCACATCTTAAGCTGACAAAGTTGTCAGTAATGTTGACACATTACTTAAACGAGATTCTAGTTATGCAAAGTACTTACAAGAGTACAATCATGCCATCGTTTGGCTGCAATTTAAATAATAAAAGTAATGCTATGTTTTTTATCAGACGGCGGACATCTAAATCATAATCTCTTTTATATTTCCTGTAAAAATTTACAATTTAGGTAATTCTCGTCTACTTTTATTTTGCGTATCGCTACAGAGTGGAATTTCCTTTTGTGGAATGTCTTTATTTCCCGAAATTTACAATCTGGTGGTCTTCAAGACTCGAGTGAATAAGTTTTTGCTGGGCAAGGGTGAACCAGCGTCGACCGCACCTTCGCTTAAGACGACGATAAGAGACTTTTAATGATTTTAAACTCAAGATTACGTCTAAACGAGTAGTTTACGATTTGAAAAAAAAAAATGTTAAACTAGAACGTTTTATTAATATTTTTTTCTTTTGATAATTTTGATTATGTTTACATTACATAGTGTAATTAATTTGTAAAGTTATGTCTAAGTTATGTCTAATAATATGTTTTGCTTGGTTCACGAATTGGATGTGGCAGAAAAACTAGGCTAGGATTATAAATACAATTAAATACATAGCAAGCATACGTATCAATCGAATTTGAATTCGGATTAGTGTCAATTCGTACAGCTTTTCTCTAGAAATTGACATTAGCTCGATTGGTTTCAGAACACGAACCAGTCGGGAGTAAGGTCCCAGGACTCCCAGGTGATGTAGTCAAACGCCATTTTAGGATTGAAAAATAAATCTGGTCTTAAGTAGAGAGTATTCAAGTAACGGAGACCCCGGGGTCAAATTCAATATTCATAGCATTATGAGAAAGCCTATTCTAAGCTTTCGGCCAAGATTACAATCACATGAGACTTTCCATCTTCATGTCTCAGTTTGGCGAAACGACTTGCGGTACCATTTAGGTAACAGCCAGGTGGTATTGAAGTTGTTATGGGCAAAGGTAACCGCTTAACATCAGGTGGGCCTTTAGCTCGTTTCGCCATACTCTACTAAAAAATTAAAAAATAAAAACCAATGGGCTTGCGTTTGACCGCCACCTCAGTGCTGTCGACGATGGTACATAAGCATGTGCATTTGCTTTGTAAGGCTTTGGGCAAGCACCCACCAAAAACCTATTCCCTCCTGGCTTTGAAGACCACCAGCCACCAGATAACCTAACATTTTTAATAAAATTTCTAAGCTTTCCAAAGAAGATTACTACACTTCTTTTCTTCTTTTACAAAGCAAACAGTATTATCTAAATTGATTATATTCTAACCTTTGATCCTAAGAATCAATACAACCTACAACCACGTATAAATTAATAAAGAATCGTTTGAATGAAATACCATCACCATCAACGATTCGCTTTCGATTTTTCTGAAGCACGCGTAGGCGCATGCCATGACTCAGTTCGTCGATCGACAAGTTATTAGTGACGCCTACAGCTAATTCATGAGTTGTAGTGGCGCCTAGCAAGTGCGAGGTTTACAACCTTACTATACGAGTGTAGAGGGAGCTTTATTTAAATTAGAATGTACTGTCATAGTAGTGATTTACATATTAGGCAGTTGATATTACATTAATAGATTTTGTAAATTTTTCCTCGTTGGTCTAGTGGCTGCAAGCGCGACTGCTGAGCGTGGGGTCCTGGGTTCGATTCCCGGTCGGGCAAAGTATTATTGGGGTTTTTTCATTAGGAAATTCTCAGTAGCAGCCCGGAGTCTGGATCTGTGCCCGGTCAGTGGCAATAGGCTCGCCCCCTATTACATGGGACTATAACATAACTGGCGAAATGTGGGTGTACTATAACACCTCTGCCTACCCCTTCGGGGAAATACAGGCGTGATGATATGTTATGTTATGTTACATTTTGTATGATGATGTTAAGCGCAAACCACACACGGCGCGGGTGCGTGTCGAGCGCGGGTCGGGCTCGCGTTAATATACCCACCGCGGGCCCAACCCGACCCACCCCCATCCCGCACCCGCGGTCTGTGTGATTTGCGCTTTAATGGTGTTTTGACCACTTGCAGGCCTATGATCAGTGGCGGGTTTAGGGTAGGGCAACCAGGGTGGACACACCGGGGCACCAGGGTAAGGGGGCACCCGGGTAAGGTGGGGGCAGTAAAGTTCTGGAGTGGCGACCGCGTACTGGAAGGCGCAGCGTGGGTAGGCCCCCCACAAGGTGGACCGACGACCTGGTGAAGGTCGCGGGAATCCGCTGGATGCGGAAGGCACAGGACCGGTCGTTCTGGCGATGCTTGGGGGAGGCCTATGTCCAGCAGTGGACGTCTTTCGGCTGAAATGATGATGATGATGAGATATAAAACTCGTCGAATACATAACCTCCGGAATAACGTTTCCTAATTAGTAAGCTACTCAACTCTTTACTTGATTAATAACTACAATTAAGGCTATCTACTAAAAGAAAGAACTTAATTTCTAAACTAAACATCTTTCAATTAACTCCATACATTTAGACCATTGTCCTAATGACGCCACACAAAAAGATCATTGTTCTCAATATGTTTGACATAATACCAGTAATGGCGCGACAGAGCATTAATTTAATAAGACAATTAGCATTAATTTAAAAAGAACTCCACTCTAATAAGACAATGATGATAGTTAAGCTCTTCTTTTGTTTTTAGAGCTAAGCGAGTGTCTAAAGTGGTCTTTTTTGCAGCCTATTCTGCATTTTTTTTATAGTATAGGATGGCGAAACGAGTTAAAGGCCCACCTGATGTTAAGCGGTTACCTTTGCCCATAACAACTGCAATACCACCTAGCCTGTTGCTTAAATGATACCGCAATTCGGTTCGACAAACTGAGACATGAAGATTGAAAGTCTCATGTGATTGTAATTTCAACGGCACCCGTACCCTTCAGACCGAAACACAGCAATGCAAGCATCACTATTTGGCGGAGAAGTAGGTACGGTGGTAGTACTTCCCCGGACGAGCTCTTTCACAAAGGAGCTCTACTACTACATCTACTGAATTTAATTTTGTCTTAATAAAATAGTCTCTGTATTTAAAACTTTTGTTTATCTGGAATATAACAAAGAGTTCTCTATTATATTTTGAGATTAGTGTAAATACAGAATAGGTAACCTTTTATCTTAAGAAATATCCGCAATGCATCCATATCTTGGATAACCATGTGTACGATAAATATACATATATATATTAATATATATATATATTACTATTAGTGTAGATGTAAAATAAAACCTGCCTACACTATTCAATGTGTCATAGTTCAAACCAGTTTGTTTGATTTTGAATATTATTAGTTTGTTGGTGCAAGATAATTTAATGTAGATAATATAGGTATTACCAGAACGAGTTCTTAGTCAGGGATAAGATGGTGATACAAAAAAAAAAAAAAAAAAAAAAAAAAAAAAATATACGCGTCGAATTGAGAACCTCCTCCTTTTTTTCGTCGGTTAAAAAGATAGATATTTTGGTCTCATTACATGGCAATGGGGTGTCAAAGATACGGATTTATTAAAACAATTGCTAGACAACAATATTATGCATGGACATGGTCAAGAAAGACCACGCAGAGAGCAGTCTCTGAAGACAAAGTATAGACCAGGCGGAGTGGAGAAAGAAAACAAGAAAAAATAACCTCACCATCATGTGGGAATAAAACTGGGAAGGGAGAGAGAGATATAAAAATAACATGTCAATGTAAAAATAACATGTCAATGTAAAAATAACATGTCAATGTAAAAATCATTAGTATTGTCAAGACAAGTATAAAGACAAGGTGGACCGACGGCTTGGTGAAGGTCGCGGGAATCTGCTGGATGCGGAAGGCGCAGGACCGGTCATTGTGGCGATTCTTGGGGGAGGCCTATGTCCAGCAGTGGACGTCTTTCGGCTGAAATGATGATGATGAAGTATAAATAGTACCACGCCTCGGACACTTAAGATAATATAAATGCTAGCACCACCTACATACACAAGATTACGTCTGTATACTATCGTACACACACGTGTAAGTTAGGGATGCTCGCCGCTCGTAATACCGACTGGGTTCCTAGCGCTTTTCAGAGATGGCGTGCTTGTATAGAGACTGGTGATTGATATCCATAGCAATCTTGCAATCCAATTGCCGGCAAACTGTGGGTAGATGCGGGGCGCGGGCGAGGATTCTTGAACTGGTGGGGGGCGGTGAGTGGCCGTTCTGTATGTTAGTACTATTAGATATTCTGTGGTAGTACTATAATTAAATAGCGGTCTTTATACGAGGATTTCATTTAGCAAAAGACTAAAAGCTTTTGTAATCATTTCAAAATTTCTATTTAACATAGCTTCGCGAACAATAAACCCAAACATTTAGATGATCTAGATCGAAGTCTAGAGAAAGACATTATAATTACGACACTAAAATAAATGCTAACATTATGCAAACTTAAACGTGTGTAATAACTATTATAAAACGAATGGATGGACAATAAAAGTGCATAAATTAAAGAGATACGGTGAAAGAGTAATGCACCGTGCACCGGTAATTTTGTTATCTAAGCGAAATTATGCCTGCGGGTGATCCGGTTCCGCTAAGCGTGCTTGACCGAGAAGGCGGAAAAGAACAGAGTTAAATCAGATTTGTCATAATATTCTGAATTACTTTTTTCCCGCTGAAGTAGGCATTTCGTTTCTCCGCTTATTTGCGAGCTGTAACGCTTCGTTTGTTTTTTTTTTTCCAATAAAATTATTAGTATGTATAGATATTACCAAATTATACTAACATAAATAGCCGAACACTTAAAGTATTTTGCACTAGTTCCGATTAAGTGATCACAGCATAATTTTGTATTGCAATATTTTTTTGAGTAAATAGTACATTACTGTCGAGGCCGAATTGACGGCCGAGTAATATTGGAAGTAAGAGGCGAAGCCGAGTACTCCCGAAGTGATTTTAAAAGGACGAGGCGATAGCCATGTCCTTTTTAACTAAACCAGGCCGTTAATTGCTATTTCGGCCGAGACTTGTATAGTATTTTTCTCTCGTTTGCGAGGAAACAATACACAAATTAATTCAACAATATCTAATTTTCATTCGCGCCAATTCGTCCGCGCGCGGTTCTTGTACTATTTTCAAAGTTTTGAAAAAAAATGCGCATGCAGCCTTTATAATGATCAATATTTTGTACCTAAAAATACCAAACTTATGTAAGTGTGTACTTAAAAACCTCGGTAGCATAATTTAAAAAATAAAAACTGTCCAGCAGTTTCTATAACTGTCGTGTTGGATATTACTGGCCTGTTATTTCGTTACTTACGGAAAAGAGCCGATTGATGTATTCTTTTTTTTGAATAATGAACCAATTTCCGAGCAAGTGGGAGAAAATATTATTAAAGATGAACTGAACATGACATCTATACTGCCGTGCAGGCCCTTAAATGCAGTAACTGACTTTTTGATGTTTTGTAGTGAAAACAAGGGAGCTAAGCCACGGGAGTCAGCTAGATATCGTGTGTAAGCACCCTGTTTAATGACCAACAAATAAATCGTTTGCCCCAAACTTTTCCGAAATTATAGATCACTATACACATTATTAATGTGGAGTGAAAGAGAACGCTCACGACACAGCTACCAACCAGTTTTCCTTGATTAATTATTTTTATTTTAAAAAGTTCATTATCAAACTCGACCTGTTTCCTATTTTTTTTTTTATTTGATGCATATCTTTTGAGTTTTTATTCGTAAGACGGTTGGTAACTTTGAATTTCTGAACGATTTACCCCCAAATACTCAAACGACGCTTAACTTTAAGAGGGAGTTGATTTGAATATTTGGGGGTAACAGTACCAAGCATCTTACTCACTGCTAAGTTGATAGAGAGACACGCTTGCCACGTGAATCCCAAAGGCGTTACACGGTCACTGTAGTACACATTTAACTGCCTTGTAACTTGGCTATATTTACATTTATTAATTTATTCGCAATCCTTTGTAACACCGTAACAGAAACTTCCAAAGAGATGACAAACATTTGTGTGAAAATATATAGGGAACAGCTGATAATTTTTTCGCAATTTCAAGGTTGGTCTCATAGTAAAAAAAAAACACAATGATGAGTACAATGACCCCTTTAGAGGTTTAGTATAAACTTAGAATAAAAAACCGGCCAAGAGCATGTCGGGCCATGCTCAGTATTATAGGGTTCCTTAAGTAGGTGTTACAAACAAATCAAATCGAATATTAATCACGGCTATTTTAGTTTTTGCAATAGACGGCAGCATTGGCGACTCAGAGAGTGATGTCAGTAGCCGCTGGATGGCGCTATACAGTGCCAAATGTAATACACGGCACTTGACGCCAGCATTGGCGACCCAGAGAGTGTTGTACGACGCCGCTAGATGGCGCCAAATTTAAGAAGTGTGTCGTCAACATAACACAAAGTTACTTTTTGTGATTTTTTCAAATAGAAAGTAGCTAAAGGAGCATTATTTGCTAAGATCATTTTTCTCTAAGGTCAATGACCTTTGAACTAGGACGTTTTAAGTATTTTTCAGTTTTCTGTCTATAACTCAAAAAATTATAATCACATTATACTTTTTCACAAAGGTCTATCAATGTGGAAGATTATAAGTTTCTACGTTGCATAGTTTAGAAATGGCAGGGGGGGGACACATTGCAAGCCACTTTGGCGAGCTATATTTCGCAGTTGGTACACCTGATAAAAAAGTGGTGTATGAAACATTACCTTCATTTTAGTAGACCTATTCAATGATACCCCACACGAGGGGGTGCAGCGAAAAAATTTTTTTTTCCCCATTTCACATGTATGGGTGCCACCCCTAAAGAACGTAAAAACTATTTTTTTATTCTTTTAAAATTGAGATCTATATGCAGACTATTTTTTAACTTAATTTCATTTACTTATGTTTATAACTGTAGAAGTTATTAAGCTGTAAAGGATTAGAACAGACGGACAGACGGACAGACGGACAGACGGACAGACGGATAGACGGACAGACGGACAGACGGACAGACGGACAGACGGACGGACATGACGAAACTATAAGGGTTCCTTGTAGGACTTCGGAACCCTAAAAAGACGTGTGGCACTCGGAGACTGCCGCGGTAAAGCTATTGCATAGCATTTTTTATGTAAATACAAAGAGGAGGTGCCCTAACGCCGAAACTCTAAGCAGGCATGAGTCAACAGATTGCGGGGCGAAGAGGGGGATTACGCATGCGCAATAACGCCGATACAACCAATGTCACCTAGAGGCAATTTGCAGAACTAAAGAGACAAGCGTAATATTTCAAAAAGTCATTAAAAGTTCTGCTATTCATCGATAGATGGCAAAACTAAAAAGTATCACCGCTGTGCCGGTCGGAGTGGGAGGTGTTAGGTTATTTTCGTTACGGAATTTCTGGATTTGGTCTCCACGCTCAAGGCCCGCGATAGAAGCTATGCAATAGCTTAAAAAATGTACAAATTTGTGTGTACATTGTATAATATTGCAAATCTCGTTCGTCAAACTGAGACATCTCAATTGATTGTAATTTCTCCGGCACCCGTACCCTTTGCACCGGAACAAAGCAATGCAAGCATCACTGTTTGGCGGCAGAAATAGGTACGGTGGTAGTACTTCACCGGACGAGCTACTTCACAAGGAGCTCTACTACTACTAAATAACAACATTATGAATATTGTAACTTTGCCTACATTCAACCCTTTGAATAGCCAATAATGAAGCTCAACAATCCTGCAATAATTCCAGACATCAAAAGCGCAGATCCATCAAATCACTTACATAACCCAGTCTAGTACTGTTAAGCCTTCATCAGAGTCTATTCAGAACTAAGTTTAGATAACAATCGTGAACATAAATCACAGTGCGAAAGTAAAAGGATTCTTGCTGTTGGCTGAATGGTTTACGTCATTTAGTGAATCGGTGTTGCCCACGCGCAGGTGAAGTTGTAAGTAAGAGGATGAGATGGTTTGAGTAATGAGGTGAAATGTTTGAATAGAATACAAGTTTTGTTCTATTGCTGGGTTTAATGGATTTATTTGACACAAGTATATAAGGATTGGAAGGCTAAAAGGATAAAGGATAATTACTTTCATAATGTAAGTCTTGCCGGTTCTTCTCCATAGGACCCACAATTTGGAACCGTGCAACTAGAGCCTGTCCTTTCAAAAGTGCCTGTAATTAGGTTTATTTGAAATAAAAAACATTGGAATTTGATTTTTGCGCATAACTAGTCAAACGATTGAATTTTTTAAATAGAATAGTATCTGCGTATTCTACAAAGGTGTTTTTGAACCGTTTTCAGGGTTTTCCGTATTATGTATCAACGCGTTGGAATCAAAACCAAGCTTGAGTCAAATTACCAAAATTGCGGTTTTTCAATGTACAAAAAAGTTAATCATTAATCTTTACAACAAGATTTTAATCTCTGTCATCATTTCAGCCGAAAAACGTCCACTGCTGGACATAGGCGTCCCCCAAGCATCGCCACAACGACCGGTCCTGCGCCTTCCGCATTCAGCGGATTCCCGCGACCTTCACCAGGTCGTCGGTCCACCTACCCACGCTGCACCTTCCAGTACGCGGTCGTAATCTCTGTCACTAATTGATAATTGTATAAATTAAATCAAAGTTTCGATAAACGGATTAATTTTAAAAAAACATAATTGTTTCTGTCCAGCTTAATTGCAATCAAAGTTACAAGTTACAACTTTGATCAAAATTAGGTTGTACCCGCTTTCATTTCATATTTTTTTATAAGTTACTTACAGTTCAATGAATATATTCACATAAATTGTGATTGCTTTATACAAAAAGCATGACATGAGCATTGACTTGTTTAATGCATCTATAAATTCTCTAAAAAAAAACTATGATGGACCACCTGCTGACTGGCTAATCTTTTCCCCACGACATGTGCTATTATTATTATGTAGCTCATGTCGACACGAAGAAGAAGAAGAAGATGGACATTCAGTAAGTGATAAATTGAATATTCATACATATTTAATTTCACTTAATTTAAGATTTTTTGTGTGTGTTTTTCCCCCCCTTTGGGGGAGGCCTTCGTCCAGTAGTGGACTTCTTTCGGCTGAAGTGATGTGTGTGTTAAGTCATTTGATTTTATTTCATACAGACCATAACACGTCAACTTTATATGCATCGCTATAAGTTTGTTGTTTTATCTAACTAACTTTTGCATGCGGTGCTCTTCTTCAAGTAATGGGGCACTTAGATTAAGTTTGAAATGTGTTATTTTTTTCATCTCTTCTCTTCGACAAAAAAATAAATAAATATCGCAATATTAATGTAAAGAGACGTAATTAAATTAATATTTATCACTTCAAAACACAAACAAGAATGAACACAGTGACCTAGTAATGATATAATACAATTATTTGGTTCAAAGGTTTGAAAGGGTAATATTTATTTATTTATTTATTTATTTGCCTTCATGTACAAGGTATATGCATGCATTACATTTTCATGGCACAATTAAATACTATTAGTACATGAACCCTGCAAGGGCACTGCAAATTTAAGTAGGTAGGTATACTAATGAGTCTAAAAATAGATTTGTTATTAATATACAGACAACCAGACAGAGCTACTTTCGCATCTATAATTTATTAGTTTGAATAGTAAAAAACAAACAGAAACACAGTCGAAAAAAGGTCAATAAGGTCGCTTGATAGTTGATCGCCATATTGTTATCTATTTAGAACGGAATGTCAATAATCTCACCGATAGTGTAATGTCAAATGTCAAGATTGTAATATATAGAATGTCTGAGTAATAAGTTGAATAACATCTTTATGTTACATTCTAATTTATTGTTTTACTTATTTACAAAAAAAGGTCGAACACTGAGCAACAATGATTGTATATATCGTGAAGATATGGCAACAATGGTGTCGATTCTCTTGTTCACGAACTAAACTTATTTTAAACTATCGCTCTCTTTTACTAATAGTAGATACAAGAAAGGGATGGCAACCATTTTAGAACTGTCAAATTAGACGGAATTAAAATTTCCATACAAGTTTAGTCGTGATCTCGAAACGTGCCCACTAAAATACAACGAAATGTAACACGTAAACTAATTTGACAGTTCTAAAATGGTTGCCATCCCTTTCTTGTATCTACTTTTAGTAAAAGAGAGCGATAGTTTAAAATAAGTTTAGTTCGTGAACAACAGAATCGACACCAATGTGTGAAGTTCTTTATAGGGTTTCGAACCCAGAAGGTTCCAACGGGAGCATATTAGTAAGCTTTTAAGCCCTTCTGTCTGTCCGTCCATCTTTCACAGCGCTGTATCTTTTTTAACCGTAATCAGGAACCACTTAAAATGTTCACAGAATATTGTTACTATGTGCCTTTATGAGGGTAATATCTAAAAAAAATAAAAATCTGCCCAATGGGGATCCTCAAATAAAGTAAACGTCTTTTCAACGTTTTTTGTTCGTGCTCTATTTTAAAACATGATTGTAGAGCATAGGTACATCCACACTAATATTATAAAAGCGAAAGTAACTCTGTCTGTCAGTTTGTCTGTAACTTATTCACGACTATATCTCTGAACTGATCGTAATGAAATTTGGCAACGAGGTAGTCTGGAATCTGCAAAAGATTCTTTCCCGGGAAGAAGAAGTCTTTCCCGGGATAAAAAGTAACCCATGTCGGGTTACTTTTTATCCCGGGAAGATAAACGGTTCCCGACAGATGCAGGACATTGTCTTTCTGTGATTAAACATATTATATGCGGACGAAGCCGCGGGCATAGACTAGTACTCTATAGTTAAACATCAAATAATAAAAAGAAAGTAGTACGGAACCCTTAGTGCGCGAATCCGACGACTCGCATTAGACAGTTTTTTTACATAAACAAAAGCTGTAAGGTACATTTTCCTAAAAACAAACATACGCAAACATACAGACAATCTATAGCACACATATACATCATACACACTCTTCACACACACCCCCACTATCACATACACACACGCGCCCTAGCATATATATAAACCACTTTTCTTTTATAATTCCTTGTTAATATTATTGTAGGTAGGTATTTAAAAACCTATGAAATCAATTATTTGCTTTGGATACTGTAAGGACACACCTAATAAAGGTTTTTTGCTATCACAGTGACAGCAGAACACTGACTCCTAAGTCACAGGTCCACCTAGTTTAGGAGTCAGGGTTTACTCTATTCGTGTGACCTTTAACTATAAAAATCAATGTATTCTAGTCCTAAGAATTCTTTAAGGTTTTTTGTATCAATAAATTTATATTATTATTCTTACATTTGATTAAAGTTTTTTTTTTTTTAATTTATGACTTCAATATGTAAGGCGTCGTTTGTTCGAAAGTTGCCACGCATGAATCGCAAGTAAAATTGTGATTACAACCATTCTACTCTTTCTATTTCTATGGCTGACACACTGCCGTATCTATATAGCGTCTAGCTAATCATCTTATTGAACTAAAACCTGTGATCAACCTACAAATAATACATATTCATAGCACCGGTTAGTGGTAACTGGCAAGGTGTCGTTAACCTTAGACGGAATGGTTCCACCGTACTGCACCGCAGCGTAGCTGAGCGTAGCGTACTGTGGCGTAACTGAGCGTAGCTTGCTGTAGCGTAACTGAGCGTAGCTTGCTGTAGCGTAACTGAGCGTAGCTTACTGTAGCGTAGCGTAGACGACACAAGTGATGCGTTGATGTCTTTTGTACGAGAAAGTATCAGTACGTAATTAATTTTTGACATTGTAACAATATTAATTTTACTAAATTTTCAAAGTAACCACAACATCTGAATATACCTTAATTCTGTCCGTTCATTTGTTCTTGTGTTTTGTTGTTATTTTTTAATTATACTGTTGTAGTGTTTACATTAATTATTAATTGATTTTTTCTATTGGTGTATTTATGATAAAAAATACTCTATCTTACGACTCCCATAGAGTTTCTCGCGCTTAATGAACTAACAGAGTGTTTATAAACTTTAATTACGACCTCTGTGGTCTAGTGGTTCGAGTGTCGGACTGCTGATAACGAGGTCGTGGGTTCGATTCCCACAGGACACACATATTTGTGTGATGAATATAAGTGTTTGTGTTTGTCTGGGTGTGTTTTTTATGTATTATAAGAATGTATTTACAAAAAAAATAGTATATAAGTATTATATCCATTATTTAGTCGGGTTCAATTCCCAGAGGACACAAATATTTGTGTGATGAGCATAGGTTTTTAGGTTTACGTTTTTAGGTGTTTGTGTCGGTCTGGGTGTTTCTTATGAATTATAAGTTTGTATTAAAAAAAAAAAAAAAAAGTGTATATGTATTGTATCCATTGTCTAGTACCCATAGCACAAGCACTGCTTAGTTTGGGACTACATGGTGCTGTGTAAATATGTCCCAAAAATATTTATTTATATTTATTTATTTATTTTATCGATTTAAGTGTAGAGACCAACTAATATTTTTTTTCACGTTTTCAGTGTTGGTCCAATAGTAAAAGTTGTTCATAATGTCATGTAGAATGACCCCTTTTCGGAAAAAAAAAGCGATTAAAATTTCAGCATGTACCATCATGTAGCTTTGTAAAAATGTATGAGGGCGTGTTTGTAAGAATCACCTTAAAACAACTGAGTATAATAATAACATTGTAGTAGAGTTAATGTGTAAACAATAGAACGTTTTACGACCATGTTATATTAGGTGGGCATATATTACATAATATTGCATATATTACATTAATGATAATGTTTAAATTAATGGCAGAACTTGAACTTACACCCACAAACAAAGATGAAGGTAACGCATTAACTTATCTGCCAGAAATACACTTAGGATTGTAACATATGTACGACAGTACGTGTCTACATACATAAACATTAGGTAAGTTAATGCCTAAGGAATAAGCAAGGCTTCAAAGAGAGCCAAATTACTTAAAATACTTAGCCCCACCGGTAGGGATAAGTATAAATAAAATTATACTTAGCCCCAGCGGTAGGGTTAAGTATAAATAAAATTATACTTAGCCCCACTGGTAGGGCTAAGTGTAATTGCCAGGCCGGAGCAGTATATTGGATTTAATTGATTATATAATCTTATCTAATATTATAAATGTGAAACTGTAACTTTGCAATTCAACTTTAAGTGGTTATTGACCTCAAACTGTTATTTTTTTTTTCTTTTTTTAAGGAGCTTGTTCGCTTATTTGAGTATGTCACTCCGTAATGTCACAATCAATCAAAAAAACATTATCAAATAAACAAAGAACCTCCTTTTTTAAGTCAGTTCTAAAAGTAAATCATACTAATAAATTGTCCATTATAGTAGTGATAGCAGCTCTTGGCATCAGAATTTGGTTTTTTAAATTTTATTTAACGATTTAATAAGCCGATGCACCTTGTATTGATTACGAATACTTAATTATGTTTATTTACATAATTTTGTTCATTAATATTTGCCAAAATGTAGATTTTTATCTCAACATATTCATATGTGTGTATGTATAATTAAAATTATACGGTGGAAGTGAAGTCGGATTATAATTATGTGCATAATTAAACTTTAAGTTTGATTGTTTACAATTATTGTAGTAAGTACAGATGTGTTTTGGAGTTAATTACCGTTTTTTTTTTATATACATATTAAATTACAACAAAGAAGCAAGGTTAATAGCCGAGAAATTATCAAAATATCCTCATTTGCGGATTAGGAAGAGGTGCGAATAACAGTATTATTAATTGTATGATTTTTGTCTGTAGGTACCTATCAACTTATATTAGAATACCTAATTAATCTTAAAATAAGGTCATCATCATCATCATCATCAACTCAGCCTATCGCAGTCCACTGCTGGACATAGGCCTCTCCCAAGTTGCGCCACAAAATTAGGTCACAGTTGTAGTATTATACCAATGCACAATGTTATTATTATCTTCATCAAAAGTTATATTCAATATTTTCACCAGCTGAAAGGTCTTTACAATTCGATATATTTCCAATAAGCACAAGAGCGAGTAGATGCGAGTGGTTGAGGATCGATGTTAGTGGCGTGCCATTGGAGAGGCCTATGTCCAGCAGTGGACTAATATAGGCCGATGATAATTATAATAATGATAAGCACATGCCATTCCTAAAATTATGTTGATTTTTACAACAAGACGTATAAAATAATTTAAATCTAAATAAAACAAACAATATTTTAAGTAAATAAAAGATAAAACATTTTCACCAAACATTAAACCTTCTTGATGCACCTAATTCAAATATTTTTGTCCAAACGCTGAAAGTTACAAAATAAAATCT
The DNA here is from genome assembly GCA_949699075.1 of Asteroscopus sphinx. Taxonomy (NCBI): domain Eukaryota; kingdom Metazoa; phylum Arthropoda; class Insecta; order Lepidoptera; family Noctuidae; genus Asteroscopus; species Asteroscopus sphinx. The sequence goes on from OX453012.1 coordinate 28,208,514, forward strand.
CACCTGTGTGTTGACATCGGCGAAGTTCAAACAGAGCACCGTCACACACACCACCAAAATACATTTACAAACCATGATGCACTTTTTACACTGACTGTACCTCAAACTAACATAGCTGACTAATTAATCGATTGAAACAATTGATAACAATCGATAAAGACTAATTACTACAGGAAATTGTCAAATCAACAATAGCATCAAAAATAAAATTCCCACTATTTAATCATCGATACAATGCCGATGAAACCACATGCACTCGGCTTCACCTTTCCTAGTAATTATCTTAAAAGATACAAATGTCAACTGCACTGTAAATTATCGATAAAATTCCGAATCGATCAATAATTTTTTTTAGAAGCAGCAGCACTATATCACTGGCCAGTTTGTAAAATTTTTTAATTAGGAATTAGTGTTGGTTTTTTTTTTCGTGTTCGATTATTTCGAATCGTATTCGTGTCTCGATTGTTTACGCGCGCGATCTCGACGCAGATTCAAGTGAGACTATTTGACATTTGGCCGCGCCGGTCACGAGTTAGTGATGCCCCCCTACTCGACCTGTCTTACGTCCTTGAACGTACTAGTGTTCTCGATTTATGAATTCGATGTGGTCTCATTACCCCTCCGTTGTCTGAATCGGCGGATTTTGTTAATTATGCGTTTGTTCTGACTTCCTGGCAACTCAATAAAGTAACAAAGGGTATAAAGATATCTTTGTGAAGCGATTACAAAGCTGAATTAACGAAAAGGCTGTCAGGGGTGTTTTTTATTAACCACCCGTATATGTATCTTGCCATTAACTCATCAGGTTTTGGAGACCACTTCTCATCATCATCATTTCAGGCGAAAAACGTCCACTGCTGGACAAAAGCCTCCCACAATGGGGGGGATATGCCATAATCGCCACGCTTGGCAGGCGGGTTGGCGATTGCAGTTAGTTGTTTAAATACTCAGTGAACGCTGCTGCCCATCCTCTGGTGAATCCCTTAGTCGCCTTTTACGACACCCATGAGAAGAGAGAGGGTGGTGCAATTCTTCACGTCCAGCACCACACGGAACCGGAACCGGAGACCACTTAAGGAAAGAGAAATAACCAAAGTAATTACATAAACTACCAAAGCTCAAACACTAAGAAACACCTTTACTATACTCTATTCCAAATACGAAGTTCCATTTGACATTTGACACATCTACATCAACGTAACTGCACGTTTTACATAATACATTGCAAAAATAAACAATCGTTGCTTACAGAATAGCAAATCACTATTTAAATAACTACAATCAACGCAAAATATATACAATTTCCAATAAGTGAGTTATCGTGAATAGATACATCTGTCATCTGGGACTTTGTATCAATAGGGCAGCGATTCCCAAAGTGGGTTCTGCGGAACCTTTGGGTTCCGATGAAGGAAAGCTAGGGTTCCACAAACGAGTTACGAGTTCGTTAAGTTAGTGTTCCCCAGTAATCCCAAGTTCCATAAAATAAAAATGTATTTTTCTCCCACTTGCTCGGAAATTGGTTCATTATTCAAAAAAAGAATACAACAATCAAAAGAAATAACAGGCCGGTAATATCCAACAGGACAATAATAGAAATTGATGGACACTTTTTATTTTTTAAATTATGCTACCGTGGTTTTTAAGTACACACATAAATTAGGTGTTTTTAGGTACAAAATATTTATCATTATACAGGCTGAATGCGCATTTTTTTTTTCAAAACTTTGAAAATAGAACAAGGACCGCGCGCAGGCGAATTGGCGTGAATGAAAATGAGATACTGTTGAATTAATTTGTGTTGTGTTTCCTCGCAAATGAGAGAAAAGTACTATACAAGTCTCGGCCGAAATAGCTATTAAAGGCCTCGTTTAGTTGAAAAGGACTCGGCTTGCGCCTCGTCCTTTCAAAATCACTTGGGAAGTACTCGGCTTCGCCTCGTACTTCCAATATTACTCGGCCGTAAATTGCTTCATTTCAGGCCTCGACAGTAATGTACTATTTCTTATATTTTTTGGGTTCCGAAACCATAAGGTATGGGAACCCCTGCAATAGGGTGTAGTTTTTTATGATCAATGGGCTTTTGTTTGACTACTCTACTCTACTGTTCTCTACTACTCTACCTGGTGCGGTGGGTGGTGGTGGAGTTCATGTGGTCGACGTTTGCCCAGCAAAAAACTATTCACTCGTGCCCTGAAGTCCACCAGATTGTACCTATCGGGATACCCAGACGACGTACTGTGAGAAAACTGGCTTTCTTCTCCGGTCCCCCTAAAACAAACACTAGGTGGGGGTGACTGTAGACATTATCTCCCTTTTTAAGAAAATCATTTTACCAGGAGTTATCTACATAATAGAAACGGTTTGTCAAGGATCTAGAGATAAATGGAAAAATATTAAAGAACCTTTAGTTTTCCCCAGACGTATATAAAACGTATAATAAAAGCAACGACACCTAAGCAAAAAAAATAATTATCTGCATTATAAAGCCAATTAAAATTTGTGTTGCGTACACAGACCAGTAAGCCTATAGACGCCGATTAGCCGGACACCCCCGGTCACCACACATATGCAGTAGCACTGCATATCATACGCCCCGCCGCCAATCAGGACGTCAGTCTGTTAGCGAGCGGCACCAATCATGCGGAATCATACGACCGAACTTTTGAGTCGACCAATCATAACGCGCCGTCCGCCCCCCGGTCCCCGCCAACATTTTACGACTGCGTTCTCATGCAAAACTTTGTTTATGCGGCTTCTTGAAGCTTACTGGTCTGTGGTTGCGTATCATGTTCTCACTACGGGCGAATCGGGCATGTTACTTAACAAAAAATTCTTTATATTTATATATAAATAAACTTTAAGTAAGAGATAACTTTTTTGTTCTATTCAATGGAATTTTTAAACGTCTTTTAATCACCTTTATGTGGTCATCATATTCAGCAAAGCAAAATACTATTTACTTAGTGAAAGGACGATTTTTTTTTAAATCGACATCACGTCATTTAATTCAGCTAAGTGTAACCAAGGTGAAGATATTTTCCACACATACAGGGCACTATTGGAGTCCACTGTGAGGTAAAAGGCTAGTCAAAATAGGGGCAACGGGAGCTAGTCAATTTTTTTTTAATAATGTATGTAAGTCTTAATCAATATTTCACTAGTATTACAGTAACGGGATAAAATGCAGAAAAACCGTAAAATAGAGGACGCCAAAGTGGTTTGAATAGAGCAGATTTTTTTTATTACGTATAAAGCTTTTAAAAAAAGATGAAAGTAGCTTAAGTTTTCCATTTTCCGAAGTTACCTGAAACCAATTTCACTTTAAAGATACATCATCAACTGCTACAGATACTTTATAAACATCTCATCAGGTAGGTGGAGGGACAGGATGCGGAAGGCGGAGGATCGAGTATTGTTGCGCAACTTGGGAGAGGGCTATGTTCAGCAGTGAATTGCGATCTGCGATAGGCCGAGTTAATGATGAGATGTTTAATGAGAAAAGTCAGAGGTTCGGGCTGGGTTCGAACTCAGACCATCCTGCATGGAAGTCAAGCTTTCAACGATTCAACCGCTAGGCTGTCACTTCAAATACATTTTACATAACATAACATCACGCCTGTATTTCCCCGAAGGGGTAGGCGTACACCCACATTTCGTCAGTTATGTTATAGTCCCATGTAATAGGGGGCGAGCCTATTGCCATTGACCGGGCACAAATCCAGACTCCGGGCTGCTACTGAGAATTTCCTAATGAAAAACCCCAATAACACTTTGACCGACCCGGGAATTGAACCCAGGACCCCACGCTCAGCATACATTTTAAAATAAATAAAATAATAAAGACTTTTAGTTGTTCAAGCAATGAAAGTTAAATGTCAGCAGCCGTTTATTGTGTAGTTTATTGCCTCATTGGAACCCACAACTTGTAAACAATGCGCCAATTACCCTGATTAACCATTCCATTCACGGTAAAGTATAAATATATTATTATTATCGATAAATACTGAATCAATAAACCTATTGAAAAATAATCTCTTTCAAACGAACAATAATTATTGTACTCTCAAAATTATAATGGTACTGTCATCACGATGGAGGCAAGCAATCATGAAAAAAAACCACATCAGAATCAATTATATGCAAAGAACGGTCAAGGACGAGTTTCTGTGCAATCATTAAAGAGTTAACTGTACTGGTTTGTGACCTTTTGTAAAAGGAAAATAGAGTTTTTATTCTTTCACGTTTTTGGGTCCCATAGGGTCGGTCTTCCTATCCGTCAATCTTTGTATTACAGGGCTTTATCTCATTAAAACGGAGCTTATTTGGGAAACAGATTTTTTTTCGCACTTGCTCGGAAAATGGTTTATTATTTTAAAAAATGAATTCATCAGTCGGCTCTGTTCCGTACGCAACGAAATAACATGCCAGGAATTTCCAACACGACAATAATATAAATTGCTGAACATATTTTTTTATGCTTCTTCCAATATTGCTCGGCCGTAAATTGCTTTATTTCAGGCCTCGACAGTAATTTACTATTGAATCTTTGAATCTTTCAGATCGGCTGCCGGGAAGTCAACAGAGAAAAAACGTCCCTGTTAACTTCTTCATCAGCGCGTGGCTAAACAGTCGTTTAGTAGTCTGTGGTTTAGTTTATTAAAGCATCACGTTCTACCCGCGCTTTCCACGCTTGCTCAGAAGCTTCGCTTCTGTGGAGGAGCGTCCCTCAACGCCACCTTTATATTTTTAACCGTAATTAAAGGTAACCAGTTGAAATTTCCACATATGTTACTATGGCCTCTATCATGGCAAATACTAAAAATAATTAAAATCTAACACCACACTAACACCAAACCTGTCTAACACCAAAGGTGTAGCAGAACGGAACCTTAGTGCGCGAGTTCGACTAAAACTTGACTTTTTTTAGGAAACTACTCGAACAACTGCAAAATACTTGGTACACCCATTTTTGCGTTTAACACACTTTTGACAAGTGGAGATGCTTTGTGACTGCAGGCATTTCCTCGCTTCTTGAAAGGAGTGATGGCTTCGCGGTTGAACACATGCCTTCCATGCAGTAGGGTCTGAGTTCGAACCCAGCCCGCACCTCTAACTTTTCGTATTCTTGTGTGGAACAGAATTCGATTATCACTTGCTTTAACGGTGAAGGAAAACATCGTGAGGAAACCTGCACACCAGAGAGTGCTCCATACAGTTCTCTATAGCAAAACAAACAAACAAACAACCTCTCAAACGCATACACCTTCTCCGTTCCGTCGTGGGTAACAATAAATATCTTTGATGGTGAGTGTAGTCTGCCAACCTACAGGGCCCTAATTCACGTAATTTCATGACGCGCCGATCAAGTTGTAGTGACGCTGTTTCGTTTGAAATTAATTAATTTCGTTCAGAATCATGGTGAGCGTAATTGCTTATTTCTGTGTTGGTAGCGGCAAACCAGCGACACGTGTTCCGATATTAAAAGACAGTAGATAACATTTCTATTAGCCTATTACTTAGTTTTTTTTATAACTTAGGGGGGCAAACGAGCAAGCGGGTTAGCTGATGGTAAGTAATCTCCGCCGCCGGACATCCGCAACACCAGGGGAGTCGCCGATGCGTTGATTTCTATAGTCGACACCTAAGTCTTCATCTATAATATCGAATGCATTAAAAGAACCACCAAGAGTGTCGAACGACACTCAAGGCAGTAAGTGTGACCCAACACTGGACTGTCAGCCCCACCGCTAGCCTTGCGGACAGACCACCTTTACACCACACGACAAGGGAAAAGAGGATCACTGGGACACTTCTTCTATAATTTATCTAAAATCATCTAAACATACCCTTCCATTCAACACTCAATGCAAAAATAAAATTTAAATACCTGTAATCCTAACTAAGCTATATAGAGCTTGCGCTTGCGCATCGGTTGCGTAAGAGAACGTACATCCTTGACTTACCTATTGCCGATAGGGCGTTTACTGAACTAAATTCTGTTTTGAACCTTTTAAGAAGTGATTAATTATTATAGCTAATAAGTTATCTGATGCTCTAGTGTATGGGAAAAAGACAAATGTAGATTCTCTAGATATACTTATTAAGTAGGTACAAAACCATTATAAGCGGAACTGGCATAATATGTAAGTTTCATACGAGAGTGGCTCTGTTTGTATTGGTTATGTTATGTACAGTCAACCAATTATCTCTTCCAAATTTGCAAAGGTTAATGAAGACAAATGAGATATTACTTAAGAAATTGGCTAACATAACTGCTTGCAATATTAAGTAGTCAATTCAAAGCTGAAATTTATTTTAAAGAATTTTTTTTTAACACATAAGCAGTCGAAACTTGAGTCAAATCCAGGATTTGTTGTTAGCTTCGATACGTACTTCATTTATTTAAAGCATGAAAGTGATTTATTTAATGCATGAAAGGCTTATAGCTAAATAAGCTTTAGGCACTTGTCAAACGCAAGCTTATTTAAGAACAAAAAAACCTGTGCGTTTAGGGTAACCCCGTGCCGGTCCCCGTCAGGAACGAAGTTATCCTTAAAATTCATATTTTTTGACCGGTTCATTATAATGCAAAAGACAAACATAGTTGGCAGGAACCATCTTGCGTCAGACTGAGATACCCCAGGGCCCAGGTTCGAGCCCCAGTAAACATGTCTTTTTGTATGTTTTATTTAATAGTTAGCTGTAACTTTGACGTTACTCACGATGCAAGAATGGTGCTTAAAGTCGAAGTCAGCTGACAACTTTATTGTTACAAGATCGTGGATCAGCCGACCCAGAGAGCACGACTTATCAGCGGAAGGAACGAATGAAGTCACTATGTCTTGTATTTAGTCAATTATTATACTTTCAATTCATCATATTTATATCAAGCCAATTAAATTATTTAATAAATCTCGTCACTAGCCAACTTGATCATATTATATAATTTTAGCCGAATTATCAATTTAATTAACGATGTATCGATTAAAAGTTTAATAACGTTAGCAACACTGGATTCCTAGAAATTATAAAATAACGTGTAACTGTCATTTGGCGGTCAGTTAGCCGCGAAACTTGGAATAAACAACATGTCTTGATGCTTCGTGTTATTGCATTCATCACCTACGCCCAGGTTTAGGAGAACCCGCACACCATGGTTCACTTCCAGCAACCCCTTCGTAACATCTCAGAAGTGGGATATACCATCTGTGCCTTTTCTAATACCATGTTTTCAAGTTTCAGAGTGGATCGTGTTGGTCTTGAAGGTCTCCTCCAGGCTCTTCACAATGTGATCGCCCCACTGGCATTCCTAGTCTGCAATCGAGCAGCGAGCTACAGTTGCGCAGAAATGCTGGTATGCTGCCGAGACATCACAAAACACTCCCAGTACAGCGAAGTACACCGCGTCCCAGTAACAGGGATCACAGACGCCTCACCGGACACTACAGGTACGAAATGTATCGTGTGTACTACTTACGAGTATTTTTTTTTATAACCTCTGATATTATGGAGAAATGGCAATCAAAAATTGGCGGGATAGGTACATATACCGCCACTAGGAAAAGTACAATTTAGACTTCATATTGACGATTTACAAAAGATGTGGAGAAACCACAACACTAATCTTTATATTAAAGGTCAAATTATTTGAAAAACTCGAATGTACTTCGCTAAATACATAAAACAAACTAAAAAGATTTTTTTTTTTAAACCAAGAAGTTTATTTAATTATTTTTTTATGTTCACCAACATGTACAACAAATGAATTGGATTTTAATGTTTTATTTTTAACAAAACGTGACTATTAGACATTGAGTTTTCTCCGGGCAGTAGTTACGATATTTATATTGACAATGAACGTAAAACAGATTCAACTATCTACTGCTAGTTACTACACCGCTGCACCGGTTCGATTTTCTTGTATCAAGAGTGATAAATATTGGCGATACAATTATACAGTGGATGACGAATGGATTCAATTAATGCTCACTAGCTCAGATGTTTACTCACAATATTATGAGGATGTATTAACATCTTGTATAATTTAGTTAGGTTTACCCTCACAAAAAAAAAAAAGTTACTGTCTGATACAAATTTTGGTGAAATAAGAGTATAATGAGTCTTGTTTAAGATCAGGTGAGGTGGCAAAGATAATTTAATAATTTTGCGAAATGCAGTTGGTACTAATATTTTTTATAGAAAACAAAGAGATAAAAATGAAATATTTCTTAGTCCAATATACCTACGAGGAAAATAATCTAATAAAAAGAGCCACGGCATCGACAATACAACTACTCACTGAAACAATACTACTTAACAACTAACTACTACTACTAATTCTACTTTACCGAAACAATGCGCAGATGAGTTAATGCTACCATTTAATGAACGAATAAACCAGTCTATCGAAGGCGCTTTTCCTAATAAAAAAAAAAAGCTCTTATTATGTTGCTACCTGTATAAGATAAATAAAGAAACTGACCCAAGTAATTATCGTCCAATTGCCCTCTTACCAACAGTCTCAAAAATATTTAAGAATAAAAACCTTTATGCAAAAGGGTTTATGCTTTTCGTTTACAAATGTATCCAAAAATTTCTCAAATATTATTAATAATAAAAATATACAGTAGGAGTGCTTCTTAAAGTGACAAAACCTTACGACAAAGCACAATTTTAAATATTATTAACTAACTATTATACAGCATAGGAATCCGCGGAAAATGTATCATCTTATTTAAACGAAAAAAAACCCACTGTTGGAAATATAATTTTACAACCACAGAACAAATTTAATAGAATGTATCCGGTCCAATAACAAACCAATCAACGCCTTGATTCCACAAGAAAGTGTAATAGGATGTGTCCTATTCTTTGCATACATCAACGACATCAACGACGACAACGACCCTCCTAAAAATATAACTAACCCTTGTTTGTTTGTGAGAACAATATAAATCTAAATGGAAAATTAAATACTCTACCTAACACTACAACAAATTAGATGACACAAATAAATGTAAAGTATAGCTATATATAATAGTTCTAAACTAGAAGTTAACAAATTCAGCCTTATATTTTTAGACATAGACTCTCACATTGAGTCACATTCAAAAAGCAAGAGCTAGTATAGTATAAACGAATATGACGATAAAATAAACTATCAATTTATTATAAAATTAAATGTGAAAGTTTGTGAAGATGTTTGGATGTTTGTTACGCGTTAACCGTTAAACAGATTTGGATGACATTTGGCCAGATATACAGATAGACCATAACCGGGATAAATGTATAGGTTAGAAAAAAAAACACATAAGTAAGCAATACATTTTGTATATTATGGTACCAACTTAATCCCTATTAAAGTAAAAAAAATAATGACCAATAACTTAATAACAATTGGTAAAATATCCTATAACAATATATATTGTGTTATATTTGAATTACTATGAATAAAATATCCTAGAACAACTTATAAATAATGAATAATAGTTCAATAAATCAAATATAATCGAGAAATAATATTAATAACCTAATTAGAAAAAAATAATTTTACTACAGTAAATAATTACCTGATACCAACAAATTAAATATGTACGTAGTCTTCCTAATAATTTAACAAGAAGTAACAACACAATTCACCAAAATGATAAGTTTCAATTTAAAAAAAAAGTGAAAAGAATTATGAATAACAGAATAATTGGAGAAACATTTGATTGAAATCAAACACAAACAAGCGCTTTTCCTCTTCTCACCTACAAAACTGTGCGGTGCCCGACAGGGTCCATTAATTGATCCCTACCAACTGTTTGAATATTACTTAAATTATGGAATGCAATAAAGAATTGAGTATTGAGATTAAACATAGGTATAGAAGGGCTATTAGGAAATTTCCATATGAATACTTTGATTCCATTCTGCGTTAAGACTAGTTAGATAGATAGAATATACTTTATTGTACACCATGAAAATAGTAGTAAGCAGGAACAACGTATAAATTAAGGGTACATGGGCGGTCTTATCGCTAAAAGTGATATCTTCCAGACAACCTTTGAATGGACAAAGAAGACGTAAGATCTAGATAATGGGGGCAGTCTGTGGCGTACTACTGCATGTTAATAAACTAAAATAAATAAATAGCACAAATAATAATGAAATAATATAGCAATAGTTTTGGATAGCAAAGACACATTTATTTAAAAACTAAAACATGTTTGTTTTTTGATAATAGAATTTCAGTAATTCATGCGTCATGTCTGTTTGACCTACATAATGTCTGTGTGACCTGCGTAATGTCTGTGTGACCTGCGTAATGTCTGTGTGACTTGCATAATGTCTGCGTGACCTACGAGTTGTCTGTGTGACCTACGTAATGTCTGTTTGACTTCGTAATGTCTGCGTGACTTCGTAATGTCTGCGTGACTTCGTAATGTCTGCGTGACTTCGTAATGTCTGCGTGACTTCGTAATGTCTGCGTGACTTCGTAATGTCTGCGTGACTTCGTAATGTCTGCGTGACTTCGTAATGTCTGCGTGACTTCGTAATGTCTGTGGGACTTCATAATGTCTGCGTGTCGTACATAATATCTATGTGACCTAGGTACGTAATGTCTGTGCGATATCGAGTTATATGACAAATATAATACATAAAGAATTGAGCTAAATCTGTATGACCACGAGTTAATTGAATAATATAATATCTAGAAAATTGAACTAGATCTGTGTGACCACGAGGTAATAGAAAAATATAATATCTAGAAAATTAAGCTAGATCTGTGTGACCACGAGCTAATTGAAAAATATAATATCTATAAAACTGAGCTAGATCTGTGTGACCACAAGCTAATCGAAAAATATAATATCTATAAATCTGAGCTAGATCTGTGTGACCACAAGGCAATTGAAAAATATAATATCCATAAAACTGAGCTAGATCTGTGACCACGAGATAATTGAAAAATATAATATCTAGAAAATTGAGCTAGATATGTGTGACCACAAGGCAATTGAAAAATATAATATCTAGAAAATTGAGCTAGATCTGTGTGACCACGAGGTAATTGCGAATTTAATAATGAGGAAATTAAGCTAAATCTGTGTGAGTTATTTTTAAAATATACCTAATATCTTGCGATTTGTGTGACATCGAGTAATTTGGCAAATATAATATCGAGGAAATTGTTGTTTAAATAATGAAATTAATTTATTTATTCTGCAAAATGGATATTAACATTACCTCTATATTTTGATTTTGAAACAAGATGGCGTCGTCATAACTACTTTAATAATTTGCGAATTTAATAACGAAGAAATTAAGCTAAATCTGTGTGACGAGTTATTTTTGAAATATACCTAATATCTTGGAAATTTCGATTTGTGTGACAACGAGTAATTTGGCAAATATAATATCGAGGAAATTGTTGTTTAAATAATGAAATGAATTTATTTATTCTGCAAAATTGGATATTAACATTACCTCTATATTTTGATTTTTAAACTAGATGGCGTCGTCATAACTACTTTAAGAATTTGCGAATTTAATAACGAAGAAATTAAGCTAAATCTGTGTGACGAGTTATTTTTGAAATATACCTAATATCTTGGAAATTTCGATTTGTGTGACAACAAGTAATTTGGCAAATATAATATCGAGGAAATTATTGTTTAAATAATGAAATGAATTTATTTATTCTGCAAAATTGGATATTAACATTACCTCTATATTTTGATTTTGAAACTAGATGGCGTCGTCATAACTACTTTAAAAATATCTAGTCAACTAAGCTATGTGAAACAGTAGACAAGATCTGTGTGAACTTATCTGATTATAATAATGAAATGATATTATTTATTCTGCAAAATTGGATGTTGGAATTACTTTTACATGTTTGTTTTAAAGCCTATACTAAGCTGTATGTAACGGTACCTACCTTGTCTAGATCAGGTGTGGAATGATCTAAATTAAAGAAGTAAAGGCAAAAAAAGAATTAAAGAAGTAATTAAAGTAACTTATAATCGAGAGCAGATTTATTAACACAATAAAAAGTAGCTATTAAAAAGTAAAATCTTCAATTAGTCGATCTCGTTAACACTATAAAATGAAAGCTTAAAACTATTTATTATTATTATTTATTTATTCAACAAGTAACAATGACTCACCGTGTTAGTAACAATATTACTTAATAACTATGTTAGTATCCCTATCCTATGCAATTAACCTAAACCACTGTATGGTATTTATGTTGAAGTAAAACAATAGTTACTATTAAATAGTTCTGTTCTTGAAAGGAATTATGGTAATATTACAAGAGTAGGTATCTAACTGCAGCATATTTATGAAGTCGAAGGAGTACAATACGAATAGGATAAAGTAAAAGAGTATTAAAAAGATCATTTACTGCGTAAAATGTTTTATTGTTTCAGATAGACTGTAGTGACAACCTGATTGATCGCCGTGGGTCACGGCTCTTGCAGGATGGCCGAATGTTACAAGATCGTGGATCAGCCGACCCAGAGAGCACGACTTATCAGCGGAAGGAACGAATGAAGTCACTATGTCTTGTATTTAGTCAATTATTATACTTTCAATTCATCATATTTATATCAAGCCAATTAAATTATTTAATAAATCTCGTCACTAGCCAACTTGATCATATTATATAATTTTAGCCGAATTATCAATTTAATTAACGATGTATCGATTAAAAGTTTAATAACGTTAGCAACACTGGATTCCTAGAAATTATAAAATAACGTGTAACTGTCATTTGGCGGTCAGTTAGCCGCGAAACTTGGAATAAACAACATGTCTTGATGCTTCGTGTTATTGCATTCATCACCTACGCCCAGGTTTAGGAGAACCCGCACACCATGGTTCACTTCCAGCAACCCCTTCGTAACATTATGTCCGTATATTCAGTGTACTCTATGGGTATAACGCAAACCACACAAACCTTAGTGTGACGTGCATGACGCCACATGTTCTCCCGAATCACACCTACTACAAGCCCAGATAAGGAACTTCGTTCCAAAAAGTAACCAAAAAAATTGCCGCCACGAAGCCAGTAACAAGTCATCACTTATAGAAATTGACAAAATGTTCACTCCAAAGCTCTATCAACCCATAAACTGTCACTGCTCAATTTAGGACAAAGGAAATTCTTGCTAAGATATTGAAAATCTTTTTCTTTAAATTCTATTTGCTAATTCAGCTTTGAAAGTAACAATACCATATACGTAGAAGACACTGCTTGATATTAAGCAATATAAATCCAAGCTAAGTGAAGTAATTTTATTCAATTCGTGTAACAGTGGAACAATCACTCAAATCCAGAGCGGCACATTCCTCTTCAAAGAATCCGAATAAACGATAAACTAGCACATTAAAAAACGATTATCTCGATTGAGATCGTCGAGATAAATCTACATCAACCCAAAATTATTACTTCTTAGAATTCAGTTCACTTTGTATGAGAATCGTGTGTGAATTAAGTAATTTATCCACTGTTATTCGACTAATAAACAATGGTGCCGATTCTCTTGTCACAAAATTCTCTAAACTAGACTAAAAATCACCTAAATTTAGTTTAGTCCTGTCAAACGACGTTTTCTATTCTGAAATTCACTTTAAAACTAATTTTTGGTTTGACAGGACCAAAATTAGTTTAGTTATTCAACTTAGTAAAAATTGACATTTTGCTATTCTGTAATTGACGTTTTTCACCTAATATTAGAAATGTCAACCTAAATCCAACTATTTTTAGAAGGCATCAAAATACATGTCGACTATAATTAGTTATCAACAACTAAAATTGCAAAGCTTATTTTATTCATTTTTATAGTTTTTAGGTAGTTTAAAATAAATAATGGATGCCTACTATGTGGTTGCAGCTTTTGTAGATTCAGCAGAAAGGTAAATTGTTCATAGAAACATACAATGAAATTTATAATTTCGATAAGAAGAGGTACCTATATAATAAAGGATAAGAAGTACATAAATCCATACAATGGGAAAAAAAATCTATGTGACATTCAATTCTATCATTTTATGCTAATATGTGTCCCTAAAAAGCCTGAATTCACAAATTTTCCCTCTTTTGGGGAGAAAGTCTCCAAGTTTGTAATCCTGCGTGGTACTTTTTAGCTTATATTCTAATTTATTCAACTTTTTGAAAAATTTCGTGGCCTGGGTGCTAGAACTTTTTAACCACGTCTTTAAAAATGGAAATTCCAGCTTTTTAAATTAAAGAAATAGTTTATTATTGTGATTGCCCATGGAATTCAAAGGTCCTTGCAATTTTTGCAAATAGCTCTGTTTCTCGTTATTTAAGATATACATATGATACGCTGCAATAATAACAATATATCTCCTTTGATAGGTACTCTTAGGCCCGTATTACAGAACGTTCCTCGAGTACAGTTTTAACTCCAATCACCTGATAACTACTTAAGGATAGAATCGTTACATGAGTATCGGTCTTATTCCAGAACGATAATTATTATAAACTTTAACTCAACAACATAACACACGAATTTGACCTGAATTAAAATAGAAATCTCTACTCAAGCGTAGTCTGGACCTCACCAGAGTGATTGATTACAGATCAAATCTGTGATCAATAAATCTCTGCTTGAGGAACGTTCTAAAATCAAAGCTCAACTCAAAACTAGTTTTAAACAATGATCAACGCTTGAGTATCGTTCTGTAATATGGGCCGTAGAAAATAATAACCTAGCTCTTTAATCTGATCACATTATTCCAATTTATATATTTTATTGAAAATATAAAACAAAATGTACTTTATTTCGTGACATGATTTTTTTTTCTTAATTTTAATGATAAACTAATAATTCCAAATATAATTATTATTTAATTTCCTTCTGTTTTTGTGAACTTTCGGTCATTCCATTCACTCTTTAATAATTTTTTCAAGATGTACTGGTAACACCGCCAATTCAACTTAGATGCGTCAAACTCAATTATTAGAGCTGTCAACAAGTTTTCTAAAATAAGAAAAAGATAAACACAGAATAAGTTTTATGATTTTCTAAACTAAAATTTGTAAATTTTAGTTATAGTTAGGTTTAGGTGGGTGTACAAGAGAATCGGCACCAATTGCTTTGCTTCCGATGTTACGGAAACTGCAATCGATTACAAGGAATACTACCACTACCCATTGAATTGAATGCTTTTACTTCCTTGCTCGAAATAATATCTATACTTATCTATACGATAAGTATAGATATTGTTTCTCAGTGTTTCCCGAAAAGTATAATCTGGTGGTCTTCAAGACTCGAGTGAATAGGTTTTTGCTGGGCAAGCGTGTACCATCATCGACCGCACCATCGCTTAACATCAGGTGAGGTGGCGGTCAAACGCAAGCCCGTTAAGATTTAAAAAAAAACTATACTTAATATTTTTAAAGGAAAGATTTATTTGCTTGTTTGTTTATAATAGGTAAATTCTGAAAATACTGATCCGATTTTAATAATTTTTTCACTATTAGTTAGCTTTAGCAATTAGTTACTACAGAAAGCTATTAGTTAGCTATTAGTTACTTTGTCCAGAAGTAACAGACTATAATTTATTTCAGTATTTGGGCGAAGCCGCGGTCACAGCTAGTGTATCATAAAATAAATAACTATTTTATACGAATAAGGTGCAGTCGACTGCATGACAGTGGTAACACTTCAATTCAAAAACCGCCCAGAAACTTACTGCTTACGAAATAAAGATGCTGCTAATGTCAAAGCGTTACCACCGACGTGCGGTCGACCGTACTAACTTAACCCATCAATGGAAGCCATAACACAAATTTAAATCTATTGTGTGTGCCTGATTAGCCCTTTTTTGATGAACTAATAATGCTTAAGAATAGTCAAACGATTATATCTGACATCCACGTCGATTATTATTAATCGTTAAAATCTCGCTCTGAATTGCCACGTCGAAATTGTGTTGACGGCTCTCAGGGTTCTAATCGTTCTGGAGTCACAACGGTATGTAAAAATAAGCAATACAGAGCAAAATATAATTGATTACATACAGCCATACACTTCATTCATCTTCATAATTATCATATATGAACAATCGATAAGTAAATCGATACAGATCTGGTGTATTCGTTTTTGAATGACATTGAAGACTCTCAGGGATACAATTCCTTTAAAGTTAAAAAGGAATGTACTGTTGTGCAATATACAAGTGCAGAACAACTCAATTAATTATACTTTACCAATCACTGCATTCATATGACACGACATATCGATATGAGTTACTCGAATAGCATTAACCACTCTCAACATAAAATGGCAGACAATACAGATAAAAAACAAAACAAAATTGATTAGTAATGCAGATCAACTCAATTAATAATTCTCGAACAATCACTACATTCATCTTCATAACATACGAGTAACCGATGTTACTTGATTCGATACAATACCCGATAATCATCTCGATTCCGATATGGTAACTGATCGAATAAAGATAGCTCTAGTGATGCTATCACTTTGTTCTTTTTGCATAATATTTAGATCAGTTCATTGTGTAATTGTTGTAAACTTCTTCTGGTTACAAAACAATGGACAAATGGAATGGAAAGCTTTTGTTGTCTGGACTGTATTTATTGTTAAAGTAAAATTGAGTTATCGGCGGAGATTCAGTAACTGGGCTACTTGGCGACTTGACTTACTCCTCTGGCTCAGCAACCCAAAGTGAGTCATGGCCTCCGAAACGAGAACTGTCCACTTTGCACGATCTTGCGCGATATCTCGCCGCTGATCAGCCTCCACAGCATCTCTCCAGCGATATTTAGGGCGACTCATCGGTCTAAATCAGGTTGGTGGGTGCTGATACGCCGATAGGTTAGTTGACAGTGAAATTTTTTCTAAAAAGAATTGCTTCGTGTCAAATAAAATTGCAACCCTATCCAGCTGCATTAGCATCAAATCCGACTCGCAGCTCGACTGAGCTGAACGCGAAATAGATTGGAGCTTAGGCCAATGATGATTGATGAGGCTAACGTTCGACCTGTCCAAATGTCCAATGAGGAAAATATCAAATTCAAGTTATGTATTTGCTTCATTTAGTATATTTACAGCTGTAGGTGACTTATGATTAGTTTTAGCATATTCAGCATAGCGCCAGTATAATAACCACCACGTCTTGATCAAATTCCAGAAGATGTCAAATCTTATAATAGTCGAATAACCAATTTAAATAGTCTTTACAATCACATGAGACTTTCCATCTTAATGTCTTAGTTTGGCGAACTGACTTGCGGTACCATTTAGGCAACAGCCTAGATGGTATTGCAGTTGTTATGGGCAAAGGTAACCGTTTAACATCAGGTGGGCCTTTAGCTCGTTTCGCCATCCTATACTATAAAAAAAACTCCTATACCCGCGTGGGAAGAACCAGAGCAACTTATCTTAAAACTCATCGGAGTTAACAAAACCCGAAGTGGCAACAATATGTCGAAATCTTTCCGCATTAATTTGTTAGGTTCAAATACCACGATCGTGCACTAGTAGTGACGAGCCATCATCTGGCGCCCCTTTAACACAATACTATTAATCAATTGTTACAGTTTAAGATTTGAATGACTGACAGAAGTCAATTGGTACACACTTACAGCCAGAATGATGACATATCTATCCACGATTTGCCCTACAAGAGATAGAAATTTGAGATAATTAAATTTCTTGCTCTAGTAGGGCAAATCGTGGTAGCCCGTATGCTCGTTTGCCCCCCTATGTTATAAAAAAACTAGAATCGATTGAACCAAACATGGTCAAAGTACTATAAAAAGCCCACCACATATCTAAGTACATGGCGATGCGTAGGAGTTTTAGGAAATTAATAGTAGTTTGATTAATTAAGTAATTCTACGCATTACTATCTACATTTTAAATGAGACCATAATTATACGGTACACGGTGATTCAATAAATAGATAAGTCATCTAGCCTTATTTGTATGACGTTTCAATATTTGAATCAGGAAAACCAGAGTTTTTGTAGCTGTAAGTTCTACCTTCCATTAACTGTGATAATTGAGATATAAGTTAAGTAATAAAAACTGTGATTCGTAGTCATTGCATTTGATACGAAAAAGCTGGCCACCAATGCTATCATGTTAGCAATAAAGTGACTTAGATACACAGGTAAAACTGTGCTTTGATATTAGGTGGTGCCGCAAAAAATTTGAATTCTTTGCCTTGCCTTTTCTTTACTTGCTTGGTTTGTTTCCCGATAAGTATAATCAGGTGGTCTTCAAAGCTCGAGTGAATAGGTTTTGCTGGGTAAGCGTGTACCATCGTCGACCGCACTATCGCTCCACATCAGGTAAGGTGGTGGCAAGCCCATTAAGAATTTCGGTCCTTAGCTTTTGTTTCGAACCAGAAATTTCCGTCACGGGCCTGGGTAATTGGGTATACATTGGTCTCTTCATTCAGCTAAAGGTTAAATCGTTTTAAAGTTGGTGCTTAGTCTATAACATTGGGCTGCATAGTCGATGTCTAAATACTCCCACTATCCCACCGGGCCCCGAAAGAATCTTTAGGCGTTTTTTTCTCGATAACTATGGGTTATTGCGATTAGCGGTTTTCAAAAACACACTCAAACAGCATATTCTATACAAAATAACAGTGCATGTCATTATATTTGACGGAGTATTTTGTACAGTGCTTCCTTAGAAAGCTACTTTATCCAGAAGTAACATAGGTTATATTTTATTTCAGTACGCGGGCGAAGCCGCGGGAAAAGTCCAGTTATAATATAATTATAGCTCGCGCATCCCTCAGGAACTGTTTATTTTTATGGGATAAAAAGTATCAAATTTTCTTTTTTCAATGTTCATTGCACCGTTTATTTTGACAATCCGTCTTATCGGCAACTACGGACTACGTAATGATTATTGCTTTTATGTCAAAATGAAAGCTAATTTCAATGTAAATGCACTACACAATTACCCTTCAGGTCTCAGACTACCTCTTTACCAAATTTAATTATGATCGGTTGAGAGATTTAGTCGTGATAAGGCTAACAAACAGGCAGGCAGAGCTACATTACCATTTATAATATTAGTATGGATGGTCTAAAACTTTTCGACATGACATGAATAAAATTGAGATGATTCGCTTTTGTATATTTTGACTGAATGCGGTCAAGTCCTGCCTTTAAAACCTTGAAATAGAACTGTAGTTTGGCAATCCTAACCCCCAAGTGATCTTATTGTCGTCATCTATACCATAACTGACACATTATAACGCCTACATCTCAATTAAAGTAGAATTTGATATAAACATTATTTCTGCAATGAGTTTCAAACTCAAACTATATGTTACTATATAATGGCAAATACATAATATAATAAGTCTAAATCCAAAGGAGGCATGAAACAGTTTCGAGAGAATATCAGTGTATCTTGTAATCCCTAAGTTATAATGTCAAGTGTATCACTGTCGCTGACTGTACGTGACTCGATGACACTCATGTGGAAAATCGTTTAACTAAAATGTCCTTGGAATTCGAATCTAGTTGAGTGTCTGTCAAACTGTCAACGATCGCAGCTGACAGTGTTAGGCATTGTCCTAATACAATGCAACTACGCGTCCATTGCAGGTTCACGCGAATTTTGTCCGTGCGAGCCACCGCAATTAAACGTACTGTAGGCCAATTCTAGTAACTAAAGAAGTGCAGTTGCAGTGCAATTGCAGTTACGTTTCGATCAAAACAATGCTTTTCGTATTCTCTTATCTACGGCGATCGCTGTCAGAAACGAACTGCAGCATCACTGCAACTTGATCAGGGTGTCATAAAATTACGTGAATTACGGCCCAGGTGTGGTAAACGTATTGTCAATTAGGACATGTATTCGATACCTGGGGGTCTACTCGCGTTTGACGATATTTGATTAATCGTACAATCACAACAAACATACACACAACAACAATAACAACCATCGCACAATTCGCTACTCCGGTCAACCATCGTTCCCTTATCGCATGCGATGATCGTGTTTTGACGTTTGTTTCTCTAATCTCCGGTCAATTGTATACGATTTTAAACCGTTTTCTATCTTTATTCTACCTTTTAATATGCCTATCTTTATTATGTAGGTATCAGTCGGAACGAAAATTCAAACTTCGTTTATCATTCGTGAACCGCGAGCACACCCCTGTACGTTTGTTTGATCACGTTCTCAAATTAGCGCGTACTTGCGATGGCCGCGTAGCTACCTTGTATTAGGCCAACGCCTAAAACACAAATTATTCATTCGGCATCCAAGCGTGTGTGGATTAAAATTTGATTATCAACATCGTGAGGAAACCTGCACACCTGGGAGTGCTGCATACAGTTCTCGATGGTGT
Organism: Asteroscopus sphinx; assembly: GCA_949699075.1. NCBI lineage: Eukaryota > Metazoa > Arthropoda > Insecta > Lepidoptera > Noctuidae > Asteroscopus > Asteroscopus sphinx. The sequence continues at coordinate 28,228,887 of OX453012.1, forward strand.
GTGTAATCCGCCAACGCACACTAGGCCAGCATGGTAGACCAATCCTTCTCATTCTGAGAAGGCCCGTGCCCAGCAGTGGGACAGTAATTGGCTGATGATGATGATGATGAACCCAACACATTTTTTTTCGATAATAGCCCTAGTGATGTGTATAATATAGGTATCTTCCAATTAGTTATCCCTATCATGTTTTGATTACCTACTGAATTCCACACTCGCTTGGTAGAATACATTTTAGTACCTGTAATTAAATATTAGAGTTATTTATTTCTTTACAAATGCAGACAAAACTAGATAGATAAGACTTCTACCAACTAACACCAAACAATGGAATCCAGTAACACATTACACACCCATATCATTTAACTGATTATTCAATACAATATAATATATAATAAAATATATAATGTAATATATAAGACATTATCAATCAATCAAGTAGTCCGATGCATACGAGTATCTTACTTTTTACTTCAGTGTATCACTAAATTTGAATTTGAATTAACAGTTTTGTTATTGATTACCTTTGCCCATTGTAAAGATATGTATTTTTTTGAAGTAAAACTTCTTTAGGCACGCTTGACTTGGGGAGTAAGCTGGTGAATGCGTTACGAAAAGTGAGGCGAACGGAGGGGGTAGTGTGGGACGCGGGGAACGAGGCGCGCGCTAGGCCGGCCACGACACAGCGCCGGCAGATGTACGCGCGCCGCGCCGCCCTTCCTTTATTCTCATTGAAATTGTATTGAGAGAGATATAAGTTAGTGAAGTTTTACTTCAGTCGTGTGGTCTAAAGCACACTCATTTTTTTTCAACTTTTTTGGTAATGTTTCCTTAAGGTATAAGTTTGCAGGCACTCAGTGACTCGAGTGGTCTTTCGTTCGGGAAATATCTAAAAGAAAAAACATTTTTGAAACGTATAATAGGTAGACCTAGTACTTCGATTATTGTAGTCTAAAGTTCAAATTCTAAAACACATTCAACTACTAAACAACCTGAGCAAACAACACATAAAATTCTCATCACCTCTAACCCAGAATGCTTGGCATGTAGAATGTAGCCATCTCCCTATTAAGGCAGGTCCATAACGATCAAGTTGTAACTGTTGGAAGTAGTTGTTGTAAGGCTTGTACGTTGTAAGTAGTAAATGCCCACGCAGTGATGAGGCTAGTTTCGGCGCATGTGACATTTACAAAGCGCAAGAATTGAGTGTAGAAAATAACTTGTGATTGAGTGATGTTTTGTAATTGAGTCATTACGTTTTCTTACGAGGTGGGCGAACGCTGAGTAACTTGTAACTCGAAAACAGAATGATGCCAATTATAAGATAAAAAATAAATAAATATCTTTGGGACATTTTTACACAGCACCATCTAGTCCCAAACTAAGCAGAGCTTTTGGTATGGGTACTAGACAATGGATATAATACGTATATACTTTTTTTTTGTAAATACATACTTATAATACATAAGCAACACACCCAGACTACACACAAACACTTATGTTCATCACACAAATATTTGTGTCCTGTGGGAATCGAACCCACGACCTCGTTATCAGCAGTCCGACACTCGAACCACTAGACCACAGAGGTCGTCATTATTTTATTATTTTAACGCATTTACGCATGCGAAGCGAATTCTAAAGATTTAAATCGTGGAAAGAAAAAATCGCTCACGAGCAGGATTCGAACCTGCGACTCCTGGCTCAGTACGCCAGTGCTTTAGCCACTAAGCTACCGTGAACCGGTACCGGTTCCAAATGAGTTGTGTCCTTACGAATGAATATCTATCCCGATAACTTATCTCACAGGAACAACAGGGTTTTAGTTACATGCTGTAGAACCAACACATAATAATAAACTGCAAATAGCATTTTACACTGTTCGTGCGTCAGAAATTGTGTGTACGCACGAACTGTGCAAAATGCACCAAAATACAATAGATCGACAAAATTCAATACATAATTGCGAAAGTGGGCCAATTCTAAGCAAGCCCATCAAGTGTTTGATCAAATACTGAAGTTGTACAATCGATCACACAATGATGTTTGTTTATTGGAATATTTTCTTTATTTGGATTGTTTGTTTTGTTTGTCTTTGTTTTGTAATACCAATGTTTGAAATATGCATCGCTGCATCTCATTTAACTTTAAAAGTTTTTAAACAAAGGAGTTTCGTTTGATAAGTACCTACATATTTACGTGTTTTGTTGAACTAACGCAACGAAATTGTTTATTTAATAAAAAAGTTTGATTGCTTTTTGTTGTGTTCTTCGACCATTGAGCTACGATAATAAGGCAACGTACCCATATTACGTTACCCATTTTACAGTTTTTTTTCCATTTTATACCCTCCCCCCTCGGTGACCACCCGTAGTATATGCCAAGAGCCCCCCGTCTCCCTCTAGTTTTCACATAGTTATTCGTAAATATGGTTTTAAAGAATTTTTTGCCAACAGAGAATTAAAAATATAATTTCGCTGATATTTGTCTCTGTTGCGTCAGTGTTGCCAACTGTGAGTCTAAAAAGCGCTAAACGCTGCGCGCCATATTTGAATATAGCTTAAGAAGCACGAGATTTCCGTAGTAGATATTGACTAGGTGACGAAAACCTAAGCCCCCCCCCCCCCACCGTGACCAAGCGTGGTATTTTGAAGACCAACCCCCCCCCCTGATCGGGTCACGTATAGGTACGTTAGGTTTAAAGAAATTTATTCTCAATAAAAACACAAAGTCACTTACTTGAGAACAATATTAACTTAAGCTATGATGGTTTAGTTCGTCGAATTTAAAAATGTTTATTTTTTTTTTCAAATAATTGTGGTGTACCCTTTCAGTGCATTCATTATTTTACAAAAGAGTTGTCTGAATTACATATAGTTCTAGCTCAGTTTCGAGTGCATTAAATGAGCTTAGATTTTTAATACGTTCCCTAAGGTCTTCGGCTTCGGCTTTACTCATGTATTACCTATGCCTACCGTACTGAGACTGGGCCCCTAAAGTTTAAGAGATCCTTCCTATGTGTATAATAGCAACAGCCGGGATTAGACAAGTCAGGCAGAAAAATAAACTGGTAAAATGCTACAACCTCTGACTTACATACACACATTATTATCACGCCTATTGTCCATTGGGGTAGGCAGAGGCTATGGATTTCCATCCGCTACGATCCTGACACTTATTTATTTATTTATTTATTTATTTATTTATATATGCTTTATTGTACACCATAAAAAACATCTTCACACAACAACACACACACAACACACACACACAACACACACACACTTCTACAACACACACACACACTTCTGTTAACACTTCTGTTTCATCTACGTTTATTAACCTCGTCATGCATGCTCGTTGGCTTAGAGTACACTTAACTTGGCCTTTTTCGAGAATATCCGCGATTTGGTTACTTACATTTGCCGAGGTCATCCCCCTCCAACTCTTTCATCCACACTCGCTTCGTATACTTGTTTCATCAATCTCCTCTCGTCCATCCTCTCTATATGCCCGAACCATCTTAACATACCTTTCTCAATCTTTGTCACTACATCTTCTTTCACTCCACAACGCTCCCTTATCACGCTATTCCTAACTTTATCTCTCAAATTTACACAACACATACTTTTCTAAGCTCTCATTCCTACTGCATTTATTCTGCTTTCATGATTCTTCTGCCATACCTAACTTTCACTACCATACATAAGCAGACAACTGCTAAGTAGAAAACTTATAAGCAGAATTAATATTTAAAAAAAATAAAAAAATAAAAAAAAATACAAAAGGTTTATTTCATCAACACAATATAGGTAACATTAGTTGGTGATTGGAGCCTCCTTTTAAGCAAATAATGCCTGTATTAGGAGACTCCGCTCTTCAATAGATAGCTTAAATAACTTATTAAAATATAATTTTAATTTATTTATTTATTTATCTTTATACATATTAATTATTATGATATTGTATATGTGTGGGGGTGTGTTCAAGTGAGGAATGCATGTGTGTGTGGTGGATGGAGTGTGTGTGGTGGATGGGGTGTGTGAGAGTGTATGTTGAGGGTTTTTAGTGAGTTATGTCATATATTGTAGGAGTGCCTCAGTTTCTGCATAAGTAAGTGGTTTCATCCATTCTGCTAGCATTTTTTTACATTCATGTAGTTTATTAGTGTATATATATATGTATATAATATTTCATTTAAAAATATCCCCTTAAGGCTCCTACAGACCAAAAGCGGGTCAGTAGCAGCGCAGGTTAAAGGCGGACCCGCGCAAGTTGAAATACGAGGAACGATATGACACACCAAATATTGACGTGGGCCCGCTGGCAAACTGCACCGCTCCTGCCTTGCTCTGGATCCGCCGACGACAAACCATGCAGCGCGGCCCGTGAGATGCGCAGGGCAGGAACGGTGCGGTTTCGTTGTATCACTATGGCCGCCATACTAACTTGTCACACCGGAGAAGTGCACGGCGGCGCATCAGTGTGTCGTCAAAGAGGTTATGAAGCAGTTGTATTGTTTAACAACCGACACAACATTTGTCATGCTGAAAGCAGTTCTATGGCAGCCCTGCCGTCAAAACGTTTTAAACACTGCCTGCCTTTAGTGTGACGTCTGCCGCGCTGCTACTCACCTGTTTTTGGTTTGTACGAGTCTTTAGTTAGACAGTTCTAAACTGCTACTTATCTCAAACTCTCAACTGTATATTTCCCTGACATTAGAAATCTGGACCGCTTCGAGAAATCAGTCTCGTTCACATAACTGACAGCGCTTATCATCGATCTATCTTATCTTGCCAGTGGTCTCGGGGTAAGCAGATGTGGTGATAGATATTGAGAAACGTATATAGTGGGCGGATATTAGTGTCAACTATTGAGAGCGATTGTTTCAGTGAACTTATAAAATGTATGCAATATGGCGAGTCACGTGAAGCTGATTGAAGAAAAGATCGGCTGCATTATTAGTACCTACATACCTACTAAAGTTACATATGAAATACCGATGCCTTCTAGTTTTAAAAACAATCGACTTAAAAATATAGTATCACCATATTCAACCTTCATCATCATCACTATCATATTTCACCCGAAAGTTGTCCACTGCTGGACATAGGCCTCCCCCAAGCATCGCCCAGCAACAACGACCGGTCCTGCGCTTCCCGCAACCAGCTGATTCTCGCTGCTATTCAACCATACGGCATTTACAGGCATACTTAACAATTCAAAAAATAAAATAATAATGGCAATTATACAATATTATCATTATGTCCAAATCAATACATAATTTCAGAATAAATTTAATTTCATTTCATAAACCCAAATCAAAACGTCTTCGGTAATTTAAAAAATTCGTTTCAATCAATTAAACCGTCTACGATTCTTAACTTGAGACTCATTCAGTAACTCAAAGTAGGTATGCTGTCTGCAAAAATAACTTTTAGGTACGAATTAAATGCTGTTAACCGAATATGTAGATGTAATTCATTGTAATTGATGGTGTCTATTTTCGTTGAAAATGGGGTTTTTCATATTTTTTGCCGGCATGAGAAACTAAGAATCAACCTTATTGTGTGTTAATTTAGCAGATACTCGTATGCACGTAGGTATACCTACTTTAATTATAAGTATATTTCTGGCTGTACCTGATAATATCCTCCACGACGTGCCCGACGGTGACATCCAGTCAGCGCCTGGCATGGCTGTACCTACGATGTTATTCAGTGTTATTTTACTTAAGCACGGCGTGGTATAGGTAAATTTATGACCAGTCATGGGCTGTAAAAATCTCTCTAAGTAGAATGACAATAATAAAGTGTAGATTTTTTACTTTAACTTTGATAATTTGTATCCAATAAATCATCATCCTACTGCCCTTATATCAATTTATTTAGGGTCGGCGCTGCACGATTTTTCATTTTTTTTTCATAGTATAGGATGGCCAAACGAACTAAAGGCCCACCTTACCTTTGCCCATTACAACTTCAATACCACCTAGGCTGTTACCTGAATGGTACTGCAAGTCGGTTCGCCAAACTGAGACATAAAGATGGAAAGTGATTGAAATTCTTCCATACATCTCTGTTTATTTATTTAAATTGAAGAAGATTTACAGCCAAGCAAGATCTTTATCATAGTGAAAATAGGTAATCCTGTGCCATTTACAAATCTTCACAGGTAGAAGGCTAGCCTAGCTAGATGCTAGCTATCAGCCGTCATCTTCGTGTACACTTTCTTTTTATCTATATCATCTTTCACACAATCCATCCATCTTTTCTTTGGTCTTCCTCTTTGATTATAGCCATCCACATTCATAATCAAAACCTCTTTCGTAATATATCCCTCATTCCTCCGCAACTTATGTCCATACTATGACAATCTACTGCATCTAAACTTTTCCGTCACTGGCGCTACTTTAAACTCCCTCTTACATACTCATTTATTATCACATCCATTCTCGTTAAAAATATCATAATCAACGCGCATCACTAATCAAATTTCACATTCGCGAAACAAAGGGCGGTGGCGTAAATAGGGTGTCCAAGTTATCAGGACACGGATCTTCTACCAAACAAACGGTTCATTTCTTAACATACGCACCGAATTTGAGGCCACCCGAATCCGCGAATAATGGAACAATTACAACTCTTGCGCAAGACATTGACAATAACGCTAGGTGCTCCAAGCGTTTGACCTTTGAGGGAAAAATTCAGACTATGTACAGTATGGCCCACTTTAGAGTAAAGTTCATGAGTAGTTTTGCTGTAAGAGGAGGAAAAAAAACGGCCAAGTGCGAGCCAAACTCACGCACTAAGGGTTCCGAACCACCCATCGACCAGCCATGATACCCCGTAGAAACTGATTTAATTTATGAGAGTTTACCAAAGGTGCACTGCGCGTTGATGTCTTTCATATTCACATCTCTTTTTTACGCAGGCAAGTATTATCTCACATGTTTTTGTTTGTCTTATTTCTATTATTTGTTGTTAAACATAATATGCACAGTAGTAACTACACTGACGCAAAGTACGCTTTAATGTATTACAATATTTTACAATTTTACAGATAAAAAATGAATTTTTTTTGAGGCTTCTTGTATGGCCTCTTTAGGCTTAAACTATTTTTTAACCGACGAAACGGTTCTCAATTCGACGCGTATAATTTTTTTTTTTTTTTTTTTTTTTTGACCACGCATAACTTTTTACAGAGTGGTCCGATCTTGATGATTCTTTTTTTAATGGATAGGGTATATCTCGAAGTTGGTCCCATTTAAATTACAAAATCAAAATCCACCCCTAAGGGTAGTAAAACAGAGGATGAGTGTTTGTTCACCCACTGAATTCTTACCTGTTAACCGATTCTGTTGAAACTTGACACACATAAATATAGTTCTAGACACTACGACATAATGGAGACCTGGAGTTAGATTGTTGGTAGATTTTATCCACAAAACAATTTTTTTTTTTTTTTTTTTTTTTTTTTTATTGATAAAGCGTCTGCTTTATTTATATTACAATCTAGCGGTTAAGGCTAATAAGTAATTTAATTTTAACTTAAACTTCTAACCAATTAAAATTCTAAGAATGCGTCCTATAACACTTTCCTAAGTTTCTAATTAAGGTGAAGACACTTTGTTCATGTGTTCTTTTTAGCACTTATTGTTTTGCACTCTCACTAACTACTCATAAACTAACTCAAAGGGTTTTTTTCCTTTTGAGTCTTCTTGTTAAATCCGTGTTGTCGAGGAGCTGTATTGCCTCGATGTTCATGTGATGATGAAGCCTATGTTCATGAGCTTCTGCGTATTTTTTAATAATTATATTCACGAAGTCCATTTCTAGGTCCCGGTGGAGATCGCAATTTCTAACATACCAGGGCGCATTGACGATGCCCCTCAGTACTTTGTTTTGGAATCGTTGGATGATTTGACGATTACTCTGTTTGGTACAGCCCCACAACTGAATACCATATGTCCATATTGGCATTAAAATTTGTTTATATAGTAATATTTTGTTGTGTACTGACAACGGCGAATGTCTGCCAAGGAGCCAGTACATTTTTTTATATCGTATTTCCAGCTCTTGAAAACAAAACAAATGAAAAATAAAACTTTTAAACAAAAAATTGAACCGACGAAAACAGAAACTGAAAAGGGAAAAATAACTAATTATGAGTCGGCGCCAAACAAACAATCAACGAAGATCATTAAATTACTTTAAATAAATAATAAAAACAACGTCACATCAAATACAACGTGAAATTTTCAACGATAAAGAATAACTTTCCAAAAATGCGTTCTCCGCTCGGCCACTTGCAACTTGCACGCACTTTGCTTGTTAAAAGTTGGTTTGGCGCCGACTCATAGTCATAATTAGTTATTTTTCGCTTTTCAGTTTCTGTTTTCGTCGGTTCAATTTTTTGTTAAAAAGTTTTAATATTTAGTATTTGCCATGATAGAAGTCATATCCCCAGTTTATGGAAGGCTGATCAATTTGATCTATTGTCAAATCCAATGTCAGCTTCTGTGATTGGCTGGCAAAAATGTTAACAACCAATCACATCGCTTGACCTGAGACTTGACAGCTGATTAGTTAATTTTTGCGTTGCCTTTCGGAAACTGGCGGTAAGTAATCACTGAGGTATTATGTACTACGTACTAGAGTAGATATTACGAACAAATAATATCGCGCAACTTGCTGGACGCGGAACACGCGCGCGGCGAGCGGGGCTAAGTGAGTGAGAGTGCAGGAGCTCTAAAACTTGCTACATAGCCTACAAACAATCGATTCGAGGTGTCTTTTCTAGTAGGTACGTAGTACAATATTACCTCAATTGTAGTAAGTAATACATAATCTGTGAAAATTTCAACTAGGTAGGTACTTATTACAGATAAAAAGATACAGTCCTGAAACAGACAGACACACGGGCGGACAGATGGCGTAGTCAGAGTAATCAAAGTTATAGTATCCCGTTAGCACCTTTTGAGTACGGAACCCTAAAAAAAGATAATTGTATCAACTTTTGTGACTTTAGTCATACCATGTCATACTTAGATTAAAATAATAATATTCTGTTTGAAAATTTACATGTGTAATGTTATGTAAGTGTATAAGTAATGTGTTTTTGTTTATTCTACTAGAGGGTTTTAAAAGATAGAAGACAGTATTAATGGGCAAGAGAGAGATTATTCATTAAGATCAAATATTGGTAAGGTAAGGTAACCACTCAACATGCGGTGGGATTTTAGTTCGTTTCGCTATCTTATGCCATAAAAACCGGCCAAGAGCATGTCGGGCCATGCTCAGTATTATAGGGTTCCTTAAGTAGGTGTACAAACGAATCAAATCGAATATTAATCATGGCTATTTTAGTTTTTGCAATAATCGGCAGCATTCGCGACTCAAAGCGTGTTGTTAGTAGCGCCATCTAGCGATAAATTCAAGAAGCCAAATTTAAGAAGTCTGATTGATGTCAAAGTTACTTTTTGTGATTTTTTCAAATAGAAAGTAGCTAAAGGAGCATTATTTGCCATGATAATTTTTCTCTAAGGTCAATGACCTTTGAACTAGGACGTTTTAAGTATTTTTCAGTTTTCTGTCTATAACTCAAAAAATTATAATCACATTATACTCGAAATAATTTTAAAAGAGAGTTTTCACAAAGGTCTATCAATATGGAAGATTATAAGTTTCTACGTTGCATAGTTTAGAAATGGCAGGGGGGGGGGACATTGCAAGCCACTTTGGCGCACTATATTTCGCAGATGGTACACCTGATAAAAAAGTGATGTATGAAACATTACCTTGATTTTAGTAGACCTATTCAATGATACCCCACACGATGGGGTGCAGCGAAAAAATTTTTTTTTTCCCCATTTCACATGTATGGGCGCCACCCCTAGAGAACGTAAAAACTATTTTTTTATTCTTTTAAAATTGAGATCTATATGCAGACTATTTTTTAACAAAATTTCATTTACTTATGTTTATAACTGTAGAAGTTATTAAGCTGTATAGGATTAGGACAGACGGACAGACGGACAGACGGACAGACGGACAGACGGACAGACGGACAGACGGACAGACGGACAGACGGACAGACGGACAGACGGACAGACGGACAGACGGACAAACGGACGGACATGACGAAACTATAAGGGTTCCTTGTAGGACTTCGGAACCCTAAAAAACGGCTGATGACCAACCTCTCCAACACAGAAATAGATAGAAATAGAATGGTTGTAATTGTGTTGTAATTACAATTTTACTTGCGATTCATGCGTGGCAACTTTCGAACAAACTACGCCTTATACGGGGTGTCAGGGTAACGCTTCCGAAAACGAAGATAGGTGATAGTGCTGGTGATTACTGATACGAAACCACGAAAAAAAATGCGATCCTTTTTTTAGATTTTTTATTATTTTTTTGCATTTGTCATTATGTATGAGTTTTATCTAACTGCCCAAAGCTGGTTATGTATGAAAAATGCAAAAAATATACATATGAAAAAATCTAAAAAAATATTTTTCGTGGTTTCGTATCAGTAATCACCAGCACCTATCTTCGTTTTCGGAAGCGTTCCCCTTACACCCAGTATATACTGACGTCATTAAAAACATAACATAACATAACATCACGCCTGTATTTCCCCGAAAAGGTAGGCAGTGGTGTATAGTACACCCACATTTCGCCAGTTATGTTATAGTCCCATGTAATAGGGGGCGAGCCTATTGCCTTTAACCGGGCACAAATCCATACTCCGGGCTGCTGATGAGAATTTCCTAATGAAAAAAACCCAATAACACATTGCCTGACCCGGGAATCGAACGCAGGATCCCACGTTCAGCAGTCGCGCTTGCGACCACTAGACCAAAGAGGCAGACATTAATTTTTAAAGATTGACTTTAATCAAATGTACTTTACAGCTTTTGTTTCTGCAATTAGAAACAGCACAATAAGGCATTTCTGCGGGTTTTTGTTACAGTATTTACAGAAACAAGTCATAAGGCGTACTGAGAAAGGCTTTGAAATGTACTGCACTATGGTGCAGAGTGTTGGCACGCGCACTCTGCCCACTTTTCCATTCTATCTATTTCTGTGCTCTCGAACTTATAGCAAGTAGCATTTTTATGTGTGTAATAAACGATAATAATACAAAAATAACACACCATTCAGAAGCCACATAAGGGTATACAAAAAGACCTTTATTTCTTTAAAAAAACACAGTACAAGCCTTATTATGAACAATGTAATATGATACAATATAAATAATCGCACCTTTCGCGTTCACACCTTTGACCTTAACAAAATGAGGTCGAAGTTATGATTACAAAAAATATTTTTTGTATTTTTCTTGTCTCAAGTTGTTTAAAATTCACACAATAATCGTTATCACTTGACTACTGAATGTTGTTTAATGCCTTAAATAGGTTATGTTGTCTTCAGTGTAGGGCTGTCAAGTATAAATAACCTTCCCTGGTCCAAGGGCGGATCCAGCCTTTGTGTCAGGGGGGGGTCACGTACTTATTTCTAGCCCCGGAACTACATTTTTAAAAGGTAGATACTGAGTCCAACTTGCCGCCTGCTAGGAAAAAACTTTTAACCAATAACATTCTAGGATTTTCGTATTTTTTTCTAAAACATAAATTTTAGAGTTATAGGATTCCTCTTTGTAGAATATTAATGTAACAGAATAGTTACTTGCAATACCTAATTACCTATAGTTATGCCAAAAAAGAACAAACGCAAATTTAGACCGGCGCGAGCGAAGCGAGCCCAAAATTTTTTTCAGTTTCGGTTTTGTTTAGTACATTAATATACTTAACAGAATAGTTGTTTACAACAGATATCTAGCACGCCGAAGAAAGAAAGACAGAAAGAAAAGCGCGAGCGAAGCGAGCGCGAAGTTTTTTGGACTGTTCATGAACAAACTGATTAGCTCTTCACCAAAACATAGATATTCTATGACAAAAGAGTACGCATTTATTTGAGCGCAACCCGTTCTTGCGGCGCCGATAGCGGCTAATATTAGAAGCTATAGCGTAAATAACTACATATAAATTTACGTTATGGCAGCCCGACACTTGATTAGGCAAAGAAATTGAGTATGAGCGCGAGCGCAGCGAGCGCGAAATTTTTTGGTATTTTTTGCATACCCAGATTAAATTTACTTGCTCGAGTTTTAAGAACTTTTTTAATTGGGATGTTATTTTTCCATTCCGATTTTCAAAAAACTAATTACCTACTCTTGATCTTGAATAATTTTTACTTGTGCTAGCTTTTATAAGGCTAACGTGGTAGTTAAGTAGTTATTTCTGTTGTTGATGGTTAGCTAAGTATTCAATCAACGGTTTCGCAACGGAGAGATTGGAGAAGAAATTCGCGGCGGCGGCGTAGGCGGTGCTGCAAAATCAAACTTTAAATCGCGCAAATATTATTTACAATGAACGCATCGGGTGCGAGTTCAATTTAGTAATTTCATGTGTGTATTTTGTTTCATTAGTATGTAACACGTACAAACAGTCATTTATTAATTGTATATACGTTTGGTAAATTGTGTAAACAGGAAAAAAACGATGGTTGACCTAAGCCCAGGGGGGGTCATGACCCCCATGAGGGGGGGGGGCCTGGATCCGCCCTTGCCCTGGTCCACTTGGTCCATCTTGAAAAGTGTGGTTACATCAACAAAACGGTGATAGGGTGTGGTTGTAAATATGACCCTCAAACTATGCCTCATCTCTAATCCTGTCCCCAACACCTGCACCTTAAGCGACCTCTGCGCCGCCACTGATAACGCCGTAGAGGTTGCATGTTTTGGGCTTGCCAAGTCTGACTAAAGATCAGTCGTACTCAACAGCAGCAGCAGCAGCTGGACTCAACAGAAACCAATGTAGTTGTAAAACTAATAGAGCTCTTTGAAGGATCTTCATTTTCAGCAATTGTTATTTGAAAAGAGCATCTTCTCATTATGAAAAGAAATCCGTGCCCAGCAGTGGGACAGTTACATCTACTGTAAATTTTAGGGCAGTCAACAGTTTGTTTTTTAATGCTTTGTTGTAAGAGAAAACAAACTTCAGTAGGCTTTGAAGTAGTTTGGTTAATACTTCTTAGGTTTTCGCGATCACTACAGATTATAATAAAACAAAGTTTAACCGGATTAAATCGCGTATATTATTTAAATTGGTTTTCCTGACGTTTCGAAAGCTTTACAGCATTTCGTGGTCGCAGGTAGACTAAGATGACAATAGTATTTACAGATATTTCAAAGAAAAAAAAAAAATTAATCTACCGTACAATATTATTAATTAAAATAATTTTGATGCACGCAGTAATCACTCACAATATCATTATCTTTTACAGTGTTGCGTGCTGTTTGGGACTTGATTATTTTTAGGACTGGGTTCCAAACAGGTGGTAGCAGCCAACTGTAGTTTGGTTAAATAAAAGATGGGTTGAAAAATGACCAAGAAACCATTACTACATATAACTTAGAAATAGATTATACTACCAGTTTTTGCTTTTTTCAGTGCTTAAACTTGCACTAAAAGTTTCTCTGACATTTCCAAGATGTACCGTAGGTATAATGGCCACCCTATTTTATTGGTTCGTCGGTTGACCCTGAGTGGCACCTGATTAACAAGCGATGTCCTAAGCGCATCCGACTTTTGTTCTATTACTAAATTAATTAGATCTGTAGCAATTGAGAAATTTGCTGTTTTTGAATGATGCATAAAAATTATGAATATACCTATCTGAGATGGAAACCATTGATGTACTGAATAGAAGGAACAGGTTATCTGTGACACGTCGTAAAAACTGATGAAAAAACTGATGAAAAAACGGGAACTTATACCACAGCTTATATCACATGATCCTTGAAAAAACATTGATAAAAAAAGTTCTTGAAGATAAAGATAAAGATTTTTATTTGCAAGAAACATGGTTTTTACAAAGATGTTAGTGGTTTTTGGCAGGTACATCATGTCTCACCGTATGATCGGCATGCTAAATATTATTTATTATTTATTCTTTTATTTTTCTTAAAGCTGATATTGTGATATTTTAATTAGACAAGCATGTGCATGCAAAATTACACCCTGAATGAATTAACTACTTACAGAAAATGGCTTAAAACTTGCAAGATTGATCAAATCATCATCATCCTCCTGCCCTTATCCCAATTTATTTGTGGTCGGCGCAGCATGTTTTTTTCTTCCATACATCTCTATCAGCCGTCATCTCCGAGTTCACTTTCTTTTTATTCATATCATCTTTCACACAATCCATCCATATTTTCTTCGGTCTCCCTCTTTTCTTATAGCCATCAACATTCATACTTAAAACTTTCCTCGTAACATGCTCCTCATTCCTCCTCAAGATTGATCAAATAATTAAGCTTATTATTTTACTTTTGACAGAATTTGGTAGATTCTCGACAATGAGGCCTGACATTTATGAGTATTTGGTTCTCAAAAATAAATCATGAGCGCGATTCTTTATAAAGAATGCTTCGTATCTAGGAATATTTTCACACGAGAACAATAACATGACCGCTCTTTTGACTCATAGGTTTAGAAGTCACTTCAGGTCTTTGTTTCTTGAAGTCACCTGAATGACGTCAAATCCATTCGTTAAGCATTTTGAAGCGAGAATTTTTCCCTTTTTTGGCGTAATACTTAATCCTACAAAAACCAGACTCAGACCTTTCCGATATCTTTCAGACATAAAACTAATCAATTCTACCGTCACCATTATTCACAGCTCTTGACAAACCTTTTTTTTTTATTTTGTTTTTTTTCGTGAGGAAGTCCTCATAGACGCACTCCGCCCGGGGAAGGCGGAGCCAATGTCGGACTCTTACCGACTAAAACCACCGCGGTGTTCCTCTTCCAACCATTGACCGGGGGCGTGGGAAACTTATAGTCGTCCAACCATCCCCGGCAGGTCCCGGCTCGCCACTAGTAGGCGAGCCCCTTCTCCCCGTGCGGCATCATCGGCTGCACCCTTCTCTTGACTGGCGCGCGCGGAACACGACGCGCCACCATCACGGGCCTTGACTGATCGGACTCGGGGTAGCCCGCCGCCCGCAGGCCCACTCCTAGGGTGGCTGGAGGTCGGCGTACGCCCTCCTGCGACACCCGGTCTGTCTCCTGCGGGTGGGGAGAGAGGTCGATGCCTCTCGAACCCTCTTCGCCGCCTCCTTAGCGAGCATCACCTCCTCGCAAAAGGAGACGACGCCCTCCTAAGCGTTCTCGCTCCCGACCATAGCCAAAACAACGACCGGAAGCGAGAGATCGCTGCCGCCTACTGCAGTGATAAGGTCACGGCGCTGCGTGGCCCAAGTTACTGGGGCCACAGCTCTTGACAACCCTAGCCTAGGCATGAATTACTGAAAACTCGTACCTCATGAAGGAAATATACCTAGTTTTTGGTCATTGGTTCAATAGTAAAAGTTATTCAAATTATTGAACACTAGAATTGCTCATGAATTAAATTTTTTTCTGTATAGTTGTGCCTTATTTATGTACTGCAACAAATACATTTTTAATTAATTCTTTCTTTTAGAAGCCGTATGTCATGATTAAAATTATGACCAATAACCTATATTGTTCCAGAAATACTGATGTTTAACTCCCTCTGGTTAGACTGGAAGCCGACCCTAACATAGTTGGAAAATGGATCGGAGAAAGAAGATATTGATCGAGACACGAATTAGACATAGCGTTTAAAAAAGATGTTTTATTTAATCGACCCATCTTAGTAGTAATAGAGCTCTGTTGTGAATGAGCTCGTCCGGGGAAGTACTACCACCGTACCTACTTCTCCGCCAAATAGTGATGCTTGCATTGCTGTGTTCCGATGCGAAGGGTACGGGTGCCGGTAAATTACAAGCACATGAGAATTTCTATCTTCATGTTTCAGATTATAATAAAACAAAGTTTAACCGGATTAAATCGCGTATATTATTTAAATTGGTTTCCCTGACGTTTCGAAAGCTTTGCAGCATTTCGTGGTCGCAGGTAGACTAAGATGACAAGCGTCTTTACAAATATTTCAAAAAAAAATATATTTTAATCTACCGTACAATATTATTAATTAAAATCGTTTCGATGCACGCAGTAATCACTCACAATATCATTATCTTTTACAGTGTTGCGTGCTGTTTGCGACTTGATTATTTTAAGGACTGGGTTCTAAACAGGTGGTAGCTGCCAACCATCTTCTCTATTAAAATTAGGATGTTTTTTAATTTCAATTGCCTCACGGAGCATTCTAGGTACATATCGGTTTTCCTTCGCCAGAACTTGTGGTTTATCAAATCGAAGAAAATGGTTGGGTTTGTCTAGGGCATGTAAAAAACATCCTAATTTTAATAGAGAAGATGGTTGGCAGCTACCACCTGTTTGGAACCCAGTCCTTAAAATAATCAAGTCGCAAACAGCACGCAACACTGTAAAAGATAATGATATTGTGAGTGATTACTGCGTGCATCGAAACGATTTTAATTAATAATATTGTACGGTAGATTAAAATAATTTTTTAGAAATATTTGTAAAGACACTTGTCATCTTAGTCTACCTGCGACCACGAAATGCTGCAAAACTTTCGAAACGTCAGGGAAACCAATTTAAATAATATACGCGATTTAATCCGGTTAAACTTTGTTTTATTATAATGTGTAGTGATCGCGAAAACCTAAGAAGTTATTATTTGATGATCTGTATTAATTAAATTAATGTTGTAAATAATGTTAATATTATGATAATTATAATTCGAATATTCTAATTAGATTAATGAAATGATTAATTTAAATGTTGTCAATTAAATTTTGTGGTTCTGATAATTC
Organism: Asteroscopus sphinx; assembly: GCA_949699075.1. Lineage (NCBI taxonomy): Eukaryota > Metazoa > Arthropoda > Insecta > Lepidoptera > Noctuidae > Asteroscopus > Asteroscopus sphinx. The sequence continues at coordinate 28,245,729 of OX453012.1, forward strand.
CGCTTTATATTGTTTCATATTTTAATATCTGGCATGATTTGTTGGTTTATATAATTTTTAGAGATTATCTAAATTAATATTAGTTTTATCACGACGACTGGTTAATTATTTTAGTGTTCATTTATAAATTAAAATGTATTTAGTGACTCCGTTGGGTCTATTTGTTTTGTAGTAATATAAAGATGGAGACACTGTGCTTTGCTGGCTGTCATTCTTGTTGTAAAACTTCTTCTTCTGGTCAGTTCATGTAAAAATCGGAAAATACATAATTTGGAGTAATGAGAAATTTATTTCGTGATGAATCCTGATGAAACCTTGAGCTACGCGCCGACATATACTATGACGAATTTCTAGAATGCCCAAATATAGCAGGCAAAACTTTTGCCTTAATTTCACCTTGTGCCTTATTTGACTCGTCAGGAGATAAGACAAATAAATGTACTCGTATCCTGTTCTAACAATGGCACTATAACGCGGTTCGATTCCCGGTCAAGGCAACACGTCACTCACTGAGAAGAAAAATGGATGATTTCGATTTGAAATATGGATATAGTTGGTTTCTGTTTTAAGTTTAAGACAATGGTACATGGATTAATGTTAAGCATTGTGCTTTTGACACTTAAACCACTGATTAGTTTGTAGCCTCATTAAGTTAGAAACAGCAAACTTATTACAATAATGTAGGGGTTTAATCCTCAGCTTAAATAAAATGTAATAAATAGGTGAAACGAAGAAGGTCCCAATCGACATGATTTCATTTTTTTTCCATAAATCAATTTTAGTTGTTGGTTTACATAGGTACGGGGGCAGTGAGAAAGGCCCTGTTTTCGTACTTCGTCATAGATAGACAAATAAAATGGTGTAGTTTCTTTTACAAGATAAAAATTCTCTCATGCAAAATTTTATTTTCTATCATTAAACTCTTCTTTGAAAAAAACTTCTTTCTTCTTTGTTTTTCTTCTTTTTTCTTTTCTTTCTTCTTCTTCTTTTCTTTCTTTTTTCTTTTTTTTACTTTTTATTTTTCTCTTTCTTGAGTCTGGGTTTGTGCCCGGTCAGTGGCAATAGGCTCGCCCCCTATTACATGGGACTATAACATAACTGGCGAAATGTGGGTGTACTATTACACCTCTGCCTACCCCTTCAGGGAAATACAGGCGTGATGTTATGTTATGTTATGTGTTAAACTCATCCTTTTTTCACTTTTTTTTTGTCATGCCATCTTGCAGCAAGTGCACCCCATAAAGGAAAAGAAAGTTAGACAACTCTTCCGCAGCCACAAACTGACATCGAGCAGCCATAAACCAAAAAAGCCACAAAGTATTCTCGGTTTCTAATATTGTTACTATAGAGCAAATTTTTGCAATATCTTGTAAGAACTTTCTATGACGATCATAGTTTTATTAAACGATGTAGGCCTTTTTTTTGTTTTTGAGTTGTTCAGCAATAAAGTTTTGAATTGAATTGAATTGAAATCCTCATGGATACCCTCCGTCTAAAACCACACGGTGGCCATCCTCTGCACAAAATAGAGGAGCTCCGGGTACTCCAGTGGACCGCTCCGGTGACCCTCCAGTGCTACGCCTTTGGCACGTCCCGGGAAAACAACAAGGTTTCCCCAACAACAGCACGCGACCACCACGAGCTGATGTCCTCCCCAGGTTCGCTTAATGGAAGCCTCGAGTACTACTCTTGGTACCCACGATCCCGAAGGTCCCCACCATCATTTAGTAGTGAGGAATGTTATGTATGCCTAGGACTACAAAAGCCCATGATTCGATCCTTTAGATCTCTTGTAAAAGACTCGGGTCAAATTCTAGAACTGTCGCATACAATCTATACAAGATGAGTTTTGAAAATAGTGCTGGAGGGCCATATATGAAACTATAAGGTATAGAGAAAAATCAAAGGAGTAGTGAGCTTAATTTTGGAGAAAACAAAAGCTTGTTAGATTTTTTTAAAGCAGCTGGTTCGGCCAGTAATAGAACCCAAACTTTTTTGCAAAAAAAAAAACACCCTATTTTATTACAATAATTGATAAAGTTGCTGATAAGGACTAACTCCTGCAAATAAATGTTATGTGGGAAATAAAGCAAATAAAAAAACATTCGTCTACAACTCAAAGTAATAATCAATAAATCTAATCTAATCTAATCTAATGATCTTCTCAGTGATCGTCAATATGGCTTTCGTCAGAAACGATCAACTGGTGATCTTCTTGTGTTCGTCACGCACTGTTGGGGCGAAGCTATCGAGAAACATGGCGAAGCCTTAGCTGTGTCTTTGGATATCTCGAAAGCTTTCGACCGGGTTTGGCACGCAAGTCTGCTGAACAAGCTTCCAGCGTACGGCATCCCACCTGACTTTTGCACATGGATAGCTGACTTTTTGAGTGAACGGTCCATTCGAGTGGTCATTGACGGCTGCTCCTCTGCCCTCTTGGCTATAAATGCCGGAGTTCCTCAAGGGTCTGTTCTCTCTGCGACACTTTTCCTGCTTCACATAAATGACCTACTTCAGTTAGGTCTTATTGGCTACGCAGATGACAGTACTATCACAGAGAGATACCTATCCAGTGTGAGAGCCAACCAACGGGAAATCTGTTCTCTACGACAGGCCATGATAGAGCGGACTAATTCGACCTTAAATCTCGTTTCCCAGTGGGGAGATGACAATTTGGTCAATTTTAACGCCTCTAAAACTCAGGCGTGTCTTTTTACCGCTAAACGGAGTCCAATGCACCTGGCTCCTACTTTCCAAAGTACACCTATTAGCATCGCTGACCACCTAGACCTTCTTGGCATGGAGTTGACAACTAACCTCAACTTCGGCACCACAATCGAGGCAAAGGCTCAAACTGCGGCCAAAAAGTTGGGCATTCTTAACAAGGTGAAGCGATACTTCACTCCTGGACAGCTTTTCACTTTATATAAAGCTCAAGTCCGATCGTGTATGGAGTATTGCAGTCACTTATGGGATGGCTCCGCCAAATACCAGCTTGCGGCTCTTGACTCGATTCAACGCAGAGCTGAGAGGCTAATTGGTGATGAACTGCTAGCAAAATCTAAGCTACAAAGCTTACCCTATAGACGCACAGTTGCTTGTTTGTCGGTGTTCTACAGGCTGTACTTTGGAGAGTGTGCGCACGAGCTCCATGAGCTTATTCCGCCATCTCCTTTCTTTCATCGGACTACACGACGCACTGCAGGATATCATCCACATTTGGTAGAAATCCCTCCTATCAGGACCAAGCGCTTTGAGAACTCTTTCATAATGCGCACAGCCAAGTTGTGGAATTCACTGCCGGCATCTGTATTTCCAGGCACTTATAACCCTAACGCCTTTAAAGCTGGAGTGAATCGGCACCTAATAGGTTTGCTCGCTCCATCGTCGACCACATCCTGACAAAGCTGTCTAGATTGCGGTCAAGAGCAGATCTATTTATCATTAAAAAAAAAAAAAAAAAAAATCATTCACATAATTTCATTATTTCTTCACAACTTAGCACAAAAACTATCAATTTGTACATACAAATACAGTAGCAAATGGTAGCTGAACAATTACCTTTAAAGTAATTGAAGTAGGTAATATGGTTCTGTAGCAACTATGGCCACTTATGGGCCATTTTTTGTTTCATTTCGACACGCTATGGGAACATCCTTCAGATTACCCGTTAGATTAGTTCGTGTAACCGCTTTGGACTCTGCTTACCTTATTGATGCAATAGAGTACATTAGTCAATGGCCCTAATAAGAGTATATTTGACAATAGCCTACTTTTGTGAAGATCACAGTATATTAAAATTGCACATGATAAGATCACTGAGGCAATATGTACACACGGCTACACATCAAGCTGTACATTTCCAGTATAAGCTGACCTCGCATTGTATAGGTTTTCTTTACAACGCGAGGTCAATCTTTACTGGTTTTTTACAGCTTGATGTGTAGCCGTGTGTACTACGTACTAGAGAAGACACCCCGAACAAAATGTTTGTAGCACGTTTTAGAGCTCCTGCACTCTCACTCGCTTAGCCACACTCGCGCCGCGCGTGCTCCGCGGCCAGCAAGTTCGCGATATTTTTTGGTCGTAATATCTACTCTGGTACATAATATTATAATAATAAATTCTTTATTGGCACTAAAAATGGTTTAACAAAAATGAGTTTAAGTAGGTAGGTACATACTAAAAGGGCATTATCACTAATTTTGAACCGTTGGTGCCTGTACATAAGATAGAAGTTTATTCAAAGTGACTAAGGGGTAATGCGATAGGTGCACAAGCGCATCAGCTGAGTTTTCTAAGTATTTGTAGCGACATCTTTCGCGCTCCATACGAACTACACTGACGTATAAGATGACGTCACAAATCCCGGATCACGCCATCATGATTTGTCGCGGTAACTAGCATAAATACCAATGTCCGACATGACCGTCGGGCATCCACCCTAAATACCGAAAGTCCGCCACTTTCAAGAAAACCATTCTCAATACCGCAACGGTTGCCAGGGGACGTAGCGGCGGGGTCCCCCCGCTATGCCCCAGTCAGCTGAGGTCCGAGCCTTCCCTTGGGGGACGCCCTTATGTGGTTTTTGCAACCGCGATTTTAGTTTATAAGTAACCTAACTTATTAGGGAATTTTTTCGGCAGATGGAGTCCCTAACAGGATTCCTATTTTGGGTACCGACCTGCGAGAGTACATTCGAAAAAAAAAAACCCTCGGGCGCATTAAACGAGCATCTACGAGTGGCGAAATTTAATTGATCGTCCGGCGCACCCTGGCCAATCAGCCTTGCTAACAACCTGCTGACTGGCTAATCTCTTTCTTACGGCATGAGCTGTTATCATTATGTAGCTCATGTTGAAAACATTACCATACGCAAAAATAACAGAAATTTGAATCTTTCAAACATTGAATTATTTAGCTTAGACTACGATTTGACCTCCGACACTGAGAACTGTAGTTCGGGAAGTCTGCCTTCATCCGAGGTGGTACCCGAGGAAGTAGTTGAATTGACACGATCAAAGACCGTCGGGCCGTGTATATTCTATGGTCGGGCCGCGACCCGCCAAGCAAAAAGTTACAGCCCGGCTGGGGGATCCCCCCCTTAATAAGACCTCGTTCCTCTGTTAAGTTAGTTTAAGAGCTCCGTGTTTCGGATCAATTGGATATGTTAATCCAGCTTATGGTCTATCTATGTACAAAATTCCATCCATATCCATTTAGCCGTTACAGCGTAAAGAAGTAACAAGCATACATATACAACCTTATTCTTAGTTTATACTAAACCTCTTAAGGGGTCATTGTACTCGTAAAATAAATCAGCTAATCAATCTACTAAGGCCGGTGTTCATCAACGTTAATTATCTGATTAAACGGCTGATTATTCGAAAAATTTATTGAAATTTTAGTCATACGGTCGATTAACCAGAGAATTATCGTTGGTGAAATCAAGCCTTAATGTAGGTGGTTTTATGATTTCAGGATTGGTCCCATAGTAAAAGATGTTCATAATGATGAGTACAATCCCCTTAAAGAGGACCCTTACCTTACCTTACCTTAGGAGAGTACCCTTTAAGAGGTTTAGTTTAAACTAAGAACATGGTTGTATAGGTACATAATCACATACACACTCAGAAACTTTCGCATTTATTATATTGGTGTGAATATATTTTCATGTAATTGATATTGAATATAAAATACTGTTGATTTGTATCGATACATTTTATTTAATACCGACCTACAGAACTGATTTTATTTTTAATACCGACCTACAGAACGAAATACACCACATCACTAGAAGCTACTGCGTGAAATACTTCAGTTGCCATTCCTGGAATGCCTCATAAATATTACGGGATAACTGGACAAACCTTCAATGTAGATTATAATTCCTCATCGAAACCTATTTACAATGCTGGAAAATCTTATTAAACCCGACTAACATGCATACTTCTCACGCTAACAAAAGAGTTTTGCAACATAGCTGGAGTTACGTTGGCAATTAATGTTTTAATACTGTTTTACAACACTTATGGGAAATATCCATGGGATGTAAGGAAAGTATACCAGATGCTTATCTTCCGTTGTATGTTGATAAAGAACTCGGTGGAATAGATTTATTGCATGTTGAGGTAAAGATTACAAAACATCCCTGCCTTTGTCTGCCTGTTTTTGAAAGTTAAGATTCCATCATCGGACGACCAGACGCACGGCGATGCACCACCGTTATATGGTAGATGTTCCACCCTTACGCACGAACCGTTTTGCTAATAGCTTTATCAATTCATGCGTACCGCATAAGAGTGGAATTCCTTGCCCGGCGTCAGTGTTTCACGAGAAGTATAATCTAGTGGTTTTCAAGGCTCGAGTGAATAAGTCTTTGCTGGGCAAGCGTGAACCATCATCGACCGCACCATCGCTTAATATCAGGTGAAGTGGCGGTCAAACGAAAGCCCGTTAAGAATAAAAAAAAGTTACAAACAGATGGTAAGGTTTCATAAGACTGAGCAGGGCCGTCTCTAGCTTATCTGGCGCCGGGGTGCGAACCCAGCTTAAGGTGTTATGCCATTGGTCAAATTTCTTTGTCCAACGTGACTGATCAAAGAAGTTTGATCGATCATTTTCATCAAATTTTGTATGTAATAGATCACTGATCATCGAATAAATTGGATTGGTCAAAGAAATTGACCAGTGGCATACCATCCTTAGGCGATTTCAGGTTCCCCCTCCCCAGTTCCCCCTCAGTGGAGTAGGATTGATAATGGCATCGTGCAACGCGGGCTTGCCGCGGTAATGTAAAGATAGCAATGATGAATGTAGGTAAGTTTGAGCTGAGTAAAAACATTTTTGAGCCACGGCGCCCCTAACGACTCAACACCCGCGTGATTTGCATCTCTTTCATCTCCGGGTTAAGACGGGCACCGAGACTGAGCTACATGTGCTACTGTGTGTGAAACAATATTGTTTTCACGGGACGTGCCAAAGGCATAGCACTAGAGGGGCACCGGCGCGGTCCAATGGAGTTCCCGGAGCTCCTCTATTTTGTGCAGAGGATGGCCACCGTGTGGTTTTAGTCGGTAAGAATCCGAAATACCCCTCCGCCGTCCCCAGTCGGACGGTATCCATTAGGATTTCCAGCCGAAAACAAAAATAAAAGGTAAAGAAAAGTAAAGAAATAAGACACTAGCGAGGGCCACCTACAATTTTGAAGAACATTTAATCAAACTATAATTTAGATATTGAAAAGATTTAATCAAACTATAATTTAGATATTGAAGAAGATTTAATCAAACTATAATTTAGATATTGAAGAAGATTTAATCAAACTATAATTTAGATATTGCCATTGCGTAGGTTACAATTCACAAAATTGATATACGTAGGTAGGCTTGCCAGGTTTTTGCACCACAAAAATCAACCATTAGGAGATGAACTTGCAACCTCTAGATCACCAATCAAACAGGTGAATCTTAGGTGTATTTATTTACTGTCGCAATAAAAGACTGGTTAAAATAAACAATAACTTGGTGGTTACTATACAGCTTCACAGTAATTTATTCAGAGACACGGTATCTTACGTATGACACATAACTCACATAAGTGGCATTAGTTATATCACAACACACATAATAAAATTTATTTAATATAGCTTGCTTGACACAAGTTATACGGTTGCGGAACTAGACACTTAAGAGGACGCTCCCAAAACGTAATTCCCACCCTCGCACTCCCCTTACACTCCGCAACTGCGGGCCGCTCTCCTCAATTTTATGCGAGTTGCAATAAAACTCATTTTCTAGAAAATTGTACTCGCGCGTTTTACCACGGTAAGTAAATAACGTAAGTCGCAAAACAGTTTTCGTTTTATTACAAGAATAATAAATAATCTATACAAATTTCATCTAACCAGTATTTAATCAACTTTATTATCTTCCTATCTGCATAAATTTTATATAGCTAACTTGAATAATAATGTAGAAATATTCGATAAATCTCTAAAAACGCATGATTTTGAAAAAATAAAAGTATTGAACAAAAATCAACCTATTATGTATCTGTCTAGTCAAACGATAGATAAAGGTACAAAAGAACATATATCTAAATTACACATTCATAAAGTATGTGTTTGACTCAGCATATGTTTTCAAAAAGTCACCTCATTTTGGGAGCCTACTCTGTTAGAATTTGTGCGTGTTCATCGTTTAGACTCTCTTGTTTGTTGATGTGATTTAGTAAACTAATAGCACGACATCACACTCTCAATACCTGTGAATGCCTGTGTTACGCCCACAAGTACTTTCCTTTTGGCGTAGGTTCTCGTTCTTTTATCTTTCGTGCCCTTTATGCTGCTATTCTCATACAGAACAACAGAACGAAGGCAAGCGTAGACAAGCCAAGGCACTGAATAAGTAATTGTATCAGTATTGATATAAAGTATAAAATACAAAGTAGACATCAAGGGCAATGGCTACTTTGAATTTTATAGGTATGTCGAGGAACGAGGTATCATGTTCCTCCAACAGAAAGGGAGGATCCTCCGACAGGACTGGGTCTGCTTACTTTTCAGTGCCTTGGCTTGCCTTCGTTCGGTTGGTCTGCACCCGGCATTAAATGTAATAACCATCGTTATATAAGCCCAGAAACATGACAATAAGCGGGAATCACTTTATTCATCACGCTAGCCAGAAGGATCTGTGACCGCATTGTGACGGGACCGCCAGACAGGAGAAGTCATCAATCACTGAACTTCCAAAATATAACTCCCTGTATGCATGAGATACTCGTGCTTCTTTGCCAATAAAAAAGAAAACATTTAATTCAGCCTGTCGCAGTCCACTGTTGGACATAAGGCTCTGCCCAGCTGCGCCACAAGTGCCACATCACTCGGTGCTCTGCCTTCCGCATCAAGGACTCAAGGACTCAAGGACTCGTCTGCTCCAGCGGCCATCGGTCCTTTGACAGACATGGCCAGCCCACACACGGTGGGATATGCAGATGACCTTACAATCCTTGTTCCAGTTAAGGTCACGAGTACTGTCTGCAATCTTACCCAACAAGCACTACGTATCGTAGAACGATGGTGCAGAGAATATGAACTATCGGTAAACCCCACCAAAACCGAACTTATCATGTTCACGCACAAACGAGCACTAGGATCATATAGCCTCCCTAGTTTGTTCAATACAGAACTCCAGCTGTCCGCCGAGGTTAAATACCTTGGCGTCATACTTGATAGCAAGCTGACGTGGAGTAGTCACATCGAAAACAAACTAAACAGGGCCAGTATCACGTTTTGGCAGTGTAGGAGAATGATAGGCAAACGGTGGGGACTGTCACCTAAAGTAATCTTATGGCTGTACAAAACAGTGATCCGACCCATGATAACATATGGTGCAGTGGTTTGGTGGCCGCGAACTAAATTAGTTACAGCCGCAAACAAACTGCAACGGCTCCAGAGACTCGCCTGTGTGGCCACCACGGGCTGCATGAAAACAACTCCAACGGCAGCGCTGGAAGCCTTACTAGGCCTTCCTCCACTGCACCTATTTGTCCAACAAGAGGCTGCAGTGGCGGCGGTGCGGCTTAAATCGCTGGGTCTCTGGAGAAACTGTAAAACACACCACACTCTTATACTCGATGAACTCTCTGAGGAATTACCATTTATGCGAGCAATTAACGACCGCATACCGAAGGAGTTCATTTTTGACAAAAAATACAAGATCCAACTGTATGAGGACCATCTGTGCGAGGGTTTGAATCCCAGAGAACTTAGGATCTTTACAGATGGATCCAAAACGGAATCAGGTACAGGATGTGGGGTCTTTTCAGAAGACCTAAACATATTCATCTCTACGCCACTGGGTGTCTACAACACGGTATTTCAAGCTGAGTGTATGGGCATCTTACTGGCAACTGCAGCAGTCATGGCACGGGAGGTAAAAGATCACTCTATTAGAATACTCTCCGACAGCATGGCGGTTCTACTGGCTCTCAACAGTTGTACTGTCAACTCTGGGCTCATCTACGAATGCCACCAGAAATTAAATCAGGTAGGCAGCTCCAACAATATAACCCTACAATGGATTAAAGGTCATAGTGGTTCTAGAGGCAATGACGCAGCGGATGAACTCGCTAGGAGGGGATCGAGCACAGACGTGGTAGGACCTGAACCCATAATACCTCTCCCTTTCGGTCATTTACGTACTCTGGTAAGGAAACGCACTAGAGACAAACACAACTACTCCTGGATAAACCACGAGGTATGCAGACAGGCTAAGGAAGCACTCCCTGTCATCGACGGTAAGATCACCAAACAGCTCCTCCGGCTGTCAAAACAACACCTACGTACGGTGACAGCCGCCTACACCGGACACGGTTCATTTAACAAACACCTCTTTGTCATAGGTGTGACTGACAGTCCTCTGTGCAGAGCCTGCATGGAGACAGAAGAAACAGCGGCCCACGTGCTTCTCAACTGCCCGGAGGTCGCCTCATACAGGGCTAAGTACTTCGGAGATCCGGGTACTCTCCGAGAGACAGTCAGCAACATCAAGCGTCTGCTGGCCTTCCTCGAGGAGCTGGGGTGGCTCGAGTAAACAAGTTATTCCCACCCACACGCAAAAAACACGCCGAGCGTGGAGTTGCGGAAAATGGCCCGTTATACCAATACCAAAAAATAAAAAATGGCCAGCCCACTGCCATTTCAGCTTACTGATCCTACTAGCTAAGTCGATCACTCCAGTTCTTCTCCAGATAATCTTTTTACGGATTTTATCCTTCAAAGAAACTCCAAGCATGGCTCGCTCCATAGCTCGCTGAGCGGCTTTGAATTTGTGAACTAGCCCGATTGTCAGTTTCCACGTCTCAGCACCGTAAGTCACGAAATGCCTATCCGATCCTTACAGAATAAAACGACAATTAGACATAGAAAAGAGACATCACAAGAGTTTATTAGGTAGGTATACTCACACACAAGTGCAGGCTGTGCTGCCTGCAAAAGCGACAGTCCAACCTGCTCGCTATCATTGTCAGGATGTTGTTGGTGTTGGTGTTGTTGGACTCTGCAGAGCGTGGCGGTGGTGGTGTTGGGTAATCTAAACCTTTAAAATCATAACAATAATAATCAATGAAATAATTATATTCGAATACTAAGAAATATTCAATTACACAACAAATACTATAATTTCTAGGTCAACATCGCAATCATATCCTCTAAAGACCTTTACCACCAATTTAAACTACAAATAAGTGAATTACACTTAAAATACAAGGTACAAATTACAACAAATTGTTCTAAAAATCCATTTAATTGATAATTTGAAGATTTTAAAGCTAACAATCACTTTTGTGGATAATGGCGGTACCATCATTAAATAATTCTAAATAAACGGAGGTGGTATAAGTCACAGCCATAGAGTAGGTATGTAGGTAGGATTAGTAGGTATTGTTGATTAATTTTGTTAGGAACTTTCTGTACGCAATTTTTTCATTTTTTTATCGTCTTATTCAACATCCAACTTTTCAAAATATCAAGAAAGTACCTGGCGTGCACATACGTAGGCATGTACACACACGGCTACACATCAAGCTGTAGGTATATATCCAGTAAAGGCTGACCTCACGTTGTAAGGAAAACCTATACAATGCGAAGTCAGCTTATACTGGATATGTACAGATTGATGTGTAGCCGTGTGTACAGTCACCTGCATGACAGTGGTAACACCTCAATTCCTAAAACCGCCCTTACTGCTTACGAAATAAAGATGCTGCTAATGTCAAAGTGTTACCACCGACGTGCGGTCGACCGTACTATTGGTTTAAAGATTCAACTATCCACTAACATTACTAATTTTTTTTTCTGAACTGTTGTATTATTATATCGAATCATCCTCCGAGCCTTTTTCCCAATTATGTTGGAGTCAGCTTCCAGTCTAGCCAGATGCGGCTGAACATCAGTATTTTACACGGAGCGACTGCCATCAGACCCCCGCAACCCAGTTACTGGGTAATACTGACATTCAGAGGTTAGACCAGTTGTCAGACTTTCAGACTTCTGACTACCCGTAACGACTGCCATAGATATTCGTATGACAACCGGGACCGACAGCTTAACGTGCCCTCCGAGGTACGGAGGGGTCTCGATGTGTAACGAAACGGTCACCCATCCCCAGACTGACCGCGTCAAGTGCAGCTTAACCTTGCAGATCGTACAATCCACGCAGTAGTTGCTGCGCTACGGTACCCTCGTATTATTATACCGAATGCATAGATAAAATGTCTTAACCTGTGGTCTTCACTATTAGACTTTACGAAATCTTGAAAAATTATTAATTAATTAAATAATATAATTATGACAAAAATCTATTCTAGTCTAGATTACTCGATTTAAATTTAACTAGTATTACTTCAATCTAATACATGGCCGTAGAAACTAACCAGTTTCGGACACTACTGACGAAATATCGTATTAATTAAATTAGTCATGATGTGATGACAATAATTTATTAGATCTCAAAAACTGGGTGGCTGTGACTGCGCAATGTCACTTCTAAACTTATCTGTGTAACATTTGGCAAGCGCAGACGCACCTATATTATTTTACACGAGAATCTTGTTATTATTGCACATTAAAAAATGGTATTATAAAATACTCTTAGCTTGCTATGAATAGGATTAAATTTGGCTTGTGTTCAAATGTAGTACTTTAGAGTGCAAATGTTAACTCATTCTAAGCTTCAAACAACAATCGCGTTTATGCTGCAAATTGTTAATAACTAATGCGTCTAGTACAGAAAGTCTCTGTCTTCAAAAATGTACTATAACTTTGGGTAAACGGTTGTTTAACCAGAGAATTAATGTTACCATTCAGCATAAATATACCGCAAAGTTTGAAGACAAAGGTCTTCAACCAGTGCGTCCTGCCAGTCATGACTTACGGTGCCGAGACGTGGACACTGACAGTTGGGCTAGTCCACAAATTCAAAGTCGCTCAGCGAGCTATGGAGCGAGCTATGCTTGGAGTTTCTTTGAAGGATAAAATCCGTAACGAGATTATCCGGAGAAGAACCGGAGTGCCCGACATAGCTTGCAGGATCAGTAAGCTGAAGTGGCAGTGGGCTGGCCATGTCTGTCGAAGGACCGATGGCCGCTGGAGCAGACGAGTCCTTGAGTGGAGACCGCGAATCGGCAAACGCAGCGTAGGGCGCCCCCCTGCCAGGTGGACCGACGACCTAAAGAACGTGGCGGGGGGGGACTGGATGCGGAAGGCAGAGGACAGAGCGTTGTGGCGCAACTTGGGAGAGGCCTATGTCCAGCAGTGGACTGCGATAGGTTGAGTTGATTGATTCAGCATAACACCGCTAACAACGCTTCAGGCCCTTTTGACACACCGGTTTCCATATATTGAGTGCTCATTCCGAGTTTGAAACATACGGCATCACTATCGAAAACGCTACCGAATGCGTTTACCTACTTTCATTCAAATACCAGTAGTTCTTCCTCTTTTTCGTCAGGGGCGCTACTAATTTATGAATGAAAGTCGACGCAATCGATCGCGTATACATAAATTTCAAACTCGCACTAGGCGCTCAGGTCGGTAGGGTTTTTTTAATTCACAATGAGTACAGTCAAAGGGTTTTTGGTGAATAAAAAAAGGCAACCGGGACAAATTAATAATAAATAATAATAATAATAAATATCTTTGGGACATTTTTTTACACAGTCCCAAACTAAGCAGAGCTTGTATTATGGGTACTAGACAATGGATATAATACTTATATACTTTTTTTTTGTAAATACATACTTATAATACATAAGCAACACCCAGACCAACACAAACACTCATGTTCATCACACAAATATTTGTGTCCTGTGGGAATCGAACCCACGACCTCGTTATCAGCAGTCCGACACCCGAACCACTAGACCACAGAGGTTGTCAATTAATACATATACATACAACCTTTGACACGATACCGCGACCGTTTCTTTTATAATGCTTTGAACTGATATAGTGCGAGTTTGAAACCTTCGCACACGCGATCGAATGTGTCAACTTTATTCATAAATTAGTAGCCCCCCTGACGAAAAAGAGGAGGAACTACTGATTTATAAATGAAAGTCGACGTTTTCGCCTGAGTCTTCAATTGCGTATGCGTAAGTTTCAAACTCGGAATCGGCACTCTGAACCGTGGAGGTCGCCGCCGTATACACGAAAACCATAGGTAAATCCATGTTTCATCCATTGTTAGATCCATCCTTCATAATAAAATTTTTTTTTAAAAATTCTTTGGGACATTTTTACACATCACCATCTGGTCCCAAACTAAGCAGAGATTGTGCTATGGGTACTAGACAATGGATATAATACTTAAATACTTTAATTTTTTTGTAAATACATACTTATAATACATAAGCAACACCCAGACCAACACAAACACTTACGTTAATCACACAAATATTTGTGTCCTGTGGGAATCGAACCCACGACCTCTTTATCAGCAGTCCGCCACTCGAACCACTAGACCACAGACATCGTCAAGTCATCCTAGGTGTGTGTGAAAAGAGCCTTACTCTTTACTCACAGCACAAAATTACAATATCAATTCCTAAACACATCACGGTAAGTGTTGACTTGCAGTAATTACAATGATAATTAGCGACATTTAGGTACCGACAATCATCAATCAACGTCGCATCACAATGTAATTACAAACATCAGAGGATTCATTAGCTTCTTGTCGAAGGAAGGCCGGGTCGTAGAAAATATTGTAAGGAAGGCCGTGCATTAAACTGATATTAATTAACACTTCACAATGTAAGATTACCCGTTAATATCAAGTCGTGTGTATGTAGGATAATCCTATATATCAGGATATGTAGAGAATGGAGTTGATGAAATTAAAATTGGAACAGTAGAAAATAAATCACTTTAATTACCTATGGCAGTATTACAGATTTGCAGTCCGTTCAGGCCCGCCGCTCGTAACAGAATGTGTCACTGACCAAGTTTCTAATTTTAAAAATCCAGAGTTGCCAACTTATGAAAGTAAATCATATAAAACTAACGAATGATTTTGTCGATTTTGTATCGATTTACAACTATAATTTACGAACCCTAACAACAATGACAACAAATTAGATTTTTTTTTAAACAAGTCCCAAACAGCACGCGACACTGTAAAAGATAATGATATTGTGAGTGATTACTGCGTGCATCGAAACGATTTTAATTAATAATATTGTACGGTAGATTAAAATATATTCTTTAGAAATATCTGTAAAGACGCTTGTCATCTTAGTCTACCTGCGACCACGAAATGCTCGCTGTTTCCTTGTGGTCATACTAGTTTGTCATATCAGTATGACCACGAGGATATACATGTCCTCGTGGTCATACTGTACATAATATTTTCAGAAAAAATATTTTGCTTCCTCGCTGCAAAGCTTTCGAAACGTCAGGAAAACCAATTTAAATAATATACGCGATTTAATCCAGTTAAAATTTGTTTTATTATAAATTAGATTAAATTAATCAGCCTTATTTAATTAAGTAATTATCAACACACAAATAAATGAAGAATTCGCAATAAATATGATGGGTCCATTTTTTTTTCTAACAACTGTATTGTACCATATTCTGACAAATAAATGATCTATCTATCTAATAAAGTGGGAGCCACTAAAAATATCCTAAGCCTAAAGTTTTTTCTTTATAGACCCCCAATCTTGGACGAGTATTTATTTGTCCGAGCCCATTGCAAATGCAAAATGCATGTGCAAAATTTTATAGTCACATTTGGGATTAACACACTAACCACTTTTTCGCTAGTGTAAGCTTGACAGCATTGCGGACTTTTTTTACATTGTGAAATCCTCACGTGGATACTCCGACTGTGTTCCTCCTTCAACTATAGGCCAATTAATATGCGCAGGATTCACTTGCACTTCCTACTAGGGTTACCAGATATGCCCAGACAATATTACACAATGTTATTGTTTTTTGTTACCAAAATAGGTACTCAATAAAATTGTTTTATTTTTACTACGTCTTAAACTTCTATATTCCCTGATAGAAGGCCAAACTTCCCGACATCGTCGCACCTTTGGTAAGACATAACTGCGCCTTTTGTGAATTTACATAAAATAAGCTCAAAAGTGAAATCATCATCATCATCATTTCAGCCGAAAGACGTCCACTGCTCGACATAGGCCTCCCCCAAGCATCACCGTCGCTGGAACAACTGGGCGAAATGCTGCACAGCTTAAACGGAGCCTCTCGACGTGTCGGTCTCGGCATGAATCTGGACAAGACTAAAGTCATGTTCAATATGCATGTCATGCCGAGGCCAATATACGTCGAAGGGTCGGCACTTAAAGTTGTAACGGAATACGTCTACCTAGGGCAGGCAATTCAGCTTGGTAGACACAACTTCGAGAAAGAAGCCAACAGAAGGATCCGTCTGGGCTGGGCAGCATTTGGCAAACTTCGCCGAGTCTTCTCGTCGCCTATACCGCAAAGTTTGAAGACAAAGGTCTTCAACCAGTGCGTCCTGCCAGTCATGACTTACGGTGCCGAGACGTGGCCACTGACAGTTGGGCTAGTCCACAAATTTAAAGTCGCTCAGCGAGCTATGGAGCGAGCTATGCTTGGAGTTTCTTTGAAGGATAAAATCCGTAACGAGATTATCCGGAGAAGAACCGGAGTGACCGACATAGCTTGTAGGATCAGTAAGCTGAAGTGGCAGTGGGCTGGCCATGTCTGTCGAAGGACCGATGGCCGTTGGAGCAGACGAGTCCTTGAGTGGAGACCGCGTATCGGCAAACGCAGCGTAGAGCACCCCCCTGCCAGGTGGACCGACCACCTAAAGAACGTGGCTGGGGGGGACTGGATGCGGAAGGCAGAGGACCGAGCGTTGTGGCGCAACTTGGGAGAGGCCTATGTCCAGCAGTGGACTGCGATAGGCTGAGTTGATTGAAGCATCACCACAACGACCGGTCCTGCGCCTTGCGCAGCCAGCGGATTCCCGCGACCTTCACCAGGTCATCGGTCCACCTTGTGGCCTACCCACGCTGCGCCTAAAAGTTAAATATTCTTTAATTTTTCATTTTCTTTAATTTTATGAACTTTTGACAATTATGCTCTTGCCTTACCAAAGGTGCGACGTCAGGAAAATTCCTATAGTCTGGTAATCCAACTTCTGACTGGCACTATTCAGGAATAAGGACTGCACGCCCCAAGGTGTCAGCCTAATAAGTAAGTCTCTATAGAGAGTACATCATCAGCCAAGTTGACAATCTACAATCGTCAACGCTATAGAAAACAATCAAAAAATATGGAAATGACATATCTCAACGAATGACTTTTTCGTTTTTATGTCATTCCCATACATTTTGATTGTTTTTTATAGCGTTGACGATTGTAGATTGTCAACTTGGCTAGGGGTGCAGGCCCTGCCTATGTTACGCCTCAGTTGACATCGCATCGTGCTTAACACTGACATAAAAATTACCTAGCTAAAATTCGAGTTTAAAGAAATACACCTAGGTATGTTACTAAAATAATATTATAATCACAGTGATGAAATAACATATCAACATTAAATTATCAATTTGTTAGATTCATCAAATGGCTTTGTTTGTAAATACGTGCACTACAACTTTGAAATTGGGCTCATTTTGTGCTTTCTATAAACATCTTCAAAAGTGTTGACAAAAATATCGTTCATTATGACGGTACATTAGGTAGGGTATGTTGAAAATAATAAGGAAAAAAGCACTTCATACCTACTCTAATTATTTGTCATAAAAAATATGCAGCCAGAACTTTTTGCTACAGTTATCAGCATTTACAGCCAGCATTTTCATAAGTATATTTTTTACAAGATACATATTTTTACTCCATAATAACCAAAAGAAATATTTAATAACCCTCTTACAACAGTATGAAACACCCACACCTACATAATTTTCTCCAAGTCCCTACAGTGACTAGACACCAAAACATTAATTTACTATTATTGACACGTAACCCTGCGCCGCGCCGGTGCTGATGACTTTGCTAATAACCGTTTTTGTGGCTATTATGATATACCGTCGATATATATCCGACCTTGATAGAAGATCACAGGTTAATAGGGTTGTCCCTAATCGATGATACGTCCCATTTAGGCTATGACATAATTAGGTAAATAGGTATGGCATCCTAGTTAGCTAGATAGCTAGTTAGCTTTATTTTTAATTTATTTATTTCTGGTACGAATTTAGTATTTTGTATTTATTTTAATTTTATCTGACGTGTATGTATATGTTGGTTTCCCGTCTGTGTCTCACTTGGGGTGCCCACTGAAAATCAGCGCTGTGTAGTGGCTTGCTCTGTTACACAGCAACATGCTGAGTGGGAACCTCATTGTCGCGGCTACGGCGTGCAATTGGCCGGATGTCTTGAGAATTAACGGAGATAGGTATATTATTTTTATTAAGTAATTTTAGGTGCGGTCGACCGTAAGTCAGTGATAACAGTTTGGCATTGGCGGCGCCTTTATTTCGTAAGCAGTAAGGGCGGTTTTCTGACTCGGGTGTTGTCACTGTCATGCGGTCAACTATATTTTTCTCATATTTTATGTCAACTGTCCTTTCTTTATATTTTACCTATGTGTTTTTTTGTTTTACTTTATTTGTAACCCCACCTGTTAGTTACCTGCTTGTGTTTATCACTGTTGTGCACGACAACACCGAAATAGCGTGTACATAATAGGCTTAAGGAGTAGAATAAGTTAAACTGTAAAAAATATATTATTTCGTCTTTTGTCTTTTATTCCCCTTAATCGTAAGACCTTATTGTCCTAGCCTTAAGTAGCTATAAGTATGTTGATTGCCACGTGCGAATTGTAATGATTATACTGTTTTATTTACTTTGTTTTTATTCCCCTTAGTTGTAAGTTTATTTTGTATAATTTCGTTATGGTCATGCCTATATTATGTAATAGGTGTGTATGTGTATGAATAGGTATATCATGGTATGTCATATGGTACATAGATGTTGCGCCTACGACGCTCGGAAAATGAATGGTCGCTCCGCTGCGACGCATTGACATATATTTATGACCTCGGTGTCAAGTGCGCACTGTTTTTATAGTGGCCGATAAAATGCCTCGTAGCGGAGTCTCTGAGGGTCGTAGAACCACCATGACTGTTCCATATTATTGGAATCTTATGGGACAATGTATGTAAATAAGAATATAGCTTGATTATGTAAGAATTACTGTTAATTTGATTAATAAAGAAGAGGTGTGGGCGTGGCTTGATGACCAATAAGAAAATTAGATAAAAAAATGGGATAGTGCGTCACCAATGGTGAGCATGGACGCGAGTTTGCATGTCCGCTGGCCCAAGAGTGATTTTGGGTCACTGGCCCGCGGACCGAACCCGCAGGTATAAAGATAGATGCACTAACTATTGTCAGTCAGTCGTAATCCAGTATACAGTCTTCAAGAAATCTCTCTAAGGAAAAGTTCTGCCCTAAATGCCCTAGGCAGCCGAGCTAGTACTAAGCCATGTAAGTAGTGCTCACACCTCGCTATTGTTGTGTACCTATATGTAAAGTCGTATTATTTCGCCGCAATATCCCCCGCAACCTCCACTATCCCAGCGAGTGCTGCCGTAAGTATCACCGTCTTGCGTTCCAAGAGCCCCAGAACCAGCGAGCTCTCCTGAATACCGTACAAAATTGGTCCTCGCGAGCCGGATAACAAAATTGGTCCTTCGCGAGCCGAATAAGAAGAACGTCAAAAAACGTAAAGATGGTGATGACACGCAGCCGTAGTGGAGGTTCGGGACGAGGACGAAGCCAGACGGAACCTGAGGTGGCCGCCAGACCGGTTGACGAAGAACTCGCCCCGGCGTCTGGTACGAGTAAGGGTGAGGCCACCAAGACGGACACCGGCAGCGGCACGTCTGAGGTAACGAACAGCGGCAGCGGCACGACGGACACAACAACCAGCGACACTACGACGGCAGAAGGCTCGGCAGAGAAGGTACCGGCTAAGGCTAGCGGCTCACAAAGAACGCTGAAGCCTGGCGATACCCGGTCACGCCGCTCCACAGCTTCCAGGACGAAACTCCTCGCGGAGCTCGAGGTGAAGGAGCGGCTGGCTGAGATAAAGTTGGAGCAAGCTCAGGCGGAAAAAGAGCTACAAGAGCTACGCCTGCAGCGCCTCAGAGTCGAGAGCGACTCCAGCGACGACGAGATAGAAGACGACCTCGCTTCCGTGAGAATAGGTACGTGGCTTGCCAGACCGGCGCCAACGGCGGATAGCGAAGGTCCACAGCCGACCCAGCATGTCAGCGGCGAGAGGCCCGCAGCAGGGTCAACCATGGTCACCGTCGTCGAGGAACACACCCCTCCGCGGAAGACCGTCGGCGTCGAGGAAAATGTCCCTCCGTCGAAGATAGTGAACACGTCGGACACAATGAATAAGTTGAACACAGGGAGTGTAGTGAACCCAGTGAAAGTGATCGACGTGGAGACGCTCGCAGCGGCTCTAGCGCAAGCCGCGCGGAGCTCGCGCGAGCCGCCTAAGTACATCCAGCAGTTGCCGTACTTCAATGGAAAATCCGGTGAGTGGATATCTTATAAGGCCGCATATCGTGACTCACACATGTATTTTTCTAGTGTTGAAAATGTAGCTAGAATTAGGAAAAGCTTAAAAGGTGCTGCAATAGAGGCGGCTGGCTGTTTACTTCTTAGCCAGCCCAATCCCGAGGTCGTAATAGAGGCTTTAGAGCGAAGATTTGGTAGGCCTGAGGCATTAATCTTAGCAGAGCTAGATAGGGTTAAACTATTACCTAAATTGATAGACAATCCTAGGGAAATATGTATATTTGCAGGACGAATAGCTAATACGGTGGGTACGGTAGAGGCGTTAAAACGTGTACATTATTTACATAGCCCGGAAATGTCGCGTATTATTGTGGATAAATTGACGCCTATACTACGAAACAAATGGTATGATTACGCGGCTAATAAGAAGTATGAAGATATTCCAGAGCTAAAACGTTTGTCTATGTTTTTAAATGATGAAGCGGATAAATGTGCTGCGTATGCACAACCGGAGCATATAATGGACGACGCCAGCGGTGGACGCCAGCGACGCAAAATAGAGCGTACGTTCAATGTACATAAGGAGGCGTCGACCCAGAGTGAGCGTTGCCCCGCATGTAAACAATTCGGGCATAAGCTTACAGAGTGCGCGAAATTCAAAGAAATGAGTGTAGATTCTCGCTGGGAATTATCTAAAGTAAATAACATGTGTTTTAGATGTTTGAAAAGTAAACATAGGCGAGCTACGTGCAAAGCGCCTCTCTGTAATATAGATCATTGTAATATGAAGCATCATAGGTTGCTGCATCATGCGCGTAAGATGGGAGGACCGCATAGCGACGCCGCCGCGGCGCCCATAGCAACGCATGAAGCCGTGACGTCAACGTGTGAAGTAGTGTCGGCAGCAGCGCCCCTAGAACGACGTGCGTACCTAAAGATTGTGCCGGTGACCTTAAGTGGACCACATACCTCGGTAGACACATACGCCCTACTAGACGACGGTAGTACAGTGACGTTATTAGACTCATCTATAGCCGACGTACTAGGAGTAGACGGGCCAAAAAAGGCTATGTGGGTCCAGGGCATAGGGACAGAAGTCAAGCATGAGCGCAGCCGAGCCGTCAACTTACGCGTGCGCGGTAAACATCACGGCGACTCACATACGATAGAAGCAGCGCGCACGGTAGATAGGCTAGAAATTATGACGCAATCTATCACACCGCAAGACCTAGATCAATGTGAACACTTGAATGATATAAGAAGCACTTTACTATATGAGAACGCGCGGCCAATGTTATTAATAGGCCAAGATAACTGGAATTTGTTGGTAGCTCAAGATACACGAATAGGAAAACGAGACCAACCTGTCGCGTCATATACTAAGCTAGGATGGGTGCTTCATGGCTGCCAGTATTCAATAAATAAGGCAGTAGCGGTATTCTGTGGTAATATTAAAATAACTAAACCTGAGGAACCGTTTGAAGAAATGTTAAAGAACTTTTTTAAGTTGGAATCCCTAGGTATAGAACCTAGAATACCTAAGGACGATTCCGAACAAAAGGCTCTGCGTATACTGGAATCAAAGAGTAAGAGACTACCCGATGGTAGCTTTGAAACGGGCCTATTGTGGAAGGAAGATGAACCTAGGATACCTAACAACTACCTAGGTACCCTAAGAAGGCTAGAACATTTAGAAAAGCGCTTAGACCGCGACCCGCAACTAAAATCGCAGTATGTAGAACGACTAAATAACTTGTTTACTTCGGGATACGCCGAGCAAGTGAACAACGCGCCTACAGACAACAAAACATGGTACCTTCCACATTTCCCAGTGGTAAATCTATCTAAGCCACATAAACCACCACGACTTGTGCATGACGCAGCGGCTAAGACAGCGGGTCTCTGCCTTAACGACCTGCTATTATCGGGGCCAGATTTACTGCAATCGTTGCCAGGTGTACTCATGCGTTTTAGACAAGAGAGAATAGCGGTATCTGCGGACATAAAAGAAATGTTTATGCGTATAAAGATAAGAAAAGAAGATAGAGACGCACAAAGGTTCCTGTGGAGAGGCGACCGGCGGGAGGGACCGCCGGACGAATATCGTATGACGTCAGTTATTTTCGGCGCGACGTCGTCCCCATGTACGGCGTTGTACATAAAGGATCGTAACGCCAGCGACTACGCCGATAAATATCCAGCAGCGGCGTCGATGATAAAAAGATTTCCCATTGAGACAGTGGCCTACCAGCGTGCGAAAAAGAATGCATTGTGGGACCCTACGTGGGTGAAAAAGAAAAAAGAAAAACCCACTGTATGTATAAAAAAGCCGAAAGTTGAAAATATTATACACACACCTCTGCCGGCTACATACGCATTAACAGCTGAGGAAGAATGGATCAAGGCCGCACAAGCGGAAAGCTTTAGCCAAGAAATTAGGGCCATAAAAAAGAACAATGCGCCGCCGACCGACGGTAAGCTCGCCGCGCTAAGTACCTACCTAGACAAAGCAGGTATATTGCGTCTGCGCGGCCGAGTTACAGCCGCCATAAAAATCAACGAGGAAGTAAAAAATCCGCCTATACTGGATGGCAAGCACACATACACTAAGTTGTACATAAGACATGTACATGAGTGTCTGCATCACGGAGGTACAGAAATTACTCTAAACGAATTAAGGCAACGAGTATGGATAATAAGATTACGCCCGTCGGTAAAAGAAGTAATAAAAAGTTGTCTTTTGTGTAGAATAAAAAAGGCAAAACCGACGAGCCCCTCTACAGGGAACCTACCGTACCCCCGTTTAGCTCATCACGTGCGTCCATTTACGTATACAGGTCTAGATTATTTTGGTCCAATGTCCGTAACTGTAGCTAGGCATAGAGAAAAAAGATATGGAGCTTTATTCACATGCATGACATCTAGGGCGATCCACATAGAGGTTGCACAATCCCTAAGTGCGGACTCAGCCATTGCCGCACTTAGGCGATTTATAGGTAGAAGGGGTTGTCCTAGGGAACTATGGAGTGATAATGCCACCTGCTTTAAAGCTGCAGATAGGGAATTAGGCGAAAGCGCCTTAAGCGCTCTAGAATGTGAGTCCGATGCGCGCCTTATAAAATGGAAGTATATCCCTCCCGGATCGCCGTCAAGGAAGCAGCATTGGCGGCGCGCCCAGGCCTTAGCCGATGTGTTCTGGCAAAGGTGGGTGCGCGAATACCTGCCACTCCTTCAAAACCGGCGGGAGCCCCATGGTAGCGGCACCCCGCCCAAGGTGGGCGATATCGTCGTGATCTGCGACTCTAACCTCACGCGCAACACTTGGCCCAAGGGACGAGTGACCCAAGTGTTCCCAGGCGCGGACGGTGAGGTTAGGGTGGTCGACGTTGCCACCAAGGGTGGACACGTTCTACGAAGGCCTACAAAGAGGATCGTCGTGCTACCAACGGGGTCGACTGACGTCGACGGCGGGAGAAGTGTGCACGACAACACCGAAATAGCGTGTACATAATAGGCTTAAGGAGTAGAATAAGTTAAACTGTAAAAAATATATTATTTCGTCTTTTGTCTTTTATTCCCCTTAATCGTAAGACCTTATTGTCCTAGCCTTAAGTAGCTATAAGTATGTTGATTGCCACGTGCGAATTGTAATGATTATACTGTTTTATTTACTTTGTTTTTATTCCCCTTAGTTGTAAGTTTATTTTGTATAATTTCGTTATGGTCATGCCTATATTATGTAATAGGTGTGTATGTGTATGAATAGGTATATCATGGTATGTCATATGGTACATAGATGTTGCGCCTACGACGCTCGGAAAATGAATGGTCGCTCCGCTGCGACGCATTGACATATATTTATGACCTCGGTGTCAAGTGCGCACTGTTTTTATAGTGGCCGATAAAATGCCTCGTAGCGGAGTCTCTGAGGGTCGTAGAACCACCATGACTGTTCCATATTATTGGAATCTTATGGGACAATGTATGTAAATAAGAATATAGCTTGATTATGTAAGAATTACTGTTAATTTGATTAATAAAGAAGAGGTGTGGGCGTGGCTTGATGACCAATAAGAAAATTAGATAAAAAAATGGGATAGTGCGTCACCAATGGTGAGCATGGACGCGAGTTTGCATGTCCGCTGGCCCAAGAGTGATTTTGGGTCACTGGCCCGCGGACCGAACCCGCAGGTATAAAGATAGATGCACTAACTATTGTCAGTCAGTCGTAATCCAGTATACAGTCTTCAAGAAATCTCTCTAAGGAAAAGTTCTGCCCTAAATGCCCTGGGCAGCCGAGCTAGTACTAAGCCATGTAAGTAGTGCTCACACCTCGCTATTGTTGTGTACCTATATGTAAAGTCGTATTATTTCGC
The DNA here is from genome assembly GCA_949699075.1 of Asteroscopus sphinx. Taxonomy (NCBI): domain Eukaryota; kingdom Metazoa; phylum Arthropoda; class Insecta; order Lepidoptera; family Noctuidae; genus Asteroscopus; species Asteroscopus sphinx. Next base: position 28,270,704 of record OX453012.1, read on the forward strand.
CGCAATATCCCCCGCAACCTCCACTATCCCAGCGAGTGCTGCCGTAAGCATCACCGTCTTGCATTCCAAGAGCTCCAGAACCAGCGAGCTCTCCTGAATATCGTACAACTGTTGTTTAAATGTTGCGCGTAGTTAACTGTGACAATAAACCATTTTTAGGGTTCCGTAGTCCTACAAGGAACCCTTATAGTTTCGTCATGTCCGTCCGTCTGTCCGTCTGTCCTAATCCTTACAGCTTAATAACTTCTACAGTTATAAACATAAGTAAATGAAATTTTGTTAAAAAATAGTCTGCATGTAGATCTCAATTTTAAAAGAATAAAAAAAACATTTTTACGTATTTTAGGGGTGGCGTACTGGCGTCCATACTGTTAAATGGGGATAAAAATGTTTTTTTCGCTGCACCCCCTTGTATGGGGTATCATTGAATAGGTCTACTAAAATGAAGGTAATGTTTTATACATCACTTTTTTATCAGGTGTGCCATCTGCGAAATATAGCCCGGCAAAGTGGCTTGCAATGTGGCATTTCTGCCCCCTGCAATATCTAAATTATGCAACGAAGAAACGTATAATCTTCCACATTTATAGACCTTTATGAAAACTCTCTTTTAAAATTATTTCGAAAAATACTTAAAACGTCCTAGTTAAAAGGTCATTCACCTTAGACAAAAATTATCATAGCAAATAATGCTCCTTTAGCTACTTTCTATTTGTAAAAATCACAAAAAGTAACTTTGACATGACAGACTTCTTAAATTTGGCTTCTTGAATTTATCGCTAGATGGCGCTACTAACAACACGCTCTGAGTCGCGAATGCTGCCGATTATTGCGAAAACTAAAAATAGCCATGATTAATATTCGATTTGATTAGATTGTAATTAGGAACCCTATAATACTGAGCATGGCCCGACATGCTCTTGGCCGGTTTTCTTTCTTTCTAGTTATCATCATTCTTCATCATCATTTCAGCCCAAAGGCGTCCACTGCTGGACATAGACCTTCCCCAAGCATCGCCACAATGACCGGTCCTGTGCTTTCCGCATCCAGCGGATTCCCACGACCTTCAACAGGTCAGGCCAAGCGCAGCGTGGGTAGGCCCCCCACGCTGCTCTTTCCAGTACGTCAATCAACTCAGCCTATCGCAGTCCACTGCTGGACATAGGCCTCTCCCAAGTTGCGCCACAACGCTCGGTCCTCTGCCTTCCGCATCCAGTCCCCCCCAGCCACGTTCACGTTTTTCCAGTACGTGCCACTCTAAAACTTTACTGCCCCATGGGCCATCCGTTCTGCGAGCCGCGTGTGCCACGCCCACTGCCACTTAAGTTTTCGAGTTATTCATCATACATAGCATCCTAGTTATAGGGTTGCTGATTAAACAGTAAGCAACCTTTTAATCATGTGAATATAATGATGTGAAAGTCTTTTCAGCCTTACAGGCAGTCAGAAATCTGAAAATCTTAAACAACATTTATCTCATTTTTAGGGTTCCATACCCGAAAGGTGCCAAACGGGACCCTATTACTCTCGCTATGCTGTTCGTCCGTCCGTCCGCCCGTCCGTCTGTCTGTCTGTCACAGGGATGTATCTTTGTAACGGTATGAGATAACTATTTGAAATTTTCACAGAATATGAGGTACTATGATGTATATCACGACAAATACTAAAAACTAAAAAAAAACTAAAATCAAAGGGGGTCCCCATGCAAGAAATCAAATCAAATCAAATCAATTTATTTGCGAAATATGGGTAAAATTACATTTGATGTTAAAAATAAAAATTACATTTAGTATCACCATATTCAACCTTACGGCATGCAAATTTACACATACATTATAAAAGTCAAAATTAGAAAGAAAAAAAAATGACAATTATACAATATCACATTACTATGTCCAAGTTCAGTACCAATCAACTCAGCAGTCCACTGTCCTATCGCAGTCCACTGCTGGACATAGGCCTCTCCCAAGTTGCGCCACAACGCTCGGTCCTCTGCCTTCCGCATCCAGTCCCCACCAGCCACGTTCTTTAGGTCGTCGGTCCACCAGGCAGGGGGGGCGCCCTACGCTGCGTTTGCCGATACGCGGTCTCCACTCAAGGACTCGTCTGCTCCAACGGCCATCGGTCCTTCGACAGACATGGCCAGCCCACTGCCACTTCAGCTTACTGATCCTACAAGCTATGTCGGTCACTCCGGTTCTTCTCCGGATAATCTCGTTACGGATTTTATCCTTCAAAGAAACTCCAAGCATAGCTCGCTCCATAGCTCGCTGAGCGACTTTAAATTTGTGGACTAGCCCAACTGTCAGTGTCCACGTCTCGGCACCGTAAGTCATGACTGGCAGGACGCACTGGTTGAAGACCTTTGTCTTCAAACTTTGCGGTATAGGCGTCGAGAAGACTCGGCGAAGTTTGCCAAATGCTGCCCAGCCCAGACGAATCCTTCTGTTGGCTTCTTTCTCGAAGTTGTGTCTACCAAGCTGAATTGCCTGCCCTAGGTAGACGTTCAAGTAAGTACGTAGAAGTTCAGTACCAAAAAATTTCAATTATACAATGTCACATAGTTAATAAATCCAAATCAAGTATATTAAAACAAATCAAATCAAGTATATAAGTATATGTAAACCTCGGATAACATGATTTTTTTTCAACGTTTTTGTTCCTGCTCTGTCTTCAAAACGGTAATACAAACCAGCGTCAAACTTGGCCTTATTGTAGTATATTCTATTAAGTTTAGCAACAAATACTAAAAACAGGGCAAACATAGACGAATGTGGTGGTACCTATGTAAGAAAGAGATGCAAAAATTCACATTTTGCGTACGTTCGTTGATGTCTTTTGATTAACTCTCGTAAATTCAATCAGTTTACGGTACGGAACCCTTACTGCATGAGTCTGACTCACACTTTGCCGGTTTTTGCAATTAATTATCTCTCACTCATCTCACTATATACATATAGGTAACTGGATTTCTTATGATTGCTTACGCTACCATAACCAACAGGTTGGATATCGAGTAACGAGAATATATTTTTTTAATCATCATGAGTGAACTAAAATGGCTATTTTTTTCGTTTAAATGGATCGGCAACCTAAACAAGATGGATGCAGAAAATAGAAAATCAGATCTTATAACGGAACTAGAAGGAGCATCTATTAAACATATACTACTACTTCTATCGCGTGTTGAAAAAATATCGCCAATCAGCAAGATTATTAGCGAGGAGTCAGCCTCGTGTACGTCAAACGTTTGTATTTTATACTGAAACAACAACAAACATATATATATAACATATATAGTTAAATAGGTTCGTGTGTGAACCCTGCAACTAACAAATAACAATTAACCCTACCGATGACGCGGATGTAATGTAACACTTATAGTTATGAGGATGTACGCGCAGGCGTATGAATTATAATAATTACTTAGGTACAAACATTTTATTATCAACGCATTTTTAATATTTAAATCATAGACATAAATAATTGCTCCATACGTTTTGTACGTTATGTAAGGCTTCCTGGATATAAACGATTATGTACTCTTTGTTAAATATAACAGCTAGATATTATTTTTTTACCAAATAAAATCGTAAAAATTTCAAGTGATGATACCTACTCGTGATTATTTTTTATTATTATAGTATTAGTTATATCGATGTTTTAAAACAAAATAATTGCTACTGTTATCTCGATAACTAGCACAACATGAATTGCCTACATACAAAGACACGGGTTAACTCGAATTCGAATTGGTATATAGTGAATTCTGCGAAATTACAATCATGAATTCTTGACGCAACAATGTGTTAGGCTGACAGAATAAATAATATGGTTGAAAATAGAATTAGAAAGTGTTTGCACAAGAAACTGAATTCTATCTATTGCTAGTATAATCACAATATGTAGTTGTAAAGCACTGAGGAATTATAACCTCAGTGTTGTAAAGAAATAATCATGACACTATTACGTCTTCATAAAGTCGCATAGCTTCAGTTAATAAATAAACAGTAATTTCAAACTTCTTCATATGGGGGGCGTAGCTCAGATGGTAGAGCGCTCGCTTAGCATGCGAGAGGTACCGGGATCGATACCCGGCGCCTCCAATTCTCTTTTTAACCGACTTCAAAAAAAGGAGGAGGTTATGTATTCCGCGGGTTTTTTTTGTATTTTATTTTACATTTTAAACATTCATAACACGGTAAAAACGACTGTAACGACTTTTTCCTTGAAGAAAGAAGCTCATTATAATCGTATTATTGTAGTTACAATACTTTTTTTAGGTTAATATCATAATGGCTGAACTATTTTTAATTCCACCAACCTTGCGACGACCCTGTGCCTTGAATATTATCGACGGTAAGTGCACAAATTATACCATTTATGACGATAAAATTATAATATTTTAATACTTGTATGTACAAGTTTCGATGTTCATAAGAGTACTTATGTATTTTTTTTTTAATTTTATAAGCATTTTTAACACTCCTAGGTTTTCAACGATTCGACATTGATAATATTTGTTATCAGTGTTATCATTACAGATAAAACAGAAAATAGTATATGTATATTGGTATGTATACATACATAAATAGAGGGGCTCGTAGCGATGTAACGACTGCGCGGATTCTACGATCTGCAAGGTTAAGCTGCACTTGCCGCGGTCAGTCTGTGGATGGGTGACCGTTTCGTTACACATTGAGACCCCTCCGTGCCTCGGAGAGCACCTTAAGCTGTCGGTCCCGGTTGTCATACGAATATCTATGGCAGTCGTTACGGGTAGTCAGAAGCCTGAAAGTCTGGCAACTGGTCTAACCTCCGAATGTCAGTATTACCCAGTTACTGGGTTGCGGGGGTCTGATGGCAGTCGCTCCGTGTAAAATAATGATGTTCAGCCGCATCTGGCTAGACTGGAAGCCTACCCCAATATAATTGGGAAAAGGCTCGGAGGATGATGATACATCACAGACCAGTGAGGCTTACTGGTCTATGTGATACATACATAAATACCTACCTATTTAATTCATAAAGATAACGATTTTCTTTTACATTCGTTTGATTTGTTTATAACACATGCGAAAAAAATATTAGTTATGTACCTACTTATGTACGTCAGACCATAATAATAAGATAGACGGAACACTTAGAACTAGTGACTGAAGCCAGTAAAAGGAATACTAAATAACAAAGGAGTAGGCACCTACTATTCCACCCAGTGTTCACGAGCCGCGATTGGGAGCGTCAGTCTTATTTTTTTAGTAGTAGAGCTCCTTTGTGAAAGAGCTCGTCCGGGTCAGTACTACCACCGTACCATAGAAATATAACACATACATACATACATCCGTACCTACTTCTCCGCTAAATAGTGATGCTTGCATTGCATTGTTTCGGTCTGAAGGGTACGGGTGCCGGTGAAATTACAATCACATGAGACTTTCCTTATTCATGTCTCAGTTTGGCGAACAGACTTGCGGTACCAACGTGGTATTGCAGTTGTTATGGGCAAAGTGGGCCTTTAGCTTGTTTTGCCATCCTATAATATAAAAAAAAACATCTTTCGCTACGTACACTGAAATATCTCTTAGTTGGAGAGAGTGCAGCTAGGGAGCTTACAAATTACAATATTCTTTTTCAAAAGATTAAAAGTAATAAAGTTTAAAATCGTCAACATTCTATTTGGCGCTTATGTCATTCTTCCTGAAAAAGGTTGATATGATCTACTTTATTAGTTGACTTTTAAATAACAACAATATCAACCTTCAATTTGAAGGTGTATCCCTCACGGCCGCCGGCGGTTCTAAAAATGCCATCTGTACCCTACGGCCGGGCCGTGTTGGATCATTATGCCTTATTTAGTAGTAATTATGACCGTTTTGTTTTGATACCTACACAAATTTGACAGTTCAATAGTATGTCACAGGTGATGAATTATGTAAGTAATTACTTTATACTAGTTTAAACGTTGTAAACACCATCTGATATCGGTTTTAATATTCATCTTACTCTATACGAGAGTTTATGTCGTGGTAACAGACACAGTATTTTTTATGAGATATAGATCAGGGCCCCAAGTCTGCTAATTACACTAAAAAACCAACCATCGCCATTCCACCGACACCCTACTGACACTCATAAACAACTGTGACAAAATGGGTAGTCTGCTAAAACTTAAATCTCGACGGAATGGCAATAGAATGGTAATGTCAAATCGATGTTGCCAATTAAAATCTACCATTAGTTGTATTGTTTTTTATCAACCTTTTTTTTAGTTTTTATCAATGAAATATTTAAATTAAGGATTTTATTGATATTACCTACCTCTTAAGGGGTCATTATACTCATCCGTATGAACAACTTTTACATTTACGTTTTTAGCGTACTAAGCGGCAATACTATCGACATACGTGTTATTGAAAACCTCTTAAGGGGTCATTATACTCATCTGTATGAACAACTTTTACGTTTACGTTTTTACCGTACTACGCGGCAATACTATCGACATACGTGTTATTGAAAACCTCTTAAGGGGTCATTATACTCATCTGTTTGAACAACTTTTACTATGGGACCAAGCCTGAAATCACAAAAAACGCAAACGTAAAATTTGTTTATAAGAATGAGTACAATGACCCTTTAAGAGGTTTTCAATAACACGTCGTATCTCGATAGTATTACCGCGTAGTAAGCTATTGATATACGTGTTATTGAAAACCTCTTAAGGGGTCATTGTACTCATCCAAATAATCATCATCATCATCATCAGAATAATAGTTATTTAGAGACCAATGGCTATCCAATGACTTTCCACTGAACTACAATAAAATTAAAAACCATAAAATCAAAATCAAAATTAATATCAAAATAATTTATTTGTGAAACATAGGTAAAAGTAAAAACTTTGTGGAAAATTAAAATATTAAGTCACACTATATTTAACCTTGAAAGGCATACAAATTACATAGTATAGAACACAGCATACATAGCATTTTCATTTTTATTCCATTCGTTTCTACCATTCAACTGCCATTGGACTATTTGCTATTCTGTAAACCAATAGTGTATCAATGTCTTCTCGATAGCTTAAGTTTCGGTAGTCTACTCGTTATTTGACGTTTCTAACAATCGTCTCTCAATGACTTTTTGCCATCGAACTACAACTGAGAGGTCATTTTGCAAACATACCTTTTTTGCAGTTATTGTTATAACAATTCAACTTTTTTTTTGTAAAATAAAGTTGAATTGTGTATTGTAGTAATTTATTTCGACGATAATATTCAATTTTAGACTATAAATGCGACCTTGAGAATCAGTTACACAATCGATGGGCATGTACTATTGACTATTGACATATTATAGCAATACTATCGTTAGTGTCTATATAGTATTTGACACTAATAGTGCTATGAATAGTATTGCATAAAAAGCTATCAATACGGTCGATAGCAACGATCGCTTCGATAGTATCTAAAGCTAACCTTGAGAATCAGTTACTCTATCGATAGTATCGATAGCATGGCACCTGCCAATATTATCGACATATATATTATCGTCAGTATAAACAACTTTTACTATGAACACAACCCTGAAATCGCGAAAAAAAACAGCTTATCCCTACATTTTCCTGATTTCGCGGCCCTACATTTGTGTTCACATAAATCGACGAAATGTAGAGAACAGCAGTTTTTTTTACGTTTGAAATGTTTCAATTATTTTTCAACACACTTACTCGTTAAGTGGCTCTTATTGCACCACTTTTAGGTTCATAATGTAGCTTATAATAACGCCCGCGTGGTTTTTACTTTATATTATCGCACTAGTGCTTTTTAGTTTTTACTTTAGGTACTTACAGTTTATTTTTTAATTTTATAAAAGCAGCAAAATATTTTGATGTCTACACAAAATTTAAAAAAATTGTGAACAAATCAACTATTTAATTTGTGTTAAACATTTAATTTCATTAAATTATTTATGTTTGTCAACAAATTAACATTAATTTGTGTTATAAATAATAAATTATATTTTTAATATTAGGTTGTTTGGCGGTTTCCTTCTACCAACTGCGCGCGCATACCTATACATCACCGTGCGATTACAGTGATCCGCTCGCCATTATTCACAAATTCAATATTTGCCTAAAATACGTTCATATGTTTTTTCCTCGCAAGTGTGTTGAAAAACGTCGTATGACACGCGTGAGCATTTTAATAAATAATAATAAATAGCCGACTTAGCTTAAGTTACTTGAAGCGAAGTTCGCTACGTCGCCGCGTCGTTTACGTAACTATTGGAACATGAAGCAACTACGTGAATCCTTAATTGATAAAAACCAACCATCGCCATTCCACCGACATCCTACTGACACTCCTATACAACTGTGACAAAATGGGTATTCTGCTAAAACTTAAATGTCAATCTCGTCGGAATGGCAATAGAATGGTAATGGGATATCAATTGTTTTCAAATCGATGTTGCCCATTTAAATCTACCATTAGTAGTTGTATTGTTTTTTATCAAACTTTTTTTAAGTTATTATCAATGAAATATTTAAATTAAGGATTTTATTGATATTACCTACAAAATTTTCATGTCTATAAAATAATTAAAACACATCAAACGTAAAAAGTAGCAGTGATAGCCTAGTGGTTGAACGCTTGCCTTCCATGCAGGAGGGTGCGAGTTCGATCCCGGCCCGCACCTCTGACTTTTCGGATTCATGTGCGGATCAGAATTTGATTATCACTTGCTTTAACGGTGAAGGAAAACATCGTGAGGAAACCTGCACACCAGAGAGTGCTTCATACAGTTCTCGATGGTGTGTGTAATCCACCAACCCGCACTAGGCCAGCGTGGTGGACTAAGGCCTTAACCTTCTCATACTGAGAAGAGGCCCGTGCCCAGCAGTGGGACAGTAATGGGCTGATTATTATAAACGTAAAAAAACAGCTGTTTCCTACATTTTGTCGATTTATGTGAACACAAATGTAGGGAAGAGCTGATATTTTTTTGGCGATTTTAGGGTTGGTCCCATAGTAATAGTTGTTCACACGGATGAGTACAATGACCCCTTAAGAGGTTTTCAATAATACGTATATCGATAGCGTACTACGCTACGCGGTTATACATCGACACACGTGTTATTGAAAACTTCTTAAGGGGTCATTGTACTCATCCGTATGAAAAACATTTACGTTTACGTTTTTAGGGTACTACGCGGCAATACTATCCACATAAGACGTGTTATTGAAAACCTCTTAAGGGGTCATTATACTCATCCGTAAGAGCAACTTTTGGTACTTTTACGTTTACGTTTTTAGCGTACTACGAGGCAATACTATCGACGTACAACGTGTTATTGAAAATCTCTTAAGGGGTCATTATACTCATCCGTATGCACAACTTTTACGTTTACGTTTTGAGCGTGCAACGCGGTAATGCTATCGACATATGACGTGTTAATGAAACCTCTTAAGGGGTCATTATACTCATCCGTCATTGTACTCATCTGTATGATCAACTTTTACTAAGGGACCAATCCTGAAATCGCAAAAAAAACGAATATGTACAATGACCCTTTAAGGGGTCATTGTACACATTCGATGTATGAAAAACATTTATTAGGGACCAAAGTTGAAATCACCAAAAAAAATTGATTAAAAAAAAATATGATGGCAAAAAAATCATCGTAAGACGATTGTGGGAAACGTCAAATAACAGCAGAATAGCAAATAGTCCAATGGCAGTTGAATTGTAGTCAATGGCAGTTCAGTGGAAAGTCATTGGAAAGCCATTGGTCTCAAAATAACTAGTAGAATACCAAATGGCTAAAACTATTCCACCGACACTCTACCGACACCCAACTGAAGCGTTTGTCAATTAGCAGACTCGGGGCCCTGCTCTTGACCGCAATCTAGACAGCTCTGTCAAGATGTGGTCGACGATGGAGCGAGCAAACCTATTAGGTGCCGATTCATCTCGAGCTTTAAAGACGTTAGAGTTGTAAGTGCCCGGAAATACAGATGCCAGCAGTGAATTCCACAACTTGGCTGTGCGCATTATGAAAGAGTTCTCAAAGCGCTTGGTCCTGATAGTAGGGATTTCTACCAAATGTGGATGACATCCTGCAGTGCGTCGTGTAGTCCGATGAAAGAAAGGAGATGGTGGAATAAGCTCATGGAGCTCTTGCGCACACTCTCCAAAGTCCTGTAGAACACCGACAAACAAATAACTGTGCGTCTATGGGCTAAGCTTTGTAGCTTAGATTTTACTAGTAGTTCATCACCAATTAGCCTTTCAGCTCTGCGTTGAATCGAGTCAAAAGCGTATAGTAAAAAATATAGACAAAGTGCTGCGAACAATCATAGTGAAGCCAACTTAACCGTGCTCCTACGTGTACACCAGCGCTCCCGCACACACATGCACCTGAAAGATATTTGCTTTTCGCGATGCTTACTGGACGATGCCGCGACATGTGTACTGAGAGCGGTGAGCACGGTTTGGTGGCCATGTGTGTGCATGAGAGCTGGTTTAGATACGGAGCACAGTTTTGTTGGCTTCACTTTGATTGTTCGCAGCACTTCGTCTATATTTTTTACTGTCTGTGGACGTAGTAAAAGCTTAGTATTTTTTTTTTACTTTGTTTGGGAAACAAACAGAATATATTATAGTATCAAACATACCTAAGTGTACAAAATATTATAGGTAAAGCAATAACCAGAAAAGTTTCCTCAGATTATCATTCACAATACAATAATCCGACTCGGTTGGGCAGCGTTCGGGAAGCTACGCAATATCTTCTCGTCCAAAATACCGCAGTGTCTCAAGACGAAAATCTTTGACCAGTGTGTGTTGCCAGTAATTACTTACGGTACTGAAACGTGGTCGCTCACAATGGGCCTGATAAGAAAGCTCAAAGTCACTCAAAGGGCAATGGAGAGGGCTATGCTCGGAGTGTCCCTGCGTGATCGAATCAGAAATGAGGAGATTCGCAGGAGAACGAAAGTAACCGACATAGCCCGAAGAATTGCCAAACTTAAGTGGCAGTGGGCGGGGCACATTGCTCGCAGAACGGATGGCCGATGGGGCAGTAAAGTTCTGGAGTGGCGACCGCGTACTGGAAGGCGCAGCGTGGGTAGGCCCCCCACAAGGTGGACCGACGACCTGGTGAAGGTCGCGGGAATCCGCTGGATGCGGAAGGCACAGGACCGGTCGTTGTGGCGATGCTTGGGGAGGCCTATGTCCAGCAGTGGACGTCTTTCGGCTGAAATGATGATGATGATGAATACAATAATAGCAACGGACATGAAAGATGGACGATCTCAAAAACACTGAGGTAAGATGTACTATATACTAGAGAAGACACCTCGAATCGAATGTTTGTAACACGTTTTAGAGCTCCTGCACTCTCACTCCCTTAGACAAGCTCGCGCCGCGCGTGCCCCGCGGCCAGCAAGTTGCGCGATATTGTTTGTTCGTAATGTCTACTCTAGTACGTAGTACATGTTACCTCAGTGCTCAAAAGGGCCAGGTTAGCACTGTAAGCCAACGAGCATGTGTCAGGATCGTAGCGAGTAGAAATCCATAGTCTCTGCCTCCTCCAATGGAAAACAGGCGTCATAATAATAACAAAAACCGTCATAATAAAAACCGATGATGTACCGTAATAACCACAGATCATGTATTGTTTATGTCCAGTGTTGTCAGTTGTCAATTTAACTTTAACTTTACTAATTTTTCATGGAATTGTAAAGCATTATGTATAAGTATTGTAGTGTGTGCGTCAAATGGAGCGCATGAATAAAATCTTTTTCTTTCTTTCTTTCTTTTTCTTTCTAATATGTATGTATCCATAACTCATGAAGGTTCTTTTAATGCACCTATTCCCCTGCTATGTTCGCTACAATTTAGTGTTAGTGGGAAAATGTACAGTTAACCGCACATCAATAGTAATAAACCATTATAAGTGGAACTGTCATTTTTATACAGAACAGGCTCTGCTTTTATACTGGTTATGCTACTATTGATATGCGGTCGACTGTACATAATCAGCCATAAATAATTATTGCCCTTGGCCAACGGACGCTGCTGCCTTTTCCCTTTTCATTCTGTTATCTGTCAACGTCTTAAAGGTTCAAACCGGAGTGACCATCAGGAGTGACCGACATAGCTTGTAGGATCAGTAAGCTGAAGTGGCAGTGGACTGGCCATGTCTGTCGAAGGACCGATGGCCGCTGGAGCAGACGAGTCCTTCAGTGGAGACCGCGAATCGACAAACGCAGCGTAGGGCGACTCTCCGCCAGGTGGACCGACGACCTGAAAAATGTGGTTGGGGGGGACTGGATGCGGAAGGCAGAGGAGCGAGTATTGTGGAGCATTTTGGGAGAGGCTTATGTCTAGCAGTGGACTGCGATATGCTGAGTTGATGATGATGATAGTTAGGAACTAGTGATATACTTGAAATTACAATCACATGAGACTTTCCATCTTCATGTCTCGGTTTGGCGAACCGACTTGCGATACCATTTAGGCAACTACCTAGGTGGTATTGCAGTTGTTATGGGCAAAAGTAACCACTTAACATCAGGTGGGCCTTTAGCTCGTTTCGCCATTCTATACTACAAAAAAAAACTGTTAACAATAAGTAGGCCGCATGAATTGACACAAAAAAAAACAATAGAATAGATGTATTCATGTATCACAACATTATATATTTATAACCAGCTCATTTTTACATAACAAGGCTACACAAATACTTGATTTACATAAAATGTCGGTAACAGAAATGCCAGTGGTCCCTTGACGAGCGTGGGTGGCTTAAAAAGTTATAACACCAAGAATGTTATTTATGCATTTCGTTATTATATATGTAACACTTATCTCCTAATATAGGTCAGCGATAAGCTGTTATTCTAATAAATGAATTTTATTGTGATCAAAAACCTGCATTAAAGTATTTATTTAGAGATGCGCCGAATAGTGGTTTCACCGAATAACCGAATATTATTCGGATTAACCTTTACCGAACCGGATATTCGGCCGAATTATTCGGTTTACCATTACATTGTTTTGCCGCGTAAACAGGTTCTAACATGTACGCTACGTGTCGCTGCTGGCTAGATGACGAGCGAGCCGTACCTCAGCGCCCGCTACCCGCTCATACACTGCGCTGTCACTGCTTCAAAACATCGCACGATCAAGTTACAAATTAAAAAGCAAAGGTGCTTATCATTACAAAAATATTAAAATATCGATAATATTAACTTCATTGTGTTTACAATATGAGTGGGCGTAAAAGATCAAATAAATCTTACATCAGAAGTTTTGTCTTTTAGTTTTACACCAAGTAATGTAGCCAACAAAATGGAAATGCTTGAACCGAATATATTCGGCAACAAAACCGAATAATTCGGCCGAATACAAATAGTGGAAAAGATGCAGAATACGCCGAATACCGAATACCAAACGAATTTTTTTTTTTTTTTATTCTTAACGGGCTTGCGTTTGACCACCACCTCACCTGATGTTAAGCGATGGTGCGGTCGACGATGGTACACGCTTGCCCAGCAAAAACCTATTCACTCGAGTCTTGAAGACCACCAGATTATATTTCTCGGGAAACACTGACGTCGGCAAGGAATTCCACTCTTTGGCGGTACGCATGATAAAGCTATTAGCAAACCGGTTCGTGCGTAAGGGTGGAATATCTACCATATAACGGTGGCGCATCGCCGTGCGTCTGGTCGTCCGATAATGGAAAGGGCTTGGGGGAATTAAATTGTGCAATTCCAACGCACACTCGCCGAAATGCATTCGATAAAAAACCGATAGGCTAGCAACTCTGCGCCGATGCTCGAATATTCGGCGCATCTCTAATTTATACAACGTGTATCAGAAATACGTGGTCATATTTTATGAGCTCATTCAGGGCATAACATAGAACAACTCTTACTATGGGACCAACCCTGAAATCGCGAAAAAAAACAGGTGGTTCCTACATTTTTCAACTATTTCGAGTTGAGTTGAGCCGTGGGGAACTCACGAAATAAAAATTTAATAATGTATGCATCAGGGTCTTCACATATCACGTCTACCATACACTAGTTGTATAATGATAGCTACCTTCAAACAATCGATCCTTGTTACCTGTCAGACCAAACATAATTATACATGGATGTAACAATTTGTAAAACATGTGACAGCTTGGTATATTCCCTTGTTTATGGAGTACAAGGTTCTCACTTTACTCAGAGTAATAGAATTCAAGACTCCATTTGATGGCCAAGGGCAAATTAACAACAGGTTTAAAAAAATCTTGAAAATTCTACAAACTTGCTACAGTAATGAAATTTACGGACTGTAGATTTACAATAATAATACAACTTTGCCAAACTTTTTGCGAAAACCTGATTAACAATACTCAATTATGAGTTAAGCTCGCCTTTGTACATGTAATTTCAAAACTATTATGTATTGTTGTGATTTTCTTGTGTGCAATAAAGAATAACAACATTTTCCTTCGTAATTTTGCCAAATTGCTGATGTTTTCCTTCAAGCATCATCAAGCTGATTACAGCTCCATCATAAGGATGGCTCATCGCGGTTATTCAAGAATTTGTTACAAGGACCTAATGTAGATCAACATAATTATACAAGAGTAGATTTCCGTGTTTTTTTTACATAACAAAACAATACCGAATGTTAAAATTATGACAGGTTAAGAAATAAATAATAAGCAATAGCGTTTGTTTAATTTAATGTCGAAATTATACTTTTAGAAGCTCTAATTTATAAACTATAAACGACAAAGAATCAACGTAAACCAAAATTTTTGTAGGTATTTAGGATTTAATAATTTCTTAGGTTTTCGCGATCACTGCACATTATAACAAAACAAAGTTTAACCGGATTAAATCGCGTATATTATTTAAATTGGTTTACCTGACGTTTCGAAAGCTTTGCAGCATTTCGTGGTCGCAGGTAGACTAAGATGACAAGCGTCTTTACAGATATTTCTAAAAAATATTTCCACCACCTGTTTGGAACCCAGTCCTAAAAATAATCAAGTCCCAAACAGCACGCAACACTGTAAAAGATAATGATATTGTGAGTGATTACTGCGTGCATCGAAACGATTTTAATTAATAATATTGTACAGTAGATTAAAATAATTTTTACAAATATCTGTAAAGACGCTTGTCATCTTAGTCTACCTGCGACACGTCAGGAAAACCAATTTAAATAATATACGCGATTTAATCCGGTTAAACTTTGTTTTATTTGGGATTTGTATATAGATCAAAGCATAAAATGGGATTAAACGCACATTATCGGAAGAATGGGTTACGTGCATTGCGAAATAAATGTAACAAAAGTCGGGCCACTATGATGACGAAATAAAAACACTTAATAAGAACAAATTGCATCAACAATTCATCGTTTAAGCAATCTATCAAAATAATGGCAATTCCCTAAAGCTATGTGAGGCAACGGTTTTAAATATAGTAATAATAAGATGTAAAGTGACGAGTATGGAACAACCTCTGACCGCTGTGAACATTATTTTTAATCATGGTACGTTTTCTATAAGCTGCAGGCCATCCTGAGTAACAATAATTACGTGATCGGCTATCCTGAGTAGATAAGTTATAAGTTGTTTCATAACGATCGGAAATAAAAAAAAACTCATTGTATCTTAATAATTTCTTAGATTTTCGCGATCACTACACATTATAATAAAACCAGAGTATTCCTTATAGTCTTATGAAGTAGGTCCTGTCACATCATGGATTTAAATATAATCAAGATAAAGGATTGCTCTGCGAGTATTTTCGAGTTTGTTTTGTCGATTGTATTTCTTATGCCAAAATAGTACTGTGCCACAAAGGAGATTTCCTTTATGTATGGACGTTGGTTTTTTATTCCAAGATAATTCTAACCAGCGCCAAACTACACTGATGTAAAAGCAGCAAAATTATGAATCTTGGAACAACTGAAAAAAAAATTTTAGACCCCTCCATTTCAAAGAAAAGCAAGAAGTTATTTAATGTTGATAGATATATTTTAGGCCTCTCCCAAGTTGCGCCACAACACGCTTGGAAGAGGCCTATGTCCAGCAGTGGACTGCGACAGGTTGAGTTGATGAGATATATTTTACACTACACACACTTTACACTAAGTTAAATCTAAAATGAGAAATTGTTGTATTATAGTATGGATTGTGTGTTGTAGCAGACAATAGAACATCAAGAAAAAATATTGTAGCCCAGTCAATTGCAATTAATTGATTGAATAATATCAAGATATTATTTCTGTGAACTCTGCTCACCATTGATGACTATGGATTGTTTTCTTCCTTCGAATCTACCAATCTTATTAGAGACTTCTTCTATTCTGATGATCCAATAAGCACTCATTCACATTGCAACACAGCATCATTCTCAAATATTTGATCTGATTGTTCTGTTTCACAACAAGGCTGTATCAAAGGTCAGGAGATTGACACCAGGCTGACGGACAGCTTGCGGGATTGATATCGCTTTGAAGTCACTCTTTTTCATCATTATGAAACATTCCAACTAATAACCCTGGAAACGATGACTGACAATCTTAGGTTCGTATTACAGTTCCTCAAGTATATACAGTTTGATCTTCAATCACCTGATCACTACTTAAAGATAGAATCGTTACTCGAGCATAGGTCTTATTCCAATACGGTAATTATAAACTCAAATTCAACAACATAACACACGTTTATGACCTAAAATAGTAAAGAAATCTACACTCGAGCATGGTCACGACCACACTTAAGTTGTTATCAAATCTCTGCTCAAGCACCTAAGCAAAACCCTACACTTAAAGGTGACAGTTTAGAATAAAGCTAAACTCAGCTGAACTATGATCAATGAATGCTTGAAGAATATTCTAAAATCAAAGCTCAACTCAAAACTAGTTTTAAATAGTGATCAAAGCTTGAGTTTCGTTCTGTGATAAGTGCCTAAGTGAAGGACTGTAACATGCATTGAATTCTGAATCATATTATGTGAACAGCACGTTTGGAAACTTGCAGAGCGATTTTCTAAACAAACTGCGGAGAACTCGTAGCTGAAGTAACGGCGATTTTTTTTTTTTTCAATTTTGAGATAGCATCCTGGTGATACTGGTATTCCCAGTTCAGATTACTGTCTCTCACAAACTTTTCATACGTATCACCATCGTCCTCTTGAAAGAAAGAAAAGCTTTTATTTGGCACCGGATAATGACAGCATAACAATAACAACAATAAAATGACCAAAATTAGACATAAGTAAACATGAAGTTGCTGTCGGGCATGCCCATGCCAAAAAGATCACCAACTCAGCATGTGCTGGGCGTGGAACACCCAGCGCTGATATTCAGTTGCATAGACCTCAATCAGTCGTCATCTCAGTTTGTACTTCCTTCGACAGCTATCATCTAGACATATGGGTAACTCAACAAAAATGCGTGAGCTGCAGCTCAGTTCACGGTTCAGGTCAGTGAGCCGGAGCTGTGAACCGGCTCACAGATCAGCTCAATTTGTGTATCTGCCTCGAGATCTACTTCGAGTTATGATCTGTGATGCGAGTCGCTGAGCTTACAGATCGTTCGATCTGTTTGAGCTGCACTCGCTCATTCACTCTGCGACTCACCGCCGATCTGTCGCCGCTCCCGCTCACCGCCACTCACCGGTTCCAACAGGTTTCTATTGATATGGACATCTTTTATCTTTCGTGCAACGAATGTTGTCGCACAGATAGATACTATTCTTTGAGCCGTAAGCTGCGTATTTTGTCATTGAGCTGCATTTCAACAGCTCAAGCTTATTGATCTGCATATTTGAACCGGTTCTGAGCTGAGTTACACACCTCTACTATCATCACAGTCATAACCCTCTAAAGTCATCCATGTTCATTAAACATTTGCCATTGCATATTCACACAAAGTAATCTGATTGTTGTTAAAAAGTCACGGTATTGACACCTCAGGCTGACAGCTGCCGAGATCAGCGCATATTTGTGGAGTGATCTCGATTCGGGGTCAGCTGCGATCGACGGGGCCGCTTAATTGTTCGGCTTTTGTTATATTTAAGAGGATCGCGGCCGAATTTTATTTAAATTTTATTACACAATCACAGTATATCATATGGTAAAATAAAATAAAATGAAACATTTAATTCAGACCTTCACGATCCATAAAAGTTTTACAAATTTATAAAAACAAGAGTTTGTTAGTAAAGAGATAACTTATTTATTAAAACAGTAATTTAAAAAAAATACAAAAGAAAGGAAAGAAAAACAAAAAGAAAACGAAAAAACCAGTAATTTAGTACATGTTGACGCTGCAAACGACGACTATTATGGACGCATGGGGTTAATCAATAGCGTTATTTGAAAAGAAAACTGAAATGAGCACTACAATTTTGATCAAGCTTAATAAAAATAAAAATAAATATAACAAAAGAATAATATGACAAAAGATTTTGGCATTAAGGTATATCTTCGATATTTCTCAAGAGCTGTGAGCAGATACTAGCTCAACAGAGTAATTTGAAATAATAGTTAATTCTGAAATCTTTTTAAACAGATTATTTTGAAAAATGAGAATTTTTAGAACAGAAATCTTTATGAAAACTTGAGTATAATATACTGCTGTTCATCTACTATTGTTGCAAGAATTAAATCCGTTCATGAATTAACTGATATGGTTACAAAAGGATGACGCACAATAACTGGTAGTATACGGTACCAAATTGAGTGCTCTTCAAATCTAAATAATAGTCAATATTAAATGCCCTTGTTAAATTTTTCAACAGTTGAGAAGTTCAAGGCTATCTTTTGGTGCAAGTTCTTTTGTTTGTTCATCTGAAGACCAATCTACATTCCGATGTTCACAAACAAAGCTTCACTTACCCCAAAACACATCAACTTTATTTTTAGGAGACAAAGTCTATTTTCGCTTGGCAGAAAATATTTTGTTGGCAATATTAGGGTCCTTACATTTGTTTAAAGCAATAATTGCAGTTATTATATAGGTTTCCACGTTCATATGCAAATACATAGTAATTGAACGACCGACATTATCTTCATTATGTCGACAAAGGCATAAATTAGTGGATATAATTGGAATTCTTGTGAATATAGGTCTTAATTACGTATCATCTATTCATATGTCTCTTAATTTGATTTGGGTTTAATTACGATTGTATAGATATGGCCTCTACGTTGGTTAGAAAATTAAAGACCAGTGTAATTAGGTACGGTTGATAGAAGCTTTGTCAATTCAAAATTAGATAAATTCTTTAGATGTGGTAGGTATTCACAAGCTGGTCTAATCGGTTCCTAGGTGTGTTAATTAACAGCAGAGTGACTTGTTCATTACAAAAGCTCAGCAGGGTCTACTGTGTTTAACAATACGAGTACTTCCATACATTTTAATTGCTATGCGAAAGCAGCCTTATCATCAGCTAAACGTTGATTTTCCCAATTTAATATAGGTACTTCAGTCTTTCTGTAACACATTACACCAAAACAAGATTATAACATGTCAAAGCAAACTAGAACGTATAGTTTACTATGAGACCGAGTGAGAACTACATTTAAGAAAAGAACCAAATCGAAAGATGTAATTATAAGATACTCAAACTTAAATGGAGATGGACCGGCTACATTCAGAGACTAAATCCACAAAGAAGGGCGAGGTCGTGACAAACTGGACCTCCAGAAACGTTAAAAGAAAGAGAGACAGACCGTTCAAAGGTGGGAAGACCACTTTTCTGAAACTAACTGATAACCTTTGGGCCAAAATATCCAAACCACGCAGTGAACGCAAGCGGTCCTTACATAGAAGAAATTTTTTGCAACGAAGACAGTTACTCCCTAACATACAACACTAACAAAATATTAAGAGAAGATTTTCTTTTTTACTAACATAACTACATCAATTTAACCGGTCTGACCTCCGAATGTCAGTATTTCCCAGTAACTGGGTTGCGGGGGTCTGATGGCAGTCGCTCCGTGTAAAATACTGGTGTTCAGCCGCATCTGGCTAGACTGGAAGCTGACCCCAATATAATTGGGAAAAGGCTCGGAGGATGATGATGAACTACATCAATTTCTTGTTTTCTTCTTTCTAAATGTAAAAACCTTTTAGTTGTTATTGTTAATGTAAGGAATTGAATACTTGTGCTTTATTAATATTTACACTGTCTTTCTATTATTAAAAGGATAAAGCAATGTGCATCTTGGCGGCTTTAGGTCAGAGACGGGACAGTTATGAAAAATCGTCTCAACCTAAATTTTAATTCACCTGACTTATACTGCTACTTGGGAGGTATGATAAGAAGCAGCTTGGTCTTTATAACCCGGACACTACATTTACAGTGCTAGTCAAACAACCATAAATCAACCACATTGTGGCACCGATACAAACGAAATAGGTATCTGATCTATTTCAATCTTATAGGTTATTAGGTGTGTGATAAGATTTACGAGTCCACATTTTTTGTTTCAAATGCCATATAAAAAATTACTATGATAAGCATTTTCCCGCGGTTTCACCCGCAAAATTATATGTCACTGTACAGATGAGATAAATTCCTGAATTAGCAAGGCTTTTATGATTTACGAATTAAGGAATTGCTGTTGCTTGTCTAGAAGAAATAAAGAAAGAAAAAAAGTCCTAAAAATAATCAAGTCCCAAACAGCACGCAACACTGTAAAAGATAATGATATTGTGAGTGATTACTGCGTGCATCGAAACGATTTTAATTAATAAATATTGTACGGTAGATTAAAATATTTTTTTAGAAATATCTGTAAAGACGATTGTCATTTTAGTCTACCTGCGACCACAAAATGCTGCAAAGCTTTCGAAACGTCAGGGAAACCAATTTAAATAATATACGCGATTTAATCCGGTTAAACTTTGTTAAATTCCGGTTAAATTATAATGTGTAGTGATCGCGAAAACCTAAGAAGTTATTAGAAGGAAGAAAAATCAGTTATTGCCACAACAAGACATGCTTAAGATGCTGCGATGCATCATAAGTTCATAACTGATAAACAACCTGATTCTTAGTTTATGCTAAACCTCTTAAAGGGTCATTTTTATCATCAGTATGAACAACTTTTACTATGGCACCAATCCAGAAATCACAAAATAACAAATCAACTGTTGCCTACATTTCGTCGAGCAGCAGATTTTTTATCGCGATTTCAGGCTTTTTCTCATACTATAGTTTGTTCATAACGATGAGTACAATGATCCCTGAAGAGGTTTTCAGTTATTACAATTACCTACACGTTAATTAGATGCTCCTCCTCCTTGCCCTCTTAGTCCTGTGGAGGCAATAAGGACCTTCTTCTCTAAACATAGCAATGTTATCGGCTATCACTGAAGCTATATAAGTATGAGACAGAAGTTTTAATTATCATGCAAAAATATAATAAGCTAGCGGACCGGTAGACGTCCTGCCCGGAAAAGCAGCGCCACATATAATTAAAATCGTCCCTACCGTTTAGGAGAAGACCAGTGACATACCGACAGCAGCGCCACCTACCGGGTCCAATTGTGTTTTCAAACCATCCAGGAACCCATTGAAATATACACAAAATATTCATCCATCATCTTATGAGGAGTTAGGTGACAAACACACGTACAGAAGAAATATACAACATGTAACAAAAACCCTGTTGTTCCTGTGAGGTACGTTATCAAAATCGATATTCATACGTAAGGACAAAAGTCATTTGGAAAAACTCTTCAACAACAACAACAATTTAATTTGACTATTTTTATTGAAGAGTTACTGTTTTTCCAAATGAGTTGTCCTTACGTATGAATATCGATACTGATAACGTACCTACGTCACAGGAACAACAGGGTTTTTGTTACATGTTGTATATAAATAATTTATATGCCAAAACTAATGAGCATCGAAGATTTTACATCAAGCTTTCAACAATCCACAATCATACTAATTATTGCATTTGTAACTTAAGTTAAAAATTCACATCACCACCTACGCACTGAATCGTTGAATTCCGCATAGATATGCTAATAAGGTAGAATAATACACTAAATTATTTAAATGCTAAGTCCTTATATCACACCGACCATTGTTACGTAAAATAAATCCTCGGCTTTTGTAAATATCGTGTTGGATCAAGGTTGTTGCTAGTTAAAACTATTGTCAGCTGAATACACCGATTGTAAAGCGAATCACGATTTTTTTGGCGGTAGCGTCTGCTGCCAGCTCATGGCCTCATGAGACTAACTAGCCTTGCCACTCAAAATATACTGGCGAACCTTAGGTACGGTGACAATCCTTCCCGGTGGTACATTTTGTCGACAAAATCCATTGAACGAATCCTGCTATATTACACGTAGCTACCGCTGCCGGCGGACATTGGGTGCAAGTGATTTAGCCTTAGTGATGGTTCACCGGAAATATTTCCGACTGTACATACCATGGTATAAAAAAAATGAGACCGATCAACAAGAGCTTTGGTCCAAAAGTACATCTCTTCATCATGATCATCATCATTTCAGCCGAAAGACGTCCACTGCTGGACATAGGCCTCCCCCAAGCATCGCCACAACGACCGGTCCTGTGCCTTCCGCATCCAGCGGATTCCCGCGACCTTCACCAGGTCATCGGTCCACCTTGTGGGGGGCCTACCCACGCTGCGCCTTCCAGTACGCGGTCGCCACTCCAAAACTTTACTGCCCCATCGGCCATCCGTTCTGCGAGCAATGCCACTTAAGTTTGGCAATTCTTCGGGCTATGTCGGTTACTTTCGTTCTCCTGCGAATCTCCTCATTTCTGATCTTACATCACATCTCTTGGACATCTCTTGGAGCAACATTATTCTTTTTTGTTGATCCACCTAAGAGTTACGTAAAATCAATTTTCCCAGGGCCAGGAGTTTTATGTTGAAATTATTGTAAGCAAATAAAAATTGAAAAGCTCATTTAAAAAAAATATTAATATAGTATAAAATAATGAAAACTTTTTAACAAAAAAATTAACAGACTTCAAAAAACCCAACAACAAAAGTAAAAAATAAGGTAAAATAATCCGTGCGGTACTATGCGGTACTGCGGTGCGGTGCGGTGCGTGGTTGACCTTTATATTGGATAGGTATGTACCTACAGGGGTGCTGGCCAGAAAACCTCCACGTGTGTCTGACGGCTGCTTGTCCCTCTGGACACGTCTGGAGGGAACGGCAGTTGTTCGGCCGGTGCATCCTGGGTGCGGGCAATAGAATCCTTTTGAGTGATTAACCTTCGGGGGATCTTATTGCCTGTGGCGAATATTCTGGTACGGGAGGGGCCCCATGTGGGCCAATGGGGAGTTGCTCCACGTTGCCCCTCTGATGCTAGCAGAGGGCACAGTGGAGGAGTAGAGGCGGGCCCGGTGTGCACTCACCCTGCCACTGGGCAGGCAGCGGGGCACTGTCCTTCCCTGCCCCCGTCGATCTCGTAACCCCAGGAGTGCCCGCTGAGTAGTGTTGGACCGAGGGTCTTGGCTTCACCGCCCGGACCGCGAGGAAGAAAACCTCTATAAAAAATTACGGGAGGATGGGGCCTGCGAGAAGCAGACTCAGAACAGAGTTGAAGGAACACCGTGGTGGTTTTAGTCGGTAAGAGTCCGACACTGGCTCCGCCTAACCCGGGCGGAGTGCGTCCATGAGGATTTCCCCAGGACAAAAAAAAAGGTATGTTCCTACATACATTTCACGATCAATCACCTTATGTACATGATATGTACATAACATTGGTAATGACAATCACGCGCCGCCTTCAATATGTTCGTTTATGAAAATAGGTATTTTGAAATACATACCCGCACGGATTATTTTTTCTGTCTTTCTTGTTGGGTTTTTTGAAGTCGGTTAGTTTTCGTTAAAAAGTTTTTATTTCATACTTTTTACCCGTCTGCGGCGGAGCTCAAAAGGAGGGTAATGTTTTTAGTTGATTTTTTGCTAGTATCAATTGCCATATAAAATTCATGAACTTTGTAAATAACCACTGAATCACAGTTAATTAAAACATATTTATTTAACCTATTTATTTAATCGTATGGCATCTTTATAGGCTATCTATACATCTATATTATTTTATTCACAATGACAAATTGAGATTCTTTAACCATATGGTGGCGTCAGGTATAAGGGTGAAAAGATCCTCTGGAGAGCCAGGGTACGACAACAAAGGAATTACTTAAATACAGAATAAAATTGCAAAGAAATGTCGTTACATTTCTTTGCTAATTTATTGTTCCAAAGTACAAAAAAAGAATGTAAAATTAAATTAGAAGTTGTTAAACTGTTTTTTTTATTTTTTTATTTACGTGCGATCTTAGTTATTTTAGGATTTTTAGGTACATACGGCTTCCCTTCTGAAAATATTCACCCTTCGCCACTGATACATACCTACATATTATCACACCTGTTTCCCATTGGGGTAGGCAGAGAATATTGATGTCCACCTGCTACAATCCTGTCACACCTTTTTCGCTTTATCTACGTTCATGGTTCTACTGGTTCTACAATCATCATGGATGCGGATGGTCGAATACTTTTAATTACGCCTCAAGAGATTTTCATAGCAACATTATCTACACCTTAGAATAAAGAAGTTCAGATATTTTTTGTAATCACTGGTAGTCTCCATGCAATGACTTTTCGAATAGGCGTTGTGTGGATGCTGAAACTTTAAAATCGCACACTGGGACTTTTTGAGTTTTTTACTACATTGGCAAATTAAAAACAAAAAATACGACACAATTGGTGCAGTGCAGTGTATACTGTATACTGGCCACTTAGGAAATAATCATACTGGCCACTATAATGTAACAATGACACTCGAAAACTGTCTTTTAAAATTATGTTCTTATGTCGTTCAAAAACAGTATTTATGCCACTATGTAGGCCTGTGATGTAGGCATATGACATCCTTGGTTAAGCAGCAATAGTACCTAGAGTGACCTAGGTACTGCATGCGAGATGTCCATTCGAAAAAAAAAAACATATTACATCCATTGTAATATCGACCGTCATAAATATATCATTTTCACTAAGAAGCCTGCGCGTTATTTAAGTATTTTGTCCTAACCCAATACCAACGCAACCACACCACCACCACTGGTCGCGGATTCGATTCTCAAACGGTACAAATATTTGTGTACGTGATAACTAATTCTGTAAACGAACCTACGATACCTACTAAAGAAATTCTAGTGTGTGGCAAAAAGTCTAGACAAAAAGTAGACAAGTAGGCTGGAAAAGAAAAACAAATAAATATATAAAAAAATATGGATAATCCCGTATCCGGTGTCATTATCAATATTATAAAAGGCTATAGCAATGACCGAATCAAATATCCTATTGACAAATTCCTACCTACGTTTCAAAACAGACCTTACAGCTATAACGAGACGGTTCATTTAGATTTAAATTCGGTAATCTCAACGTGCGGTTCATTTAGGTATCAGATAAAGTAAAGAAGATTATTACAAGCTTTTCCTGTGTATATTTGATACTATCGATACACTTATTAATTAAGAAGCAGATATTTGAAAACAAAGTAAAACCTACACAAATTTTGAATTGATATATTTTTCATTTTAGGTATATCAACAACTGAGGTAACCCAAAAGCATTTATTTTTATTTTTTATAGTATAGGATGGCGAAACGAGCTAAAGGCCCACCTGATGTTAAGCAGTTACCTTTGCCCATAACAACTGCAATACCACCTAGTCTGTTGCCTAAATGGTACCGCAAATCGGTTCGCCGAACTGACACATGAAGATGGAAAGTCTCATGTGATTGTAATTTCACCGGCACCCGTACCCTTCAGACCGAAACACAGCAATGCAAGTATCACTATTTGGCGGAGAAGTAGGTACGGTGGTAGTACTTTCCCGGACGAGCTCTTTCACAAAGGAGCTCTACTACTACTAGTCCAACTACTTAACTAGTCTAGTCGTACTTTCTGCAACTGTTAGTCGTTAACGAACATAATCATTTGAACTTCAACTTCATCATCCTCCTGCCCTTATTCCAATTTATTCGGGGTCGGCGCAGCATGTATTTTTCTTCCATACATCTCTATCAGCCGTCATCTCCGTGTTCACTATATTTTTATCCAAATCATCTTTCACACAATCCATCCATCTTTTCTTTGGTCTTCCTCTTTTCTTATAGCCATTCATACACAAAACTTTCGTAACATGTCCCTCATTCCTCCGCAACACATGTGCATACCATGACATACCATCTACTGCATCTCAACTTTTCCGTCACTGGCGCTACTTTCAAACGAATCATAATAGAACTATCCTTACAATTATAAACAATGGTTTTATCCATTTAAATAAGAGTACATTTCTAGAAGCATGCAGAATCTATAACAATAGCAAATACCTAGATACAATACAACTACCTACTTCATGAAAATTTCTTTGAATATCTCGATCACACAATAGCTACTTAATTATAAAAGCTTAAATTTAATAACCGATGCACTAAGTAGGAAAGCAGTCTGAAGACTAAACAATATTTAAAATATGATAAACAAACATGCGAGCATGCATGTTATGCTCGCATGTTTGAAGTTAAAGCATACGAACTTGCGTTCCAAAGAAAATTCGAATTCCTCCTTTTAGCTGAGGACGACCACGAAGTATTTTCAGTTGGAAGGAAGCTGCAAACCTAGCCTACTTCTCTGCTTACCACAGACAAAGCCCGAAGGTAATATTAAAGTAATATAGAGGCAGGCAAAAAACTTGCTCTAAACTAAAACGTGCTATAGACAAAAACTACCTGCAGGCAACTCGTCTCCATACCGCTCTTCAGATCGGTCCCAAGACAGTACCCTGGGGCATGCCGAGCGTCATTGATTGGATTTTTGTATTTCACTATTGTAGATCTGTAAAAGTTGCAGTCCTGAAAATGTGTGTTGTTTTTAGTAGCTAACAAAAACAACCCTTTCTTTATTAGACACACACTAAGTTCACGGGAAGCTCATGAGAGTCATGATTGATGTTGTCTTCTGTAGTTCCCAAAACAAAACATCAAACTGCAAAATACTTGTAGATAGCCACAGATATGGTAAAAAATATAGACAAACTGCTGCGAACAATCATAGTGAAGCCAAAAAAAACCGTGGTCCTTCGTGTACAACCAGCGCTCACGCACATGTGTGCGTAACTTTGCTATCTACAGACAGCATGCATACACATGCATGCTATCTGTAGATAGCATATAAAAGTTGGAAGAACCAACATAACATGGTGAACATTTTTAACAACTACTACGTACAACATCTACCTATTGTAAATAGTTATGACAAATCCATTGATTGTAGGGACAAATCTATAAATTTTAATACGCAATTGATTGATAACAAGTTTCTAATCATATCCGATTGATCTACTCGTAGATATCTCATAGTACAATGTGTTGACACCTATTTTGTTAACGGTAAATAGTATATTGATAACTATCGAAGGCAACTAGACTTCTCGAGTTTTACGGAACCTGACTCCAATCATCCATACTTCTTTCTTACTCCTTTCTTTTCCAAGTCAAGTTGGGGTCGGCTTCCAATCTAACCAGATGCGGCTGAAGATCAATATTTTACACGGAGCGACTGCCATCAGACCCCCACAACCCAGTTACTGGGTAATACCGACATCCTAAGGTTAGACCAGTTGTCAGACTTTCGGGCTTCTGACTAACCGTAAAGATTGTCACAGATATTCGTATATTATATGGAAAAAGAAACCGACAGAACAGAACATACATAATCCTCATTAAATAAAAACTGTCTATTATAATATAATAGGTCTCCCTTAAATTATATCATCACAGTGAGTGGGATGAATAGGCTGCAATAGTATTAGATCAAAAGATACAGAATCAGAAGTACTGAATGACATCCCGTTTAAAAGGTGTCGTAAAACCACGGAAGAATGATTTCCCTTTATGCGTAAAACCAAAGTAAAATATCAGGTATCAGGTAAAGGAGCTATCATGTCTTCCAGTTCCACTGTAGCAATTAAGAAAATTACCTATACTATAATCACCAACCCGCTCAAAAATTGTTGTACTAACTATGAAGACCTCGACTTGCATTTTCACCAAGATCACTGAGGCGCTGTTCTAACTAAAGATGACACCAAAAAATATCTAGCCAAAATGTCAAAACGAACGCATTTGTATTGCATAAATAAAACAGCAACCATGTTTACATAAGACAGCTCAAAAAGGAGACAGAACTCAAACGACCTTATTAACATGCGTGGGATGACTTAACATTCGATTTCTTTCTACTGTCAGATCTCATTCAGTTTCCTCTCTGTCCTCTCTCTGTAATGCCACTGGAGCATGTTTATATCCCTTTAATAAAGTAAGTATGCGATAAGTCGGATGGCCATCGTTATCAGCTATATCTTGTGATAACGGTCAGTGCGCAACCAGCCATCACAGGCAGCGCAGCTCAACGATGTGTCCTCTATTAACATAAAATATGGTATGTAAATTGTTTATTTTGAATCATAGATTAATAATGTCTTCGTAAAACACCTTAAGCTCGTATTGTACTCAAGCATGAATCTAGATTCGAGAGTTGTAATTTCGTACTTTTCATTTAACGTCAATATTAGACATTACAGTTTTCGAATCTGCTTTCAAACTTGAGCATCCTTCTGGAATTTAGAATAACCTTTGTAGATACTGTGGTTCTGTAGTTTCAAATAACAAGTTCAATTATTGCTTTTGTTTTTTTTTTGTGATAATTGTCTGTACCGAAACATTATCATTGATATAGTGGTTGCAAGATTTGTGTTTTATCAGTAAAATAACGGGTGAGAGTTGATGAAAAAATGCCAGGTTAAGAGTTATCTAAGCCGACGAGCATGCCTGACGAGGTTAATGGACGTAGATGAAGCGAAAGAGGTGTGTCAGGATCATAGCAGTTGGAAATCCATAGTCTCTGCCTACCCCAATGGGAAACAGGCGTAATAATATGAGAGTTGATAATTTTAATTACACGCTTTTCCTAAAAAACGTCTGCTAACTTCATATTACATTGCATACTTTTGCATAGTCGTTTGCACTCAATTTTAAATGACAGGTTCCAAAGGTTCGTCATTTTTCCCTCCTTCTGCTGCAATAGAAGGATACGGAAGATGATTCATGTCTGTAGCTAATGTAACCTTGACCATGCGGGCAGTTAGGGATTCCTTCATTTCCCACTTATGCAGAGAATATGTGGATCAACGTGAATTAAATGTCGAGTAGCTGATTACAATGACTAGTATGCTGTTAGTCATTCTATTATTTTCTTTGTTGTGTTCAACGTCATTAGCATAAACAACTATGCAAACACACATTCCTTGAAATGGAAGTGTTTTCTTTTTTTTTATAAATTGCATTTCTTTAATGTTAATTTTAGGTATTACTATCATTTAACTAGGTACTTCAATGTAATTCTGTAACATTTTTCTTTGTGTTTTTATCAAATCGTTGTGTACACACAGCGTCATTAATTGGTTATCCCTATTGTTCGAGAGTTTGTTCGTAAGGGGGGTAAACAATAGGTGTAGTTAACTGTACCTTAGTATATCCTGTTATAGAAATACACTTTTTAAATCAATATTATTAACCTAACTTGGATTTCGGAGAATCGATTAGCTTTCAAACAAATAATCGATTTGTCTGATTCTTGAAAATTTCCTTTTCAATATAAATCTGATCCATCATGATAAGATATATACAATAGCAATTACCTATGAATAAATTAACATTATTTATTGCTAAGAATAAAAATATGCCGCTAAGTTCTATCATGATACAACTAATATCGGAATTTCATAGAATTTTAGAGATAAAACGATAAAATTCATGACGACTAAAGATATCGATTTTTTATCGAAGGAAGCTTAGTTACAAAAATGTTTATCTATGATCGAAGTGTTTGTATACTGTCTTGAAATAATCTTACGAAGAACGTGAGAATCGTGTATCCGAGGAATTTATCTCCATAGAGTACACTGTGTGAATCCTAGAGATAATTTCTAGAATTGTTATGTTCACTAGACCTGGGACTTGGCTCACCTCTTTCACTAGGCTAGTCCAGCCGTTGCCATAAAACAAATAATACTGTTATACTGTTTTTTTTCTTTTCTATGCCGTTGCCCTGCATTTTCTCACACAAATTCTAAATACAAGACAAATGTTTTGTCTTTAAAAGAAACTTTGATCCCTGAGTTTATTCCGGCATTTAATTTTATTCTCAGAGGCAGTCACATAAGAAATGTGGTCGCCATCTACATCATTTTTAAAATAACTGACTTGAAAAAGTGATTCAAATTGCAAAATAATAGTACATTGTGATACAAGTGAGCTATGTTGACTATCATACTCGAGGCTGGATCGTATTGGAGCCGAGAGTATAGTCAATGCTCACGCGTGTCATACGACGTTTTTCAACACACTGTGATAAACAGAATGAAGCCACGGGCATAGGCTAGTTCCTTATAAAAGTTAATTAACTGACATGTGTCCGTGTGATGCCGGACTTAAAGAATAGCACCACCCTTATCTCTTCTCATGGGTGTCGTAAAAGGCGACTAAGGGATTCACCAGAGGATGGGCAGCAGCGTTCTCTGAGTATTTAACCAACCAACTGCGATCGCCAACCCGCCTGCCAAGCGTGGCGTTTATGGCATATCCCCCCTTAATTGGGGGAGGCCTATGTTCAGTAGTGGACTTCTTTCGGCTGAAATGATGATGATGAATTGACATGTCTTCACACACCTCACTTCTAATCCTCGTATTTCGTAACAACAAATAAATGGTCTTTATCTTGAAACACAATCATTCACCCAGTTTTCTTTATCTACCCTCGTTTTTAATTCGTCTCCGTCAGTCCGTGTTAATGAGTCAAAGTGTTTATGTTGTTTTGTGTGTGGTGTTTACAACGTTATTTTTATTAGTGAATTGAAAAATGGTTAATAATTGAAATACTTAATTATGGTAAGGTTATTCTTTCCACAGTGATAAGTATAGTGATATGCACATGATTTAAATCATAATCCTTCTAATTATGTGTGGTTTCAATGTTAGCTACAGTGAATGCATATACCGTTTCATCATCATCATTTCAGCCAAAAGACGTCCACTGCTGGACATAGGCCTCCCCAAATGGATATGGGGATATGAAATAATCGCCACGCTTGGTAGGCGGGTGGGCCAGTTAATTGGTTAAATACCCAGAGAACGCTGCTGCCCTTCCTCTGGTGAATGCTTTAGTCGCCTTTTTCAACATCCATGCGAATTACGAATGTGTTATCTGGTTAGCTAGGTTTAATATAAACTATAGGTAAATCAAATCAAATCTCGGATGTTCTCAAAAAATGCCAGGTTAAGAGTTCTCTAAACCGACGAGCATGCATGACGAGGTTAATGGACTTAGATGAAGCGAAAGAGGTGTGTCAGGATCGTAGCAGGTGGAAATCCATAGTCTCTGCCTACCCCAATGGGAAACAGGCGTGATAATATGTATGTATGTATGTATAGATAAATACCAAATCTCATTTCCCTGGGACACGTCAAGCCTCAAAGTTTTCGCATTTTCCGATTACTCCCCATTGTAGATCCTGGCTTACAGGCATTTCAGTGGATGGATATGTGATATACGTTGTCAAAAAAATACCAAAAAAACATTTTTTTATGCCACTTAGAGGTGAAGTGTGTTAGATATCCAAGAGCTCATTTGAAATACCAATAAAAATTTACGTATTGTAAAAACTCTTCGTAGATAACATAGTAAAAAATATAGACTAAGTGCTGCGAACAATCATAGTGATGCCAACAAAACCGTGCTCCTCGTGTACAAACCAGCGCTCACGCACACATATGCAACTCAAACCGTGCTCACCACTCTCAGTACATATGTCACGGCATCGTCCAGTAAGCTCAGCGAAAAAAAAAATCCTTCAGGTACATTGTGTGTGCGTGAGCGCTGGTTTGTACACGAGGAGCATGGTTTTGTTGGCTTCACTATGATTGTTCGCAGCACTTAGTCTTGTCTGTGGTAGGTAATCAAACAATCTCAGTCAACTGCTGCACATACAATGCCTCTCCCAAGTTGGCAACAATCAACACTCAGTCCTCTGCCTTCAACACCCAGTCAAATTCCACCTTAGCTACCTTCTTCAGGTTGTCTTCTATCTCGGGTGCTACCAAGCCAGTTGATCATATACGCTTCTTTAGTGGATTTGCGGTCTCCACTCAAAAATAAATACTAACAAAAATATTCTCTGTCCTGCAGGATGAAGCAACACAGATAATCATAGTAGCGAGCGTGTTCGCTTGCGCGTGGGTAGCGCTGCTCATCATAGCGCTGGTTCTGTGCGGGCAGGTCAGCAGCCTCCGGAAGAAGGTCGAGGAAATGCAGGCCAACGGACGCATGAGAATACAGTAAGTGGATGACAGTTTATTTTTCATAATCTAAGGCCTGAGTTCTAGAACGATCATCAACTCAGCCTATCGCAGTCCACTGCTGGACTATAGCCTCTCCCAAGTTGCACTACAACACTCGGTCCCCTGCCTTCCACATCCAGTCTCCCCCAGCCACCTTCTTCAGGTCATCGGTCCACCTGGCGGGAGGGCACCTGAACCTACCGTATGTGTAATAAATACTAATTATTACATTATGGCCCTACGCTGCGTTTTCAAATTCGCGATTTCCACTCAAGGACTCGTCTGCTCCAGCAGCCATCAGTCCTTTGACAGACATGACCAGCCCACTGCCACTTCAGCTTACTGATCCTACATTCTATGTCGGTCACTCCGGTTCTTCTCCGAATAATCTCGTTACAGATTTTATCTTTCCAAGAAACTCCAAGCATAGCTCACTGAGTGTTTTTTAATTTGTGGACTAGCCCAACTGTCAGTGTCCTCGTTTCGGCACCGTAACGTCCGGTTACGTTACGCACTAAGCTAATATTGAAACCCTCTCAATTCCAGGAAGCTGAAGATGAACAGCGACAAGAACCACGCGTTCCACAACCCTGCTCTGGCGCCGGACGAGGAGCTGTCTCGGCGAGGCTACTCCATGTACATGGGGCCCGACGACGTGGAGAGTGGGAGGCATGAGCGGTACGTGTGCACTCAGCCTATCTAAGGCCAGGTTTAGGTTCTTCAAGATCTCGATTTTCGTCTGATTCCTCTGTCGTAAAATTTTTGTCGCTTTTGACAAGCTAGTACACACTCCGGTATATATCAAGAAACATAATTATAATAATTTCTTAGGTTTTCGCGATCACTACACATTATAATAAAATAAGTTTAACCGGATTACATCGCGTATATTATTTGAATTGGTTTTCCTGATATTTCGGAAGCTTTGCAGCGTTCGTGATCGCAGGAAGACTAAATTTTTAAAGACGCTTGTCGTCTTACGGCTATAATTAATATCCGATCTATCTACGATTTACCCTACTGATGATAGAAATTTGACATAAGCCCCATACAAAATATGTCAAACTATCTCTAGTAGGGCAAATCGTGGATAAATAAGATATTAATTTTGCCCGTCAGTTTTCCTGCGACCACGAATGCTGCAAAGCTTTCGAAACGTCAGTAAAACCAATTTAAATAATATACGCGATGTAATCCGGATAAAATTGTTTGGTTATAAACATAATTATGTTTATCAAAACAACACAATAATTTAGACAAATGTTATGCCTAAGGAATCAAACGAAAAACACGAAATATCACCCCTTGAAGAATCACCCATTTACCCAAGCCTATTAGGAGCGTAGCGTCTTGTAGTATCCAAAACTAGTTGAAGGAAACACCACGTAAAAAAGGTCATACATACAGTACGCGCAATTTAACTCTGCCGGAGTGAAGTTAGACATTGCGCAGGTTTCCCCGCCTCCCGCCTTCAACTGACACCCTTAAAATGACTACTGCGACGGGTTTGTGACTTCACTCCGCCCAAGTTTGATTGCGCGTACTGTACATAAGCAGCCCATTACTGTCCCACTGTTGGGCAAGAGCTGCATCTCAGAATAAGAACGAGTCAAGCCTTACTCCAACACGCTGGTCTACTGAGGTTGGCGGATAACAATCGAGGACTTTATGGAGCACTCTCAGGTGTGCAGATTTCCTCACGACGTTTTCCTTTACCGTTAATCCAAGTGCTAATCAAATTCTGATCCACACAAGTCAGAGACGTGTCTAAAAAAGGTTGACAAACTTATATTTGGCTAGGAGCGATTCAGACCCTAAATTAGGCCCTAGGCTTAGGCCCAAATTTGGAGGTATTGACCTGTCCTCAGCGCGGAACAGTTGTTTTTCCCACGATGGTGTTTTGTGAACAGCATCTTATAAATTGCCAGTCAATAGAACACTAACACTGCCTTATATTGTGACGTCCATAAAGTGTAAACTATTAATTATCATGCTTGGGGGAGGTCTATGTCCAACAGTGGACGTCTTTCGCCTGAAATGATGATGATTAATTATCATCGCACTCCTTACTTCCCTACTACCATTCCTGTGTTTTATTTATCGACTCAGTCTATCGCAGTCCACTGCTGGACATAGGCCTCTCCTAAGTTGCGCCACAACACTCGGTTCTATGCCTTCCGCATCCACCCCCCCCCCCCTTGCCACCTTCTTCAGGTTATCGGTCCAACTAGCGCCGGGCGCCCTACGTTTACGTTGTGTTTTGTTACATAAGTACTAGGTAATATCGTAATATGTAGATACGGTTTTGTATTCTTATTGCTTGATCAACGTTTTCCTTTTAGTATTTACTTGTTTTGAATAGGTGTGATTCAGCAAAAGTTCTAATAATAACTACAGAGAATTCAGGCAAAATTTTAACAGCACTGCTTGTAAAATCCTATGCCTCTAAGGTGGTTCTCCCACGGTGACGCAAGTCGGAGCGACACGCCACTGCGCTCATGCTACAAAGAATTGCGTCTATGCGACAGCTGCGGGCGATGCCATGTACGACTTCGTACAGTCTAACAGAGATAACTATCCAGGTCACCAGATATAAATAAAGTTTTCTCAGGAGGTTATGGCTGTTTTCGAGTGGAATATCATTTCAATTACAGACAAAGTTAAACTGTATTTGTACAAGACCTTATTCAAACCGTTCTATCATAATTTCTTAAGAAATCTATATCTAGTGATCCTGGATACCTAACTCTTTTTAGACTGTACTATTCAGTGCGATGTTAATCGTTCTGACGCGTGTCATTCTGACATGTGTCACCGTGGGAGAACCACCTAGCACGAAGAGTCTACGCGTACTGTACTTCCTATAGCACCAAATTCCTGCTACTGTTTTGACTTGAATTTTGCGTACTTACCATTTCATCATCATCATCATTATTACAGCCGAAAGACGTCCACTGCTGGACATCGGCCTCCCCCAAGCAGTTAGGGGGATATGACATAATCGCCACGCTTGGCAGGCGGGTTGGCGATCGCAGTTGGTTGGTTGAATACTCAGAGAGCGCTGCTGTCCATCCTCTGGTGAATCCCTTAGTCGCCTTTTACGACACCCATGAGAAGATATAGGGTGGTGCAATTATTTACGTCCGGCACCACACGGAACAAAGAACAAAGATTATAATGTCTACAATTTTGCATGCTTTAATTTTAAGACATGAATGATCTCATATTTAAGTTTATAACACCTTTTTATACCATGTTTTATGCAAATAAATATATTCTATTCTAACTCTTACTATTTACTCCGAGACGATTTATTTCTACTAGTACTAAAAGCGTTTGCTTTTAATTGTTACATTATCTAAAACCAATTGTTGAGTCACCTAAACAACAGTCACCCATTTATTTTTAATTTGCGATGAAGCATCCTTCTCTTTTCCTAAATTAGTCACTTTTAGTATCACGAGAAAGATTAAATTCCTTCGTTGATAAGCCAGAGTTGTATCATAGTTTAGTCTTACGTGTACTGTGGATTCTAAGTTGTATGTATCATTCTGTTTGATATATTTCATTGTCATTGAAGTGGTATCCATGATCATTTGAATAAATGTGACACATTTCTTTATTTTAACCCGACTGCCTCAGATGGAGGGTATGTTTGTTTGAAAAATCTAATGTATTTTGGATTCGTTAAGAAACATGATCACATATACAAATAACCAGACCCGTACAGTCTAACAAAGCAATTTTTATAGGTACAGGGTAGAGAGATATAAATGAAGTTTTCGCAGAAGTTTATGGATGTTTTCGAGTGAAATATCATTTTAATAACGGACAAAGTTAATCTGTATTTATACAAAACCCTAATCAAATCATTCTATAATAACTTCCTGAGAAATCTTCATCAATATCTGGCGACCCTGTATACTAATTGCTTTGTTAGACTATACTATATCTATCTAAAAGCCATAGAGATAGGTTCCCACAAACAACAAGACCCAGCATATGACCTAATCACTCAGCTATTGCATTAGGTAATTGAGCCGTCATGATAATCTTGTACGTATTCCAAACCTCTTACTAGCTCTCGTATTCTTCCAGGCAGACGGGTGGGCAGTTCGTAGACAGGCAACAATCTGGGCAGTTCGCAGACAGGCAACATCCTGGACAGTTGGCAGATAGGCAACATCCTACACAATTTGAAGACAGAGAGCCCAGTCCACACTTCGTAGAAGAGCTGACTCGGGAGCTAGACAACCGACAGCAGCGGCCCAATAATGCCCCCCCGTTCCTGCTGCAAAGCATACAGGACAGCAAGAAGAAGACCAGGAGCCTTACCAACCCACACGCCAACGGCAGGCAGAGTGATACCAATCCTAACTTTATCTACTAATACTACCGCAGGTCGTTTATTTGGCGATGGCACTCATAAAATTAAATAATGGTGACAGAGTGAGGAAACACTTTAAAACAGCTACAATGCATTCAGTCAATTTTGGTAGTTCATCGTTATAAACAATAGCATCAGGGTGAAATCAAATACATTGAGAATTTTTATGTTGGATTCTGCCAGTGAAATTGAAGAATTTGTACGGGAAGTCACGAAAATGAAATCGTCTGACGACCCATATTTCTTAGGGAAAGTTATTCAGGTGTATCGGTAGAATCCAAGTTTATTAATTGTCGAATGTATTTACTTGATTACAATCTTTAGATATATTATGTCGAACTGAGTATTTTGTAATCTAATTGGCCTACCTCCAAGATCTTCTAAGCGCAGTGCTAGCTCTAAAATGAGAACACAATTCACTCACTCTGTCATGATTGTCATCGCAAGAGAACTCACCTGTATGAAATCTACTATATTCCAATGACTAAAGATCCTTAAAAAAGGCAATGGTGAAAATGTAAAGGTTGTTAGGCAATCTACTTGAGGTGCTGAAAACTGAATTTTCTAAATGAGACGTAAAAACAGGGACATGCCTTCAGATATTCAAAAATTTGATTCTATTTGGATCGATCATCTTTCATATGTTGTGGATGATACGTAAATACTGGTCCATGCATGATTATGATTTTGAGACCATCCAATTCTAGAAGGACTTTAAATAGTCCTATTTATGGAGAAGAATGAAATTTGAATTCTAAGTTTAACTTTCCATTCTGGCGTTTGTCACAGAGTTGA